>OX371263.1:10464803-11664803 GCA_947311025.1 Lypha dubia
GTCAATTTTTGATGATCACTACGGGAATTTTGCCATTTATGGGCACATTTTTGTTTGTCACTCATTTGGACCAATGGGAAATTAAAGCCAAGAATCCATACTTATTGACTATGTAAGTCCGATTTCTCAATTGTATTTGAGAATTTTTCTGTAAAATTTTGAAACTTAATATTTATGTATGTACATAGTATGTCAATTTTTGATGATCACTACGGGAATTTTGCCATTTATGGGCACATTTTTGTTTGTCACTCATTTGGACCAATGGGAAATTAAAGCCAAGAATCCATACTTATTGACTATGTAAGTCCGATTTCTCAATTGTATTTGAGAATTTTTCTGTAAAATTTTGAAACTTAATATTTATGTATGTACATAGTATGTCAATTTTTGATGATCACTACGGGAATTTTGCCATTTATGGGCACATTTTTGTTTGTCACTCATTTGGACCAATGGGAAATTAAAGCCAAGAATCCATACTTATTGACTATGTAAGTCCGATTTCTCAATTGTATTTGAGAATTTTTCTGTAAAATTTTGAAACTTAATATTTATGTATGTACATAGTATGTCAATTTTTGATGATCACTACGGGAATTTTGCCATTTATGGGCACATTTTTGTTTGTCACTCATTTGGACCAATGGGAAATTAAAGCCAAGAATCCATACTTATTGACTATGTAAGTCCGATTTCTCAATTGTATTTGAGAATTTTTCTGTAAAATTTTGAAACTTAATATTTATGTATGTACATAGTATGTCAATTTTTGATGATCACTACGGGAATTTTGCCATTTATGGGCACATTTTTGTTTGTCACTCATTTGGACCAATGGGAAATTAAAGCCAAGAATCCATACTTATTGACTATGTAAGTCCGATTTCTCAATTGTATTTGAGAATTTTTCTGTAAAATTTTGAAACTTAATATTTATGTATGTACATAGTATGTCAATTTTTGATGATCACTACGGGAATTTTGCCATTTATGGGCACATTTTTGTTGTGTCACTCATTTGGACCAATGGGAAATTAAAGCCAAGAATCCATACTTATTGACTATGTAAGTCCGATTTCTCAATTGTATTTGAGAATTTTTCTGTAAAATTTTGAAACTTAATATTTATGTATGTACATAGTATGTCAATTTTTGATGATCACTACGGGAATTTTGCCATTTATGGGCACATTTTTGTTTGTCACTCATTTGGACCAATGGGAAATTAAAGCCAAGAATCCATACTTATTGACTATGTAAGTCCGATTTCTCAATTGTATTTGAGAATTTTTCTGTAAAATTTTGAAACTTAATATTTATGTATGTACATAGTATGTCAATTTTTGATGATCACTACGGGAATTTTGCCATTTATGGGCACATTTTTGTTTGTCACTCATTTGGACCAATGGGAAATTAAAGCCAAGAATCCATACTTATTGACTATGTAAGTCCGATTTCTCAATTGTATTTGAGAATTTTTCTGTAAAATTTTGAAACTTAATATTTATGTATGTACATAGTATGTCAATTTTTGATGATCACTACGGGAATTTTGCCATTTATGGGCACATTTTTGTTTGTCACTCATTTGGACCAATGGGAAATTAAAGCCAAGAATCCATACTTATTGACTATGTAAGTCCGATTTCTCAATTGTATTTGAGAATTTTTCTGTAAAATTTTGAAACTTAATATTTATGTATGTACATAGTATGTCAATTTTTGATGATCACTACGGGAATTTTGCCATTTATGGGCACATTTTTGTTTGTCACTCATTTGGACCAATGGGAAATTAAAGCCAAGAATCCATACTTATTGACTATGTAAGTCCGATTTCTCAATTGTATTTGAGAATTTTTCTGTAAAATTTTGAAACTTAATATTTATGTATGTACATAGTATGTCAATTTTTGATGATCACTACGGGAATTTTGCCATTTATGGGCACATTTTTGTTTGTCACTCATTTGGACCAATGGGAAATTAAAGCCAAGAATCCATACTTATTGACTATGTAAGTCCGATTTCTCAATTGTATTTGAGAATTTTTCTGTAAAATTTTGAAACTTAATATTTATGTATGTACATAGTATGTCAATTTTTGATGATCACTACGGGAATTTTGCCATTTATGGGCACATTTTTGTTTGTCACTCATTTGGACCAATGGGAAATTAAAGCCCAAGAATCCATACTTATTGACTATGTAAGTCCGATTTCTCAATTGTATTTGAGAATTTTTCTGTAAAATTTTGAACTTAATATTTATGTATGTACATAGTATGTCAATTTTTGATGATCACTACGGGAATTTTGCCATTTATGGGCACATTTTTGTTTGTCACTCATTTGGACCAATGGGAAATTAAAGCCAAGAATCCATACTTATTGACTATGTAAGTCCGATTTCTCAATTGTATTTGAGAATTTTTCTGTAAAATTTTGAAACTTAATATTTATGTATGTACATAGTATGTCAATTTTTGATGATCACTACGGGAATTTTGCCATTTATGGGCACATTTTTGTTTGTCACTCATTTGGACCAATGGGAAATTAAAGCCAAGAATCCATACTTATTGACTATGTAAGTCCGATTTCTCAATTGTATTTGAGAATTTTTCTGTAAAATTTTGAAACTTAATATTTATGTATGTACATAGTATGTCAATTTTTGATGATCACTACGGGAATTTTGCCATTTATGGGCACATTTTTGTTTGTCACTCATTTGGACCAATGGGAAATTAAAGCCAAGAATCCATACTTATTGACTATGTAAGTCCGATTTCTCAATTGTATTTGAGAATTTTTCTGTAAAATTTTGAAACTTAATATTTATGTATGTACATAGTATGTCAATTTTTGATGATCACTACGGGAATTTTGCCATTTATGGGCACATTTTTGTTTGTCACTCATTTGGACCAATGGGAAATTAAAGCCAAGATTCCATACTTATTGACTATGTAAGTCCGATTTCTCAATTGTATTTGAGAATTTTTCTGTAAAATTTTGAAACTTAATATTTATGTATGTACATAGTATGTCAATTTTTGATGATCACTACGGGAATTTTGCCATTTATGGGCACATTTTTGTTTGTCACTCATTTGGACCAATGGGAAATTAAAGCCAAGAATCCATACTTATTGACTATGTAAGTCCGATTTCTCAATTGTATTTGAGAATTTTTCTGTAAAATTTTGAAACTTAATATTTATGTATGTACATAGTATGTCAATTTTTGATGATCACTACGGGAATTTTGCCATTTATGGGCACATTTTTGTTTGTCACTCATTTGGACCAATGGGAAATTAAAGCCAAGAATCCATACTTATTGACTATGTAAGTCCGATTTCTCAATTGTATTTGAGAATTTTTCTGTAAAATTTTGAAACTTAATATTTATGTATGTACATAGTATGTCAATTTTTGATGATCACTACGGGAATTTTGCCATTTATGGGCACATTTTTGTTTGTCACTCATTTGGACCAATGGGAAATTAAAGCCAAGAATCCATACTTATTGACTATGTAAGTCCGATTTCTCAATTGTATTTGAGAATTTTTCTGTAAAATTTTGAAACTTAATATTTATGTATGTACATAGTATGTCAATTTTTGATGATCACTACGGGAATTTTGCCATTTATGGGCACATTTTTGTTTGTCACTCATTTGGACCAATGGGAAATTAAAGCCAAGAATCCATACTTATTGACTATGTAAGTCCGATTTCTCAATTGTATTTGAGAATTTTTCTGTAAAATTTTGAAACTTAATATTTATGTATGTACATAGTATGTCAATTTTTGATGATCACTACGGGAATTTTGCCATTTATGGGCACATTTTTGTTTGTCACTCATTTGGACCAATGGGAAATTAAAGCCAAGAATCCATACTTATTGACTATGTAAGTCCGATTTCTCAATTGTATTTGAGAATTTTTCTGTAAAATTTTGAAACTTAATATTTATGTATGTACATAGTATGTCAATTTTTGATGATCACTACGGGAATTTTGCCATTTATGGGCACATTTTGTTTGTCACTCATTTGGACCAATGGGAAATTAAAGCCAAGAATCCATACTTATTGACTATGTAAGTCCGATTTCTCAATTGTATTTGAGAATTTTTCTGTAAAATTTTGAAACTTAATATTTATGTATGTACATAGTATGTCAATTTTTGATGATCACTACGGGAATTTTGCCATTTATGGGCACATTTTTGTTTGTCACTCATTTGGACCTAATTAGGAAATTAAAGCCAAGAATCCATACTTATTGACTATGTAAGTCCGATTTCTCAATTGTATTTGAGAATTTTTCTGTAAAATTTTGAACCTTAATATTTATGTATGTATGAACATAGTATGTCAATTTTTGATGATCACTACGGGAATTTTGCCATTTATGGGCACATTTTTGTTTGTCACTCATTTGGACCAATGGGAAATTAAAGCCAAGAATCCATACTTATTGACTATGTAAGTCCGATTTCTCAATTGTATTTGAGAATTTTTCTGTAAAATTTTGAAACTTAATATTTATGTATGTACATAGTATGTCAATTTTTGATGATCACTACGGGAATTTTGCCATTTATGGGCACATTTTTGTTTGTCACTCATTTGGACCAATGGGAAATTAAAGCCAAGAATCCATACTTATTGACTATGTAAGTCCGATTTCTCAATTGTATTTGAGAATTTTTCTGTAAAATTTTGAAACTTAATATTTATGTATGTACATAGTATGTCAATTTTTGATGATCACTACGGGAATTTTGCCATTTATGGGCACATTTTTGTTTGTCACTCATTTGGACCAATGGGAAATTAAAGCCAAGAATCCATACTTATTGACTATGTAAGTCCGATTTCTCAATTGTATTTGAGAATTTTTCTGTAAAATTTTGAAACTTAATATTTATGTATGTACATAGTATGTCAATTTTTGATGATCACTACGGGAATTTTGCCATTTATGGGCACATTTTTGTTTGTCACTCATTTGGACCAATGGGAAATTAAAGCCAAGAATCCATACTTATTGACTATGTAAGTCCGATTTCTCAATTGTATTTGAGAATTTTTCTGTAAAATTTTGAAACTTAATATTTATGTATGTACATAGTATGTCAATTTTTGATGATCACTACGGGAATTTTGCCATTTATGGGCACATTTTTGTTTGTCACTCATTTGGACCAATGGGAAATTAAAGCCAAGAATCCATACTTATTGACTATGTAAGTCCGATTTCTCAATTGTATTTGAGAATTTTTCTGTAAAATTTTGAAACTTAATATTTATGTATGTACATAGTATGTCAATTTTTGATGATCACTACGGGAATTTTGCCATTTATGGGCACATTTTTGTTTGTCACTCATTTGGACCAATGGGAAATTAAAGCCAAGATTCCATACTTATTGACTATGTAAGTCCGATTTCTCAATTGTATTTGAGAATTTTTCTGTAAAATTTTGAAACTTAATATTTATGTATGTACATAGTATGTCAATTTTTGATGATCACTACGGGAATTTTGCCATTTATGGGCACATTTTTGTTTGTCACTCATTTGGACCAATGGGAAATTAAAGCCAAGATTCCATACTTATTGACTATGTAAGTCCGATTTCTCAATTGTATTTGAGAATTTTTCTGTAAAATTTTGAAACTTAATATTTATGTATGTACATAGTATGTCAATTTTTGATGATCACTACGGGAATTTTGCCATTTATGGGCACATTTTGTTTGTCACTCATTTGGACCAATGGGAAATTAAAGCCAAGAATCCATACTTATTGACTATGTAAGTCCGATTTCTCAATTGTATTTGAGAATTTTTCTGTAAAATTTGAAACTTAATATTTATGTATGTACATAGTATGTCAATTTTTGATGATCACTACGGGAATTTTGCCATTTATGGGCACATTTTTGTTTGTCACTCATTTGGATTAATTAGAAATTAAAGCCAAGAATCCATACTTATTGACTATGTAAGTCCGATTTCCCAATTGTATTTGAGAATTTTTCTGTAAAATTTTGAACCTTAATATTTATGTATGTATGAACATAGTATGTCAATTTTTGATGATCACTACGGGAATTTTGCCATTTATGGGCACATTTTTGTTTGTCACTCATTTGGAATAATGGGAAATTAAAGCCAAGAATCCATACTTATTGACTATGTAAGTCCGATTTCTCAATTGTATTTGAGAATTTTTCTGTAAAATTTTGAAACTTAATATTTATGTATGTACATAGTATGTCAATTTTTGATGATCACTACGGGAATTTTGCCATTTATGGGCACATTTTTGTTTGTCACTCATTTGGACCAATGGGAAATTAAAGCCAAGAATCCATACTTATTGACTATGTAAGTCCGATTTCTCAATTGTATTTGAGAATTTTTCTGTAAAATTTTGAAACTTAATATTTATGTATGTACATAGTATGTCAATTTTTGATGATCACTACGGGAATTTTGCCATTTATGGGCACATTTTTGTTTGTCACTCATTTGGACCAATGGGAAATTAAAGCCAAGAATCCATACTTATTGACTATGTAAGTCCGATTTCTCAATTGTATTTGAGAATTTTTCTGTAAAATTTTGAACCTTAATATTTATGTATGTATGGACATAGTATGTCAATTTTTGATGATCACTACGGGAATTTTGCCATTTATGGGCACATTTTTGTTTGTCACTCATTTGGACCAATGGGAAATTAAAGCCAAGAATCCATACTTATTGACTATGTAAGTCCGATTTCCCAATTGTATTTGAGAATTTTTCTGTAAAATTTTGAAACTTAATATTTATGTATGTATGTACATAGTATGTCAATTTTTGATGATCACTACGGGAATTTTGCCATTTATGGGCACATTTTTGTTTGTCACTCATTTGGACCAATGGGAAATTAAAGCCAAGAATCCATACTTATTGACTATGTAAGTCCGATTTCTCAATTGTATTTGAGAATTTTTCTGTAAAATTTTGAAACTTAATATTTATGTATGTACATAGTATGTCAATTTTTGATGATCACTACGGGAATTTTGCCATTTATGGGCACATTTTTGTTTGTCACTCATTTGGACCAATGGGAAATTAAAGCCAAGAATCCATACTTATTGACTATGTAAGTCCGATTTCTCAATTGTATTTGAGAATTTTTCTGTAAAATTTTGAAACTTAATATTTATGTATGTACATAGTATGTCAATTTTTGATGATCACTACGGGAATTTTGCCATTTATGGGCACATTTTTGTTTGTCACTCATTTGGACCAATGGGAAATTAAAGCCAAGATTCCATACTTATTGACTATGTAAGTCCGATTTCTCAATTGTATTTGAGAATTTTTCTGTAAAATTTTGAAACTTAATATTTATGTATGTACATAGTATGTCAATTTTTGATGATCACTACGGGAATTTTGCCATTTATGGGCACATTTTTGTTTGTCACTCATTTGGACCAATGGGAAATTAAAGCCAAGAATCCATACTTATTGACTATGTAAGTCCGATTTCTCAATTGTATTTGAGAATTTTTCTGTAAAATTTTGAAACTTAATATTTATGTATGTACATAGTATGTCAATTTTTGATGATCACTACGGGAATTTTGCCATTTATGGGCACATTTTTGTTTGTCACTCATTTGGACCAATGGGAAATTAAAGCCAAGAATCCATACTTATTGACTATGTAAGTCCGATTTCTCAATTGTATTTGAGAATTTTTCTGTAAAATTTTGAAACTTAATATTTATGTATGTACATAGTATGTCAATTTTTGATGATCACTACGGGAATTTTGCCATTTATGGGCACATTTTTGTTTGTCACTCATTTGGACCAATGGGAAATTAAAGCCAAGAATCCATACTTATTGACTATGTAAGTCCGATTTCTCAATTGTATTTGAGAATTTTTCTGTAAAATTTTGAAACTTAATATTTATGTATGTACATAGTATGTCAATTTTTGATGATCACTACGGGAATTTTGCCATGTATGGGCACATTTTTGTTTGGCACTCATTTGGATTAATTAGAAATTAAAGCCAAGAATCCATACTTATTGACTATGTAAGTCCGATTTCCCAATTGTATTTGAGAATTTTTCTGTAAAATTTTGAACCTTAATATTTATGTATGTATGAACATAGTATGTCAATTTTTGATGATCACTACGGGAATTTTGCCATTTATGGGCACATTTTTGTTTGTCACTCATTTGGACCAATGGGAAATTAAAGCCAAGAATCCATACTTATTGACTATGTAAGTCCGATTTCTCAATTGTATTTGAGAATTTTTCTGTAAAATTTTGAAACTTAATATTTATGTATGTACATAGTATGTCAATTTTTGATGATCACTACGGGAATTTTGCCATTTATGGGCACATATTTGTTTGTCACTCAATTGGACCAATGGGAAATTAAAGCCAAGAATCCATACTTATTGACTATGTAAGTCCGATTTCTCAATTGTATTTGAGAATTTTTCTGTAAAATTTTGAAACTTAATATTTATGTATGTACATAGTATGTCAATTTTTGATGATCACTACGGGAATTTTGCCATGTATGGGCACATTTTTGTTTGGCACTCATTTGGATTAATTAGAAATTAAAGCCAAGAATCCATACTTATTGACTATGTAAGTCCGATTTCCCAATTGTATTTGAGAATTTTTCTGTAAAATTTTGAACCTTAATATTTATGTATGTATGAACATAGTATGTCAATTTTTGATGATCACTACGGGAATTTTGCCATTTATGGGCACATTTTTGTTTGTCACTCATTTGGACCAATGGGAAATTAAAGCCAAGAATCCATACTTATTGACTATGTAAGTCCGATTTCTCAATTGTATTTGAGAATTTTTCTGTAAAATTTTGAAACTTAATATTTATGTATGTACATAGTATGTCAATTTTTGATGATCACTACGGGAATTTTGCCATTTATGGGCACATTTTTGTTTGTCACTCATTTGGACCAATGGGAAATTAAAGCCAAGAATCCATACTTATTGACTATGTAAGTCCGATTTCTCAATTGTATTTGAGAATTTTTCTGTAAAATTTTGAAACTTAATATTTATGTATGTACATAGTATGTCAATTTTTGATGATCACTACGGGAATTTTGCCATTTATGGGCACATTTTTGTTTGTCACTCATTTGGACCAATGGGAAATTAAACCAAGAATCCATACTTATTGACTATGTAAGTCCGATTTCTCAATTGTATTTGAGAATTTTTCTGTAAAATTTTGAAACTTAATATTTATGTATGTACATAGTATGTCAATTTTTGATGATCACTACGGGAATTTTGCCATTTATGGGCACATTTTTGTTTGTCACTCAATTGGACCAATGGGAAATTAAAGCCAAGAATCCATACTTATTGACTATGTAAGTCCGATTTCTCAATTGTATTTGAGAATTTTTCTGTAAAATTTTGAAACTTAATATTTATGTATGTACATAGTATGTCAATTTTTGATGATCACTACGGGAATTTTGCCATTTATGGGCACATTTTTGTTTGTCACTCATTTGGACCAATAGGAAATTAAAGACAAGAATCCATACTTATTGACTATGTAAGTCCGTTTTCTCAATTGTATTTGAGAATTTTTCTGTAAAATTTTGAAACTTAATATTTATGTATGTACATAGTATGTCAATTTTTGATGATCACTACGGGAATTTTGCCATTTATGGGCACATTTTTGTTTGTCACTCATTTGGACCAATGGGAAATTAAAGCCAAGAATCCATACTTATTGACTATGTAAGTCCGATTTCTCAATTGTATTTGAGAATTTTTCTGTAAAATTTTGAAACTTAATATTTATGTATGTACATAGTATGTCAATTTTTGATGATCACTACGGGAATTTTGCCATTTATGGGCACATTTTTGTTTGTCACTCATTTGGACCAATGGGAAATTAAAGCCAAGAATCCATACTTATTGACTATGTAAGTCCGATTTCTCAATTGTATTTGAGAATTTTTCTGTAAAATTTTGAAACTTAATATTTATGTATGTACATAGTATGTCAATTTTTGATGATCACTACGGGAATTTTGCCATTTATGGGCACATTTTTGTTTGTCACTCATTTGGACCAATGGGAAATTAAAGCCAAGAATCCATACTTATTGACTATGTAAGTCCGATTTCTCAATTGTATTTGAGAATTTTTCTGTAAAATTTTGAAACTTAATATTTATGTATGTACATAGTATGTCAATTTTTGATGATCACTACGGGAATTTTGCCATTTATGGGCACATTTTTGTTTGTCACTCATTTGGACCAATGGGAAATTAAAGCCAAGAATCCATACTTATTGACTATGTAAGTCCGATTTCTCAATTGTATTTGAGAATTTTTCTGTAAAATTTTGAAACTTAATATTTATGTATGTACATAGTATGTCAATTTTTGATGATCACTACGGGAATTTTGCCATTTATGGGCACATTTTTGTTTGTCACTCATTTGGACCAATGGGAAATTAAAGCCAAGAATCCATACTTATTGACTATGTAAGTCCGATTTCTCAATTGTATTTGAGAATTTTTCTGTAAAATTTTGAAACTTAATATTTATGTATGTACATAGTATGTCAATTTTTGATGATCACTACGGGAATTTTGCCATGTATGGGCACATTTTTGTTTGGCACTCATTTGGATTAATTAGAAATTAAAGCCAAGAATCCATACTTATTGACTATGTAAGTCCGATTTCCCAATTGTATTTGAGAATTTTTCTGTAAAATTTTGAAACTTAATATTTATGTATGTATGTACATAGTATGTCAATTTTTGATGATCACTACGGGAATTTTGCCATTAATGGGCACATTTTTGTTTGTCACTCATTTGGACCAATGGGAAATTAAAGCCAAGAATCCATACTTATTGACTATGTAAGTCCGATTTCTCAATTGTATTTGAGAATTTTTCTGTAAAATTTTGAAACTTAATATATATGTATGTACATAGTATGTCAATTTTTGATGATCACTACGGGAATTTTGCCATGTATGGGCACATTTTTGTTTGGCACTCATTTGGATTAATTAGAAATTAAAGCCAAGAATCCATACTTATTGACTATGTAAGTCCGATTTCTCAATTGTATTTGAGAATTTTTCTGTAAAATTTTGAAACTTAATATATATGTATGTACATAGTATGTCAATTTTTGATGATCACTACGGGAATTTTGCCATTTAAGGGCACATTTTTGTTTGTCACTCATTTGGACCAATGGGAAATTAAAGCCAAGATTCCATACTTATTGACTATGTAAGTCCGATTTCTCAATTGTATTTGAGAATTTTTCTGTAAAATTTTTAAACTTAATATTTATGTATGTACATAGTATGTCAATTTTTGATGATCACTACGGGAATTTTGCCATTTATGGGCACATTTTTGTTTGTCACTCATTTGGACCAATGGGAAATTAAAGCCAAGATTCCATACTTATTGACTATGTAAGTCCGATTTCTCAATTGTATTTGAGAATTTTTCTGTAAAATTTTGAAACTTAATATTTATGTATGTACATAGTATGTCAATTTTTGATGATCACTACGGGAATTTTGCCATGTATGGGCACATTTTTGTTTGGCACTCATTTGGATTAATTAGAAATTAAAGCCAAGAATCCATACTTATTGACTATGTAAGTCCGATTTCCCAATTGTATTTGAGAATTTTTCTGTAAAATTTTGAAACTTAATATTTATGTATGTATGTACATAGTATGTCAATTTTTGATGATCACTACGGGAATTTTGCCATGTATGGGCACATTTTTGTTTGGCACTCATTTGGATTAATTAGAAATTAAAGCCAAGAATCCATACTTATTGACTATGTAAGTCCGATTTCCCAATTGATTTGAGAATTTTTCTGTAAAATTTTGAAACTTAATATTTATGTATGTACATAGTATGTCAATTTTTGATGATCACTACGGGAATTTTGCCATGTATGGGCACATTTTTGTTTGGCACTCATTTGGATTAATTAGAAATTAAAGCCAAGAATCCATACTTATTGACTATGTAAGTCCGATTTCCCAATTGATTTGAGAATTTTTCTGTAAAATTTTGAAACTTAATATTTATGTATGTACATAGTATGTCAATTTTTGATGATCACTACGGGAATTTTGCCATTTATGGGCACATTTTTGTTTGTCACTCATTTGGATTAATTAGAAATTAAAGCCAAGAATCCATACTTATTGACTATGTAAGTCCGATTTCCCAATTGTATTTGAGAATTTTTCTGTAAAATTTTGAAACTTAATATTTATGTATGTATGTACATAGTATGTCAATTTTTGATGATCACTACGGGAATTTTGCCATGTATGGGCACATTTTTGTTTGTCACTCATTTGGACCAATGGGAAATTAAAGCCAAGATTCCATACTTATTGACTATGTAAGTCCGATTTCTCAATTGTATTTGAGAATTTTTCTGTAAAATTTTGAAACTTAATATTTATGTATGTACATAGTATGTCAATTTTTGATGATCACTACGGGAATTTTGCCATTTATGGGCACATTTTTGTTTGTCACTCATTTGGACCAATGGGAAATTAAAGCCAAGATTCCATACTTATTGACTATGTAAGTCCGATTTCTCAATTGTATTTGAGAATTTTTCTGTAAAATTTTGAAACTTAATATTTATGTATGTACATAGTATGTCAATTTTTGATGATCACTACGGGAATTTTGCCATTTATGGGCACATTTTTGTTTGTCACTCATTTGGACCAATGGGAAATTAAAGCCAAGATTCCATACTTATTGACTATGTAAGTCCGATTTCTCAATTGTATTTGAGAATTTTTCTGTAAAATTTTGAAACTTAATATTTATGTATGTACATAGTATGTCAATTTTTGATGATCACTACGGGAATTTTGCCATGTATGGGCACATTTTTGTTTGGCACTCATTTGGATTAATTAGAAATTAAAGCCAAGAATCCATACTTATTGACTATGTAAGTCCGATTTCCCAATTGATTTTTAGAATTTTTCTGTAAAATTTTAAAACTTAATATTTATGTATGTACATAGTATGTCAATTTTTGATGATCACTACGGGAATTTTGCCATTTATGGGCACATTTTTGTTTGTCACTCATTTGGACCAATGGGAAATTAAAGCCAAGATTCCATACTTATTGACTATGTAAGTCCGATTTCTCAATTGTATTTGAGAAATTTTCTGTAAAATTTTGAAACTTAATATTTATGTATGTACATAGTATGTCAATTTTTGATGATCACTACGGGAATTTTGCCATTTATGGGCACATTTTTGTTTGTCACTCATTTGGACCAATGGGAAATTAAAGCCAAGATTCCATACTTATTGACTATGTAAGTCCGATTTCCCAATTGATTTGAGAATTTTTCTGTAAAATTTTGAAACTTAATATTTATGTATGTACATAGTATGTCAATTTTTGATGATCACTACGGGAATTTTGCCATTTATGGGCACATTTTTGTTTGTCACTCATTTGGACCAATGGGAAATTAAAGCCAAGATTCCATACTTATTGACTATGTAAGTCCGATTTCTCAATTGTATTTGAGAATTTTTCTGTAAAATTTTGAAACTTAATATTTATGTATGTACATAGTATGTCAATTTTTGATGATCACTACGGGAATTTTGCCATGTATGGGCACATTTTTGTTTGGCACTCATTTGGATTAATTAGAAATTAAAGCCAAGAATCCATACTTATTGACTATGTAAGTCCGATTTCCCAATTGTATTTGAGAATTTTTCTGTAAAATTTTGAAACTTAATATTTATGTATGTATGTACATAGTATGTCAATTTTTGATGATCACTACGGGAATTCTGCCATGTATGGGCACATTTTTGTTTGGCACTCATTTGGATTAATTAGAAATTAAAGGCAAGAATCCATACTTATTGACTATGTAAGTCCGATTTCTCAATTGTATTTGAGAATTTTTCTGTAAAATTTTGAAACTTAATATTTATGTATGTACATAGTATGTCAATTTTTGATGATCACTACGGGAATTTTGCCATTTATGGGCACATTTTTGTTTGTCACTCGTTTGGACCAATGGGAAATTAAAGCCAAGATTCCATACTTATTGACTATGTAAGTCCGATTTCTCAATTGTATTTGAGAATTTTTCTGTAAAATTTTGAAACTTAATATTTATGTATGTACATAGTATGTCAATTTTTGATGATCACTACGGGAATTTTGCCATGTATGGGCACATTTTTGTTTGGCACTCATTTGGATTAATTAGAAATTAAAGCCAAGAATCCATACTTATTGGCTATGTAAGTCCGATTTCCCAATTGATTTGAGAATTTTTCTGTAAAATTTTAAAACTTAATATTTATGTATGTACATAGTATGTCAATTTTTGATGATCACTACGGGAATTTTGCCATTTATGGGCACATTTTTGTTTGTCACTCATTTGGACCAATGGGAAATTAAAGCCAAGATTCCATACTTATTGACTATGTAAGTCCGATTTCTCAATTGTATTTGAGAATTTTTCTGTAAAATTTTGAAACTTAATATTTATGTATGTACATAGTATGTCAATTTTTGATGATCACTACGGGAATTTTGCCATGTATGGGCACATTTTTGTTTGGCACTCATTTGGATTAATTAGAAATTAAAGCCAAGAATCCATACTTATTGACTATGTAAGTCCGATTTCTCAATTGTATTTGAGAATTTTTCTGTAAAATTTTGAAACTTAATATTTATGTATGTACATAGTATGTCAATTTTTGATGATCACTACGGGAATTTTGCCATTTATGGGCACATTTTTGTTTGTCACTCATTTGGACCAATGGGAAATTAAAGCCAAGATTCCATACTTATTGACTATGTAAGTCCAAGTTCTCAATTGTATTTGAGAATTTTTCTGTAAAATTTTGAAACTTAATATTTATGTATGAACATATGTCAATTTTTGATGATCTATACGGGAATTTTGCCATTTATGGGCACATTTCTGTTTGTCACTCATTTGGACCAATGGGAAATTAAAGCCAAGATTCCATACTTATTGACTATGTAAGTCCGATTTCTCAATTGTATTTGAAAATTTTTCTGTAAAATTTTGAAACTTAATATTTATGTATGTACATAGTATGTCAATTTTTGATGATCACTACGGGAATTTTGCCATTTATGGGCACATTTTTGTTTGTCACTCATTTGGACCAATGGGAAATTAAAGCCAAGATTCCATACTTATTGACTATGTAAGTCCAAGTTCTCAATTGTATTTGAGAATTTTTCTGTAAAATTTTGAAACTTAATATTTATGTATGAACATATGTCAATTTTTGATGATCTATACGGGAATTTTGCCATTTATGGGCACATTTCTGTTTGTCACTCATTTGGACCAATGGGAAATTAAAGCCAAGATTCCATACTTATTGACTATGTAAGTCCGATTTCCCAATTGATTTGAGAATTTTTCTGTAAAATTTTGAAACTTAATATTTATGTATGAACATATGTCAATTTTTGATGATCACTACGGGAATTTTGCCATTTATGGGCACATTTTTGTTTGTCACTCATTTGGATTAATTAGAAATTAAAGCCAAGAAGCCATACTTATTGACTATGTAAGTCCGATTTCTCAATTGTATTTGAGAATTTTTCTGTAAAATTTTGAAACTTAATATTTATGTATGTACATAGTATGTCAATTTTTGATGATCACTACGGGAATTTTGCCATTTATGGGCACATTTTTGTTTGTCACTCATTTGGACCAATGGGAAATTAAAGCCAAGATTCCATACTTATTGACTATGTAAGTCCGATTTCCCAATTGATTTGAGAATTTTTCTGTAAAATTTTGAAACTTAATATTTATGTATGTACATAGTATGTCAATTTTTGATGATCACTACGGGAATTTTGCCATTTATGGGCACATTTTTGTTTGTCACTCATTTGGACCAATGGGAAATTAAAGCCAAGATTCCATACTTATTGACTATGTAAGTCCGATTTCCCAATTGATTTGAGATTTTTCTGTAAAATTTTGAAACTTAATATTTATGTATGTACATAGTATGTCAATTTTTGATGATCACTACGGGAATTTTGCCATTTATGGGCACATTTTTGTTTGTCACTCATTTGGATTAATTAGAAATTAAAGCCAAGAAGCCATACTTATTGACTATGTAAGTCCGATTTCTCAATTGTATTTGAGAATTTTTCTGTAAAATTTTGAAACTTAATATTTATGTATGTACATAGTATGTCAATTTTTGATGATCACTACGGGAATTTTGCCATTTATGGGCACATTTTTGTTTGTCACTCATTTGGACCAATGGGAAATTAAAGCCAAGATTCCATACTTATTGACTATGTAAGTCCGATTTCCCAATTGATTTGAGAATTTTTCTGTAAAATTTTGAAACTTAATATTTATGTATGTACATAGTATGTCAATTTTTGATGATCACTACGGGAATTTTGCCATGTATGGGCACATTTTTGTTTGGCACTCATTTGGATTAATTAGAAATTAAAGCCAAGAATCCATACTTATTGACTATGTAAGTCCGATTTCTCAATTGTATTTGAGAATTTTTCTGTAAAATTTTGAAACTTAATATTTATGTATGTACATAGTATGTCAATTTTTGATGATCACTACGGGAATTTTGCCATGTATGGGCACATTTTTGTTTGGCACTCATTTGGACCAATGGGAAATTAAAGCCAAGAATCCATACCTATTGACTATGTAAGTCCGATTTCTCAATTGTATTTGAGAATTTTTCTGTAAAATTTTGAAACTTAATATTTATGTATGAACATATGTCAATTTTTGATGATCTCTACGGGAATTTTGCCATTTATGGGCACATTTTTGTTTGTCACTCATTTGGACCAATGGGAAATTAAAGCCAAGATTCCATACTTATTGACTATGTAAGTCCGATTTCCCAATTGATTTGAGAATTTTTCTGTAAAATTTTGAAACTTAATATTTATGTATGTACATAGTATGTCAATTTTTGATGATCACTACGGGAATTTTGCCATTTATGGGCACATTTTTGTTTGTCACTCATTTGGACCAATGGGAAATTAAAGCCAAGATTCCATACTTATTGACTATGTAAGTCCGATTTCCCAATTGATTTGAGATTTTTCTGTAAAATTTTGAAACTTAATATTTATGTATGTACATAGTATGTCAATTTTTGATGATCACTACGGGAATTTTGCCATTTATGGGCACATTTTTGTTTGTCACTCATTTGGATTAATTAGAAATTAAAGCCAAGAAGCCATACTTATTGACTATGTAAGTCCGATTTCTCAATTGTATTTGAGAATTTTTCTGTAAAATTTTGAAACTTAATATTTATGTATGTACATAGTATGTCAATTTTTGATGATCACTACGGGAATTTTGCCATTTATGGGCACATTTTTGTTTGTCACTCATTTGGACCAATGGGAAATTAAAGCCAAGATTCCATACTTATTGACTATGTAAGTCCGATTTCCCAATTGATTTGAGAATTTTTCTGTAAATTTTGAAACTTAATATTTATGTATGTACATAGTATGTCAATTTTTGATGATCACTACGGGAATTTTGCCATGTATGGGCACATTTTTGTTTGGCACTCATTTGGATTAATTAGAAATTAAAGCCAAGAATCCATACTTATTGACTATGTAAGTCCGATTTCTCAATTGTATTTGAGAATTTTTCTGTAAAATTTTGAAACTTAATATTTATGTATGTACATAGTATGTCAATTTTTGATGATCACTACGGGAATTTTGCCATGTATGGGCACATTTTTGTTTGGCACTCATTTGGACCAATGGGAAATTAAAGCCAAGAATCCATACCTATTGACTATGTAAGTCCGATTTCTCAATTGTATTTGAGAATTTTTCTGTAAAATTTTGAAACTTAATATTTATGTATGAACATATGTCAATTTTTGATGATCTCTACGGGAATTTTGCCATTTATGGGCACATTTTTGTTTGTCACTCATTTGGACCAATGGGAAATTAAAGCCAAGATTCCATACTTATTGACTATGTAAGTCCGATTTCCCAATTGATTTGAGAATTTTTCTGTAAAATTTTGAAACTTAATATTTATGTATGTACATAGTATGTCAATTTTTGATGATCACTACGGGAATTTTGCCATTTATGGGCACATTTTTGTTTGTCACTCATTTGGATTAATTAGAAATTAAAGCCAAGAAGCCATACTTATTGACTATGTAAGTCCGATTTCTCAATTGTATTTGAGAATTTTTCTGTAAAATTTTGAAACTTAATATTTATGTATGTACATAGTATGTAAATTTTTGATGATCACTACGGGAATTTTGCCATGTATGGGCACATTTTTGTTTGTCACTCATTTGGACCAATGGGAAATTAAAGCCAAGAATCCATACTTATTGACTATGTAAGTCCGATTTCTCAATTGTATTTGAGAATTGAATTGTATTTGAATTTGAGGTATTATAAAAATAGTCATTGTAATTGATATTCTATTCAAATTCGAAATTAAATTCGAAATTTCAAAAATTAAAAAAACGAAATTTTCGAAGAGTTTCTTTATCAATGAAACAATTATAGATGGTTCTGTGTTAAAATCAGGTTTAAATAAAATTCGAAATTTTTTTCGCATTTTCGCACACTTCAGTAATTTTAAGGTTTTGTATAAAAAATATATTTTAATAGATATAGTCATACCCAAAACTTCAAGATTTGAATTTAAATTCGAAATTTCGATCATAAAACTCGAAAAATTCGGATTTTTAAAATTGTTGTCATTTTGTCGAAATTATTGCTTTATTTTGCTTAATTCCAAACAAAGTTCGACTTTTTGAATACAATAAAATTCAAATAATTTATTTATTTAAAAATATTAAGAACTTGCCTATCCCGGTGTGCTTCGCTACCCCCCTCGTTATAAAATAAAATTAAAAGTATTTATATATCCTATTGTGAAAATTTAATGACGATCGGTCTAGTAGTTAAGACTATATTACAATTTGTAATTTTCCTTAAAAAAGGCGTGGTCCCACCCACTTTTCTCCTGTTTCGTATTCCAATTTATGCCAATACCATATGTACCAAATATAATCGACGTAGGTCAAAAAATCTTCAAAATATTGCGATTTAAATTTTTGGGTTATATGGGCGGTGCCACGCCTCTTTGTCCAATCAAAACTTCATATAGCCTATTATTCCAGTCACAGTAACATGCTGTGAAAATTTCACGAAGATCGGTTCAAGGGTTTGGTTTTCCTAAAAAGGGGCGTGGTTCCACCCACTTTTCTCCTGGTACGTATTTCAAATTATGCCAATACCATATGTTTTAAATATCATCGACGTAGGTCAAAAATGCCCAAAATATGGCGATTTATATGGGCGGTGCCACGCCTCTTTGTCCAAATTTTTTGGTCTACAAATCATTCGGGGTCAACAGTGAACAAAATTAAAAACGAATCAGCCAAATCCGTCACTCCGTTCTTTAGTTATGCTGTCACAAACACACGCCAACTCATTTTTATATATATTATATTTTATCGAGTTTGAATTAAATTCGAAAATTATTGCCGATTTTCGCAAACTATAGTAATTTTGAGGTTTTGTTTAAAAAATATATTTTCTTAGATTTAGTAATACCAATAACTTCAAGATTTGAATTTAAATGGAAAATTTTAGGAGTTTGTAAATTTTTGTGATTTTGGCTTAATAAAATTATATTTTTTTTTATTATCGACCTATCGAATACAATAACATTTTAACAAAATATTTATTTCAAAAAATTGAGAATTTTCAAACTACGAAATTTTTGCATTTTCGAAATTAACTTTGATTGGATGTTTAAATTTTTGCACCATATGAATTTTCAAAACTCTAGTAGCTTATACTCTCTTGTTAAGCAAAAGTTTTGTATGGCTCAGTATGGGTATTGTATCATCGAAAAATTAAGGTGTATGTATGTATGTGTCCGGATCTAATGGTATCTGATTCATATTTAACTTTTTAACTTGTTAAAATTGTATATTTAATATTAAGTTCGAAATTTCGAAAATACCTACATAATATTTATATATATATGTATATGTATCTAAGTCTTAGCATTAATGGGTGTATGTGTTTTTAATATACATACATATATTGATGGCGATTTGAAAAATTCGAATACATTTTAATTATTTCGAATAAAATAATGTTTAAGAAAACTTAGGTTTTTTTTTTTTGAGTAAAAAATAAAATTTTACAAAATTTTATTTAATATTAATGATCCGTCTACTTAAATTTCAAAATTCGAAATTAAGTTCGAAATGTGAGATGTTTTTTTTTTAACGAAATTGTTGATTTTTCCTAAAACTTGCAAGTACTTCCAGTTTTTTCGATAAGTAGTTTAGTTCGAGCATATTTGAAAAAGTAGTATTTTTAAATAAATTTACATTTTTAAATTCTCTGAAATAGTGCGAGTAAACAAATTTTATGTTTTTCTAAAATTTTAAATCAACTTCAGTTTTCGAACATAAATTAAATATTTAGAAAACTCCATATTTTACATTAAATTTGTCATGTTATTGAATTTGATAGTTTTATTTTAAATATGAGGACCCCGAATTAGTAAAATTTAGGGTGGAGGATGATTAAGTTTCAAAGGGCTTAACGTTTTTTTTTTCCACCAAAAAAAAAAAAAAATTGAAATTATGTTTATAAAATCTGAAGGCTGATCTGATTGATATTATAAATAATTTAAAAGGACTGAGCTAAATATTTTGTTAGAGCTGGTAGGGGTGGAGTTGCTGTGAGAAGGCTCTGCAAATAAATTTTAAGCCTTTTTCGTTGGTTCTTTTGTTTTTCATGCAATTTAAAAAGTTTTAATGTCTTCTTAGTTGTTTTCGTGGAGTTATTTAAAAATTAAAATTTTAAAATTTTACACTATCATGCCTTCTTTTGTCCCACTGTCGCTTACACAATAATATTAAATTGCAACATGAAGAGAAACCTGTTTTCCTAACAAATCAGCACATTTATTAACTTTAAGTGATTTTGTACTTTAAGGATTCTTTTCTTAGCCACTATGCGATGATTCAAAATAGAAACTAATTACATTAAATTCAAGTTTTAAGAAAAATTATATAAATTTAAAGTTTTTGTGATGGAAATATTTAAATAAAAAAATTATTCGTTAACATCTTTTCAGACATTGAAAAAATACTTTTCTTTTTTTTGCAGTCTTTTTGTATCATTTATTTACCAGTTTTCATCATCTCAGTATGAATGATCGACATGGCAAATGGTTAAATATAATTAAAATTGATTAATGACGGTTATAATTGGAAAGCAGAGAATTGATGCAGCACAACAGTAAGTAGCTGTAGTTAGTTAAGTGTTGCAATGCCAGCCAGCATTTAAATTAAAACATGACATAAAAATGCTTGAGTAGTTTTCGTTATGAATACTTTTATAAAATTTTTCCATTTATAAAGAGAACTTGTTTTTTTACTCAATTATTATTGCTGATAATTTCTTCTTATTTGTTTTTTTCTTGTTTTTATTTCAAATTGTACAAATTTTATTTAATGAATTTCTCGCTGCCGATTGCTGCTTGCCATGGGGCAAGGTTCTTGAGAGGTAAATTACCGTCCAACTTTTTGGCAACATTCTTAGTGCATACTCCTAGAGTAAACCGAATTTCCGCCTCATAGTATCGGCGGAGTGCCTCATAATATTGATAATTGAATAAGTGAGTGTTATTTTATGTCGAATGTGACATTCGTATGCATTCACACTAAAAAACATATGCCAAAACATTATTTCATTTGGACAAAAGGCAGAACGTAGAGTCTAAACACAATATTTGCTGTGCGATTTCTCGTTGCGGGAGAGAAAAATAAACATAATACAATGGAAGACGGCGACGGCAATACTTGTCATTGTTTATTTATGTTTTTATTAAATTATTTGTGCAAACTTTAAAATCGTATAAAAAACCGCACCGCAATAAATTATCGTTACGTTGTGTTCAGATTCTTATATGTAGGTCTTTATTAGCACTGTAATTACTGCTAAAAAGGATTTTGGCCAAAAGTTCGTTTTTAAGGTATTTAATTATAAAAAAACCAAGCAATTTGCATGCGACAAAAACAAAAGAAGTTGGTTTCAAAACAAACAGGCCCAACACTATATTCAGAGAAACCTGAAGGAATATTTTAATGCGACTAATTAACGAGGTCTTGATTGAAGTGATTACCGCGTTGACTATTAAGCAAACTATGACTTGAGACCTTGGTTTGATCCCTGAACAGGGCAAGATCAATCTACCTCATAAGTTTCTTTAATGTACATTAATTTGTGTTTGAGTGTTTAAGTGATGAAGGCGCTGCACTGGTCACTAACAACTGCTCCTACAGCGATTGATACAGTTCTCAGTTAATTTAACCAACAGCCCCCTCCTTCGTCGGTTAGCAGAAACGTCCGATAACATGTCGCTCACGACATTCTATTCATATTTTTAAACATTTTCACAATAATAATTTAAACTACAACAAGTTTCTGTTTATTTTTCGTACAATTTAGTCTAGTTTTAGTTGATGGGATAACTTATCTATATGATGCATTTAATTTTTTGCTAAATACCAACTAATCAGTAGATCTTTACCACCATTGTTGGAAAGTTTCCAAACACTTCTACTCATACATAAACTCCCATGTAACAAATGAGAATTATTAAGCACAAGAAAACAGTTTAAAAAACTTATACAAATAACATAAAAAATAATTTTTATATACAATTGTTGGGCCTGTTTCACACTGTTGACAAGTCGATGTCGATGTTTTTAATATACATAAGAGAACGACATCGACTTGTCGACAGTGTGAAACAGGCCCAACAATTGTATATAAAAATTATTTTTTATGTTATTTGTATAAGTTTTTTAAACTGTTTTCTTGTGCTTAATAATTCTCATTTGTTACATGGGAGTTTATGTATGAGTAGAAGTGTTTGGAAACTTTCCAACAATGGTGGTAAAGATCTACTGATTAGTTGGTATTTAGCAAAAAATTAAATGCATCATATAGATAAGTTATCCCATCAACTAAAAGTAGACTAAATTGAACGGGCCCGTTATTTTAAAATTACGGCGTAAGAATTACGGCGTTAAAACTACGACGTTAAAACTACGGCGCAAAAATTACGGCGTAAAAACTACGGGGTAAAAGTTACGGCGCTAAAACTTCGGCGTAAAAATTACGGCATTAAAACTGCGGCGTTAAAATTACGGCACTAAAACAACGGCGTAAAAATTACGGTGCTTAAACTACGGCGTAATTATTACGGCGCTAAAATTGCGTAAAAATTGCTGCATTAAAATTACTGCGCTAAAACTACGGCGTAAAAATAACTGCGTTAAAATTACGGCGTTAAAAATACGGCGTTAAAATTACGACGATAAAACTACGGCGTAAAAATTTTTGCGTTAGAATTACAGGACAAAAGTAACGGCACTACAACTACGGCGTTTAAATTACGGCGCTAAACCTTCGACGTAAAAATTACTGCGTTAGAAATACGGCGTTAAAACTACGGCGTTAAAATTACAGCGTTAGAATTACGGCGTTAAAACTACAGCGTAATATTTATTGCGTTAAGACTACGGTGTTAAATCTACGGCTTAAAAATTACGGCGCTAAAACTACGGCGTAAAAATTACTGAGTTAGAATTACGGCGTTAAAACTACGGCGTTAAAATTATTGCGTTAAAATTACGGCGATAAAATTAAAGGCTTTAAAATTAACATTAAATTGCATTTTTCCCCCTTAAAAAAAGGCAAAAAGTGTAACATTGAATTTTGAAAATTTTGCATTCCCATGTAATTAATAATTTTAATTTAATTTTGTTTGGCTGGTGTTTCCGCCCCCCCCCGTCAAATGTTTTGTTGCATCTGTAAATCATGTGTGTGAAACATTGCACTTGTTGGTTTTATTTTATCAATTCTTAATTAACTTTACACCCACCCACCCTTTATAATGCTTTATAATCTTGCCATTACAAAAAATATTTAAAAATTTTACCCCATTTTTTTAATACACCAATTCCCTCGCTCCTTTTTCGAACTAAAATCACATTTTGTTCTTATAGATTTTAATGATAAAATAAAAGCCTGCTAATGTATTTTGAATTTCAAATGTATTAAATTAAACTCACAAAATCAAAAGGCACCAAACGGAAAAATAACAAAAAAAAAAAAAATTTCAAAAAATATCCTTTTGCTGCACTTTGTGCAATTTCCTGTATTTATGCATTGAGTCACTGAAATTCCGGTCTGACTGTCAGAACGTTGCAGAAACAAAATGCCAACATTACAGACATTACTGAGATATTTGTTTGAATGTTGTACAAACTTATATACATACATACATACATACATATGTATGTACATACGTATGATTGTGTGGCTGTCTGTCTGTCAGTCCGTCCGTCCGTCCTACCGCATTTCTATGTGTCCTTGCTGCTGTTTTGCCTTTTCAACAGTCATTTTTATTTATAAAAATTCTTCTCTGTTGCTTTTGTTCTTTCATTATTATTTTGCAAATAAAATAAAAATATTTTTTAATTAATGTACTTCAGTTTTGAAGTGCCTATTTTTTGTTTTTTAAGTTTAATATTGAAAAATTCTGTATAGTATTCAGTTGTTGCTTTTGTTTGCCACCCAAAATGATATGACATGTGATGTTTGATCATTCCTGATTTTATATGTTGGTGTCTGCTAACAGGACGTTGATGTTTTTGATGATGATGAGGAACAAAAAATTAAACAAAATTTTCATACAAATCATAATTGAAGAAATCAGACTGTATGGCTGGCTGCGTGTTTGTTGACAATCCTACTAGTCAACAAGGAAGAAAGGAAGGAAGTATGTTTTGTTTATTAAGAGATTTTTGGTTCCGCTGTTATCATTTTACCCATATATTATTCGATTATGTGTAAAAAAAAAACATGTATTTTTTTGTATTTTGAATATTGAAATATTTTCTTTGTTTTATTGTGTTGTGTTGAAAAATAGCAACGCCACACAATGGGGAAAAGTGAAAAAATGTGTGGTATGCTGGAAATGCATTCATTGAGTTTGCTTGCAATCCACAGCCTCATTCCCTTTTTATATATTTAATGGATGTTTTTTTTTTATTTATTCTGTCATAATTAGTGGCAAAAGGCACTAGAAGTTACAAAATGAAATTAAATTGAAAAGTACCGAATAAACAATAAAATTTATAATATGGAGAATCTAAAACAGTATGGGATTTCAATAATCAAATGCTTCTAATAAATAACACTGGGCTACACTGATGTTTGTAAGTCAGGCTGACTTCCAAAACGTTCGTATACAATGTTTGTATACAGTATTGCTACTGTATTTAAATCACATCCATATGCAAAGTTCGGAAACAATGCAACAACTATAAAACCGATGCCTTGTTTGCTCTCTTACTGCGTTAAAAATACTATGAGGCGGCGTTTTGAAATGGTATACATTGTATTACTATTGTACTGCGGCGTTATGAAATGTGATGCTTTGTTCAAACACAAAGCAATTGACGTTTTGGAAGCCAGCCTCAATTCTATTAAATAAATAAAATGATATCTTCGAGATGGTTCTATTCACAGCAAGGAGCTAACGCAGATCGTGCGTTAACGTGAGTAGATGACACAAAATATCATCTAAATAAAGAATTTTAAGTCTAGTTGGAGAGATGTGAAAGTATCTGGTCTTTTAGTGAAGCGGCACCACGACCACAAAAGTGGAACATCAGTTAGATTGCTTGCAGACCATTTACTTGCGCAGGGAAATAGAATGAGTAGAAGGTGGAGTAGCGATAACTCCTTTTTCGAATGCAATGCGAATCATGTGCAAACATGAGAAGCTGAGGTAAAATAAAAACCAAAACATAAAAAATCTTTAATCTGCCAAGTAGATGTGAAATTAGTTTGCCTAACAACACCACCTTGGAAGTGAAGATCAGTATGGATCAGACTATTAACGATCGAAGATAGCAAGGGTTGTATGTAACTATAATCTTTGGAGTAACTCTCGCTAAAAGCGTCTCTAGCAGCAAAAAATTAATGTCCCTGACAACGTCTTGTAATTATGAGAACTTCAAACGAAAAAAAATATATATTAAAAATATTTGCATATTTTTCGAGGAGATAATCAATAAATTAGACTGATTGAGGAGGGGAGTGGAACTAAAAGATCAGTAAGACGGTGTAAGAGTTCGGGAACATCTAACATAAGTCCACTGTGAACAGAGGAGAAATAATAGCGGAATTGACACATCCTCAGTAGAATGGTTGAAAAGTTCGGAAACCTGGAAAGTAACTTCACTCTGAATAGAAGAGACAAAATACTGAAACTAAAAGTTCAGTGAGATGATTAAAGACTTCGGGAACCTCTAAAATAGAACACCTGTGAACAGAGGAGAGAGAAACTTTGTTTGGTCGCAATGCGCATAAAAGATAATTTTGCGATTTAGCTATCCAGCTCGAAATTTAAACTTCGGGAATGACTATGAGCTTACGCCGATCACTCGTAGACATGAGGAGACAAGGCAAGAGAAGAACATACGCAGTTAACAGAAAGAGATAGACACTGACGCCCTGCATTTATGCGGAGCAGCTTATTTCTGAACTAAAATTACTGATAAATCTTTCGACGGCGATTGAAAGTCGTGGCAAAACACATGCAAACGTGAGAAGCTGAAACGAATAGAATCGACTGTACATAGCTTAAGCAAACTATGACTTAGACACTGGGTTCGATCCATTTCTGGTCAAGTTATCAACATCGTAAATTACTCTAATGTAAATGTAGAGTGGGATTGTAATATTTATTGTAGGACTGTTTGTTAAAGCACAACACTGGTCTAAAAATTGTTCAGACAGCGGTTATACTGTTCCAAGCTAATGTATACAACAGCGCCCTCCTTCTTCGATTAGCTGCATCGTCGGCGAAGTAAAACAAAATGTGTCTACTTAAAACCAGAGGCGTTGCAACACTGCTCTAAAAATTAACAAAAACGCGCAACAACAGAGTTGTAAAAGAATTAAGCCTTCTACATTTTTAACATCTATCTTCTCTGTCCTATCCCTTTCCTTAAGTTCTGGCAAAATGCATTGCATAAGTGGAGGCCATCCTCGAAGAGCTGGACCTGCAAAAAAAAAAGAAGCAGGTCAACCAATGTATTTTGTGACTTGAAAGATGTACACCTTTAAAGCAGCCATCATCGGGCTCGGTATCAAGCGAAGCAATAAATGTCGTAATGCAACAAGAAAAAAAGCTCCGTTGATAACTGTTATACAATTTGCATCACATATTGGACCAAGAATATGGAATGATTAGCGTAAAAACGGTTCAAAGTTACCACGAAACTCCGCGAGCCGCATTTAATACTGACGAAAATTTCGAAATAAAACAGTTTTGTACTATTCACAACTCCTGGCAGTTACAGAGTATATGAAGAATTATTAAGGTAGGCTATGTTAGGCTGGCTGCTACTGTATACTTGGGTTCAGATTATGTCCTTTTTTGCTACCTTTTTTTTATCAGTAAAGCGATTAGCTAATCTGCAGCGAAAATAACCATCGTATTTACTCGGAAGAGAAACACGTATTGCTAGCTATCAACCACGGCGGCAAACACCTGCGGTTGTAGACAGAAAAACTTGGAAAAAAAAATTAGGCAGAGTATATGGCAGGCTGAAAAATGTAAAAAGAGTTGAAATTGATTTGCTGTCGTTTTCCAGAAGGTATGGATGGTTTTTGGATAGAACCATCCTTATGAAGAAACTAAGCTAATTTTGAACTCCACCAGCCTAAACGATCGGCTCACGTGTGTCATTCGTTGGTTCTCCAAAGAAGGTTGAAGATTAACTCCTTATTTAGGCAGCTTTTGCAGACGTTCAACGTTTCGATTAACTTGGAATAATTACAAAATTTGCAATGACCTGTAATCATTGCGAATAGGCTTTTAACGGGCGTCTTTGGTACAGATTGGCTCCAATCTAGACCAGATGAGTCTGATTGTCCTCTAAGTAGATTTTGTAAATCATAAAGCGAGAAGCGTAACCCTACAGCAGGTATCAAATGCTGACTCCCTTTTCGTTAGCGTATCAGCAATATAATTAATTATGCTGGTCCCATGACTCCCTGTACCCAAACAAGAGTGATTTTTAAATGTCTCGATATCCCATGTATAGCACTGCTGGACTAGGGTGGATCTTAGGTATATACCTGCTAGAGACCTGATTACGGCTTTCCACTTGTATAACACTGCAACTGTCAGGAAGCCTAAAGAAAAAGCTGACTTACAGACTCTCGAGCCAGATGGCTCCTTCTGGCTTGTCTCTCTTTCTGCAGCCGTTCGTATATACAACGAAGTGCTCCATAGGGGGGAGGGTTTCTTCCTATCGAATTTTATTCTTCTGTTATTATGAATCCCCAGCCTCTGATTGTGAGGTATGTTCTTGTATATATATTTTCCGTAGTTCGATTTACGAGCAGAGGGTCTCAGTGGCTGTGAGGTACCCCACCATTAATTAACTTCTATGTTTTTCTGTGTAGTGAGTGCTATCACAGAAAGCGTACCTCTTTTAGACCACAGTGTTCATCAACTGCTAGTGATACGAGTAACGTGTTACTCAATAAATAAAACGTAAGACCACTGGGCAAGAAATCACTGAGGTAAAGATAATGTCCGATGGTGTTTTTCAATATCTGTCTTAATATTATAGAAAAAAGTTTTCCCAGAAGCTTTAATCTGAAAGCTTTTAAGCCATAATTGTATCTTTTATATTACAAAAGAAAAAAAGATTATTACAGCAGCTTTTTAAAAAGTTAAATTAATTATTACTTTTTGAACGCGAACATTAAAAGATTATTTCGTCTCATCCTTTTTTTAGTAAGAACTCTTTCATAAACTTTAATGTTTCCTGTTCGGTCTCTGTTTTCTGTTTATTTATATCGACTGGTTTGATGTTTTCCATGATTTTATTTTTATATATATTTTTCCTTTTGTTGTATTTTTCGGCAACACAACGATAAGAATTGAACACATGAAAATGCATTAAAATGCATTTTTGCTTTTGTTCAATAAAAACTGCATAAAACAACAAACAACAACAGAAAAGAAGATGCAGAGTATATTTTAACAATACACGAGTGAATTTAAGGCAAAAAAAATAAAAAAAGAAGGACCAAGTGTACTTACGATTATTGTTTACATATCGATTTAACGTAATGAAAGCGGTAGCAGTTGGTAAAATAAATACAGGGTGTTAAGCACATAAGATCAAGGAAGGAGCAACAATTATACAATTTTAAAATTCTAAAATTTTTCCTACAAAAGTTTAAAGCTTTGGACTTTTTTTTAAAAGCTAAAAAGTTAAGATCATGTGATGCACCCTGTATTATTTTATTGTTTTAAAAAAATTGTTTGGCTGTTTTGCAAACATTTACGATAATGTCAGATTTCATATTTTTGGCTCATTGCGGCTATTGAACAAACATACATTGTATTACGCAAAAAAGAAACTTTATTAGGGAGGTAAAGAATTTCAGAAATATTTAAAAGAAATTAAATATTTCATAGAAAAATATTTATAGCCTAAATTCCTTTGTAACTCTTAATTAAGAAGAATTCGTTTTAAAAAGGAAATCGGAAAGGTCCTTAGATTTTACATGATCCTGCATCAGCCTAATGTACAATAATTCGATATTTAATTGAAGTGCATTTCCGCGGTTAAGAATACTGGTGTTTTGCAACTCCAACTGCAACAGTCAAAATAAAAGTTTACAATGTTTTCATTCTTAATAAAATTAAATATTTTTTTGTAAAGAAAAAACTTCGCTACATTGTAAGTACAGGGCAAATGTGATTAAAAAAAAAAAATATTTAATTAAAAGCAAAAACTTTATATCATAAAAAATAATAGACTTTTACAACCAGAGGAGCTTTTAATCAAATTTTTTAGTCATAAATGAAAGTATGAGAAAAATCAGTAATAGAATTAAATTTGATGAAATAAATAAATCCCAAAACTTTCAGTTAAAATGAATATCGTGAATTATTTAATTCTATGCGGGCTCTGTAAAACAGGGGGTGGCCGCTACTCATGCTATGGAACGCAAGATAGACAGAGTACTGTTTACGAATATATGATTTGAACTTTCCCTTTCAAGGGACAGAAAATATATCCGTAGGAAGTTTCTTCCTCATATAAAACTTTTTTATCATTTTGCCAACAAGACGCAAAGTGCTAAAAAAGGTTCTTAACGGAAGCGCTAGCATAGAAGAGAGCATTGCTACAAGACCAATGCTGAAATATCATCCGCCCAAGAAGACTTATTTATATTGAGATCCGATAAAACAAAACAATGTTTTTGGCGGGCAATCATTGATTGCTTTCCTGCAAATGACAATTATTTCCAACAAATGTTTGGTAGCCCCATAAAACAGTCGGCATTGAAGAACTAACTAGAATTAATCTATATATTTTTTCAACGATTGACCAAAAGCTCTTGCCCTAACGAGTTATAGCAAGAACTTTAGCACGAAGACGCTGCCTGTACAGCATATTTTTTAGCCTAAGTACTTTTTTATTTAATTAAAAAAAAACTTTCTTAAATAGAATTAAAATATCAATTTAGTACTCTATTCTTCAGAAAATTTTGTACAAATAATTTTTTAGTGTTTTTTTATTCGATCCGTCAATTGCTTACAAAATATCTAACGAATAATAATATTTTATTCGTTTATTTGTCTACTAAATAACTTTCATATGAAATATTTGTATTAAAAACAAATAAACGAACATTTTATTCGATTAATCGTAGAATATATTTTATCAATTCGAAGAATAACAGCCCGACCTATAATGTCGAACGATATCGTAAGCTTAAAGGTGAATAATAATATTCAAACAAAAACATAAGTAAATTTAATTCGATTATTCGTAATATTCTTTTATCATGATCGATTATTGTAATATTTTAACCGAATAATTTTTTTAAACTAAATTTAAAAATATTTTAAACAGATAATTTGTACATATATAAACACCGATTAATCGAATGATATTAATCGAATAAATTTGTAGGCTATCCATGACAACAATTTTTTTCAGTAAAATAAAATTTATTCAAGAAACAGTTTTGCGTAAAATTCATTCGATTTTTAAACAGATAATTTATATATAAACACCGATTAATCGAATGATATTAATCGAATAAATTTGTAGGCTATCCATGACAACAATTTTTTTCAGTAAAATAAAATTTATTCAAGAAACAGTTTTGCGTAAAATTTATTCAATTTTTAAACAGATAAATTTTGTATATATAAACACCGATTAATCGAATAATATTATTCGAATAAATTTGTATGCTATGCTGCCATGACAACTATTGTTTTCAGTAAAACAAAATTTATTCAAAGAAAAGTTTTGCGTAAACTTTATTCGATTATTCGAAAAATATCGTTCGATTAAAACAAATACTTTTCTTAATTAAACGATATTCAATATGCAAAGCTTTTAGTCCAGAGCTACACGTATGTACATATTTTTATTTAACTTGTGAAAAATTTTTACTTTAACAAAAACCGTTTATGTTGAAATCTAAAATGATGTTGGATATTAAAGTTTCTTTTCTTCCTGGAAATATTAACAATGTCTAATTATCGCTAATCATTATGTTACGAACTTTAGCGTATAAAAATCAACATAATAATAATTCGCTCGAAATAATTAAATTAATAAAAAAAAACTTGATTTACTTGATTATTCGTCAAATACTATTTTATATCAATTAAACGAATATTTTTATATTTTATTTATCTTAATCGGATATTCTAATGTTCTAATCGGTATAGTTTTTTTTTATACCAAACAAAAATCATTCGAAGATGTCATATACACATATGTATATAATCATCGATTAATCGAATAATATAATTCGAATAAATTTTTTCTCTATGGAATGAAAACTATTCCTTTTAGTAAAACATTTTTGCTGAAAGACAATGTAGCAAAAATAAATTTATTCGATTATTCGGCTATTTGGCTATTCCCGATATTTTATTCGAATAATTTCCATGTCAATAAAAAATTCATTTTATTAATAAATTTTTATTCAATCATTTTGCAAAAAATTTTTATTTGATCATTCGTCTAATATTTTTAAGAATAAATTATGGAATCTTACTATTCGAATCATTTCTACAACAATACAAAAATCATTTCGATAATATGTCAAACATATTTTTATTCGATTCTTTTTTATTTTTTGTATTCAAATATTCGTTCATTATTTTTCCTTTAACTTTTAACCGTACTTATTCTCGCTTATGCGAATAACATTCTTCATCCGAATACATCGAATATCTTTCATCAACTAAACTAAAATTGTATTTGGCAATCGAATGACTAATTTCTATTCGTTGTTTATTATTCGATTGTTAATTTATTTTTTGATTCGATCTTGATTTGCATACAGGTTGCTGTCTTGAAAGTCGAAATCAGTAGTTTCGGCTTCTTGTTGATGTCGCTGGCCAACCTTAAAAAATATAAATTTAATTTTTTATTGATTCTGTTTGCCTAAAAAAACTTTTTCGATTAATTTCAAAAATATTCCCTAGAAAAAGGTATACAGTTTATGCTGAAGATAAGATGAGCGGAATTTTCTGAAAGAGAGTAAACGAAGGTGCAATTAGTGTCTTTAATCGTGACAGCTTGGTAAATAATTCGAATAATATATTATTCGATTAATAAAAATTTTATTAATCTCAAAGAAATTTTAATGAAGAATTGTGCATCTAAATCGGGAGCATAATGCAACGTTAAAATAAAAATAAAATTTACTCGCTTAAAACGCCTAAAAATGCCAAATAAAAAAATTTATTATAAACTGACCATAAGCTTTGCAGCAGATGAAGCAATTAAATCAAATTATATATTTTATGCAACAGGAGATTAACATATTTAAGATCTTTTGTATCTATCAAAATTAACAATAAAGTGGTTATCAACCACACACACACACACTCACACACAAAAATAGCTAAAATATATTCTTACTCCTTAAAAAGACTAAAATAAATTCTGTTTCGAATGTTAAATCAAAATAAAAACTTAATATTCAACATGCTGCAAAGCAAAAAAAAAAATAGCTTTCTGTCATCGTAGTCAGTAGTGAAATTTTTAAATTGGAAATCCACTGTATTGTATTTAATTAACAATTCTTTCTTGACAAAAGCCTTAATAAGGTGGCCATGTTTTGTGGGTTTTTTAAAATATCCTGAAATTTTAATATCCTTTTAAGTCGTAAGAGGAAACATGGCCTGTTTCCTGTTCTCATAAAATGCAAAATTTTATTTTATTTATTAAAAGTGTTGAAAAAAAACAACATACAAATATAAGTATACATGCATGTATGTATGTATGTATATGTACTTATCAAAATTGTATAAATTTTTTTTTTTTCGAAAAAGAAGGGCGCATGTCCATTTTTAAAACCACAAATAATCAAAATGAACAAAAAACGATCACAATCTTCTCCTTCTCTTTAGTCGTTTTGTTTAATATGCATTGAAAGTATTTAAATACCAATATTTTTATGCAATCATACGAGGCGAGCATGAAAATGCGTTCGTACAGTAAAACTGACCTTTGAAGAATATTTCATCTTTGAAAAAGAATGAGGAGAATGAGTGCTTAGTTCAGTGAAACTATTTCGACTTCGGTGTTAGTCCAATGTTTGCCAGTAGTTTTATGCAGTCTTGGAGAAAGCTTGGCAGGATTTGCAGCATCAGAAGTACAAAAAAAAAGACTCGGGTTTTTGGCATGTGCGAATCAGTATGCTTAGGACCCTCTCTTCTATAAGTAGTCCATCCAGTAGACCATCTTTGGAAAAGTAACATAGTTCGCTCACCCTTGTGCCGTTTATGCATGGAAGAGGATGAGACAACGGCACACATTCTCTGTGAATGTAATAATAGAAGGCGTGTTTTTCTTTCTGAATTTGTGTGTTCGGATGATATTAGGCGGGCATCTCCAAGCTCTGTGCTGACTTTCATAAGGAGAGTCAATCAGAGCTTGGTTTAATTTAGAGATCCATGGCACAAAAGATCCAATAGGTGTCGCCGTGCCGGTCCTTGGACCAGATCTATCCACTTTTCTATTCTAAGGATGACATCATGGCGGCTTGTAATTATAGATACCTTTGATCCGGCTGATTGACCGGGTGCTTGGATTTGTTTATTGTCGGTAGGTGGAACAATTCTTGTTATTGAGTTTTCGAATATCTCCTTGTATTGCTGGACGAAGTTCATAACTGCGGTGTAGTAGTCTTCTGTGAAATATTGATGTTCCAGTTGAAGGGTTTCAATGAGGCGAATTTTGTTGTCAATGATCTCGAATTCAGACCATTTCGCATTGAATCGTCTCAACTTTTCTTGGAAATAATTTATAGAGTCCTTTCTTGCTAAAGGATCCTTTTTGAAAATTCGGATTATGGCTTCAATCCTTTCGCAAATTTGTTTTTGTTTGAATACAAACTCCTCGAAAGAGGCCATGATTTATACTTGATGTGGGTAAAGACAATTGATGGAACTCCTGCGGCTTGTTGCAGGATCAAAGAAATGGTTGACCAAAATGTTGTTTGGCAAATTGGTGATTGGCCTGGTTGATATCCACTGCTTGCTAAGTATTAAAGGACTCTTGTCACCAAAATTTTATTTGGTGGATTGTTGATGATGTAGACTTGTTGATGCCTGACGTTGTAATTGGGAAATTTGAGGATGTCCTGTGTAGCATGAGCCTTGCCTTGAATGTTGTAGAAAATAGATAGCAGGAAGATGAAATTCAAAACTCAATTTGATTTTTGTGACTGAAAAAATTTAGAATTTTATTACCAAATTAATAACTAAAATTTGGTGACCTAATGTCTGCATAAAATTAAAATTTATGAGAAATTGACCACTCAAAACAAAATTGCAACTTTAGCAATTTAATATCTTTTATTAATATTTTTCTTTGGTTGGACACTATTCAATAATAGTTCTATTCGATTCATTTTAATAATAGGTGTGTTCTAACAACCTAATTCTTTGAGATAACTATAAGAACTTGCATGAGGCGCATTCATAACTTCTTGAGGACGCCATTATTTTCAATCTTTATTTCTTTACATTGGGAAAATCTAAAAATATGAGATGATGCAGATTAGCTGCCGACAAAACTACATAAGTAAAAGACTTTAACCTGGAATAGAACATTTTGACTTGTGTGGTTTTGGCTGAAGTGATTTGCGCGTTGACTGCAAGGTTAATCAATATCATGAATTTCTATAATGTTCATTAACATGGCTTTGTATTAATTGTTGTTGAACTGATTAAGTGATGAAGCATAGCTGTGGTCACTAAAAACTGTTCCGACAGCGATTCATACTGTTGCAAGCTAATGTAAACAACAGCGACCTCTTTTGTCGGTTAGCGGAATCGCTGGCGAAGTAAAACTATTAATAAAATGTCTGCTCCCACATCTTAAGAAAGTGAATGCGCCTACTTAACACTAGAGATGCTGCAACATTGCTCTAAAAATTAACACAACGCGCTGTAGGAATGCTGTAAAAGAATTAAGATTTCTTCTACATTTTCATTAAATATTCTCTCTACACTATACCTTTCTCCCCAGTTGTGTTGCAGTTACTTGGTGGTGGTCCTATAAAAACAAGCCACCTATAATCTCCGTTCTAAGGTTCAACAAGCCGTCGTATTTTACATTATAGCTACTTCGCAACTGTTGAGATAACGATGAGGAGAGGGTGATCACTCAACCTCTTCCTCTATATTATTATCGATCCATCTGCATTATAATCGATTGCTATTTCTAACTAGCGATGCTTCCGCTATGTTAAGTATTCTTTGTTTTCTACAGACACAAATTGCTCCCCTCAATTTCATAGTCACTATGTAATTATCATTCTCCAACATCTCTAAGAAACTCACTATGATTTTGAATAAAACTGCAGATCAATTATTGCGACTGGAGTACGTTTACATCATCGCCTAACTATTGGCAGTAGCATTAGGAGCTGATGCTTTCAGGAACCCAGGCTAGTGTATTTCATAGTTACTTTAAGGGAATGTAAAATATGCCGGGAATGTTTAAAATTATTATCAGGAACTCTTAAGGTTTCTTCTAATGCAAAACTTCCTCCGTATTTAGTACCGTAAAGGGTGAGACTACAAAACATGGCATTTTTAAGACGGTGAAATAAAACTAACTGACCCTCTAAAAAGAACTCAAATTTTCCCATCCCTACTAAGCGATAAAATTACATGAAATTTAAGCTAAATTCTGCCTTAGTGCTTATGTGAGCTGGCAGGTTCAGCAGTCTTGTAGTTAGAGTGACCATCTACTAAACCCTAGTATCTCACTTCGAATCCCAATAGATTTTGGAATTTTTTAAAAGTTTCCCAACCCTTCTCATGTCAGACAATACATCTACGTTTAAAAAAAAAAACAGTCCCGAATAGTTCCATCGTCTTCTTGACATCAAAAACTTCGTTATATCACATGGACAGTTCAGGAAGTGCCATCTGCGGCTGGAAACATATAAATCAGAAGCGCTTAGCACGATCATAAACCACATAGCAAGAAAATGAACCACTATACAATTATATGAAAACATTGTTCCTAGCCACGGCAGATGATGCCTTATGATGAAATTTGTAGCTATTTTGGGAAAAACACTGAACTTTCTTAATTTTAAAACAATTTTGTTATCGAAAGACCTTAAGAGGAATGATAGCCTGAATGCAATGTGTTTCTAAAATATCTCCAACTTTAAGGAACTGTATCAGTCTACAATTTTCTATGAAGGCAAAAATAGAAAATATCAGATAATATTCAAGAATATCAGCTTTGAGTAAGTAGTGCTTCCGGTCTTATTCAATTGCACAAGAAGCTGATGTATATTCTGATCCAGCAAAACCTACTGCTTCGCACGAAATAAGTTTGTAAGGGAGAGATGCTTGCTGTAGTTGTGCCTCCTGCTGCGAAAAGCGCTTCGAAGATGCATGATTTTTGTTCGCGATGTGTCAATTTGGAGCTCTTGTTTTTTACATAAAAGAAGGCTTTTTCTAATCATCCAAAATGCGCTAAAATCATGTTTGAATTATCTGAATTATCCCTTCGTTTTACTGCGTCATCTACTCACATGCATATTTCATCTGTACTCAAATACACATGTATAAATAAATAAGAGAATGGAGAGAGAGAGAGGCAGAGAGCATCTAATTGAAATTTTATCTTCCATTCGGTGTTTACTTTATTATTCGTGTCAACTATATGTAAATAGCCGACCAACTTCAACGTGCTTAAAAATAAGTGCTGCCTCGGAAGAGCTTGAAAACTGCGCTTTTCGAAAGCATGAAATTTTTTTACTGCTTCCAGAAGCATAATAATTTTTTGTTGGGGACATTTGACAATTAATTTGGAAGTCCAGAACTATGGGGGCGGCATATTCTACCTGTCATATTCAGCTATGCCATGTACTAAATTCATATCTAAGAATCGATAACTTGGTTCCCTAATCTGTTTGGTACACTTCGTTGCAAAATATTTAATTTCTCATAGAGGATTGAACTTCTTGGAGTCTATTAATGATAGATTTCAAAACTTAAACTAAATATAATTCCCTCGTAAGCCTGATAGCCTTAAAATAATGCAAGTCGGAGGATATTTATGCATCGACATAACATGTTTATCAAGATCTTGAAATTAAAAATATATCCAAGCATTGGGGCTGCTTAGAGTCCTACCCATTAGCATGGCAAATAATAGATCCCAAGGCAAGCTCTTAGGTTCTACATTCGTAAAATGAAATGCGAATAAAAATTCCACACAATTTGTGTGCTTAAATTCTTTAAAGTGAAATGAAAAATAAATTGATTTGAAGAACACATCAATTCCTCCTGATACAAACTGGAAATTAAGTTTTATTTTTCATTTATGGCTCGATAATGGATAGCAACCGAACTTCAGTTGCGTTGCCAGCCGGCAACTGAAAATTTGTGGTTGCAGGAAAAGCACTAAATAGCAACTGAAACTAGAACCTCTCAGTTGCCAGTTGCCATCCGTAATACAATTGTCAGCAACTGACAACGCAACTGGAGTTCGGTTGCCATCCATAATCGACCCATTAATTTTAACCAATTAACGAATGTCGAACCTGTGCGAATACATCTTGGGGACTATCGACTAGTTCGTATGGTGAGAAAACAATTTGGAACTGCAATAAATAGTTTTCTTTTCGAAGAGAAAGATAAAAAAAACTCCTCCCTTGGGAACGCTGTTAGTGAGGCACAAATAAGGATCGTACGAAAAATGTGGCTTAGGTCTCAATCTCAGAAACAGGTCTCTCAAATAACGTGGCTTGCAATTCTCATGTCATATGAAGTAATCTCTGCCTCCTCAGTCGTCAGCAAGAAATATGAAGATACGCTAGATGTACTAAAATTCCTTCCTTTCGAATATACATGAAGGTGGTGACGCTCAAACTCTTTTGCTGTTCATATCCTTTAAATAATACAACATCCCACAATCCTTGAAAAGTGAATGTTTTATTCCACTACTGTGTAGAATGTGGATCAGATTATCCGATACAACCTCAGTCAATCTCCTTTGATGGCAGTATGCTACATTCTGGTGGTAGTGTTTGGGATCTCTGCCAACTCTCCAAAAGCAACCTTCTATTGATGTGGCTGGTAAAATAATTTTAAAGTCGAAAGCCAATAGTAACTAGAAAAACCATAATGAGAGAAGACGATTCAAGTTATTGGGGATGAAGCAGTTTAAAAATTTCATGTTGTTAAGGAGTCCAAATATTCCTCCTCATGAATTTAAAAGTATATACAAAGAGGACCACCACTTTCTACTCGTATTTAGAAATCGACCTCGACTATGCCTTGTTCAAACCTTCATTTTTTAAAAACATAAATGAGTTGCAATAAGTTAGTCCAAATTAATTTGCATCTGCCCTCGTTTTATTGTCCGGCCATACAAAATGCAGTTCAATTTAAACTGTCGACTGGACATAATGTTATCAGCATAATTCCATACCAACAGTTTTTTTTTTTTTTTTTTTCATTTGTTTTATTCACCAAATGTTCCTGGCAGCTCTCATCCACTCGCTCACTCACCCATGACTACTTAACAGCATCCTTTCGCCTGCATTTTTTTTTAAGCGTACTTTTTTTTAGCTTTTTTTAAATAGAATAAAACTTGTGGAAGCAGTCAAAGTCAAATTATAAGCTTAACATTGATTCCATACAATATTGCGGCAAACGCATACGAGCAAATACAGATGCAAACATACATTCAAATGTTGTGATGTGTATGTTGGTTTTGTTTTAGTCATAGTCCTGTGCAAGGACTATATAATTCTTTTGTTTGTGTGCGTGTGTACGCATTTTTAACAACGTGCCTCATACCACCTCTATGGGAAACAGTCGGCTAAAAGATGGTAAAAGAAATTTAATTGCAAACATTTTTCATTTGGAGTTCGTGTAAATTTTTACATCTTCGCGACTTGTGTTGTAGGAAATTTTTATAAAATCATCATGTAGAAAATAGTTGGTCTTTATTTGCAAGTACATATTTGTGTTTGGATGCTGTGCGGCTCTTCCCAGACTTCTTCAGAGTTTCGGTCGTTTGGTGAATTTCTACAATCCACGTGTGTTTCGTCCATAATGATGTTGACTTCATTAGCGGCATGATAGATTCCCCCAGCTCTTTTTCGTTACTGCATCCAATACCTCTGGTCTGCTTCCACCATTTTAAATAGAGAGATCTGGGTGTGTTAAGCCATCGAAAGAGGATTTCAAGCCCACCCAGAATTTTAAATCTTAATAATTTCGTTTGTATTGAAGACTGTTTTGAATTACTGGGTTTAGCTCCGCTAGAGTCTGCTTCGAAATTTAGAATGCGGGAGGTAATTTGGTAATACGGAAATCTGTTAGAGCCTTTTCTTTTTGATTGTTAGGACCAGCAATCAGCGGATGACCACTCTATTCATGCATGAATCATGTTTTTTTTTTTTAATTTTTTTCTGAATTTATATTTGGTGGTCCTTCGAACCGAATTACTGTTTGTTACAAAGCTGCATATTTGATAGATATTGGAGAAGAATTCCAAGTATTTTTTTTTTTTGTGTTAGTTTCCCACTGTGCCATTAGCCGAAATAATACGTTGCACATTTTTTGCTTGTTTTTGCAACAACTTCGATTTGATGCCATCTCTTTCTAACTACTTGATTTTCCGTATTACATTAATTTAAAAATGTTATTTTATTTTGTTTATATTTAAACACACGATTTAAAATAAAATTAAAATTTCGACCAAAAAGTGCGTTTTTCATATGCGTGTGTGTGTGTGTGTGTGATTGTGTGTATGTGTGTAACTAAATATATGACAAGAGTTTTTCCATGAAAGTACAGTTTTTCATTTAAAATATCGGCATCATTTTTGTAAATTTTTATACATGTTTTTTTTTTTTTTTAATTTTATTTCTACTTCGTCCCTTTGGGAGTTGTCACATTTACCAGCAAATTCTGTCACTGTCATTGTCAGACAGCAAATGTGGTTAAAACAAAGCAATACAACAAAAACAAACAAAAATTGTAATGAAACAATAAATAAAGATGTGTATTTATTTTTGAATAAAAGAAAGAAATTGAAATTATAATTAATGTGTTTTTAATACATTTTCATCGTGTTCTCATTTTCATGCGTTCATTCCCTTTCTCTACTTGAGTTTTCTTTTTTTTGCGAATGTAGATTTATTTTTACATGAATTCCGGACATGTAAAAAAAACTAGCGATAATTAAAATAAAAACTACAAATTTAATTATATTTTATATTTATTATTGCTGTAGTTTTATATGAAGAGAAAATTATTTATGACAGAAACTTATGGCTGGCTGGTGAATATTTTACGCTGCATCTTTTTTAACAAAAAAAAAATAAAATAAAAAAAAAATGTATGACAGATGAGTTTAAAATATTTTATTAAAAATAGTGGCACTCAGGGGATGACCACCGTGCTCATAAAATATATATTGCGGTGAAATTAGGAAATTTACTTGTAAGACAGAAAATAGAGGTAAAAATTTTTGAGATCACCCGATTCTAGCTTTCCAATTCGAAAGTGACGAACTTCTAGCGAGAATAACTGTTCGCCTAACGATAGTTTTATACAAATTTTTTGTACGCTGTACCGGCCTATAAAAGAGAATTATATGCCATTTGTGCTCTAACAAAGGCGGTGAGATAGTGAGGAGATCAAATCAAGTATATTTTCTTTTACATCCACTCACAGAGAATACATTTGCTGCTAACAGAATTGTGTTGGTTGCACCAACTAACAATTCGTTTGACCTAATCAATATAAGAATTCTCACAACCATATGTTGGTTACAATTGCGGTATTATGGTAAAAGCCGTTTGTATTATTCTTTAATAATTTTAGTTCTTAAGATCTAATTTATAACGAATTTTGAAAAAATTTAATAAAGAATACTACTAAGACTAACTTAAACTAACTAACTGGTGATGATAATGGAATGTTTGTTCGATTCCTAAAATATTGGTAGGGGTAACCGATGTAAAGTATATTCTATTGATACAACCGATTTCCAACCATACTTATAGATGGAACAACAAATTCTGTAAGGTAGCATACATACATCAATTAAGTTTACGAACGTTGAAAAAGACCCTAATGGCAAAGGACCTTTCGAAATTTACATAATGATATGAAGTGAAGGATGCTGCTGTAATCTCCAAAGGCTACAGGCTAGCGAAGAACGTCATTAAGAGAGAAACTTAATGGGCTTAAAGGAGGAACGAGCCGTAAAGTATTTGAATTCGCTTGTTGAGATCTGATCTATAAGAACTCGTATAGAGCGATCCCCGCGAAAACACTCGGTTTATATAATTCGAGAGATGTTGTAAGCCTAGTCTCTTAGTCAAGAGGTTGCTCGTTCAATTTTGGGCTGGGTATTTGTTTTTATTTTTTTTGTAGAAAAGATTCACGGCTTGTAAAGGGTGTTTTTTATAGAGTGACACCCTTTAATAAACAAGTAAATATATTTTTAATATTAATGAAACGGTCTTTATTGGAAAGAAAATTTTATGAAATTAATGTTTAAATATGATTTCTGCCATGTGGCCGCCACGGCTGGCGCGTAGAAGGCGCAATCTGGAACACCAATTTTCAACAAATTTTTTTGCAGCATTTGTGGCCGTATTTCGCCGATAACTCTTCGAATGTTGATTTCCAGGTGTTCAATTGTTTGTGGTTTATCGACGTAGACAAGTGACTTAACATAAACCCAAAGAAAATAATCTAATGGGCTTAAATCACACGATCTTGGTGGCCAACTAATTGGGCCATTAAGTGAAATTATATTTTCATCAAAAGTTTCTTTGAGTGAATCAATTGCAGCGCCCACTGCACGATGAGTTTGACGAATAGAAAAATTATTATGATTACAAATTTCAACAATTTGAAGGCGTTGCTCTGGTGTAAGTCGATTTATAATGAAATTTTAAAGCAAACTAAACAAAATGTAATTATCAGCTGGTAAATGTGTGCTCAAATAAAGCAGTAATGCCAACTCAAATTTGTGTCACTCTATAAAAAACACCCTATATTTTTTAACAAAAAAAAAAACATTTTTGATTGCTGAATTGAACTGTTGGACTCAAAATATATACTTCACAGAAGGAAACTTACCATACTTTATATGAATTTAATTAATTCGAATTGCGTATTATTCTATGTTGGTTTTTATAGGCTAAGGTAACGTAGTGATCAGAGAGAGAGAGAGAGAGCTAAATAAGAAGTGTAGTAAAAACATGATACACATGAATACTGAGGAAGCTGAGAGGCTTTTACCGAAAACATCGTTTGTTCTATTCAGCTGCGTATATTTAAATCTAAGTGATGTTGAATATTAAAATTTGTTAACAATGTCTAATTCTCTCTGATCATTACCATATTTTATTTCTTTGGGAACTGCTATGAAAAAATTGCGAGAGTAGTTGAGGGCAGGTAAATTTTGGGGTTATTTGCCTTTTCATTTTTGAGAATTGATTTTACCTTAACAACCTTCAAATACACTATAAAAATACCAGCTTGATAAGATTTTATAATGGGCACGCTAGCATCGATGATCACTGTATTAGGACCACCGGTAGTTCTCTGTAAATTTATTTAGGCTTAGATCCTTTACAGTCTCTTTACGTCAAAGATTTTTCGACCTCATTTATGGGGCTCTACAATACAGGCAATTAAAAGGTGTAGTTTTCATAAAAATTTTCTGCTCAAAGCAATTGTTTGTATTGTGGAGAACGCACCAAAATTGTTTTTACTTCAAAAACACAATTTCGTCACAGAAACATTTAAACAGTCTCAACGGCGTTAAAGTAATTAATAATTAACTTATATCTAGAATACTGTATCAGTTAAGCTGCAAAAAAAATTTCAATTAGTGTCCTTCCCTGTAGGTACTGTACATGGAAAGAAAAGGAGTACCCCAGAAAATAATCCATATGATTAGAGCAGATCCCGGTAGAGATAAAAAAAAACAGAAAAAAAATAAAGAAGACTAAATAATTTGTGATTTAATTGTGTTGTTGGTTATTTGGTTTATCGACAGGTACAAACCACTGTTGTGCTCTTGTTGCTGTTTGTTTTGTCTTCATAGTCGGCAAAAGTCGATACTCACGAAAAACACAACTCGTCTGAGCCTGATTTAGAGCGTAGCACGAGGATGCAGAACTCTTAGTTCTTCGCAACTCGTTGCAGTCGGAGCATCAGCCAACCGTTTCACACCAACACTGGATTAAACCAAGAATGCCCACTTTCACGTCATGTGTTCACTATCGTGCTAGATGAGATAAGGAGCAATTTCTGTTCTAAGAGAAAAGAAATAACATGAAATCTGGCACCACAACTAGAGGCTTTGCATTATGCGGTTGACATCTGTCTATTCTTCCATAATATCCCCAATATGCAGTCAAAACTGGATGACTTGGAAAGACTGGCTCGCAATGGTCGACTTAAGATACATATTAAGAAACTTCACTAGCACTGATAGTATCATGCTACAAGATCAACTGATCGATTTTATAGATAATCTCGGCTATCTAGAAAATACAATTGCTAGCGGAGCAGCAGTTAATCTGGCATAAGTCGCATGTCGTTATTATCGAAGGAAGTCAATTCACAGAATTAAGATAGTCAGTGCTAAGATCTAGGATCCGAACTAAAAGTGCTTGTCCTGTTTCTTTAATACTGTACTTAAAAAAAAAATTTTTCGATTTCGGAAAAATATGCTTGTCGACATCATGACGATGGTACTCGTATTTTCTCAAAAATTTAAGTTTTAGTTAACTGATGTGTTCTCTTTGCACTACTAATGGCTCGCGAACATATTCTACCACTTACATTTTCACCACTTATATGACAATTGTTCAGAAATTTCCCGCAAGGGATCTTACTTATTTTTGCTGTCCTAAGAACTAAATATAACATAAATTAATTTTGTGATTTTTTCAATTAACTTTACATTTATTTTTACTCTTATATTTTCAGTAGTTCTTCAATGAAACAAAATCACCAGTTACCTAGTAAGGTCAAAGGTAAGCAGTATCTATAATTTCTTGTTGCATTATTAAACTGAATACAATATTGAACCATAATATTATATTGATAATAATACATATTGCAAAATATTATTTTTGTGTTAAAACTGCCCACCCAAAAACATAATAAACCATGTTTTTATTTTAATTAAAATATTAAAAAAAAGTATCATAAAAAATCATTATTGATAAAATGATGTTGGTGGTTAATTAAAAAATGTTTTTAAAAAAGCAAAAAAAAAGTATATATATAAATAAAACAGCAGTAGACAACGACATACAAATATACGCCCAAAATATGAAATTAAAAATGGACAGGCACAATCACGCATGCATTAGGGCTAATCTCATTCAGCAGTAATTCAAAGAAGACCTTATATAAACTTAATGAACCTAAAATAATTTTTTTCATTCATTTCTTTAATTTATAACAAATAATTTTTAAGAATTTCTTTTGTTTTTGTTATTGTGAATAGCCCTATTGTTGAACAGTAAATAATCTATTTAAAAAAAGTTAAAATACAAAAAATGAGTGCAGCCGAGCAAAAATGAAATTCACATAAAACAACACGAAAAATGTTAATGGAAAACCTCAACAAAATAAAAAAAAAAAGGGAGATGAACCGAAAGTCATTGTAAATATATGGCAGTTAAATATGCATAGATGAGCATAAAAGCATATTAAATATTGAATTGATTAACCTCATATTTTGGGTGGAGAAATTTTAAAGAGCAGCCTACAGTCGGTTAAAGTGGGCTAAACAGATTTTAAAATACATCTATTGCTCTGCAGTATATAGTTACTCGTAAGGGCACTACACATTCGTCCAAATCTATCAGTGGAATGTATCAGTGAAAATTTGTTTGTATGTGTGACACCGACGACGCATGATGAAAAATCAAAAAATTTAGATATTGGCTATGCTTGATGTCAAGTATTTTGACAGTGTATAGTGGCCCTTATAGTGTCATTAAAGTCCCGTGGCAGCTGCACCTGTAGAGAATAATTTTAATATATTTTAGGCAGTATAACAGTTTTGCTCAGAAGTTTTGCGAATGTGTTAAAACAATTTTTATGACATTTCATTATATTTTTCCTCGATGTATAGCAGTTTTGCTATAACCCCTTAAAATATAACAGTATTATAACAGTTTCATACATTTCATGCCTTAAATGTATACAAAGTACTTTCTTCACACCAAAACTTTTTTAAATTTTTAAAATAACTTAGGAATACATATATACTCGTACATGTACATGCCCATATTTCCCATATTTCAAATTTAATTAGTTTTAAATAGCTAAACACAAATATTAACTGTTATAAAAACTGTTATACATCGAGAAAAAATATAATGAAATGTCATTTGGGTGACAGTATAACAGTTTTACTAAAAGTTATAATGAATGATATGGTGGTTTTATCCAATGAAAACATTTTTAAAAGTTTTTACATATCAGATTATTACAAAAGCTTAATAAAATCATTACTTTGCTCTGAAGTTATGCGAAATGTGTGAAGCTTTGATTGTAATATAATATCTCTTTAACCTTTCATTGTATAAAAATATTTCGCTTTATTTAAAAGATGTGATTAAGGAGTATATTTTAAGTGTCTGTTGAATATATTGTTACTGTATAACAGTTTTAAATTTCAAAGTCTTAAATATTATACCTCTTTTTGTGTGAATGATTACCATCAAATACAGTCAAAACTGTTTTTGAGCTTAAATATTATTTGTATAACAGTTTGTGCAAACTGTTATATTTATGTAGATATATCTTGCAACATTAGTATAAAAAATGTTATGTGCTTGCACATATTACGTAAAGCTCCATTAAGAGGGGGAGGGGGTTACAGATTTGTTACGGATTGGAAATTTTGCACTGAAAATTGTATAAAAAGCGTTAAGAAAGGCGGCTGGGTTTGAAATCTCCGAAAATATCGTTACGTATTATGTGAATAAACCCTTAACAACAACTTGTACCTTGCTGTTCTAGTATAACAGTTTGTGTAAACGATTTATGTGTCTCGCATTACCGTTTTACGTATAACAGTTTTCTTATAAAATTTTTTTTGGGACGTCAGTATATTATCTAAAGGTTTCTTTCTTAATAAAAATGTAAATAACTTCAATTATATTAGTAATTGTAACTGTTATACATACGCCACCATTTATTTACCTGATATAGGGTATTTTCATTGGCCATGCACAAGCATGAACGTTCAGCAGAATTGTGTTAATGCAAACTTTTAAATATTATTTCATGATAATTAGCAACCCTTATGCGAACAAGAACAATAACAAAAATACTAAAACATGACAACAATATAACCATGATGAGAAGACTGTTGAAGCTGATGTGGCATATTTTATTTAACTTTGTGTTGAACATTTAACATGCCATAGTTTGAGTTATTATGTTGCCCGCTTCTGTATGTTAGTCCTGGCTATTTCCCACTCAATACCACAAAATGTTGCACATTTATAATAATGCACTGGCAACTGCATTACATACTCGTGCATATGTTGTTAAGGTAGTTTTTTTTATGTTTACCGTACATTTGGGATATCCTCCTGTTTTTCACCCATTTTGGATTTTTTAAGTCGATAAAAATAAACAAACAAACAAAAAAATTGCCATTAACTGGTATTTAACTTTTTATATAGAAAAATTTCTGGCCAACAACTTTTAGTCATCATTATGGTTTCATACAAAAAACTAAGTTTTTTTTTTTGTTAAACATTTTTGGACTGAAAAATTTTGAAACTAAACAAATATATGAATATTTGCTGCAAATAGTTTGGAAAATCGTTGAAAAGAAAAGCAAAAAGAAAATGCCAAGTGTAATTAAGCAACTAAACAACAAGTGAGTACAGAGAGATGGAGAGAGAGAGAGAAAAAAAAAACTTCTAAAACTCTAATAGCAAAAAAAAGAGAATGGTCGTTGCAAGATATCCTAATTGAAGTTATTTATTACTAAAAACATAAAAAACAACAATAAAATATTTAATTAAAAAATATAAAATTATAATACAGATAAAATTGTTATAAAAAAGTACGTGTCAAAACATAAGTGCATTTTAGAATGAGCGACAGTGTGTCTGTCTGTCTGTCTGCCTCATCATATGCACCATAATGGGCTTTGAAAGTGGTAAAAACAAGAGGAGTTTAAGTACTTCAACGCATTTTTTTTTGTTCTATGTATGCGTAATATAATGCGTAGTTTATTTTAAACCATTTCCTATTCCTGGACGGCCATATTTTGTTGTTCTTTTATTTAATTGTGGTTAAATTTTATGCCTTGGTGTTTTTGTTTTTGTGTGTTAGTACTTTGATTAACTTAAATTTAGTTTAGAAATATCCGTTAGTGTTGCAACATTAATTTGTTTTATTACAAAAATAAAACTAACAACACATTTAGACAAAATTCCAAAAAAAAAACATGACAAATTTTGCGATAAAATTAGACTAAAAAAATATTTAAAGTCTAACAGAAAAAAAATATGTTTTTTAACAGAAACAAAGTTAAAATAAATAATAAAAAGTAGGTAAAAAATTAAACAAAAAAATAAACTTGTGAAATTATGCCAATTTTAAAAATAGCTAAACCTGAAAGAATAAGCAGCTTTAAGTATTTAAAGAGAATCCAAAAAAAATGTATTAAGTTTTTAAGAAATTTGCATATGTATAACAGTTTCTAAAGAAAATTTTAAAAACATTGCTGTTTTAAATAAAACCGAGCAAGAAAATAGTTTTGAGAAAAAAATTTTCTAACGTACAACAGTTTTATTAAATTATAACAGTTATAATTTGTTTAAGTACTCTAATATTTTCATTATTTTCCACATTAACACACAATTTGGTGGTACAATTTTGTTTAAACTTTTAGCAATTTTTACAAAATTACACAAATGCCAGGTGTTGAACCCAAACCACAATAATATTTTAAAAGTGACTTAATTAAAATAAATCATCGGGAGTAAAACTAACTATTGGCAGTAAAAATTTCAACCCAAATCAAATGCCACTGTATAACAGTTTTAAACGAAAGTTTAAACGAAAGAAAAATATGATTTAGAAATTAAATCTATTGAATTTGTTCACTTAAGCAAATTTTTTACTTTATTTAGCTTTCAAAGTGTACAACAGTTTAGGTTCCGAGTGCTCATTAATTATTGTTGCATGACTCTTTGTTCTCAACAAGAAGAAACATGAAATACTAAACTCAGAATTCGTTTAGTTACAGAAATGGTGTCAAATGTTTGAAACTGTTATAAATCATTAAAAGCTTTTTTAATCCTTAGATTTTCTAAGAACAGCTTTGGTCACAGAGTTGAAGGAGTTCCGCTAAACATTTAACTTTCTTTATATTTCTTAAATTCTGGTATAACAGTTTTTGATGCAAAAGTTCTCTTAAAATGTAAAATTCCTTTAATTAAATTCAAAACAATTATTTCTTTATTTTCTGTTTTCCATAAAAAAAATCCCAACCTGTTACAGACAAAACTTGAATTTCTAGGAAAAACAAACTCAACAAACAGTTCAAGGAGAAATCAGAAAAGAAACTAATCCTTTTTAAAGTGCATCGATGTTTTGGCGGGAATTTCAATTTTAGCAAGAAATTCTTCATAATTTTCATTAGATGACGTTGTTGTGTATTTTTTTTATTATTTTGCTCATCTATTTACAACAATGTTACCATGGTTTCTATTATTTTTATTTAGCTAAATATGTGTATGAGTATGTGAGTGTGAGTGTTTATATATTTTCCTTTTTTTTACTGCTGCTTTATTTGCAACTTGTAGTTGTTTTGAAATTTTGCGCCATATTTCTGTGTGTCGGCAAAATTGTAGTGTCTTGAATGAAAGTCAAAGTAAACAGCTAAATTTCAAACAAAAATAAAAAAAAAAAATTAACAAAAACAGCAAAATAATAACAAAAATATATGCATGAAAAATAAAAGAAAATTTCAAACACCAACAACATGATTCTAAAACGTGGAAATGGAAAACAAACAAAAGCCAGTTCGTTTATTTTTTATTTATTTTTTTTCCTTGCTGTTGCTCTACTGTGTGCTTAAATACTTTTGTTTGTTTTTATTAAACTATCTCGAATCTAGTAGCGCAAAATAAGCAGAGTTCTGTGCCTTTGTATATATATATATAAGTTTGTGTGTGTGCGTGCGTTTGTGCATCAGTGAGTATGTGTATCTGGTTTTTGAATGACATAAACTAGTACGTATACGTACTATTAGAACAGTAACTACTGTGTTGTAGTTGTGTATGACAGAAAAAACACAGAGCCAATAAGTCTAAAAAGCATTAACATGCAACCAGACAGACAGATTGACTACAAGTTACGCGGCTGCCTCTTTTATATTTTTCTCCATTTTTTTGACAACTTGCCACACTGTGTTTTTTAGCGCAGCGAAGCATGAGTTTTTCACCTTGTTTTTGTTACTAAAACTGGGAAATGATTTAATAAAACAAAAAAAAAATAGTTAAAATAACAGAAATATATTTTTAAACAAAATATAACAGCTATATATATGTGTATGTATTATTTATATTATATGGAAATAAGTTGAAAAACGTAATACGAGTACATATCTCTACATATTGAATGTGTAGCGATTTATAATAATAAAACATTATTGTAGTATAACAGTTTTTTTAATTCTAATTCAGAACTACTAAAGTTTATTTTATCATCAACAAAAAATTAAAAGAATTATTATGTATTTAAAAAAAAATTATTCACAAAAATTTATCACAGTAACAAGTTTTAACAGTTTATAAAAAAATGTGAATTTTTTTTTTCAAAAGAATAACTTATAATAAATAATATACATTTTACTCTCGTATAGCAGTATACTTAAAATAAATTTATATTAATAATAAATTAAGTCGCAGTATAACAGTTGCAATTGAAGTTGTTTGCACAGTATTATAACAGTTTTTGTTAAACCTAAAGTTTTTTCTTTTATTGAAAATTTACCTTCTATATACATGTATGTATATTTGTGGCGGTATAACAGTTTTAAATAAAATTTAAAAATTATTATATTTTGCCAAGATCTTAAATCTCTCAAGCATTAACTGTAAACCAAAAAAAAAATTCAGACACGTACCATTAACTTTATACTTACCTACTCTATCATAGTATAACAGATTTCATGCAAGCCTTTTCTATGGTAAAAAATATCCAATTTTTTTTAAATTTACTGTATAACAGTTTAGTACATATATACTACACATATACATGAGATAGTACATATTACAACATAAAGTGTTCATAACTTTACTTCCATGATGTGGTCATAATATGTATAACACATTTTTCGATGCGTTAATAATTATTATAATAATGACGTTATAATATGACATTTTCTGAAAATTAATGAATGTTGTTTTTAAGAAACTTTTCCGGTGCATATAAGACATTGAGATGCAAAAAAAAAATTAAAACAGTTACAAAAATTATAACAGTGTTTTATAACAAATGTATACTGCTTTAAAACATCTGCAAGATTTGCTTTAAGCGTAAAACATTTAACTAGCATACATATTTTCTATAGCAACTGTTATAATTTTGTTATAATGCGTTATAATTTTAGCAACGTTTTCAATAAAAACCGTTTTTTATTTGTGACATTAAAAGCTGTTATGCTCAAGCAACGCTAATTAAAACTACAATGATGTTTATAGTAATTTAAAAAAGCAATTTCTTTAGTTTTATAACAGTTTCACTGCAAGACTTTAAAATAATATTTAGACTACATAATAAATTTTAAAACTTTCACCAACTTTTATACTGAACATACCAAAGTTTTATTCTGAAACAGCATTATTAAATGTCTTTATTTATTATTAAATATATGTTTTCTTGTATACTGTATAAAACTGTTATACTGATCATTAGTAAATTCTAAAAATTTTTTACATTGTTTTGAATGAAATTTAGAAATTTTATACTTTCGAACATTTTTAACTGTATAAATATTGCGGGGCCATTGAACTTCTTGATTCCAGGGCTGTGAAACAGTGGTTTCGCGACCAAGAAGTTCCATGTTCCCGGAATATTAATGAATTGGATTTGAACTGGCTGAATTGGATAATATTCGTGTTTTTAGGTCTACGGTGTGGTTCCAAATAACTTTATAAATTATGGAAACACGACTTCTTATATCCTTTTGTATGAACTTCCAGTTTTGTTTTCTGTTTACTGTTTTCTTAGTTGGCTTTTTAATATCAATTTTCTTTGCAAAAATAGTTTTTCCCTTTTTAAGTAGTGGATACAATTATAGTATTTATTTAAGTGAGTCTAATCTAAACTAAAGACAAGATTAAAATTAAAAGTAGTCATAAGAATTTTATAACAGTTTCGTAATAAAAAAATTTGTATAACAGATATAAGGTTTTTTCGTTTCCGTGTTCCACTGCTGAAATTTATATATTTATTATAAAAATTAATAAAGCTACAAAATGTCAAATTTTTGTTTGCATTCATTGTTGCAAGGAAGTTTATGGAGTTGTTTGGTCAGACTATTCGAATAGTGATGGGAACAGGACATGTGTTTCGTACATTGTTACACACACACACACACACACAAGAGCTGCCAAATAAACACAACGAGGTATGCGGCTAGACAAGGTGGTCCAGGGTGAATGCACGCCTCATTATATACACATATTTTTTAAAGTGAATTTTTGCAAAGTTTGTATGTAGAGCGAAGACAACAACAGCACGAACGACATCGTCGTAAAGTTGGGTGATAGAAAGTTTTATTTTTTTTTTTTTTATTTATTTTTATTTGCGTATGTAGTTTAAGTCGAAATATTGCAGATTGTGTGTATGGCAGGAATTTCATACTCACTGCACATGTCAAGTGGCAAAATGTTTTTTTTTTATGTGATTTTGTTGATACTTCATAGAATGGATGCAGCAGCAACACCACCAGCTGCCTAGCAGCAACATTATTGTTAATCTCTTTAAATATTTCGTAGTCATGTATGAAACACATACTCAAAATATTATATTATGTTGACTGAGTACATCACCCTTTCCTACATTACACTATAGCAACAAGAACAACAGCAAAAGCACAAGGAAAAGCAGTAGCAGCAGCAACAACAAATTAAGTAGTTACTATGTTGAAATTTTCAGCAAAAGGAACCGGAAGAGGTGACGGCAGAGGACGAGGTGCAAATGTACTAAATGTAGCATGAGCTAAAATCTGATATGTTTGTTGTATATAATGGATGTACATATGTACATACATATATGTCTTATACATACAATAATATATAATTTTATGTAGATGCTAACAACTTTTTTTTTATTCGAATAACAGGTGCAGTTTTTATTCATCCCATATCATTTCCGTTTAAATATACATATATATATTTTTTATATTATATACGCGTATAGTACATATGGAATACATACTCTCAGTTCATTTAATTTCCATATAGACATTTTGCTTGATATGTCTATTTTGCTGCGATATGGTTCGTAAGAGCTGCTCTTCGCAATTCTTTATATAAAGATACCTATTTGTTGTAAATTTCGATGATTAATGAAAAGTAATTTCCTTTGATGTTTTACATTTTATAACGTGACACGATAATAATGATGACGATGATGATGGCATCATGCATGTTATTTACATGTATGTATGTACATTCACACACACACTTATTATACATATGTGTGGTTGGTAAAAATTGATTACTCAAAAGGAAGCTAGATAATAATAAGAAATAAATTAAAATTTATCTAAATGAGTTCTGCATTTAAGACATTATCCCGGGTGCAAATGCATTATCCATTTCTCAGCCAGCGGAACCAGCCAAACGGCTCAGCATGCAGACAGTACGAAGCAGAGTTTTCTAAATGCCTACACGAGGTTCCGAACGCTAATAACCTGAACACTACTGTAGACTTCGCGAACTAGCCGATAACCTACTAGTAACAACGCGAATATCAGTTCCCACAGTTCCCAACCACTGCTGCACTAAACTCCGAAGTCATTTCGCATTATCACGAACATCACTCTATTAACGAAAAAAAGTCATCCTGTGACCTTTGTCCTAAATGACACCCATCGGCTTATAAGTAGTCCAGGGTTATTACTGACTTCTCGCAGATTTTCATGAGAAGCGACAGAATTCTGAGCAGTTGAAAGTCACGGTTTCCTCCAATTCCAATTTTTTTTTTTTTTAATTAGGACCAGCACTCAGGGGATGACCCCTACGTATGCAGTGCATTGTGGTGGAACTCTGAGAGAGCGATAGGGTAAAGAAGATATATGTTGAAAATTTAGAAGACTTAACTATTTTACAACTCTGCTTTGCGCGTTATGTTAATTTTTATAGCAGTGTTGAAGAGCCTCTGGTGTTAAGTATACGTATTAACTCTGATAAGCTGTATTAGCACACATATTTTATTCATTGTCTTACTTCGCCGATGTATCTGCTAACCGACGAGGAGGATGATGTTGTGTACATTAGCTTGGAACAGCATCAAAGCTATGCCTTCATCACTTAAATAGTCCAACCAAAAATTAATACAATGTCTCACTAATGCACGTTACAGAAATCAATGATGTTTATTGACTTGCCAGGGGTTGAACCCAGGCCTCAAGTCATTGTTTGCTTAGCAGTCAACGCGCTAACCACTTCAGCCAACACCACCCTCATTGATAACAATTCTATGAACCACCATGGAATCTTCGGAGAGCATCACCTACTTACATAAGTACATACATACATATTTTGAAAATTAAAAAAGGTTTATGTAACTCATTAATCCTATTTCGAAAAAGTTAATGCATAATACCTGCCAATAAAATATTTTTTCAATAAAACCTCATCAAACTCTTCACCCTGAAAATCCTAATACACACAGAACAAATGCCATTTCCCTTTCCTGTGCACTTCATATGTATAAATATACTCAACATATTTTTATATTAAAATAGCTTTTCTTACACACTCTTCATATCTTCAAACAACCAGATCTTTTCTAACTGATTAACTGTTATCAAAATCGCCTTTTGACATTAAACAAAAAATATCAGCAGTAGCAACATTAAAAAACAACCTTTACAGTACAACAGTACCTACGAAATATTTTGACACCCACAACAAGTCAAAACCCAATAAACTTTCTCAACATTTCAACAAACTAACAAACCATTTTCAACTACATACATACATACATATGTATGTATGTACATATTTATATATGTACATATATACAAACATACAAACAAAATGTTTTAAAAAATAAAGAAACTTGACAACACAGCATAAAAATTAAATGAATACAACAGCAACAACAAAAAAACAACATCGTCATCATCATCATCAATAGCAGCAACATCAATATAACAAACATTAAAGTATCAACCAACACCAAGAATGAGAATGAAATAATGAAGCAACAACAACTGCAAAAGTGTTTGATATGAAATAGATTAGAATGGCCACAAAAAGCATCAAACACTATTAAAATCAAACTTACACAAATGCATACATATGTACATACATACAACATTAACGATAAATACTCAAATTAAAAGTTTTGATTTCGATTGGAGAATACAAGAAATACAAAAAAGAAAACCAACAACAACAACTAGTAGGTATTTCTTTTTATTACACTTAAGAAAGAAAAACTTACAAGCACCACTAAACAATGAGATGTTAAAGCAAAGAGTGCAACAAAAATAATAATGGAGAAGATGTAAACAAACCTACACACTCAAACAAATGCAAAGATGGAGCATCTGCAAGCATAGCTGCCAGATTTGACGATTTATCGTCATTTTGACGATTTTGGGTTCTAAAAATGACATAGTGACGATGGGACGATTTATACCCTAATTTTGACGATTTTAAATAATTCAAGTTTGCAACATATATTTGCACTATTAGAGCAACCTTGAACTGCTGAAAATTGTAATGAAAAACTTTTTTAAAAACTAGTTTGCTTAAAACAGAAAACTTTTATTTAACTGATTATAAAATCAAAAACAATTTTTTAAATTTTGAAGACATTTATTTAGGAATATTTGCGTATTGGAAGAATCACAAATAAATGCAAAAGAAAAATATGATATTAGTAATAATTGTGTTAATTTTTATATAGAGCTTTGTTATCAGATATTATCAAGATTTGATTTTGAAAATATGTCTAAAGCTCTTGGCCAAATTAATGAAGAAAAAAAAGTTGGTTTTCTGAAATTATAAAATAATTTTTCTATTTTGTTGAAGAAAGTAAAAACCAAAACCTAGAAACAGAGTTCAGACAATTGAAATTATTGTCGTGATAAAAACATAAAACTATTGGATTTTTTTAAAAAACTATCAGAGATGCAAACGAGGGATTCTAGTCTTTTGTTTCCGATTTTGACTAAATTTATTACAAAAATTCTAGTTTATCACATTATTCAGCAAATATGGAAAGAATATTTAGTCAGGTAAACGTGAATAAGACTAAAATATGAAATTTAAAAAGTCGTCTTTGGAGGCAATATTATATTCAAAAGATTATTTAAAGCTAAACAAATGTACCTGCTAGGATCTGACAGTTGTACCTGAATTAATCAATATGGTTAATTGCAGTATATGTATATTTGTAAAAAATTATATTTTTATTGTATAAATTTTATTGTAGCTTTTATAGATTTTTAGAAAAAGTGTTTCCAAAAATGAAATTTAAAATGCATATTTATTTAAATTGAAAAAAATAACTAAAGGATTTGAATTTTTTTATATTTTTCCATACAATGTATAAATATATTTCAAAGTATTGGAAAACATGCAATCTATTTACATGTGATTTTATTGTGAATGCTAAGTGAAGTATTTTTACTTTTTTGATCTCTGTATTTTAAATAATGCTGTTTTTAATAAGATTTGTTGATTTAAGAGTTGTGTTATGTTTTGCCTCTAACAAAAATATGTTTTGTTAGCAAAAAAAGCTGTTTTTTCATTTGACGTTTTTATGACGATTTCAATAAGCTATATTGACGATAATGACGATTTTTGCCCAAATATATGACGATATTACCTAAAAAAATCTGGCAGCTATGTCTGCAAGGAAGTCCAAAAAACAATTAAAGAGAATAGAAATAGAATAGTGTTGCCAATATTTAGAAAAATTAGAAAGCATGACAAATGTGGTGAATTTAGTGTGGCGGTATATAGAGATGAATTCTTAGTTTTAGAAAAATGGAAATTGGGTTGGAATTTAATGGTGATGGTAGAAAATCAACTGATTATGAATATTAAAGTATTTTAGTACTTTCGACCTATAAATATCTAAAAAAGGGAATCTAAATTTAATTATAACTGATCTTAGAAGTTCTGGTGCTTATTTCATTAAGAACCACCTTTCCTTTTTAAAGTGTCAGCTTTCAAGAAATTAAATAAGTTTTCAGAAGTAATTAGTCTTGTTTGTTTGTAGAAATATATCGTAGTTGCATGGGTTCTTCGCCCAAATAATATTTAATCCAAAACCTTACGTTCCAACCGGGGGTTTTTTTAGCTGTATGAGAACTTAAAATGATAATAAAGGGTGTTTTTTATAGAGTGACACAAATTTCAGTATTCGCACCTCAGCCTACAATAAACTATCCAACTTTCCTTCGCGCCATATAACCTAAATTCTCTACTAGCGCTCAACGCAGAAAGTCTGCGAGGCTTAAAGGTAAAAAACATTGGGAGAGCTGAAGTGGCAGGAAGTTCTCATTGTATTGAACTCTCATCGGATGACCGGAAGCATGCATCAAGCGAAAGTGTGATATACATTGGTGTATAGTTGCGGATTCTGGTAAAGCCGGGGCGATTGTGTATGAAACCGTTTTACTTCTGCGGGGACATACGTTCGTTACTGCTAAAATATGGTTTCTTAAAAGTGATGGGGCCTAAGAAATACATCGTCGCGATGCGAAACGAACTCATCTGTCTTAAGCTCGCAAACGTTATCCAGTTTAGTGTCACAAAAATCTGTCAGACTTATATGGTCCACAATATAACTCAGGACAGTATCTTAGTCTGGGCAACTGCGTTAGCTTCAAGATAACACAGCTTCCGATATCATCTGAATAAGACACAAATTGTGATGAATATTTAAGTTAAATTGCAGTAAAGCTTCGTTTCTAAGTTTTCTGGGGAAAAGATTTAGATAGATTTTTATAACATTAAATATGCATCATTTGCCCTAAAAAAGGATGACGTCACCTGAAATAAGTCCTTAAAAGTTAAAAAGCGACCAAATTTAGGTCAAGCTGGCGGCCTCAGATGCTACATATACAAATATAGGCCACCTACTACATTTGAATACTTTATGAATTACCGTTTATCTGTGTGATCGACAAATGGAAAAGACGTGGAAAAACAGAATTATTCGTTTCTTCAGAAAGAATATTACTAAAGTGCCCATACAATAATGTGCCCCTAGTCTGTCATTCTGGCGTTCGTGAACGCTTAATATTGCCCAGGGTGAGCGCTGCTTGAAAAAAGTTGAAGCCAACTCAGTTTCTTAGCGATTTAAAAGAACTCAGCGATTACAGTAGAAATCTACAAGTATTAGTGGACGTTAAAAAATCTCGATGGCGTAACCTAACACCGTTTGGAGGCTTCACTTATTCTCTATGCCTTTTTTTTTGGTAGTGTGCTGGTTGTGTTGATGAAAATAGAGAAATAATTTTTAATTTCTCCGAGATCATGATCATTACTCGTATTGGTAAAAATTCGGTGTTGTTGAAAAAAGTTTTATAAAATATTATTAGTTCTTGACTATAACTTTCAAGAAATTAACTACTTATCGGCCTGACCGATTAGAATTCTGGTTTGTAATAAAAAGAAATCTGATTCAATTTATTTATTTGTTTGTTTGTTTTTTCAACATCAGGCCGTATATCTATTTCAATCCCCTCGAAAAAGCCCCAAATTTGGCACTTCTATTCTAATTATGTGGTCTTGTAAATGAGAGTGAGTTGACTTTTATTTGTATTGTTGTTTTTTAGTATATATTGGGCTAGAAATCATTTTAGAGGGTATTACTTTGTTTAGAGAGCATTCTCACTAACATATTACTAGCAGAAAACAAGAAACTCAACAAAAGGTAAAAAAATGAGAATGAGCATTATTAATGAAAATTTAGAGAAGAGTAGTTTAGTATTAGAGAATGTGCTCCCACGCATACTATAACGCGCCAAAAATTCAATACTACTTTTTGCAAACAAAAATTCACAAATTAAAAAAAAGACACAAAATGAGTTAGAGGGAACTTTTGTAGTTGTTTTGTTGTTAGTTTTATTGCTGTTGTTGTTTTGTTTTTCTTGCTTTTTTTTACATTTTGCACTATATTACTGTGCATTCATATCTAAGAGGGACTAGTGTCTGTGTATTCACCCATAGATAATAACGCATACAAAAGCTGTTAAACTTTTGAGCAAAAAAAAAAAAATGAAAAAAGAAAAATAAATTTAATAAAAAAAGAATAATAAGACTATTAAAATAACAATGAAAAAAATTTATACAAACAAATAAAAATAACATTAATAGAGTAGATAACATTTACATGATCATGTTTTTGGACTAGTGAAGTAAAATGTACGAGTATGTAGTATGTACATATGTATATACATATGTATGTATGTTTGTATGGTTTTTTTTGCAATTGTGTTCTTTATTGATTGTTGTATTTTGTATGAAATTTTCGCCATTTTTTTTTTCGTTTTTTTTTTTTGTACCAATATACATTTTTGGTAATTTCGTTAATGTACAGATGTAAAAACTGTATACGAACATACATACATACATATGTATGTACATACTTATGTATGTATGTATTTATAAAAGTTTATGTGTTTGTATGTGCAGGTGAGTATGTTTAAAATGGTTTTTATTGTTGTCATGTAAAAACGTTTTTTATAAATACATATGTACATATGTAGGTATGTATGTATGTATGTATGCATGAATGTACATACATTTAACCTGCGAGGGAGGTTAGAGAACTACGTAAGTACATAAGTATGTATGTGTGTATGTACATACAAATGTACATACATATGTATGTGTGTTCTTATATACATACTTTGAAATTCCTACATACATATGTACATACATAAATAAGTAAATGTTTTCCTGGAACAGATCACTGGGTGTATGTACTTACATACTTAAGTATGTATGTAGATATTTACACACATACATACATACATATGTACGTATGTATATCGGCCATGATTTAGCGTGAAAAGAGGGATTTTTCCTGCAGCCCTGTGTAAACGCCGTAATTGACTAAACTACATCGTTTGAGAATTAAGGATGTAAGTAAAGGGTGTTTTATATAGAGTGTCACAACTTTGAGTTGGCATCACTGCTTTATTTGAGCTCCCATTTAACAGCTGATAGTTGCTTTTTGTTTAGCTTGCTTTGAAATTTCATTATGAATCGATTTACACCAGAGCAACTCGTGCAATTTTTTAATCAAAATATTCGTCAAGCTCATCGTGCAGCGGGCGCTACAATTGATTTCCTCAAATAAACTTTTGATGCAAAAATAACTTCACGGGATTTAACCCCATTAGATTATTTTCTTTGGAGTTATGTTAAGTCACTTGTCTACGTCGATAAACACTGAACGCCTGAAAATCATCATTCGAAGAGTTATCGGCGAAATACGGCCGCAATTGCTGCGAAAAGTTGTTGAAAATTGGTGTTGTAGATTGCGCCTTGTACGCGCCAGCAATGGCGGCCACATATTTAAACATTAACTTCATAAAAATTTTTTTCCAATAAAGCCCGTTTCATTGATATTAAAAATATATTTCCTTGTTTTATTATGATTTAAAATTGTGCCACTCTATAAAAAACTCTCTTTATGTATTCATGTATACGGAACTTCTGTTTTCAATCCCGCAAGAGAAGCAGAACTCAGCCAATCCGTAGAGAAAACAGCGGGTGAAAATATGACAAACAGATCAATTCTGTTACAACTCAACAAGGCGAATACAATATTAGGTGATCTTATTAGCTTAAGTTTAAGGCGAATTCAATTAAAAGGCGGTGTTATAAACACAGCTGAGCTACATACATATGTACTATTTTCTTGCATAATGGAGGTCGATATGTCGAGATTTGTGGCAAGCAATGCAAGCTTTTCCCTGAATAAGCATCAATTACTTTCCAAAAATTTGGGTTCAGTATTTTTCGAAGTAAAAGATGAAGGAATTTAGCACCATGAAAATAATTAGTCTAAAATATTTTGAAATTTTTTGTAAAGTGTCGTATTAGATTCGTGAAAGAAACTCTTACGCTGGAAAGTGAATTACACACTTGATTTTTCTGACTCTTCTTACCTCTTTCAAGGGCACCACAAAATAGTGGTCTTAAACTAAAATCCTTATAATAAAAGAAGGCATCTCTCGCAGTTGACCATTTATATTTATCCTTCTAAAAACAAAGAAAAAACTTGATTAATCGGAAAGAAATTTTAAATAAAGAAAAGATGGAACCTGCGGTTAATAGAAGAAACTCTTCAGTTGTTATTGCAAAATTAAAACTGACTTCAATACAAAAAGCCAATCGAGCAGATTACAAAATCGACGCAAGTACCCAAAAGCTAAAAACTCGATAAATTATTTCTAGTTTACATATTAATACCTGTGGGACCAAACTGCAAGGGAACCCGATCAAACAAACAGATAATTTTGAAAATTGCTCAATAAATTGAGGAGCTATACGATTATCCAAATTTGTTTTCGGGGAGGATCGTTGTCAATTTGCCGCAATTTTCACATGCAAGCAAACTTGTCCAAACAATAAACAAATTTAAAAAAAAATGGTCTATTAATGAAGGAGTTACGAGGTAATCATGATTTGGAGGGGAACAGTTTGCCCCGATTTTCCAAAAACAAAAAATTAATGGGACCAAACAGTAAGCAAACCCTTTCAAACAAAATAATAATTTTGTAAATCAGTCAATAAATAGCGGTTTTATTCGATAAGCAATATTTCAAAAGGAATAACTTGCCCCCGATTTTCCAAAAAATAATTTATGGGAAATTTTAGCGGCAAGCAAACTAAATTAAACAATCAAATAGTTTTGAAAATCGGTTTATAAATAAAAAAAAAATACAACCGAATTGATAACCGCCTTCTTATTTCGAAGTCGGTTTAAGGAACGGGGGGGGGGGGGGGGGGGGGAGTGATTTCTCTGTAAGAAATATTTATATTGACATTTTGTTTACACAGACTTTGCCTTTGATGGCAACAGACGACCCTCCAAATTTCCAAATTAAAGATAGCAAACCTTTTCGTATGATCTATTTTTCATAGTTAGAGCAATTCTGCAACCGCCCTCATACATATGTACATATAGGTATATTTATATGTACATATCTACAAATATTATATTATATTTTTTCGGTACGATTACCTTTTGGCCTCGGCATTCAAAAAGTAGAAACTTTGTATGTTTAAATATTTTGCACAACTTTTTTTTTCCTCGTGTTACTCGCTTCTGTGTGTAGGCGGTGTATTTTTTATTATTTCAGTTTATTTTTCTTTTACTTTGAATTTACTCTGTGTGTTCAATATATTTTGTGTGGTATAGGTTAAGAACGAAACTACCCATAATGTTATAATATTTTCATTGTACTTTTTGTTCATTATTTGTTATACTCATCATCTGTTATATATATGTAGATATGTATGTACATATAAGACTAGGTGAGGAGAGTTTATGTTATGTGCGAGTATGTGTGCTTAAGTACGAATATTATGCGGGTTTTATCTTTATCTGTTTTTGTATATAATTTGCTTAAATTTAGTTTTTTTCGCTTTTTCTATTTACTTCTTTAAAAGCTGTTATATACTTACATATTTATATGTATGTATTGGAGGGTGGTGTTGATATGGTCAGTGGTTACGTTTAAATTAGTTTGTTCTACTACAACTACAACAATTGTAATCAGTTAATTTGGAAATTTTTTCGGCTACATACGAGTATCGTAACTTGGTTATGAAACCAATTTTGTTGCAAAGTTGTATTCGTTTTTTCTTTTTATTTTTAAAAGACTAGAAAATAAATTTTTATGTATTTTATTACGAAATAAATATTTGTGCAGTTTTTATTTATAACTAAAATAAGACTGAAAGCTTTATTTTATTACCCCCCTTTAATCATAAACGGTGCATAATGTTAATGTGCACAATAAAACTGGATTTTCCATACAAAATTCGTACCTTAAAGCGACAATAACTTTAATAACCGTTTATGAATTATGGGGATCAAATCTATCTCTATATTAGTTTCTGCTACTTTTAATTACTCAATACTTTACATTTAGATACTCGATACTTTTGAAACGCAGGGTTTTAGGCAAATTGTGCAGTGTACAACAAAAAAAAAAAAGAAAAAATGACAAGGTCCGGCCTATTTTGATAGAGGAGACAAATAAAAAAGACGCCTGTATCGGCATTTTGAAAGTTTACATCTGAATTTCATTTGAAACGGTTTCCCATCACTGCCACATTGATATTGTTAATTGGCATAAGAAACCATGTGACCCATACATTTTAGGTACAAAATGTGTTTAGAAAATTTATGTAAAATGTTACGCGGAACATTTTTGAAGAATATTTTAACCCTCTTACTCCACAAGGTATGGGTCTTTTTGTTCTTCTTTTAAAAAAGATGAAAAAACACTATTAAAACACCGACTTAAAAGGTGAAATGTTCCAAAAAAAAATATTCGCCGTAACATTTTACTATAATTTTACTACTGAACTAAAAATCACTAATATTTCTATTATTTTACCTTCGATAGCAAATTTTGAGAGGAAGTATTCATTAAGTACATACATATGTACATACCTTAATATTTTTAAACATTGTTTTCAGAAAATTGCTGATCCATTTGTATCCAGACATTTAACCAAGTTCTTAAAGTTCTTTTACCACACCATTTGATAGAGTGTGACACTTTTTTCAAAACTGATTGCTTTTGGCGTCGGTGATGGCTTCACTCGATTTGTATCAAGCTTTCTCAGAAATTGCACTATACGAATTGTTGTAGAGGGGATTTCATCAAACGAATTTAAGATTAATTCAGGGGTACCGCAAGCCTCCGTTCTTTCTCCTACTATTTTTCTTAATGATCTTCTGTGTCAAACTTCCAACCCTATCTAATCTTTTGCAGATGACAGCAGCTTAGTGCATTCGTATTCATTTAGTAACAGGCCAAACCCGTCGGAGATCCGGGCAAGGCGGCAAAATATGACTGATACAGTAAACCACGATCTCCTGACAATTTCAAATTTATATTCATCTGATCTCCTTAATATATATACCACCTTTATTCGACCGAAAATGGAATACAACTCCCATGTAAAGGCACGGTGCTACAAAGTCTATTTTGAAGTTACTCGACTGCGTATAAGATAGGGCGAAGAAGCTTATGGGTGACAGTAGGGTAGCCAACTCTATTGACTCAATGTATGGTGTATTTCACTGTTCTATCGTTACTAGAACAGAATGTGTTCTAATGAAATCAGAAAACTTGTCGCCGAAACCCGTAATTTTAAACGTACTGTAATAAAATAGTTTTTATTTATTTTATTTTTGTCTTAGAGCTTGTGTAGTTGGAGCTCCTAAGACATTTGATTTATTAATTGAATTATAAACTAAATGACATTGGCTTATATACTAATTATGAGACTAATTCTTAGGGGTACCTTAACATAAGAGTAAAAGAATAGAAATATATATTATTGTTGGGTAAGCATATTTAGCTTCCAACTATTTATGTATGGCATGTGTTCAACAGTTTTAAAGTTCAACGAGTGCATACTTAAAAGCAACAGATACTTTGTGTAGCTTATATTTACAATCAAACAAATGCAGTTAATAAATGTGATTCATTTAAGTGCATTGTGCTGCTGCACTTGATTAACCGTACAAGTGTCAAATTACCGACACACGCAAAATATCTTGCTTGCAGTTTGTCAATGCTTGCATGTTGCGGTACTATTGAATCGCAATGCATACTACACACTGTTGGCCACATGCTACAGTACAACACGCTCTTCATTGCGAGCATATCTCTTTGTGGTTGATATGCCAGTGAACCGAACTAAACATTACAGAGAGAATTCTTATTTAGCAGCATTGTTCGCATGTGGAATAAACTTCCCGCAGAGGTCTTTCCTTCCCCTTTCAGCGTGTTAAGGTTCAAATCAAATGTCCACAAACAGTACTCCCTTTATCCTCCTTCCTAAAGCCAATTTTCCTAGTTCCGGCAGAATGTTTTGCATACGTAGTAGGGGTAATCCCCTGAGTGCTGGCCCTAATTAAAAAAAAAAAATGCTTGATGAAAGATAGGGCCTGTTCGAAAATGCATCGCTACGCCGCATCTGATTTCTTTGCTCAGCTGATACAAAACAGCATATGCAGTGGTACCAGCCGTTGATTTTCAGAACGTACAACGCATCAGATGCGGTGCAGTGATGCATTTCCGAACAGGCCCATATTGTACTCTCCTAATGTTCCCTCAGCTCTCAACTTCCTTTGTTTTTGGGAATATTAGTGAATATCGTTGACAATCCTACTGCCACCGATAAGCTTCTTCAAACTATCCTCTCCGCAATCGCATAACTATACATGGGAGTTTTATTCCATTTTTGGTCGAATAAAGGTGGTATAAATATTAAGGAGATCAGATAGAGTGAAGTACATCTTACACCGTCTTAAAAAACCGAGGCATTTGAATGATTCTTTTGCGACATGGAAAATGTGATCATTCCTTCCAATGAATTTTTATGCCAAGAAGATCAAGAGCTTCTGATTTTGCAATATTTGTACCCTCCATAATTACAGATCGAGCAGCATGTCCGGTCATATATCGGTGCGTATGCATAGCACATAGGGTTGGAAGTTTTACATAGAAAATCGTTTTTAAAAATAAGCAATAGAGTAGGAGAAAGAACGGAGCGTTGCGGTACCCATGAACTTATCTTGATGAGATCTTGTCTATAACAAATCGTATAGTGCAATCTCTGAGAAAGCTCGATACAAATCGAGTGAAGCTATCACCGAAATCAATAAATTTAGACAAATGTGCTCCATGCCTTAGAAATATGTGGACCCACTACCATACTTTCGCTAAAGTGATGTATGCTACTCTTCCGAAAGGAAAGACTGTAAATAAAGCGCCCCCTACGAAACCATACTGCCGGTCACTGAGTGAACTGTTGAACTCCAAATAGGTATTTCAAAAGATGGAAATTTAACATACTTTTCACCACCTTGGAAATTGCAGAATAAATTGCAATTGGGCGGCAATTTTCAGGGTTGCTGGCCTCACTATTTTTAGGAATTAGCGTTGCTAGCATAGGAGAGCACTGTTTCCAGACCAGTGCTGGAAAACCTTTGTAAGTGGACGCGCTTGACAAAATATTTTTGGCATAGTTTCCATACTCGGTTTTTAAGTAATTGTTTGCCACTATTTTAGAACTAGTTCAAAAATTTTTTTTTGTTTATCTTCAAAAAGTTTTGCCTGTTTTTGTTGTTGTGTAAAATAAAGTGTAAAAATTTACTTTGAACTCTAAAATGTAAAACAACAATGAACGAATACATACCTACAAACGAATTAAATACATCTTTGCTAAAAAAAAGGGAAAAAATATCTCAAAACTTAAAACAAAAGCCTTGTGTATAAAAAGTTAAAAAAAAAAAGATGCAAACGAAAAAGAAGAGAAAAATATACAGAAAATATTTATAGATTTTTGTTTCAGCAGCTCAACTCAACATAAAGGAATAAAAGCAACAACAAGGCGGCATAAGTAGTAAATACAAGTAAAGTATGTATGTATGTATGTATGTGCGTACATATGTATGTACATACATATATAAGTATGTGTGTATGGATGTTGCCAAAAATATGTAGATACACATACAAAAATAAGCTAAAATATGTACTTATGTATGTTCTTATATACATACATACATATGTACATATGATTGCTTGTAGTTCCTTAAGAGAGTTTGGAAAACAAAGCAACCAAGAGAAGACAAAAAACTCAAAAGAAGAACTTGTAACAAAATTGCAAACACCTCCGCTATGGCGAAAGTTAATACATACATACAACAACTACTTACATACATACGTGTACAACTATACAATTAGATTTTGTATTGAAAATCTTGTAAAATTGCCTTCAGTTCAATGACGATGGTGACACACACACACACACAAATACAAAAGAAGTAATTTCCATTTATTCCAAGGGTTATTCTCTTTGTTTGATTTGAAACAATGGGCCAAGCGTGTAACGGGGTAGAAAAAGGTTAATATGCATTATCTGTTGGTAACTTAGCATCAAGCCTAAAATAAAACGAAAAAAATACATACATATGTACATACACACAGAAAAGAATATTTAAGCGCGTGCGCTTAAATTGCGACAATAAGAACAACAACTATAATATGACACAAAATCAAAGTAAAGAGTTGGAAGTGAAAGATTTTTTTGCCGGCAAAAACAAAAAAATACAATCAATACTTGTGCAAAAAATAACATGCATATGTATCTAAATACTCGTACATACATACATGTACTCGCACAAACAATTGCAAGAAAGTATAAGTGAGAGGTGAGAGTTAATTTTTTTTTTATGTAAAAGTTCTCCATTTTGAAGCAAAGCGACAAAAAAAAATTGGTCAAAAAATGTCTAAAAGAGGGTGTGTGTGCGAGAGTAAAAGAAAAACAAGGAGCTTAAAAGCATAGCAGAGATGGAAACCCTTATAATTATTGGGACAAGTAAAACCGAGTATGTTTGTTTGTTTCTAATATGAAGCCAAACGGTAGGACTGATCGTTTTGAAATTTCGCAACTGTTTTGCTAATGACCGTTAAATTCAAATCGGATAATTTTCTTAATAATAATAATAATAATAATGGAAAGGGAAGGCTACTTCTCATATAAAGTTAATATTAATAGATATTGAAATATCTCTAAAACAAAAATTTAAAATTTGCTATATGGTACTTTTAGAATTAAATAGATCTTGAAGCTAAATCTGAAATCGATTGGTCAAGGCAAAGTGTACACCCATACAAAGTTATTATTATTATTCACATATCTTGAGAAACTCAAATAGTAAATGTCTTGAAATTGGATGTGAGCTACTACATATATTTTGGAATATAAAACATTTTCCAGCAAAATAGTAAAGTGATAGGTGGTGAAAAACACGTAATCCACATACAAAGAAATTATAAATATACACCTATCTGCGCAATTAAAGCATTGAAAGTCTCGCGTAATTCCTTATTATAAGTATTCACATATCCGCGCAACTGAAACAGTGAGTGTCTTAAAACTCGATGTGGGTTACTCCTAGATTACAATACCTCTTCAAGAGAAGTCTTAAAGCGTTGGGAGAGAGAAAAGGGTAACCCAACACAAAGAGCTATTCATCATCACATTACTCCCTCATAACTGGACTGTTTTTCAAAAAACTTTTTGTTTGATATCATATGCTACCAGTTATTTTTTGTATTCTGCTCACTTCGATCTTGTATTAAAATCTATTGTTTTTTACTAGAATAATGAATTGTTTGCTGAATATTACAAAGTTTTAAAACTTTAATTGAATTAGAATATTTAATTTCTTCTTAAATATAAATTTCAGTTATATAATGTGAATGAATGAATATATGTATAATTGGTAGCCAGTAAACTAATGAAAGCATGAAAATGCTTTAGAGGTTACTTAGAAAGCGCCTCTGAGGCATTAGAACGATATTAAACGCAAGTAATCTGAATGAAAACAGCCGCAAACTTTAATGAAAAGCAGATTTCAACAATATCTCTATGAGGTCCTGATGTACATATATGTTTAATTTCGTCCATATTCTAGATGTGTACAAGTTACACTTCAAGAACATCTTATCAAATAGACCAAGATCTGGTAAAGATGTTAACTTCTAAAGAATTTCAAAAATCCTCACCATCAGGCAGTTCTGCCGTATAACTGTGACAATGCTGAAATTTGAGCCTTAGAGAGTCAAAATACATTAACTTTAAAATATAAGAAGCAGCTCTGAAAGCTTGGAACAAACCATTTAAACTTGATTTTTAGATTGCAGAGATGGAGGATCTGCCCATTTTGTTTTATCGTAATGGATTTAAAATTAAATTTAGCTAAGTTAACGTGGTATACGAGTATGCCAGTAAGACTAGTTGGAGTTTTTCGTTTTGCCACTGCATCCAAACATTCATTTCTAATTGACGTAATTAATCTGGGTAAAATTCATTTAAAATTTGTACTTTACTAATTACTTCACAATATAGTGGGGTATCATTAAGTATGCCCTCACCGAAAAGGGATATCTTTGGGTGTCCTCACTGACTATCGGAGCCCTACCTGAAATCAGATCGACCCGTTTACTTTTAGACCATTTAGGAACTTTATTTAGGGCTATTATTTTCACTTCTGACTTATCTCAAGCAGAAGTTCGATCTGCACTCCTTAGAAATATCTGAAAAAAATTTTTACATAATATTTAAATATTGCACAATGGGATAGCTTTGATAACTTACAGTTAATCGTTTAAATTCCCCTTAAAGGTTATATCAAATACGAGGTCTGTTCAAAAAGTTAATTGAACTTTCAAATTGCGTGAGCTACATCATTCGATTAGCGATTTTTTGTTAGTACACTCGTCTTGAACAAATGTTTACAGTTTTAGAGTCATAAAAGATGGAAGCGTATTGCGTGATTGGCGCTTTTCAGCTATTGAAAAAAATTTATCAAAGAAATTTGATGAAAATTTTGTGTAAAAAGGAATAAAGAATTTCTCGGGAATACGTATATAGTTTGCAAAGTCCAATCGCCCTATTGAGGTTCCCAGGAGACCTAAGAACAAAAAAAGCACGATGATTTTAAACAAATTTCAAGCTGTTGCTCATTATTTACTTTGTTTACCGTGTCGTAGCGCATCAAGAGTAATATCGAAGAAAATGTCCGTTATTCTGGGAAAACAATTAATGGCTGTCGCATGGCGATAATACACCTGAATATATGAAAAGTAATAATATCAGGCTCAAGTTCACTTTTATTGAATTAATGAAAATTCAAAATTACTAAGAGTTTTTTTTTTACGAAAATTGTAAAGATGGACAATTGAACGCTGATGATAGGTGTACCGGCCTTGAAATCAGTACTGATACGGTCTGCTAAAAACTGATTGGATATAAATAATAATATTTTCCAACATAAAAAAAAACTCTTAGTAATTTTGAATTTTCATTAATTCAATAAGAGAATAATTACTGTTTATTAAATTTTTTTTATAGGACCAGCAATTTGGGGTTAGCACCTACTTATGCCATGCATTGTGATAGGGAGAATGGGATAGGTTAGAGAGGATAGGTGGTGGAGAAGATGTGTAAAAAGGCTTTATTTATTTTGTAAAGTCTGCTACTACTCGTTTTGATCATTTTTATAGCAGTGTTGCAGCGCCTTTGGTGTTAAGTAGACGCATTAAATTTCTTAAGCTGTGAGCAGTCAATTTATTAATTGTTTTAATTCGCCGACGATTCTGCTAACTGACAAAGGAGGACTTTATTGTGTACATTAGTTTCGTTACAGTTTTTAGTGACTGGTACTTTGCCTTCATCATTTAAACAGTTCAACAACAATTAATAAAATACCACACTAATGCACATCAGAGAAATTTTTTATGTTGATTGACTGGCTCTGACCAGGATTTGAACCCAGGTCCTATGTCATATTTTGCTTTGTGGTCAACGTGCTAACTATTTCAGCTGAAGTGTCTGTATGATTAATTTGATGAATAAACTATTGGCCACGAATTCAATCGCTATGTAACTATATAACCAATCTAACTTGCCTTGTTTTCTCACATCAAGAACCCTTCACCTTTTTTCATCTTCTTAATTTGGACAGAGGTCAAACTCCTTCATGTCTGTGGTAGAGAACCTACATCATTAGATTCTTTGTGGATGGCTTGCAAAATACCACTATACGAAGTGCATTGGCTAACAGCTACTAAAAAATAAATTTGTTCTCTACAACTTTCTAAAGTTAAATTAATTGTATATCTGTTTTATTCTACTTGTAATCACTTTAGACAAAAAATAATATATGTATTTACACCTACACATAAATTAGTAATAATAATCTTTTTTATAGAAGTACATACATTTGTTCAATTAGTTTTCCTTCCCTGCTTAATAATGTATACAAAATGTCTCTCAAATGTGAGAGATTCAAGAAATTTGTCGAGAGAGCCAATATAAAAATACACAAAAAATTTGCTGTCTTTTTCTTTTGTTTGCAAATATTGCACATTAAAGTTTCTCTGTTGCATCTCAAGTATGCACTTTTTAATTTAGCGCCGTTTTTTCTCTGCTGCAACAGCGGCTTTCATGCACATATACAAATAAAAACATACATGCATACACATGCATATACAAGCATATATGAATGCAAACCTGAAAATATGCATTCATGTTCAGGTTGCTTTTTTTGGGAGTCTGTTTTGTTATTTAAAAAAAAAAACTGCAGGGTTGGGGGCGAGTAAATTCTTGATGTTTTCGGTGTACTATACACACATAAATACATACATACATAGCTGTTGTATTTTAATATGGCCAGAGTTAATTTTATGTACAATAGTATTTTGTTTTAATATAATCAGCAGCATAATGATGTACATACATACATAAGTATGTACAAATGTATGGATGAGTTTAAGTATGTATGTATGTATAATGTTGTTTTTTTAGGATGAGTTACAAAACTTTTGCTCAAGATAATCATGATAATGACGTTATTGTTGTTGCTGTTGCTGCTGCAATAATTTTTTTGCGCGGGCTATAATAAGTTTTTTACTTACTTTCGTTGGGCAACATTAGTACGTCGCTCACATTTCAACTGTTCGGTAGGGTTATTTATGTTGTTGGTGTTATTTAGTTTTTTTTTTTCTGTGTATTTCAAAAAAATATTTTATAAATTAAAAATTAATTTTAAAAATATGTGTAGCCATACATACATATGTACATATGTAGCTGCATCCATGTGTACATTCTATACACACTGGCAAATGCATGAATTTATAAAAACAAAATTTTGAATTTAAAAAAAAAATTACAAAATTAAACAACTGAAATTTATGACTAGAAAAAATTTTTAATCGAACAAATTTGTGCAAAACTTATGTATACCTAGTTGATTGCAAAAAAAAGGGAGTGAAATTTCCCCCCTTTTGCTCACTACTACAAAGTTTTTTTTCAACTTTTGTTTATTCGTGTTCATGGAGTGATAATTTTACTCTGCAGTGTGTTTATTCGTTTTTTTTTTGCTTAAATTTCCTGCTCGGGCCGGTATAAGTACGTACAAAGTTTCTTGCCCATTGTTGTTGATTTCTTAAATAATGCATAAGCAGAGATGGAAAATTGGAATTAATAAACGAAAATAATTATTTCATTCCTTTACTTAATGTATCACTATATAAATTATTTTTTATAGAAACAAGCTTTATCGGCACGCGGCGGACACGTAGATTTTTCTGTGGAATGAAAAAATATTGTACAATGTTGCCTCCCACCTCCGAATATAACATATACACTGGCAAAATTATTGCACAATTATGTATATTGCCAGTGGTCTACACGCTTTTATGCTAAATAAGAATTTTTTTAAGAAACAATCAAAAATATACTTGGTATTCACCGAGTAATCCAGATTAGCGAGGTGTGAACTATCAAGCTTTTACTGTATCATTTTTGTAATTGTAATGTTGGCTTAATGGGGTATATTTAGCGCGTTGAAGACTATGACTTAGGACCTGGGTTCAATCTCTAGTCAGGACGAGTCATCAACATCATAAATTTTTCTAATGTACGTTAATGTGGCATTGTATTAACTGTTATTGGACTAAATAGAACTGTTTCGACAGCGGTTAATACTGTTCCAGCTCATGTACATCACAACGCCTTCCTTCGTCGGTTAGTAGAACCGTCGGCGAAGTAAAAAAATTAATAAAACGATTGCGCAGACAGTTTAAGAAATTTAATGCGTCTAATAACAGAGGCGCTCCAACACTGCTCTAAATATTATCAAAACGCGCAATAGCAGAATTATAAAATAATTTTTGTACAGGGAAACAAAGTAAAAATAGACGAAGCCAAAACTAAAATATTTAAAAAATATACATGTGTACATACATACCTACATATGTATCTACATATCCCAATTATCAAAAGATTATTTTAATTTCATCGATCTATTTATTAGCAATAACATAAACGTTCAAGTCAAGCGCATTGATTACAAATCAAACCAATACTTTCGATCTTGGTTCGATCCTTGGCCAGGGCAAGTCATTAACATCATTTATTTCCTGAATGCGCATTAGTGAGGCATTGTATTAGTTGTTGTTAGTCTGTTTAAAGTGGTAATGGCATACTGTTCTGTGCTAATGTACATCGCCGGTTAGCAGAAGAGACGTCAAATTAAGCTATACTGCTTGACTTACTAGATAAAATAAATATAGTATGTAATCATAAAAGATGTTGCCTAAGTTCTAACTACGAATTATTTATTGACATAATTTACTAGCACGTTAAGTAAATTGACAGGATATTTAATTATATTAAGGAAGAACAGCAAGTAAGATTTTCAACAAACCGTTTAACTTTAAGCTTCAATAAATAATTTTTTTTTTGTACTAATGCTGCTTCTGTAACTGTCTTTTTCAAATGTTTCTTATGTTTTCATCCAAGTAAACCAAATTGTTCTGTTAAATTGATATTTCAGAAAAGAGCGATCCGTAATAATTGTGTTAATTCGAAAACAATTCGATTTTATCGATAAAAGGTTTTTTGTTCTAATGCAAGATTCCCTTTTAGAATGTAGCATATTATATTTTAAATGCCAATCACTCAAAATCGAGAATTGCAAATTGTATTACCTTGTTTATATATGTACATAAATTAACTTATACTTAATTTGCAAAAAAACCCAAGTGTTGCGTGATTTCGATAAAGTTGTTATTTTTCAACTGATCTAAGCATATTTTATTTATCAAATTTATTATAAAACGTATTATTTGCCAATTTGGTATTTAACCTTTTTTTCCATCTCTAAGCAATGATCATACCTTAACGAATTATCGCCATTCGTCTGTATATGTATACCTATGAACATATGAGTAAAAAATAAATTTCTTAGAAGTAGTTCCTACTATGTAATTGTTTTTAGCAATACAAAAAGCACTTGATTTACTTTATCATAAATTAGTAAGCAACTTTCCAGCCCTGTATACTAATGGCATTTTTTTTTATTTATTCTCAGATACATACTCCATACGTATGAAAATATGTATGTATGTATGTGGCTTAGTGTGTTGGACTTTGGTGTTTTTTGTGGGGTTTTTGGTAGTTTTATTGTGCTCTTTAGTTGTGTTTCTATTTTTGGTGGTACTCATCATTATCATCTCCTTTTTTTATAACAGTAGTTAAAAAAATGTATAAGAGTATGTACTACATGTAGGTAACTGTGTGTGTGTGTGTATTGGTGCATGCATATAATAAATGTGTTAATGTATAAGTAAATTTTATATGAAGTTTTTGTCTACTTCTTTTTATACAAAGAGTTAATACTTTTTTTCTTTTATTTAATTTTTTTTTGGTAGTGTTGCCTTTTAAACTCTATCTGTCTATTTGCGTGCGTGTGTGTGTGTGTGTGTTTGCGCCTGTGTTTCTTTTTTTTTTTTTATTTTAATGTTCATACTTTCAACATGATGCCTGTACTCCCGGTTTATTCCTGACTTGTTTTTTTTTGTACTCTCTTGTGGTTAGTGTATTTGTTGTGTGTATTCCCCCTCTTTTTTGTTTGGCTTGTCATGTTTTGGGGATTTCTGTAGTTGGCTTTTTTTTGTATCCAAAGCAATTGTGTATGCTGCCGTTGGTATGTGCATGTGTTTTGAGTGCTGCTGCTGTTTTGGTTCTTGAACATTTGCAAAAGATTTTTGCCCATATTCATCTTTTTGGCCGTTTTCGGTGCGTTTCGTGGCGCTTGTTTTAAGCAATTTTTATAGTTTTCTTCTTGTTTCTTTTTTTTTGTGATGGCTTGAAGAAAAGATGTTTTTCTCGTTGTTGTTGGTGTTGTTAAGAAAGACAAAAAAAAAACATGTCTTTTTAAGATAAAACAACCAAAAATGAAGGGAATTTTTCTTTTTGATTTGTTTGTTCTTCAAAGTACCTATCAGACAATTTTCTTTTTGTTGTTGCTGTTAAGAAAAGTTTCTAAAATACATACTTATGTATGTAAATATAAAGAAAAGAAATGCTACATTAATTTTTTGTGATGAAAAACGTTTGTTAGCAAAAGTGTGCGTATGTTAACGTGTGTGTTTTGTATTGTTAAAGTTTTATGATTTGTTTTTGTTTTGTGTGCGCTTTAGTGTGTATGCGTGTGTGTTTGGCTACAACAAAACTTTGCATGTTTTGGATTGTTTTTTCTATACTTTTTAACCGGCAAAATGCAAAATTCGTGACGTAGTTTTGCGTGCTTTGAAATAACAAAAGAAAAAAAAAACGAAAATTAGATGGATTTTGTATTGAATGTTTTAGAAAAATGAATAGCAAAACAATTTTTGGTACGAAGTTAGTAAATACTTATAGGTACATACTTATGTACATATGTATGTACGTAAATAAATATGTGTATATATACCTACATACATACATACTTATGTACATGAAATTAGAATAACTAGTTTGGAAACACGAATGTGCATACATACATACATACTACATATGGATGTACTTATAAAGTGAATAACAATTTTTAGTGAATTTTTTATAACTAAAACTAAAAACATAATTAGAAAACGTGAAAATAAACTATAAAATTTTAAATGAACTAATAAATAAAATTGGTCGGATTTAAAAAGAAAAGTACCTACATACATACATACGGGAATTAAAAAATTAAATTTAAATTAAAAATATGTATGTTATTCCTACTAACAAAGTGAAAATAACATAAAAAAAATAATTCCAAACTGTTGTTTTTCAAATGTGAGGAATGTTTTGAGATTTAAAAAAAAAAAAAAAAAAAAAAAAAAATGTGCCTACAAGCCTACGAAAGTGTGAAAAATTATTGACATAAATTGTTTTTGAAAAAAAGCTATCAACTAAAATGTGATTAACTTTTGGAGAAATTAAAGAACATGCAGGAATTTTTTCCTGCAACCGATGTGCTTAAAACTTAAAGGCGGGGAAAAAAAATCATTTGAAAAAATATTTTTTGGCGTTTTAAATATTACATACCTACATATGTACGTTGCATATTTCAAGAAAACATGTACATACATACATATATACATATGTATAATAAATCGTGCCTCATTAAATTAAATATTTTAACTCAAAATAAGTTATTTAAAAATTCCTTTAATTTCTCACGACTGTTCTCCAAAATACCAACAGGTTTTTTTTACTTCAAAATATTATTAAAAGCAAAAAATCGTATGTACCTATTTAAAAAAAAAAACAAAAAATTATAGCAAACATTTTTAGTGAAACCTTAAGAAACCAATTGAGAAAATTTATCAAAACCAATCATCGAGAATTCTGAAAAAAAAAAATTTACAAATTCAGTTTAGTGAATTTGAAGACGGGTTTTTTACTTCTTATACCTAGAAATTTTTTTAAATCTTTGTGAAATGTTTGCCGGGATATAATCTAGCGACTGATAAATTCCAAGTCCAGTACAGGCTAGTACAGTAAAACCTCTACAGAATTTCAAGTTTGCAGCCCAAATATATTTTTTATAAATTTTTATAATTTTTCTTTATATGATCAGACAGTCCGCTTTTTAGAGTTCAAGACCGCTCAAAATTTTAATTCCGATATACATATCCTGTCGTTTTTAAATTTTTAAATTTATATAAAATTGATGATGAATTTTTTAGAAAAACACGAATACCTTTAAAAATTGCGTCATCTATAAATTGTTTTTGGTGGAAAGCGAAACGTCCTAAATTTGCAAAACGATGCACAATAAAAAAATAAATAAGCCATCAAGTGAAATAAGTCGAATTTATCTTTCATACTTAATTGTTTAAATTCAGTTTGCAGTCAAGGAACACTATTTTCGATCAAAAAAAATTTTCTATTGAAAGAATTAATGTTTTTTAACTTGATCACGTACAGTTTTATTTATAAAAATTATGTTTGATTTCGAAAGTGAATTTCAATACAAAATGCGTTTAATAAACCTTTAATAAACTAATAATATATTTTATAAACAATTCAGACAATGTTTGATAACTTTCCCTTTATATATTTTTTGAACTAAATTTCTCGTCTTACTAAATTAACTTAAAAAGGAACATTAGAAAATGTTTTTTTTTTTTTAATTTTCAATAAAATGTAATCCGATAAATGAATTTCAAGTTCCTGTTTTTCTAAAAGTAATTTTACATTAAATTATAAATACTGCAGGAAGGATAAGGATAAGGATAAGTGCAGAAAATCATAAATTTTTGGTTTGAGGAGGTTTCAATATTTGATACTGACTTGGATTTTCTGACTCTGTGTCACTGTGTAATGATTTTTTAATGCCAATAGCAATTTTTTACAGACCATACGCATTACAATAACATAAAATTTAATTATATGTATATTAATTGTATTTTTTTTTAAATTACTACGAACTGTTTATTATTAATATTTGTACAGGCTAAAGTTCGTAAATGAGTTTTGGAACTTTTCAAACATAAATGCTAAAGATCTACTGATGAGTTGGTATTTAGCAGCCAACGAAATGCATATACATAGATTTGCTAATCCACAACAAATAAATAAAATTTTTTAAAAAGACAAATGAAAATGTTAATTTCCTCTCAAAACTTAACTATACAAAATATTTGAATGAAATTTTTACACATTATGAAGAATTATGTGACAATAATCTAAGAATCACAGTTTTCTAAATCCTGATTCCCATGGTTTTCAAAATCTACTCCAGATTGGCATCCACAATTATATCTGACTAAAAAGAAAGTAAAATGGTTGGTTTCTTAAGCAACTTTCAAATTAGTGCAAATATTTGACCAAAATAACATAACCACTACTTTTGCTTAGGGTTAGTGTCGCTTAAATTGATTTTAATGGTACAAAATATTATGCAACAAAAAGCCATTTTTTATAATTTTTAGTAAATGCAAACTTATATTAAAAAAAAAAAATACTGAAATTAAAGGAAATACAATTTGTGTTAGTCTGTTGGTCACGTTTTATTCGGCAAATACATGATAAGTGTGAACGTAGCTTTAAAATTTTTTCAATGATAGTTTTCGCTAAACCAAGCCATGTATGGGCTGGTGCTTCAAAATCTATTTTGAAGTTACTCGATCACGTACAAGATAGGGCGAAGAAGTAGGGTGGGTAGAAAACTCTATTCACTCACTGGAGCATCGACGCAATGTTGGGTGTGTTTCATTGTTCTATCGCTACTACAACGGAATGTGTTCTAATGAAATCGGGGAACTTGTTCCCAAAACCCGTCACTTTTCACGTACAACACGCTCTTCATTAAGACCACATCGCTTTGTAGTCGATATGCCAGTGAACCCCACTACGCTTTACTGAGAGCATTCGTACTTTAGCCGAACTGTTCGTTTGTGGAATAAACTCCCCGCAGAGGTCTTTCCAGACACTTTCAGTGTGTTAGGGTTTAAATCGACTGTTAAGAAGTTAAACGCGTAACTTCTGTTGCTTTGAAAAAGGTTTAAGAAATGCGGTTGATATCAAGATTATCTTGTTTGAAAGGTTTCACTTTGTCAATGTCTTACCAATAATATATAATTATTCAAGTAGATTTTAGAGTTTGCTATCATTTAACATATCGCGAGTTAGTCGACATCTCACAGTTAACATGAAAAAAAAAAAATTCATATACAGTGAACTCGCGGTAATGTGAACTTATAATAACCAAGGTTGTTCACTTTATTGAATTTGTTCAGGTTTTCGATTGCAATAATTTTTACCACTCTACTAATTTATTTAGTACACTAGAAAACCCCACAAAGAAAAGAAAGACCAGGTTGCAATAATAATATAAAATTTATTTCATATTTATAAATTTCGATATATTCACTTTTAGTTTAATACTAAATAACAAAATCATAATGGGAGATCATAACAAACTAGGAAAATAGCGTTAAGAGTTTATAAAACATTTGAGAGTAACACATAGCAACAAAAATGTTCGGTTTTAAATTCATGTCATGTGTTACATGAGTCCTTTTTTTTAAAAGGACAGTCGTTTTTTTTGACACAACGCCTTTAAAATTTAAACAAAATAAATTGACCAATTTTTAAATGAATTGTTCTTGTCCTTTCGTTTTGATTAGCCATCTTCTTTAGTTTCCAAAATTAAAAGTTTTATTTTCTCAAAATACCGAAATTTTAAACTCAATACAATACAAATTTATAACCAGGAATTGCCTGGCAACACTGAAATGTGTATCTTCATTGTGTCAAATTTTCTGTCGGCTTTCAAATGGACTGTGCAGAATTTAAATTGTTTTAATCAAATAACATTGATATAATAAAAAAAAAATTCATTCTTCAGAAAACTACCACCAGGGGAAAAGTGGGTGGGACTTTTTAAGGAAAACCAAACCCTTGGACCGATCTTCCTGAAATTTTCACAGCATGTTATTGTGACTCTGGAAGGAATAATAGGCTATATCAAGTTTTGATTAGACAAAGAGGCGTGGCACCGCCCATATAACCCAAAAATTTAAATCGCCATATTTTGGGCATTTTTTGACCTACGTCGATGATATTTGGTACAAATGGTATGGGCATAATTTGGAATACGTACCGAGAGAAAAGTGGGTCTACGCCCCTTAGGGGAAAATTAAAAATCGTAATTAATTTTTTAATTTTATTTTATAACGAGGGGGTAGCGAAGCACACCGGTATAAGCTAGTATGTAATAAAGTTAATACCAATAATTTTTATTTAATTTTGAGTGTCCTTTTTTTTTGTCGAAAAAATATGGTCATCGTATACATGAGCTTATTTAACTGATGCGAGTTGGTTTTCTCCAAAAAATTGTTGTTCAGTATCTATGTGCCATCATTATTATGCCATCAAACTTTGTTAACAATTTAGAGAGTTCATATAAGAAAACGAGTAATCGCATTAGTGGATAGTTGTCTATTGTGGAAGTTCACATTACCGCGAGTTCACTGTAGTTTTAAATTCAATTAATCACATTTCAAAAAAACGGCTTGTTCTTAGATACTCATGTGTGTACATACATACATACGAGTATATAAAAATTTCAAGAAAAATGTATCAGCCAATGAACTGTGTTCTAAACTGATTTATAATAAACTTTTAAACACAATTTGTTTTCATAAATTATAAATAAAAAGTACATTCGTAAAACCAATAAATAAGATAAAAAAATTAAAACATGCATACATACACACACATGTACATCCATATGAATGATATGTGATAAATTAAATATGTATAAAGCGAACCAGTAAATAAGTACATTTATTTGCATGTATTCATCTAATAAATCTAATTCGCCCTCACGTGTAACCGACATGAACAAACAACAATATTCAAAATGTGTACAACACAACGAACGAAAAACGAGTAGGAATGACTGCGTGTTTGTTTCTTTATGAATCCGGCTGTTTGTCTCTCTGTCTGTATCTAAAAATTTGTCTATAATTTCTATTTCTCTATTGTTTTATTTGCTATTTTATGTGCTTTTATTTTTGGAAAGTTTTGCCACATACAGGGCTCCCCACTCTTATTTCATACCAAAAATCTCCCAAATTTCCACTTTTCATCCCCATTATTTGCGAAAATAATTTTAAATTTTTATAATCATAAAGTTTTAGTAATATTTTGGATATATTTTCATGTATTTTTTTTTTAATTTTATTGGTTGAAAATATTTTTGGTGGTAGATATAAAAAAAGGCTTTGTCATATCCTTTAAATAAAATTAAATGGGATACAGAGATCTTAAATTTTTCCAAAATATGTCTATCACGTACAGGTTATTTTGTTTTTAATGAGAGTTTCGAATATGACATTGATATAACCTTAGAACGGGTTTTCCGATTTCGACACAAAAAGATGCGTTACACAAACATGATTTTTTTTTCTTCATACATATTTTCAATTATTTCTTAAAAAAAAATAAATCTTCATAAATTTTACATTTTGATCTGTATTCAGAAAGGTTGTATTCTGGGAATAAAATTAGTTACGAATCCTGAATTTCAAGAGACTAATATAGATTTTATTCAAAATTAACTGAGTTAATTTTATAGATAAAAATTTAAGTTTTTATGCAAAATACGTTTATGCAAAATTTTTAAAATTTTCTTTTATAGTCGTATGGGAATTTTGATTTTTATCAATTAATTTACTTTACTTAATTGTGGATAAGATCCAATTTTGTTCCTCGATTTTCACAAAGTTCAGCTTATTTTATTCACAACTGTCTGAATAATGATCAAAGTGTTCAATTTGTACAGTTTTAATTTTATTATAAAATTTTTAAAACAAAAAAAAAAATGTTTAATTAAAGGTGTCCGAAAGAATTTATTCGCTATAATTTCTGATTTGCTCGGAAATAGTATATAATAGACTAAAATCAAAGGTTATTTTATCGCCCATATTTCGGTGTCTTATTTGTTGTAATCGCACAAACCGTTCTAAAGTTATGACGAAATATACAAAGCGTTCATGAAATTAAATCTTTTCAGACAAAATCTGAAAACGTATTTGAAGTCCACATATTTTTGTTAAAGGCAATTTTCGTTGCAGAACAGTGTTATCAGTCTTGCAATGTACTACTCCATGAGGAGTGAAAATATTCAGATCTGTTTTCGAATTTATTTTCGTATGGAAAACAGAACAGGTTTAAATGTGCTATCGCATGATCGGTAATTCGTTATGCGGGATTTGGAGACAAATCCCATAAACTGGGAATGCCGGCCATATATGATGCTGTGTTGTCATCATCATAACCACCATGACTCCGTAATATTTTGTTTTATTTTTACAACTCATATATGCGGAGCGAAGGTGTATATGTATATGTGTGTGTATCTATTATTTTTTCACAATTCATTCTAGTTTATGTCTAGCGGCGTTTTGAACTTGAATATTTTATTTTTGGTTGTATTTGTCTTTTTTTTTGCTATTTTCAGCTACAAAACCATTCTTTGTTGTTGTAGTAGTTTTGAATATCTCTATATTTTTTTGGCTAAAACTGCAAAACATCACAAGAAGATTGAGAGATGAAATACATACTTATTAAAAATTTTAACATTCCATAAAAGTGAAAAAATATTAGATTTTATAAAAATAATTTTTTAGGATACAAAGACCTTCCCAGCAGGAAATATCATTAGTGAAATTATACTGACTCGCTTTTGACTTCGTCACGTATCGTTGACAATGTCATCAAGAAGTCAGCAGTAGTCGTCAAATTGGTGACCTGTCAGCAATAAGCCCAGTAAGAAGTCACCAAACAAGTAGACAAAAGTGGTGACTTGGAGACAATTGGCCCCGAGTTTACTACAGGGTTAAGACACACACACACACACACACACACACACACACACACACTTTTCTTTTCATTACTTTAGATCAGCGGTGCCCAGGCCCTATGCTCTTCATGCTCATTTGTTTTTGTAATACTCTTAGCTATAGGCTGTGTGTTTTAATATACTCATACAGCACTCAGCACTAGCAATACGAAATACACAAACAACTTTGTCTTATTAGTTTTTTTTTTGTCGTTCTTCACTGTGTACACGCAAGAGCAAAGCAACAACACTTTCGTATGTATGCTTTGCTGGTAAACATTGACGACAGCCATCATCAATGTACATTTTGTTTTTGTTTAACGTATGATATGAAATATATTTTTTTGTGTTTTCTTTGCATGTATTTGTTTTTACAACAAAAAATTTTGATTACAAATTTGTTTTTCTTTAAATGTATTGGTGTTTGCTCTTCCATAAGGAACTTGTGGGTACCGCTGCTTTAGATTGTTAATAGGTATTATATTAATTGTCTCGTAGGTTTTCGTTGAATCTATTTAATTTAAAATTTTTTAATGCCGAGCGACTTAATTTTTAGTTATTTGTATTTTCTTAATTACGATGAATTTTTGCATAAAATTCGTTCTAATATATAGTAATGTAGTTGCTTTTAAATTAGGAAGCCAGGGATGGACAAACGATTTATATTAAAATGTAAAGCATACAAATTTATTCACGCAAAAGAGTGCTAGGCCCCAGCAAATATTGTTGGCACAGTCATGAAGAATATAACACTTAAATGTTATACCTATCCACTTATTTTTTTCCCACTGCATATTTGTATTATTCAAAGAGACCAGACGCCAAAAATGTATTAATTATTAGGTTCTTTGGAGGCGCTGGGCTCGATTATTTGAAAGGTTTTTTTTTCGTATGAATGTACTGTGTGAGTGTTTTAGGAGACGTTAATGACGTTTAGATGAGTTTTTTATGAACCTAAATAAAACTATGCCGTAAAATTTTACTGCCCTTAAAAATTCTAAAAGAAATTTCTTGAATATGAAATAAAAAACAGTTTTTTACATGTTATTTATCGATTAATAATAATGAAATTTTTTATTGCAATTTTAGCTAAAAGTTAAAAAGATTCAGTATGAATATACTTATCTGAAAAAAAAAAATTGTAACGGTCTGACCGCTTTGGATAAATAAAATACTCGGTATTGCCATACTTCTGGAGTCATATTAATAATCCACATATTTTTAGTTAATGCCATTTTTTTATACTTTTATAGGCGTATTATTTAATGATTCAAAAATCTCAACAAAATAACATTTTTTCCAATTAATAATTCTCGAATTCTTTTCGCTATTCGTTTTTTTTTTCTTTGCAGGTGCTTTTTGACTGTTTGGAACATTTTTATAAACTTACGTTAAAACGTTGTTGAATCTTAAAACAATTTATTTTGTTCTTTTTAATTTTTAATAAAGAAAAGATACACTACAACAAACCACACAACCAATCTGCCAACAAACAAACCCCTCATCGACAAATCAAAACACAAAACTCGGCACCCGCATAACATTCAAATAAATACCATACAATAAAACACATCTAAAAAGAGAATACAAGAAAAAAAGTGCAATTTTTATTTAAGTTTGACTTTAAGTTTCAATTATTTTAATTAATATAATTTATTTTAAACAAAAATCTCAAAAAAAGAAAACGAAAATAAACAAAAAAGAATTTTAAGTTTAATTTCTCAAAATTTAACAAACAAAATTTCAACCAAAAAAAAAATATAACAACAAAAAATAAAATACCTACAACTACAACAAAGCAATTTCGGCAATACAACAAGCAAAAACAAAATTTAGCAACCCTCCTCCCCAGTAACAGTAAAAACGAAGAAGAAGAAAAAGCAACAGTAAAATTAACTACAACTACAATAACCCCCTCAACAAAATTCACCACAGCAACAACTACATACAACAACAGTAAATACATCAATTAACCGTAACAATAATAAAACGAAATTTATAATAATACAACAACAACAATAAGAGAGTAACAGCAACAAACAATATAATAAAAGCAACTACAACAAAGCAACTTATAATCAAATCAAATAAATAAACAAAAGCAAAGTAAAGAACAACCGTTATAAATACATACACTCAACTAAAAAATAATAGTAAACAAAAAAAAAAAAAAACAAAGAAATTCAAATTGAAACTAAATTTCGGCCTGAAAATTATCAAAATTTATGCAGTAAAATAGAAAATAAAATCAAATCATAAAACCAAGAAAATAATCTGATCAGCGAAAAATAAATAAAACAAAACCAAACCAAACCTACTACAATTCCTCTTCAGTCAAACCAAAACAGAAAAATAAACTTCCCGATAAGTATTGAAAAAAAATAGACAAAATTTGTTAAATTTTAAAAAGAGAAAAATCAACCGGAAATAAATCAAAAAATCTTTAAACAATTTAAAAACAAAATTTACTTATAATTTAATTTGACAAATAAGTTTGTGTATTACAAAAAAAAAACAACGTTTTGAACACACTCGAAGCCAAAAGAAAAGAAAAATTAAAAACTAAAGCAAAAATAAAAAAGGTTTTGAAAAAAAAAACACAAAAATGTTAAAGGAAAAAGCACCAGAAATCCTTAGAATTTTAGCAGAAAAGAAACTTTGAAAAACTTTATTTCAAAAAAAAAAAAAAAAAAAAAAAAAAACTGAAAACCAAATTGACAAAAAAGAACCTTTAAATTAAAAAAAAAAATCTTAAAACAGATTTAACAATTTTGGCACAAAAATCCAAAACATTTTTGTTGTTAAATTTAAAAAAAAATGCAAATTATAAGTGTTTTTTTTGTTGCAAAGAGTCTTAAGAAACAATTGTTCTAAGGTATAAAAATAATTAAGGAAAATAAGTTTTTAAAAAAATTTATATCAATGTAAAAAGATTTTACTGCATTAAAACAAAAACAAACCAAAACAAAAAAAAAAACTACATAAAACAATTACTGCTGAATTAAACTCTAAAAAAACACACACACCACACTGTTGGAACCATTTTTTTTTTGGCAATAAATTAAAAAAAAAAAAAAAAGTTGGCTACTCAAAACTCCAACAAAATTTTGGATAAAGTAAAATGGTAAGTCGAAATTTATGTAATTTATATTATTTTAGAATAACAATTATGAAAAAATTTGTTTTAAAAAATATATTTGGCTGTTGTGTTTTAAGTACATACTTATGTATATGCAGATGTTAGTTCATGTTAACAAACGAGGACTGTTCAAAATTAAATGAATTAATTTTTTTTTTTCAATTTCTATTTTGTTCCCTTCAGAGTAGTTTCCATCAGATATAATACAATTGTGCCAGCGGTTTTTCCAACCCTCGAAGCAGTTCCGATATGCAATTTTTGGTAGGTCCTTAAGTTCTCTCAGCTATTCGGTTTTTATTTCGTGAATCGTCGCAAAACGCTATCTTTTCATGGGTCTCTTTAATCTTGGCAGCAGAAAAAAGTAGCAGGGTCCTAAATCTGATGAATACGATGGCTGTGGCATGATTACAGTGGGTTTTTTGACAATCGTGCTTTATCGTGATACAAAATCCATGAGTTGTTTTTCCACAATACCTGACGTTTTCTTTAAATTGCTTCTCGTAAGCGGCGACTAGAATTAACATAAAATACACTTTATGGACCGTACGAAGATGTGGCAAGAACTCCTGATGCACATGCTATTGTAATGAAAAAAAAAAAAAAAAACTGTGAGCAAAACCTTAGCAGGATTTTGTTTTTGTTTTGGCTCTTCTAGGAAATAGCTTCTTCCATTGGGACAAGTGGACTTTGGCTCTATGATTCGTCATCAGTTATGTTCATTTTAAGCAAATCGGGATCGCCGTTGATGTTATTCAACAATTTCTGAGCGATGCTCATTCCGACGGTTTATTTTGGTCAAAATTCAGCAATTGTGAAACCAACTTTAACACTCAGAGTAAAATTATCATATGCCACTGTGAACATTCCAAGTGTTTTAGAAAACTCAATTCCAGTTTTTACTCAAAACTTTATACATTTTCTTTGATCCATATTTTTCGATAGTAGAAAATCGCCGAACAAGCAAAACACTTTTAACTGTTATGCCTCTCTCGAACAACAAACTAAACATGCTAAATAGATGAAACTGTAAACACAGTTGGTAGTATTCATAAAAAATTAAACAGATTTCAGATATGTTTTAGTACTAAATTTCAATACAAAATTTTTCTTAAAATTAATTTCAAAACCATTTTAAATTTTTATGAATTTGGGGGGAATATGTTCGAGACAAGCGTAAAAAAAATCACAAAAAAGAAGAAAATTGATAATCGAATGTATTTAGCTCGCGACATTTAAGAATTTGCCTTATTTTTTCAAAACAGACCTCGTATTTTTTCATAACCAATTTTTATTTATTTAAGTTTTTTGTTGTAGCATCAGCAATCAGGGGATGACCTTTACTTATGCAATGCATTGTACCAGAACTAAGGGAAAGGGATCGATCTTAAACCTTTAGAAGTCTTAATTCTTTTACAACTCTGAAATCGCTTTTTATATTTTAGAGCATTGTTGCATAGTTGATACTATCGATAACCACAAAATGATTTTTATGTGGCATGAATTTGTAACGAAACGTTTTTTACAAAATAAAATGTATGGTATCTTGTTATCAATTACAAGAAGATGTGTTTATAAAGGGTGTTTTTTATAGAGTGACACAAGTTTAAATCGTAATAAAACAAGAAAATATATTTTTAATATCAATGGTGTTATTGGAAAGAAAATGTTATGAAATTAATGTTTAAATATGATTTCTGCCATGTGGCTGCCAAGGCTAACGCGTAGAAGGCGCAATCTAGAACACCAATTTTCAACATCTTTTCGCAGCAGTTGCTCTTGAATGTTGATTTGCAGGTGCCTAATTGTTTGTGGTTTATCGATGTAGACCTGTGACTTAATATAACCCAAAAAAAAAAGACATGTGGCAATCGGGGACTGCCGCGGTAAAGCTATTGCATAGCATTTTTTATCAACTTATGCAATTATATTATTACGTTTTGTTTAATAACTCCGTTGTTTTTCTGGCAATACTATATGTTAATGAAATCAAAATCAATAGTATACTTTAGAGGTTAACATACATTGGGCGATTTAAATAATTAAAAAAACAAAAGACTTAAGAAACAAACTTAGTGTCGAGTTTTTTCGTTTCAAAAACAAAAGACTTAATAAACAAACTTAGTGTCAGGTTTTTTCGATTCAAAAACAAAAGACTTAAGAAACAAACTTAGTGTCAGGTTTTTTCGTTTTAAAAACGAAAGACTTAAGAAACAAACGTTTCAAAATTTCTTGATTCGGTCGCCTCAAAGCCCGCGATAGATAGAAGCTATGCAATAGCTTAAAAATTATCTAATGGGGTTAAATCAGACGATCTTGATAGCCAATTAATTGTACCATTACGTGAAATTATTTTCTCATCGAAAGATTTTTTGAGTAAATCAATTGTAGCGCCCGTTTTTGATGGCATATGGGCCAATGACTCCCCGCCACGCCATAAAGTGCACCATAATTTTCTGTGGATGTTATTGTGTTTCGACAAAAGCTTTTGGATTCTCCTCACTCCAAATGCGACAATTCTGCTTATTTACGTACCCATTCAACGAGAAAAGGGCTTCATCGGAAAATAAAATTTTGAATGAAAATTGAAAATCAATATCAATTTGTTCTTCGGCCCGTTCGCCGAATTGGCGGCGCATACGATGGTCGTTTGGCTTTAATTTCTGCACAAATTGAATTTGAAAGCTTTTACGCCAATATTCTTTCATAAAATCTTTCATAAAGTAGAAAGATACAACCCCAGTTGCTGAGGACTGCGACGACTTGATTAATTAGGATCATCTTCCGAAAATGATCTATTGTTCTTCGAATTAGCCGCTCTGAAGGACGATTATGTACCCCATAAAATGGAAGAAGTGCACGATGAGTTTGACGAATAAAAGAATTATTTTGATTAAAAATTTCAAAAATTTGCACTCGTTGCTGAAATAAAGCAAGTGATTCCAACTCAAAGTTGTGACGCTCTAAAAAAAACATGCTTTAATGAGGTGAAGCAGAACAAAACGTACTTCTTCACATTTTTTGACAAATTGGTTTTTTTTTTTGTATTTTTAATATATTTGAATTGAAATCTTCTAGAAAAATATATATTTTTGTTTTACTAAGAAAATTGATTCTAAAAAAATTGATGCACAACAAAACGTACTTTTTTTTAAAAATTTTTTTTAACAAAACTTACTTTTTTCATAGTCTTTGCCAGTTTTCGTCCAGTTGCACTTTTTGATTTCTTGAAATATGCAAACCACGTCTCAATAAAACTTCAATCAAAGTAAATTTTAACAGATGTCCAACGAAAATAAACTCCACTTTTTTGTTCTCTTTTTCATATATTCTTTTAACAACATTTCTTAATATTCTCAATTTGTTTGACGTTTTTTAAATTCTTTCTATTTTCGTTTAAATTAACAGTTCAATAATAATGGCTAAAACATAAGTATTATTTGATGACCGAGTGTTTTTAAGAAATATTTAATACTAAAATTAAATAATTACAAGATGCCGTAAAAATTGAAATGTGGGAACTCTTAAAAAGTTAAAATGTGTAAATGTTTAAAAAGTAAATACGAGAATTACGAGTTTTATAGCAATCAATTTTACTTTTATTACTTTTGGAGTATAATTTTGAGCAAAATATTGTTTTTTAGATGATATAACAAAAAAGAAAAAATCATTGTAAATAACGAAAAAATATATGTACATTCAATTTCAATGTATAATTTTTTCTTTATATTGGATCAGGTTGTAAAACAACTACTCAAAAGACTCGTGTAAAAAAAACGCAGAACAAAACGTGCGGTTTTTTTTTTTGTTTTTAACAAAACGTACTTTTTCCAATATAAAAGTGGTTTGATATCAAACTTAACAATTAATCTGATGACTTCTGGCAGTTTGATGTATTTATTACTGATGTTTCGAATTCCTTTTTTTTTTTTTTTAATTACGACCAGCACTCAGGGGATGACCCCTACGTATGCAGTGCATTGTGCCGAAACTCAGAGAGAGGGATAGAGTAGAGAAGATAGATGTTGAAAATGTAGAAGGCTTAACTCTTTTACAACTCTGCTTTGCGCGTTATGTTAATTTTTATAGCAGTGTTGAGGCGCATCCGGTGTTAGGTAGACGCATTAACTTTGTTAAGCTGTATTGGCAGGCATTTTATTAATTGTTTTACTTCGCCGATGTTTCTGCTAACTGCCGAAGGAGGGCGATGTTGTGTAGATTAGCTTGGAACATCATCAATCGTTGTCGGAACAGTTTTTTAGTGACCAGTGCTATGCCTTCATCACTTAAATAGTCCGACAACAATTAATACAATGTCTCACTAATGTACATTACAGAAATTAATGATGTTGATTGACTTGCTCTGGCCAGGGTTTGAACCCAGGCCCCACGTCATTGTTTGCTTAGTAGTCAACGCGCTAACCACTTCAGCCAACACCACCCTTACACTAGAATAAAGCTCAACTTGAACAAGATAGACTTTGAAAAAGTATAGTAAAGTTCCAACCCATTAAAAAATGATAAAAGCTGTAGTGTAAAAACTTACATGTAATTCAGCAGATTCAATTAATGATAGAGGATCTTTCACTAATGTGATTGCAGCTGCCGTGGTTGCAGTGAGGTCTAAGTGGTAGACAACTCTAATGATGAGACTGTGGTTAGTCTCGAAACATCGATGTCAGTTCAACCCTCCGCGCAGTCTAATTTTTCTTTGTCTGTTCAAGTATTAAGAGCCACTAGATTTTTTTTTCTAATTTAAATAATAATTTAATTTATAACAAGATTAAATTTAGAGAAAACGAAAAATTAAAAATTCTTTGATTAAATATCACTTAGTTCGAATAAAAAATTCACAACTTAATTATAAAACTAAAGGCACGTAGATAAGAATGTGTTTGTACATCACAGTTGTTTATACAATAAAGTTTGTATACAGTATTGCTACTGTATTTAAATCACATCGATATGCAAAGTTCCGAAACAATGAATCAACTATAAAACCGATGCCTTGATTGGTTTCTAACTGCGTTAAAAATACTTGACGGTGGCGTTTTGATATGGTATACATTGAATAATTATTGTACTGCGGCGTTATGAAATGTGATGCTTTGTTCAAACACAAAGCAATTGACGTTTTGGAAGTCAGCCAAACAGTTGTATATATGTATAACGTATCACATTCCATAACATCTAGAGTATTGGTAGCCACCAAGGAATCAAATAAGAATTCTTATTCGGTTATTCGACTGTTCGCTTATTTTAAGATATTCGTATTCGCCAAATTCAAGCGAATATTTCTCGAATAATTTGCACATACATTTTTCCAAAAAAAAAAAAATCATACAAAATGTAAATAAAATGTACAAAAATATATTAATTTATAATAATTTTTATTTAAAGAAAGAAAGCACTTTATCTTTGACGCAATATAATAATCTTCTTAAAAAAAAAATATATATTTCGTAACTGTCATTTAAAAGTTAAAGTCTTAAATGTAAATTCATATCATGTTAAGTTAGTAATCAATTCTCAGTGGAGGAATGTTGGACTTCAAAAATGGAAGAACTAAAATTTAATATGTGAAAGTTCACCGAGACGTGTGGCTGCGCAATCTTCGAAAATATGTTTTCCCAAACAGCAGTGAATTACTAATTAAAAGCGCCAACAGAATAAGAAAAACCGAAAGTAAAAATGTTCTGTAGAGGTCTTCAAATTCGGCATCTCAATTTCATCATTATGATAAATACCTAAAGTAGTGTGACAGTTTTTTTCAATTTATTGTTACTGATTTTTTTAAATTAAATTTGAAATATTAAGTGGCTCTAAGCCTTAAAAGTAATATTCGTATTCGCCGAATATTGTTTCAAATATTCGTATTCGTATTCGCGAATACTAAAAATTGATATTCGTATTTATTGATAAGTAAAAAACTCGTCAATTGCTTTGTGTTTGAACAAAACATCACATTTCATAACGCCACAGTACAATAATTATACAATTTATACCATTTCAAAACGCCGCCGTCAAGTATATTTAACGCAGTAAGAAAGCAAACAAGGCATCGGTTTTGTAATTGTTGCATTGTTTCGGAACTTTGCAAATGTATGTGATTTAAATACACTAGCAATACTGTATACAAACCTTGTATACGAACATATTATGAAAGTTATTGTTTATTCTTTGAATTATTTTCTTTAAAATATTTCCAATTTCAATTCATGTCCTATTCGTTAGTTGTGTGCTACCAGTTATGAAATTATAATGAAATTATATCTGCTTTCACTTCAGGGTGGTTATTAACGAATTTCTCGTATCACATTTTGTATTTCATTAAAATGTCATTAATAATTGTATTAATTTGTAAATACAGGCGTGGTATAAAAAAATGTTGCAGATATTTCTGAAGAAACTGTACTCGAAATATTTATCTATGTACTTACTATGTTTGTACATATGAATATATAATTGCATTTATTTACTCTCTATATTAAATTTAAAAAAAAAAACATCGTTTTCATTTAAATAACTACCGTATTATGCAGTATATATTTAAATTTTAATTACATTCGAATGTATGTATGTACTTTCATATGTATGTATGTAGGTGTGGACATCTGTGAATTCATATGCATTTGGAAACATATGTATATTTTGCATCAAGTGGCTGGGTGTATTATAAAGATTGATAAAAATCTGTTGCAAACGGAAATTAAAAATGTAAATTAAAATTTTTTTATCATTAATGATGCAACACAAACTTAACTGAGACGAACTTATGTAAATCAAACTACCGAAAAAAAGCTCACCAATACCAATTAACTCACATACCATGGTATGCAGCTGCAGCATTTGGTTGTGTGTGTGTGTGTGTCGATAAATAAGAAGAGTGTATGAATATTTAAAACAAAATTGCAAGCATGATGCATCATTGCAATAATTCCTATTTTTTTACTACATAATGTCCATACACACAAACATAGATATGTACGAGTATGTGCCTTTAAATACATATACATAATATATTTTTCAAAAACTTTATATATTTTATTTACATGTTCTCTTATATATAGTTTTTGTATATATCACCTACATATGTACAGTGTACGATATATACAAACATAAGAATGTATGCGTGTAAAATGTAAGTGCTCAAAAAGGGATGATGGTACGCAAAAATTGTAGATAAACACATCCTTACATGATAAATATTGGCAAATTTTGCATTGTGCACAGTGGGAGGATCAAATATTTAAATTTTTAAAATATTCGATAACAAAAATTTTTCTACAGAAAATTAATTCGTTGCGAAAAATTTTATACTAATCGATAACTTGAAAAAAATTGTCCAGTTAAGTATTTCATTCGATAAATAAAGTGTTATGCAAGAAAATTCTTAAAATAAGCCGTTTATTTTGAAAGTGGCATACGTCACTTTGTTCTTAAGTCGAGACATTTAAGGATTTGCGTTTCAACACGTTTAAAAATATGGAAAAATACTGAGAAAAAAAATCAGTATCATAAGATAACGACAACAATTCTTTCAATTGTTATTCGCAGTGAATTTATTTGCAAAAAAAAATTGTTATTAATTTAATGTTTTTTCCAGTTATCAATTGCTAAATAACTAATAAATAAAACACTATTCTTAGGGCCAATAATTCATTGCTGATTTATATGTCATTTATTATTAAATGCTATTTATATACAAAATTGAGTTTTTCACTGCGACATTAAGCCAACATTGTGAATTTAAATACTACATAAGTTTTACGAATTTCCATATGTTTTTGACTGCTTGTTCTTCTTATTTAAAATAAAGCCAATCAAAAAATTTGTGGCTGCTGACAAGTTGCATAAAATTTTGGCTTGTTTTATCGCTATTATCCTTTTAATCGTTCTGAACTTTGCTTTTATTCTCTTAAAACAATTCAGGAGTTCTTAATTATTCTTATTTTTAGCTAAAATAAATATGTATATATATTTTTGGATTTTACTTTATTTATTCTAATCAGCTGTACTGTAGGGAAATTTGTGGGAAATTTTTTTTATTACGTTGTGCTAACAAGTTTTCAATAAAATTAAATAAAAACAATTAAATACGACTGGAAAACAGAAGTAGCACTTAAATGTAACATAAATTTAAATGACAATTAACTGAATGAATATATAAAAACAAAGTCAATTATTGGCCCTTAGTCTTCGATAAGTACGAGTAATGTTAAATATGTGTTTTTTTTTAGAAAGAATTTCTTAGTTATCGATAAGAACATTTTTTGATGGCAAAAAAATTCTTTTTAAGATGTATTACATGGCTATCAAAAACTTTATTTAAACAGTAATCGATAACTGATGCTAAGCTAAAAAACGTGTTTTTACTATTTATTGATCTAAAAAATATGTTCAAGTGTTAGTGATGACTATTAAATTTCCTAAAATTTTTATTAAATTTAATAAAATACTTTCATAGTTATCGATACCCATACTTATTTCAAAGTTACCGATAACTAATACTTTTTACTGTATTTATAACATAATCGTAGTCATTGATAAATGATATTACATATTTTGATTTTGTTTAAAGAAATTTCTGTAGCTATCGATAACTGCATATTGTTTGATATCAGCCTTAGGTAAGATTGTCTGTTTCTAATTATTTTTTATTTTTGTTGAGAGTATCGATCGTCGTGTATTATGACAGACACGTTCAGTGTTTTTTTTGTTGTTCGCCTATTTTTTTTGTGTTTTGCGCCACTGTTCGTTCACATCAATTTAAGCCTACTTTATATATAGAAATGCATTTACTGTGTTGCATCATGAATGCAATTGCTGTGGCCATTTCTTCTGTTTCGGCAACAACATGGACACAAAAGAAAATTGGGAAAAATTGCAATATATTGCAACCGGCAACCAATTGTTTATCCGTATATTCATTCTATGGGTGCGTGCTACTGCGTATGTATTGTTTTCTGTTGGCGCCTTGCTGATGATGCTGCTGCTTTTGGGAGCTGCCGTATGTGTCAGTGTATGCATGTATGTTTGTTTAAGGGCAAATGTATAGTGGGTGGCAAAAGTGGTCAGATATATTTGGCCTTAAAAGGATAATTTTTACTTTTCAAGTGTGAGTGTTTGGGGGTATGTATGTATGACGACCATATAAGGAATTTTATTTTTTAATTGTATGTGTGTGTTTTTTTTCTTTGCTGCTGTTTTAAATGATGTACGCGAAAATTATGCTGGAATTCTGTTTGCTTATTTTCGTCATACATTGAGAGTATGTATGACTCCCCTTTAATATTTGTATGAGTTTTATTAATGTTTATTTATTTATTTTTTTTTTTTTTTGGAAAAGGGGTTGGTCAGGTAATCAGAATGATGGTGATGACGATGATGCTGAGTATGGCGAAATGTTAAAATATTGTCTGCCATTCCGAAAAGATTGGAATGGTAATGAGTTCCTGTGTATTCTCCCTGTTGAACAGATAATTTGTTTATAAAGTCCAAAGAGTTGCACCATTGGCGCAATGGTTGGTCGGCCGGTCGGTTAGTCGTGCTGTTGATATTTATTTTTTTGGAAAAATAAAGCATGTCAATATCTATAATGTTGGATGACATTGCTTGTTTGCTCTACAACATTTTTATGTTGCATATATGTATGTACATAAATAGTGGCACATAGTACTACACATGCAGAGATATGTGTGTGTGTGCGGCTGTGTACATACTCGCATATATTGCCTTATTATACATAATAATCGAAAAACACAACTGTACTTTTGATAAAAACAATTGTATTGGCGACTGAATAAATTTTTAGCCAATTGTTTATACATTTTGTATCTGTGTCTGTCTCTCTGTCTGTCTGACGGGCTATTTGTGTTTGTTTTTCATTATGTTCAATACAAGTACATACTATTTGTTTAATAATTATTTACTGTTTTTCGTTTTGGGTGTAGCTTGTTATTTGTATGTATGTATTCGTACGTGTTTATTTTATATTTTATTGTGTTCAATTACATTTCGATTGTATTGTCATCTCTTTGTCCATTTAATGAGTTGGAGCAGCAGTATTACCAGGCCGGTATTTATGTTTTGTTTTATATGTTGTTAATCTCTCCCTTTTGCCTGTATATTGTATCTACTTAATCCCATAGTTGTACTTTTGAACAAATACATACGTACATACACACATACATCATTTTTAATGTATAATTGATGGCTCTTTTTGATATTAATGTGGTGGAGTTAATGCGTTTTTCGCCTTTGTACTACTGAAAAATGAATGTATGTACATATGTATGTAATCGGAAGGTGGTAATTTATTATTATTTTCTTTAAATATTTAAAAAAAAAAAACAATTATTTTTAATGTACATAGGTATTTTAATTCTGTATTTCTATAAAGTTAATATAATATTAACAGAAGTATGTACATACATATGTACATATGAATGTGTGTACGGCTGTGTTTTCAAATAAAGCCAATAAATTAAATCCTTAGTAACTAAAAGGCGGAGCTTATTTAAAAAAAATCGCCTTTGGAGAAAATAGTATTAAGTTTCAAAAATCTGCTCTTTAATCACATTGTAAAAAATATATAGAACTAATTTCTATTTAATAGGAAATAAGGATCATATAATATTTGCTAATAAATTTTAATTTCGATATAAATATGCATGAGCTTGATATGTCATGAACAGAAGGACTGAATGGGTCATAATCATAGTAGGTACACACTAAAGTCGATTTCAAGTTCTAAACTGTCGTTGTTATCATAGTGCATAATTAAACATGTTTGAATTTAACCCTAGAATACTTAGAGTAATTTATAAACTATTTTTTTTATTGTTTTAAGTTATGTTTTAAGTGATTTCTCATGTTAGTAAAAAAGTCGAGGGTGGTGTTGGCTGAATTGGTTAGCGAATTGACTACTAAGCAATTAAGGTAAGACCTGGGGTCAAATCCTGGTCAAAACAAGTCAATCAACATCATAAATTTTTGTAATCTATATTAGTGTGGTATTGTATTAATTGTATTCGGACATTTTAAGTGATGAAGTAGCAATAGCCACTAAAAACTATTTCGAAGCTAATGTACACAACATCGCCCTCCTTTGTCGGTTAGCAGAAATGTCGACGAAGTAAAACAATTAATAAAATACTTGTTTATAAAACTTAAGAAAGTTTTTGCGTTTAATTCACACCAAAGGCTCTGCAAAAATGCTCGAAAAATTAACAAAACGCTCTATATCAGAGTTGTAAAAGACTTAAGCCTTCTACATTTTAAACATCTAAATTCTCTACTCCTTCCCCTAAACTCTGGCACAATGCGTTCCATAAGTAGGAAACATCCCCTAAGTGGTGGTCCTACAAAAAAATCATATCTGAAACACTGAATTTAAATAAAAGTTAGAAATTTTATAATTTAGAAATTATTTTATGAAATTTATAGTTCAGTTTTACTAAAAAGATATAAAAAAAAAATATAACATTTGATTCGAGCGGGTACACAAGAGTATTTAAACTCATTTACTTATACACAAAAACTCGCAAGAAGGAAATGAGAATTACTAAAGCACAATCACAATAGTTTAAAAACTTTTCCAACAACACAACAAATAATTTTTCTTCGATATGGAAAAATAATATAAAACTCAAAGGAAACTTAAGCAATATACTCACAGTTAAATAAGAAAGAATTCCAAAAATTTTTTTTTCAAAATTTTCAAAAAGATTTTATTAGACAAGAACTATTTTTAAAATACACATTTTGTCTGCTGAACAAGATTAAAAAAATATGAAGTACGATAGTGCTTGTAACTCATTCCTGGAACTTCCTTTTAAATTCAAATGACGTACCCGAATTCTGAAAATCAATTTCACGAGAAATTTTACATTAATCTAAAAATATTATTTTCCAAAATATTTAACATCGATATCTCACCGATTTTGATCAAATTTACAGCATTACTTTCCAAAATTCTTATAATATATAGAAGCGAATCGGTTCATTATGTCAAGGGCTTCTAGCTGAAGTTAATTTCTTACGATTGTCGCGAATTCGGTTCCTGTCGTTTAAAATTATCTTAAGTTATGAGGATTTGAATACTTACATCCCCACGGATAGCATCGAAAAAATAGTCAGACGAGATTCCCATGGTCTCAAAACATTGAGATCTGTTGAAAATCTGATTTTCAAAAACAATAAAGGAAACTAAAAAAATATATTATCTATTACAATAGTCGATGTCGAATCGAGAACCTTAATAGGGCTCATTGAATAAATCGTAATCTCCTATTTTCGATTTTTTTGATCTTCGCAATAACTAAAGTTTGTAATACGCAGGCAACTATTGTTGATGACGAACGAAAAAACATGACCGTATTTGAAAAAATCATATTTTCTGAGCCTTCTCCAAGAAATTTTAATGAATTTTTACAATAAAAAAATTTTGTTCACGTTTATTTGCCGTAGAGTACATCCTTTTGATTTTTTTTTTGTTTAGTTGAATTTTAACCTCGTAGTTTTAATCCTTGTAAACGAATATTGTGCTCCCCCAAAAATTTCACTCAATTACCTTGAAAACTAAAATATCTATCTATTTGCTCTGTATTTTCTTTGTTGCTTTTAGCATAAAGTGAAAGTATTAACAAAACGGATACAAAATATTGCTACACAATCTAAAGCACTAAATGTAACAGTTTTTTTTTCTATTTATTTTATTTTTGTGTGTTTGTTCCCAACAACAATGTTGCAAAATCTGTCTTTTCAATTTATGTATTTTGCTTTGAAGTCTTTTGGGTTTCGGCAAAAAGACCAAACAAAAACACACATAAAAACTCACACATACGAGTACAACATAAAACAAAAAGTCTAAAATTCGCTGGTTTAGTCAAACCTAAAAAACAAAATATTGATTTTTTTTTGTTGCACATTTCGCACCAAATAACGCACATGTTGTTAACTACCAGCCACCCACATATTTTTTGAAAGTTAAACTGGGGTAGAAATATGAAAGAAAAACGAAAAAAAAAAAATTGCAGCATTCACAGAGTCTCGTAAATTTCGAGTTTGTTGATAGAGAGACTAAAGTCTAGTAAAGTTGACTTGTTTTTTTTTTTTTCAAATTTTGTTTTTTATTTGTTCCTGTGTCTGGCATAAATTTTTTGCTTTATTTAGGAAAAACTACATGAAACAAATTGATATTTTAAAGCTTTTATTAAGTTTGAGCGAACAATTTTTTTTCACTTTTCGAACAAAGACTTTTTTGATACGCAGAAATTTATGGAATGGCTATTCCAGAAATTGTCACCATGATTGGATTTAGTGTCTCTGAAAGAGTAGAGCTACAGTTAAAAATTGGAGTACCAAACAACCGCCATTCACTCCAAATACTCAAAGTACTTAACGGAATGGTTAATAGTGAATGTCGAATCAATCATGACCGGAAACATTCACTCTGATAGAGTCGAACATCCATTATAAGTTCACAGCTCTCGCCACTGTAAACAAAAACAGACCACGACTAGCGATCATCTCTTAGTGCCGTGAGCTAATATATCTTTTGAATGTCAGGTTGCAGAGCCATTCCGAATTTCGCTGAGAGTAAAATGCAAGAGTTCGACAGGAAAAAAGAAGAACAGGGTGTGACGTGAACTACCATGCGGTTTTTGAATTCGGTGATCTCTCCGGCGCTTAAAATATTGAACTGCCACTTATTGTCAGCTTCACAATTAGCTCTTTTTTTTTGGCTCCGACGATGGCTACTCCGATTAAGAATAGTTTCCGGATTCCTTTATAACACAATACGTCTTAGTGTGTTTATATGATTCCCTACGATACACTCTTAGCGAAGTACCTCAAAAACCATGTTTTAACCACATTTAATGCACCACCACCTATTTTTTAAAGCAGCGATGTCGATCCCAATGTGATTTTAACTAGGCTTAAGTTTGCAATATTATTTAAGACAGGAGGCAAGATTTCAAGGATCAAACAAAAACGTTCCTTTCGGAAGCCCCACCACTATTTATGTGTCTGTCGCGTCTTTCGCTGCTAATGACTTTGTTTGTTGCTCGATGATCATCGCACGTGATGGTCTGAACCTCGCTTTTGTGAAATTACAGCTTAGTCTCCTGATGAGCAAAAACTAACCTTTTTAAGCTTTCAAAGTTTTCCCAGTCAGGTTGGTGCCGTAAAATATATCGTGGGTTTTGCCAAATATTTTCTTTGCATTGCCCAGAAAGAGAGAAGAGGAGGGAGAGAGAAAGATTGATCGCGACAAATAATTGAAGTATGGTCCAAAAGAGACGACATGAAGTTCCGCATTTGTTGCGGGAAATCTAAGAAGATAGTGCGCAACAAAAATGACTGATAGACTATCTGCCAGTATTATAGAGATCGAAAAAGCCAGACGTGATTGTTAATCTATTTCATCAGGGCATTAGTGATATGGCGAAGGGGCTTTATCGTGGGAATTAAGCAGGCTCTTTAGTTCCTTCTTAGGTATTAAGGATTAAATTATATGAAAGGAATCACAATGGCTCTAATTGGGTCTTCAAAGGGTTGTGTGTTTGTAAACTACCCTTCCTAGCCTAAACTAACCTAATTGTAAAGGAGATACTTTTATGTTTTTAGAAACTAGTATGGATAACGAGGATTCTCCTCGCATCATGATATCAAAGACACTTCACTATGTGGCTTTGTCCTCCGGTTGATCTAAGTGCGTAGAAAATGGCTATTAAGTGTTCAATGAAACTTAAGGGGAATGGTGCATAAAAATGATTAGCCACAGCAATCTTGCATGCGAACTAGTCTAAGGACGAACACAAATTTTCTATAATGATACGGATACAATGTTTGACATTTCGTTGAAATGATGGAAAACATAAATTTATTAAGAACTTTCTTGAACGTAGCAAATAAGAGTACACAAAAAACAAGTACACTTCAGACCGTGGAAATTTTAAATTCTCGAGAGAACACATGAAGATCAACTGCTTCTTCTATTGGAGGAAACATCTAAGATATCAAGATTAGGAAGGGAAGAAGGCCCGGTACACAATATTTCTGCACAAAAAAGGGATGTTTTTGTGAATAAGATGAAATTTCAAACCATGAAATTCAGGTTGGCTCATTGCAAAACCGAAAGTGAAGCTGTAGCCCAGTCCTTGCACTTCTGTACATCTCCTTTTTATGTAACTGAATTCTGATTCAAACTTTTATTTTCTTGGAATTATTTCCATGTCTTTGAAATGTTTTTTCTTATTAATGCCAGTGGCAATACTAACCATTTAGACATTGAAACTAGGAAATAGTTATCATTTTTCTGAGCGGTTGAAACTCCCATCGATGGAAGATTTCTCAACTTTAATATAATTTAGAACTATAATCGGTTTTTAATATCCATCAGATTATGATCTATTTATTTCCATCGCTTCTTTCCCCTGTAAATGGATGTTGTCTGAAGTGGTTAGCGCTTGAAGTACAAAGAAAGTACAACTTAGGACCTTGGTCAGGGCAAATCATCAACATCACGAACTTTTTCTAATATGCGTTACCAGAACTTTGTATTTATTGATCACAGCGCCTTCCCTCATTGGTTAGCAAAATCTTTAAACATTCTTCTATACATTCTTCTTTTATCCCTTCTTCCCTATCATTCCTAGTTCCGATGCAATTTATTGCATAAGTAGGGATCATCCCTTAAGTGCTGATTAAAATAAAAAAAATTGTCCGAGAGAATAATTTTCTTCCTTTATAACCTTTTCATTGCCATTTATAGAAGGAGCAAATACAATTCTGACCTGATGAATATTTCTAAGACTACTATTTAGCCAAGAGGTGTCGGAATAGTTATCAACAAATTTTATGCTAATGACATTTGATTTTAGTTTCTGCTTCTATCTATAAGACAATCAAGCAGATTGTACAGGATCATACATGCCTTGCTTGGCATCCTTTTTCAGTTTGAATTCGAAAAGCAAGTCATTTTGAGTATGCAGTGACACAGTTAATGTGATTGAATCTGATATTTTGGATATATTTTTTTTCACCATTATAACGTACTTGTAGTGACTTTAACAATTCACCATCTTAATGCAATTTTAAAAATTTTGAAAAGTTAAAGTTAAGTCCAAACTTCAAAAAATAAAATTACGATAATTTTAACGTAACACATGACCAGACATTATGGATTTGATCGCCTGCTGAGCTTTTATGCACATGTATGTACAAGTACATATTTTTTTTTTTTTAATTTTGCTAACTCGGTATTATCAATTGCGTTTGTCATTTTGTCTGGTTTAAAGTATTGTAATGTTTTCATTTAAAATGACCACATTAAAAAAAAAAAAAAAAACAAGGAAGTACATTTGGTTTAAATGTTAGGACACACACACACATCGACAGAGACAGACAGACAGTCTGAGCCATTCTGTCTAGTATGCTGACCATTGAATGGCGAAGAGAAAAACAACAGAAAAAAAATAAGCGAAATATTTGACCACCCAGCTAAAATTTATTTCTTACTTTCTTTTACAAACTGTGTTTTACTGCAAGCAAAGGCGAGTTTTGTATGTTGAAGTGAATATTGTACCAAAAATTAATTGATTACCAGGATTTAAAAGTTTAAAAAAATTTTATTTAAAAACAAAAATTAGAGAAAAAATTCAACTATTTCGAACTTTATTCATTTATTTCGAGCGAAGATCCCATAATAACCATCATAAAGCCGCGTTTAAATCTCCTTCGGGCTTATGTTGATTCCTGTTTGTGGTTGCATTTACAAATGTGTTAGCGAGACGTGCCTTCAAAGCTGGCATTCTTCTGAGTGTTATTAAAAACTTTTCCAAACAATCTGAACGAGGATTTGTAGCTGATCAGTGAACTAAAAGTACGGTGACTGCATCGATCGCTGGCAATATCTGTTGGCGACATCTCTGTGACTGATCATAAAAGAATTCTTGCAGAAATGTTCCGAGAGTTATATTGAATTCTCGTTGTCTTAGCGCTGTCGTACGATTTCGCTGATTAATTTCTGTTTTTAGTTCGCTGATTTAACCTCAGGTTTTCGTAAATTAATCATAATTGTTTGAAAATTTTATATGGTAGATTTTCGGGTACTCAGTTAAAGTTCAGTTTTAGAGAGTAAATATTCAAATAGAACGAAAATTTTTTAATTTTCTTATTACAAAAACATTAGGATTGCTTATCATTTACTTCCATTGTAGTTCTATAAGTCAAAATCTAGTTTGAGGTAGGAATTTTTTATGGAAATTCAGTTAGCAAAGCGAACGTTTATTTTAACAATCGTCTATGATATAATTTGAAAATGATAAAATGATTTTTTGACTTGAATTCTAAATAATTTTTATGTTGTAAAATTAAACGAGATTTAGGCGCTAATTTTGTAAATCACATCACTGAAGTGACTTTTATATGGAAAGCAACAACAAAAATTCAAATATATAAAAATTTTGTTTTGTTTTTTTTATACAATATCATCACCGAACCAAGGTTTACGACAGGCGACTATTTTTTTCCCTACTTATTTTTAGTTGAAAATGTCAAAAAGCTATTTTCTTGTTATATTTTTGACAGCTTCTGTTTGTTTTTTTTGGCATTACTTTTGCTCGTGCTGCCAACTTCTTGTTTTCTCCCGCTGCCACCTGGTTTAATTCGCCTTGCACCGAACAAACGCACAGAAATTAAGGCGCTGCTTTGCCTTAAAAAATTTAAAAATTTGAATGAAAACAATGAACAAAATTTTTAAATATTTGAATTTTTGTTTTTGCTTTCCATATAACAGTCACTTCAGTGATGCGTTTTACTAAATTAGGTTTAAAGTTAAACTTAATTAAGTTTATAGTTAAACGTAACTTAAAGTTTAACTTAGTTTGAAGTTATCGTAGCTTAAAGGTAAAAGTTGTTTATAGTTAAACTTAGTTTTAAGTTAAAAGGTTTTAAATTTTAACTTAATTAAAATTTAAACATATTTAGATCAAAGTTAAACTTATACTATCGTTAAAAATAACATATATAGTTCAACTTAGTTTAACGTTAAACGTATTTTAAAGTGAAAAATAGTTCAATGGTACAAGTTGTTTTGAGTTAAACTTAGTTTAAAGTTAAACGTTGATCAAAGTGAAACGTTGTTTAAAGGTAAAAGTTTTTTAGATTAAATTTAGGTTTAAGGTTATACGTTAAAGCTTTAAAAACGTTCAACTTAGTTTAAAGTAAAATTTAGCTTATACTTCATCGTAGTTTAAAGACAAACGTAGTCTAAGGGTTACCTTAGTTTAAAGTTTAAGGTCACTTAAAGCTAATCGTTGTTTAAAGTTATGCCTAGTTTATAGTGCAAAGTAGTTTAAAGTTAAATTTAGCTTAAAGTTCAACGTTGTTTCAATTTCAAGGTAGTTTAAAGTTAAACGTAGCTTAAAGTAAAACGTAGTTTACAGGTAAAAATTGTTTAGCGTTAATTTAGTTTAAAGTTTTAACTTTGTCTAAAATTTTAAAAACGTTTAACTGAGGTTATAGTTTATTGTAGCTTAAAGGCAAATGTAGTTTAAGGTTAAACTTAGCTTAACACTTAATGGCATTTAAAGTTAAACGCAGTTTAAAGTTAAGCGTAATATCGTTAGCTGAAATCCAAAACCACGTAACTAACATTCAGTAGAAACGAAATATGTTATATGTTACGTACTTTCGCTTTTCGCTTATAAAATGTCTAAATTTTATTATAAGAAAGTAAAAATTGATGGGTGCATGGATGTTGATGATATGCATTATAATCAATCAAGAAACCGATTTCTCATTTTTTGTCAGTTACGTGGTTTTGGATTTTAGCTAACGGTATAAAGCTTAACATAATTTGGCCGATATCTAATGTACTTTCTTGTCAAGTTTTTCGTACAAATTGGCAAATTTATAAATATAAAGGAACTACAAAATGAATAAATTTTTTTTTTCTACAAACTGAATTTAAACAAGTTTTTTTTTTTTAATATACTCGTATGTATGAAAAATGTTAAATATTAATGTAGATTTTAATTTAACCCAACGAAATTGTTATTCATGTTATATAAACTTTGTTGAAGTGTTAATTATGCATGTGTAGTTATTTTTAGCAGGCTAATTTTTTAATTTAATATTAAAACGAAAATGTTGCTGTCCGGTTAAACCAAGATTATTAACCAGATAATCTTTTATATAAAGAAAACAAAGTTATGCTACAGTTAACTAGAAAATGTAGTTAATCTTTATCGCAAAACTATCTCACTGTTTAATTATTCTTCACGTAAAAATCACTTACTCCCACCAAAATCAGTCTTTTCCTCTGAACTAGATACATATGTATATTATTAAAAATTTGTATGCCCGATATAAGCAAAAAATTCTAAAAAGAAAAAAATGCCACACAAAAATTAATGTGCAAAATAGTAATGACATGGCAACGCTGATATGTAGCAAGTTTAAAATGGCGGCTTTAATAGATCTCAATATCAGCATTTATGACGAAGTCTTGTTGTTCAATTACAATTTATAATAATTACCTGATTGCACCAACTAATTAATGTGTATATCTGTGTTTATATATTTTTTAGCAACACTATCCCAATCCCATTTTTTGCTGCTGTTCAAAGAATAATTGTTCTTCAGTACATTTACATACATATGAATGTCTATATAAGCAATGTTTAATGTCCTTTCGTATTTATGTTTACATTTGTCAGACTTTTTTTCAAGTGTTTCTTTTTTCACTTTTTTTTTTTTTTTTTTTTTGAGAAACGTCATTTCCATTTTTATCACAGTCCCACGAACACAACCACTCACACTCTCTGATATATGAAGATACAAAAAGTGGGAGGTTAAAAAATTAAAAAAAATCAGACTGCGTTTTTTATTTAATTTCTTTTTCTAGGTTATTTTTCTTTCTATATTTTTTCTACTTTTTTTCTCGGTGGGCTTTATAGTGCTTTTCGAACTTGTTTATACTTTTTGCCGCCTTTATAGGAACAGAAAAACACACCCATAGATACATAAAAAAATAACTCCTGCAGGACCTCTGCATTTTTTACACACACACACACAGGCACTCATATGAAACATGCATGAGCATGTTGTTTTAAAGAAAGTACTAAAAAAAATGTATTTTAATTCTTTTTCATATTTAAAATGATTCTTATATTTATTGCAGTTTTTTGGTCACTCATGTACATTTTCCTACACATACAATTAAATATTTTGTATATGATAAGGTGTGAGTTTTTTTTATAGTATATGTATATACATACAAATATGTAGTATATATGTACATATGTGTATGTGTTTTTATTTATATACATTTATCTTGGATTGGTATTGGCCAATAACTTTTTCTGGAAAATATATTTAATACGAAGACATTTTTGTCCTTTTATTTTTCAAGGATTTTAAGTGTTTTTTTTTTTCATATTTCAATGAACCATCGTAAAAAATGCGTGTACTGAAAAAAATATTTTCCAATTTTTTGTTTTAAATTGGAAAAATAAAGGGGAGTTAATATTTATTTAAATGAATTTCGTATGTATAGACATACGACATACATATATGGTCTTAAAAATACATTCAAAACATACTAACAGATAGATAAATATATACATACAAACATGCATATGTAGAAAATTTTTGATGCGTTTTCAAAGTATATAAAGGACATAAGGATTTTGATAATTTAATTTTATATTCAAGAAATGTAAGTGTCTATCTACAAATTAAATTTCTTTCCTTATCTTGGTACGAAAAGTTGGCAGTAAATCTTATTATGTACTAAATTTTGCACAAAATCTTACTATGTTACTTAATAATAAATGTAATTGTTGGATCGTGTAAGGACTAAATTTAAGCACTTTATTCGAATGCTAAGTTTTAAAATGGAATTATAAAACTAAAATAATAAACACTGCATGTATTTTAATTAAGATACAACATTTTAGTACAAATTCTTCTTTTGTTTTGTGTATAGACGAGAAAGTATTTACATGAAATACTAAAATTCCAGAATGGTGAAAAGTCTTAGTACTAAAACGGATACTTGATAAGAGTAGCAAAATTTTAATTACATTTTAGATCTGAAATTTTGGTACAAAAATTTAGTAACAATTTTCTTATAAATATAATTTAATTACATGCTGAATTTTAGTACATACTAATGGAAGAAATTATGACTATATGTTTTTTACTAATTTTTAGGCATAGATTTTAGCACTTTATTTTTGTAGTTCTAATTTAATTCTTATGTAAACATTTTGTAACAAAACTAAGAGATTAGTACAGAATATATTTCGTCTTGTTTAATGAATTCATAATCACGTCATCGTGTTAGAATTAAATTTAAACACTAAGTTGATCAAGATAGAAAATTTTAGTACAAATTCTTATCCTGTTTGGTGCTTATGCAAAAAAGTTACGCCATGTAAGACGTACTAAAATACCATAAAGATGAAAAGTCTTACTATTAAAACGATAAAAAAGTTGTAGTAAAATTTAGAACAAATTTTTAGTACTAATTTTACTACTTAGTAACAGGAATTTAGTACAACTATTTTCTGTCACATTGGTGTTATAAGTATAATTTTATGACATGCTCAATTTTAGTTCGTACCAATTTAATAAATTAGGGGCTGTGCACATATTACGTAACGCTGTTTTCAGAGATTTTATACCCTCCACCCCACCCCCCCTTCGTACCGCTTTTTACTAATTATTTAGTGCAAAATTTCCAACCCGTAACAAATACTACTTAACCCCCACCCCCTGGGGCGTTACGTAATATGTGCACAGCCCCTTATTACTAAAAGGTCTTGAAACAGGGACTTCTTTTACTCTAAAATTAAAAACATTTTATAATAAAAATTATTTATTACAATTAAAAATTTAATTAAATAAATTAAATATTTAATCAAATTTTTTTACACTTTTAAGTAAAGAGTTAATTGGTGAAAAATTTTTTTCTGTGTAGATATATCGTTGCGAACGACGCTGGCCAGGCCATCACTGTTATCGGTGAGCACTATCGATGATTACCAACTTCCTTTTGCCTGAATAGTATGATCTGGATACCCACGACATATGGCCACACAACTGTTGCCACATTGGATATTCTGCACGAATGATTTGAGGGCATGGTCATTTCACGTGGTGATGTGAACTGACCACCGATATCGTGCGATTTGACCCCGTTACACATTTTAAAATTTATATCATTTACTAAATTTTGGGTACATGCTTTAGCACTTTGTTCTTGTACTTAATTTTAATGGAAATTTTTCGTAATAAAATTTCAAGTTTAGTACGGAATGTTATAATTCTGTCTTGTGTTTATAAGAAATAGTTCAATAACGCCATAACGCCATGCAAAAACATAAAATACTCCTGCGAAATTTTATATAAGGCGTCTAAGCTCATTTGTACAGTATTTATAATATTTTAGTATCGCCACCTAAAATCCATAAGAACGTAACTTCACTTGTTATTATTTTACAGGAGAGGAAAAATATTTTACAGCGGTGGGCTTTGGATTTATCGGAGAGGTGACTGACGTTGGGCTGTTTGTCACAAGTTACTAAAAAATTCGATGCCAAAGCGAGCGGAGGGGAGGGTTCGTCTTAATGGCGGCGGAGGCCGATGCTGAAATGGCGACTTGTTTAGAATTCCCAGCTTCGATTAAAATTTTCGAATCAGCATTCTTGCGAGCACCGTCATTGTCAGCTGCGTTCCCTTTATCAATATCTGTAGTGATGATATTAGGCTTTTCCTTTAATGCAGCCTCCGCAATGTCTCGGTTGTCAGAAAAAAACCTGCAGAGTGCTTCACTGGAATGTTTACTTGTAGTTGGCACTCCTACATGTTTTAGTACATCTTGGAGTTGCTTTCTACTTAATGTTGATTCCATACTTTTCTATTTTGCTTAGGTAGATCCCACTTCTGATGATGTAATGCAAAAATTAAAAACGTGGTTCGGATATAGTAAATTTAGATTTTTTTTTTCTCAGTTGCGGCTAAGGATGAGGTTTCGTGCCACTTTTTCAGCATCCATTTTATCTCTGAGAGAATTGCTACGTTGTAAATTTTACTTTCCATTATTTTATTTAAATTTTTATCATATTTGAATTGCGGAAGTTTTGCGTTTCTACAGAATAAAATGTAAACGCCAAACAGCTGATCCATATCTTCCTCTCCCTTGTTTTGTAATTCCCCGACTTCTAAGAATGGGAGAATTTTTCCACGGGAAAAATGATTTTCCCAGTACCACTGGGAATATTTTGTGTTAATATTTTTGTTTTCAATTAAGCAATAGATATTGATTGGTGTTGAAATATAGACCTTTACATGTCTTAGCTGTGTTTTAGGTATTTTTTTTATAAATTTAGTACTAAAATTTAAATAAAATTACTTTGAAAATTGATTTTTTAATAAAAATTTCTTTGAAATAATTAGAAACAGAGAATAAATATAAAAAAAGAGAAAAATAAGTAAATATTAAATCAATGTACTTCTTATTAAATAGAATGTTTCGTTTTATCAAAAAATAAAAAAAAACGATTTCCAGAAAATGCCATCTTTAAAAACACTTTTACTTTCATATTCTCGATTAGTTTTTCTTTTTCTATTATTTTGAGAAATTTTGCAAAAACTATTCATTCGAGTGCGGTTCACTAACCTTAAGAATTTTTCTTTTCGTGTATTTTTGTCTTGCTTGCAATTTGCGTTGTTCGTTTTGCTTTCTTTTCTAAAAATACTGACAATATTTTTTGTTGTTCACTCCTTTTTTTTTTTGTGTTATTTTGGCAACATTTTAAACGTATAGAGAACATTTTCATTTGACTTAGATATTTTCATGTAACAACGGTTGTTTCGTTGTTGACAAAAAAAAAAAAAAAAAAAAAAAAAAAAAATACTTTCGATTTTGGCTGGCGAAACTATTTATTTGTTTTGTGTTGTTTGATTAGAAAAAACGATAAAGTGAGTGAGTGAGTGATAGAGATTGTGAGGAAACTTGGTTGGGAAATCAACAAGTTAAATAGAATCAATAAAATTGACGAAATACATACTTATACGAATTTCGATTGCTTGGACTTTTCCAAAATTTTCAGATATTAGCGATTTTAATCGAGTCATATCATTAAGAAAGTTTTAAGTGGTAATTAATTTTCTTGGTTTTTTGTGTGGCTGTTTGATCAAATTAAGTATAATTCGTAAAAATTCTTAATGTCGTCTTATGTAATTGATTTTTGTTAAAAGTCAAATACAAATTTTTTAAAGTTGGTCCCTTAAACAACTTTCTTTTAGCCATTTTTTTCTAAGATGTTTTTCCCCATTATTTTGATTTTTAGCGATTTTTTATGAATATGTGTTTTTTTTTTAACTTTGCCGATTTTATAATAAATATTGTCGAAACAGCCGCTTAAATTCTTGCATACACCGACACACATTTTTCCTGCACAGTGACCTCTTTTGTTTTCACTTAAATTACCAAATTTGCATAAAACAAAAATTATTACAAAAACGTATTAAAAAATATAAGAAATTAAAAACTGATTTACTTTAAGATAAAATTACATTTAATTGCTCCAATAAATTTAGAAATTTATTTAACCAGCAACAAACATACAAATTCGACAAATTTACGCCATTTGAATGACGATCGACAATGCGGAACGAATTATGTAAGTATTTTGTGGAATGTGTTATGAAAAAATAAAATTAAAAAGTACACAAAGTCAGTTAGTTTGTTGTTATACATTTTTAAAATTATAAAATTTTTTATTTATAAATTTCTTTTACATTTGCTTTCTTCTTTTCGATTTAATGGCAAATTTTAATCAAATATGCGCTGCATTAAATAATCTCTTAAATAGCAGAGAATTTGAAATAATTTCATACTTAATGGGGATTTCCTTATCAGTTGTTTGTTTAAAAATAAATAAAATATTTTATAGAGAAAAAAAAAGAGAACAACTAAATAAACAAACAATAAAACGGAAAGTAAAATAATAAAAAGATTAAATAAAATAATCTTGCTTTTGTTTTGCCTGTTAATGACACTTTCGCAACACTATTGCAGCTAATTCGAAATATCGAAAATCTGTTAGCGGCCCATACTCTTGCAATATATGCAATTGAGCAATATTTCTTATATTTGATCCTATTTACAGTCTTATGCAATTGTTCTTTCATTAGAGCATTTGCAAAATGCTATAGTATATTAGAGGAGTTCACTGTTTGTTGCAAAATAGTTTTGCAAGAGTACAAGTGCAAAGTATCAAAGCTTTTAATAAAAGATAGAAAGGATAGTGTGAAGCAATTGGATCCAATATTATTTTCTGATATAAATTAGACGTGAACAACACATGTAGACCGAAAACGCTACCACTTCTACAACAAAGTGAGTGCATAATTTTACAAGACCATTTGCATCTAACACAACAATGATGATGATACGATGCACAAATATAAATTGTCCGCCCAGCTCTAGTTCGACGATTTACACACATGTCTCTTAAATATCAATTTTGCAGTTCATGTTTAAAAAATAAACCAGACCTTTTGGGGACTAAAACTATTTTGGGCTTGTAAATTTGCTATTGTGTCTTTTAAAGGAAATATTGTCTTTTCTTTTTACCTACTAGTGTATATCCGGCGTGCACTATTACGCCAAAAGAAAAAAAATAAACACATTTTGTTAATTTATTGGAAAAAAGTAATTCTCTAGAAAAAAAGTACCAAAATATTCACATGACCCCTTATACGTACACGCAGCAAAACAGTACCAAAATACCAATTGATATATTTTTAAAAAGACTAAAATTCTTTTTAAATATATTTTCTGTGCTTAATTCGTTACAAAAAGAAACCAAAATTTGTTTTTCGCCCGTTTTATCCCCTTAAAAGGACTTTTAGTGTTAAATGTACCGATTTTACGCATTTTTACCTCCTTCAATTTTAAATTTAAGAAACCCATTCTTAGTGGATCTTCACTTCGGTGAAAGTGTGTACATGCAATGTCTAGACAATCCAATTTTAAAACGTTCAAATTTGGAAAAAATTTTCTTTGAAAATTGGCCCACGATTGGACCGAATTGAAGCTAAAAGACTGATTCAAATCAGAAGAAACTAATTTCGAATCGGGATTTTTCTAGATTTTTGTGGGAATTTGCAAATTCGCAAATCTGATCAGTTTTTGTTTCTCTACCTGAGTCAGAAGTTTTAGCCTTCACTTATTGTGCTGTAATTAATAACAGTTTAACATTAATTTAATAGTGAAATAATTCTCGTTTTGATTTTGGACAAAATTTTTGTATTGCAATCGAAAAATTATTTAAACAAATTACAGTTTGACTTTTTAAGTGATATTTAAATATATGTTGAAGGAATTCTATATCGAAAATAGAAGTTGTCATTTTAATTAATAGTTTCCTTGTTCGAAAATTCGATCTTAACCTTAAATTTTTAATAAGAACAGAACAATAATAATTTTATAAAATTTATTTCTTATTGGCAAATTCTAACTTTGAATTAGTTTTCGTTTTAAGATTATTTTTATGTTCGAAAATTCGAACTTAAATTCGAAATTTTAAAATATCATAGAAATTATATATTTCTGCCGCAATAAATTAAGTTAATTCGAGTACCTCTTAGTCTTAAATATGGTAATTTCCGAAAAAGTAAAGCAAATAATATTACCTTGTAAACACTGTGTTTTGCAACACCGTTTTTAATTTCAGTGTGTTTTTTTTCTGATGATTTCCTTGCATGCTCATGCATGATGCTGAGCATGCTTTGCTCATTAAAAATTATATGTGTACAAATGTATTTTTGCCTGTACATATCTATCTCTGTACATACATACATATGTAAAGCTTTTCGTATGGCGTATTATTTTTAAAAGATATTTTCTTTAAACTTATTTTTCTACTCAAAACAAAACAAAAACAAAAAAAAAAACAATCACTGCGGGTAGCAGATAAGTCTACTCAAGTGCATAATGAAATGAAAATAAAAATAATTTTTGAAGCATTCAACTAAACGCAAAAAAAATATTAAGAAAAAATTTTATCATTGCATTACATATTTGCAAGAAAAAACGGGTATGGCCGCCAGAAATAAAAACTATGCGAGAGTGATGGCAAAACTCAATTAATTTACTATAGTGTTGAAAGTATATTTCCAAACTCTTAACAAATAATAATGAAAAGAAATAAATTTCAGTTGTATTTTCTCACATTTATATGGTACGAATTCGAGTTTACATTTTTTTTAGTTTTTTTATATACTATATTTGTTGTACAATTTTTTTTTAATTTGACATTGTGCACTTATGTATTTCAAAATTTTATATCATTCAAATATTTATACGAGTACATATAAAATTTTTTTTGAAAATTTGAAAACTATCGATGCTTTCTTTAGGTTTTTGTTTTTGATATGAAAAAAACCCTTTAAAACTCATCAGTTGTAGGTAATACGTTATGTTTTGTTGTATTTTTACTTCAATTCAAACTACATACCGTCCGAAATACTTTGCCAACTATTTATTTCTAAACAAACAACTCATTTACTCTCTCATAAGCAAGTAGAAGTAACAGTAATTATTATTCCGACGTTCAACAGTTCGATTCCTAGCAAGGTAAACTGAATTTATTTTATTTTTATATTATTATTATTACGAATAAACGTAATTATTATTTGAACTTTTCCAACACAAAAAAAAACTGTTAGTAATTTTGAATTTTCATTAATTCAATAAAACTGAACTTGAGCCTGATAATATTACTTTTCATATGTGAATTTATTTTATTTGTGTGCGAGTTTTCAAAAAAAATAATTTTTGATTACACCAGAGGGTTAAACACTTGGCACATGTTCAATACTGAGCGGATACCTTTAATTTTTATTTTATTTAGAATATTTAATAATTTCTTATTATAAAACTTTTCCAGTTGTTATTTGCAAGTCAAACTGGCGAGAACTTGCTGCCAGCATTATTTGCAAAGTTTTCTCATTACTTTTTCATCGAAATTTTTGCTAGGTTTTTTGTAGCATACCTTTGTAATATGTTCGAAAATTCGAAGTTATTTTCATCACTAAATTAACGTTGGGCGCGTTCAGCAGAAAAACCTGCTATTAAACAGTTTAGATGTAGCAGCTTTTGATTTGATTAATCTTTCTGAACAATCTGCTCAATGTTTTGTCAAAAATATCAAAAAATTTGACTTTTCAATTAAAATTATTGACTTTTATTTTGTAAAAAGATTTTATAATCACCAACAACGTCGGCAATTTTAAGTCAACATCAATAGAACACAACGTCAATACTAATTTTGTATTCCCTAACAGTATTGTGACGATGTTGACTGTTTATCGAAACACACAACACACATATCTAATATTTGAGTCAGCTGACATTTATTTGACTATTTTCAGTGAAAGAGTTTTTGAATAAATTATATTTTTGTGCATACATTAAAATAAAAATGATCTTTTCTTCTTGATTCGGACTCCAGTGACCAAGAAAATAAATAAATTGACAGTGGAAAGAAGACTGCTTAGACAGAAGTCTGGTATTTTTAGTTTGCCCGATGATAAGTAACAAATTTTAAGCAATAATTTCCCAAGTAATGGATTTTTTTTTATCCTTTTTAAGACTTGAAAGTAATTTTCGGTTCAATAGAACACATTTTAAACATACGAGTATACTAGTAGAAACAATACCGCTGCGAAAACCTCTGATAGTGATTTAGTCTTTTCAAGGTCTTGCACAATCTTCTCCAATTGTCATTTATTTGTTATTTAAATTTTTTCCATTAGTTTATTTAAACCAAAAACACAACACAAATATATAAAAATACCAAAAACGAAGAATGGAAGACAACGTTAGCGTTAATTTTTTTAAAGTTTTAAAACACAACTCAAAGCAACGCAAGACAACACCAAAAATACCGACGACAAAATCAAAGGCAACATCAACATCAATTTTGCTTACAAAATACCGAACATAAGTAAAAGTTATCGATAAATGGCAATATTGCCACATAGAATACCGATTGGCAACAAAAGATAAAAAACGGTGTTGTCTTCTATTTCCGTTGCCATAAGGGTGATTATGAAATTTGATTCAAAAGTCAAACTGAACTGAGATATCGTAATTTGATGAAATGTATAGTACTTTTTCTTTGCTACCTAAAACAGTGAGCGCTAACTCAACATGTTCGCTCATCGCTCAGTAATCAAAGCGTTCAGCAGATTGTTGAGCAACAGTTGTGTAGCAAACTTTGTCTGCTGAACGTACCTTGCTTTACCATCGAATACTCAACTCTACATCGGTTTATTTGTTCGACAGGTATTGTTTAAGAAATTTTTCCAAAGCTGAGATTTTATTTTCGAAAAGTTTTGTGAAAAAATTCTTTAAACACTTCGAACTCGACATTAGCCGAAAGTTAGTTGCAGTAATGACCTGCATGGTCAACCATAAATTTTTGGTGTTTTTTTTTTGAAGAATTAAATTTTTAAAACGATCGTTATATGAAACTGTACAATAAATCCAATTACTTTTTCAATATAAAATAGGGGCAAACGAATGATACTAATAATATACAAACGTATGTATTGAAATAGGGGGAACTCCCCTTAAAATGCGAACAAAAATGTCTAAAATGTCATACAAAAAATATATGGAAAAAAATTGTACTATAGATCTTCAATGATATCGAATAACTACTCCATTCAAACCCCGATTTTCAAAATATTTGTTTTGTTTTAACGTGTTTGTTTGTAGATTAGTCCCGTAAGTTTTTGTTAAAAATTGTGGCGAAAGTTATCTTTTTGAAATATTGATTATTGTGTAACTCTTCTATATATTTACCGATTATCAAAATTATTTTTTTTTATTCGAACAGGGTTGTTTATAGTTTTGTTTTATGATTTTTTTTTTCAATCCGTCAGCAAGTTCTATGTGTAGAATTAATTTTATAATATTTTCTGTACTCTACAAAATAACTCGGATGGGGATAATATGGCCACTGCACTCGTTAAAATGTTTAAATTCAAAATCTTCTTTAATTATTAAAAAAAAAATTTCTTATGCTGCCATCAATTTATGTTGTAAATTTTTAATCTATTCAGGTTAACATTTTAAGTCCATTATTTAAGAGAAAGAGAGAGTGTGTGTGTGTGTGTGTGTTTGTGTCTATAACTTCAACTGCAAAATGACCCATCATCGTGTGTCTTGATTGACTTAAAGCTGGTAAAGGTTTCACAAGTAGCAAGTACTGCTAATATGATTTTATTCCTTTTATTCTTGTTTATTTTAAATATTTGTAAGAAGCTTAAATTTTGTTTGTATTTCTTTCTCTCCCCGCTCTGTCTCTATTTTTCTCTGGTAGTTTGTGATACTTATTTTGTGCTTAAAAATTTGTACTTCATGACTCTGTGACAACATTTAACAACAATTATAATTATCTGCTTTGAAAAACTATTCATTAGAGACAACAAGAAGTAGAAAAATAAACAGAATGGAGAAAAAAAACACAAAAACCATAAAAATAACAAGCGAAAGTAACGCATTTGATATGCGTATGTGTGTGTGTTTTTTTTTTTCTTTAAGTCTGCGGCAGTTTTGTTTGAACAGATTTTAGCACTCTGATTTTAAACGTTTTCTTGTCTTTTAGCTACGCACCATTGAACTGTGACACTATGAGTGTCTAAATTAAACAAAGTATTTACTTTTGATTAGTATGTGAGTATGTGCAGTTCATGTGTGTGCGTTTGTTACCTGTGTGTGTGTGTTTAACTCTGCTGCACACATTTTAGCTATTTACAACTATTAGACGGTAGGTCCGGCCAGTTGGTCTGGCCGACTATTCAAAACGTTTAGGAAAATGTTAATTGCATTAGTCTGGTTTTTTTTTATTTGATTTTGAGCTGCTTGCCAAGACATTCTTGTATTTTATAAATGTTTGTTTGGTTTTATTAATTATGGGCCACAAAGGTCTTGTTTATTTAGAATACTAAACTGTTGTCATTTTAATCTGTAATTCTTCACCTGTGAAGTGGTGTTAAATAACAAGTATTTAGAAATGATGACAAGTAAAAAAATTAATATATTTGTAACATCAATGATGTCAACAATAATGTTTCTCACGAAGAATGTAACACAAAATAGATTAAAAAAATAATGACCGTAATTTCATTAAATAGTTAGTAGCGATACACTGCTGTGCAGTAACGCGTAAACATTATATAAAACTGCTTAACATTTTTATCAACGTATATGTTACATAAACCTGCATATAATTGTTTGTTACGTATACGTTGTATAGAACTGCGTACAATTGTTTGTTACGTATACGTTATATAGAACGGCTTAACATTTTTATCAACGTATACAATTGTTTATCAACGTATATGTTACATAGAACTGCGTAGAATTGTTTGTTACGTATACGTTATATAGAACTGCGTACCATTGTTTGTTACGTATACGTTGTATAGAACAGCTTTAAATTTTTATCAACGTATACTTTACATAGAACTGCGTACAATTGTTTGTTACGTATACGTTATATAAACCTGCATATAATTGTTTGTTACGTATTCGCGTACGAAATTCAGATTAGTACTTTCAATATTATTTATATGTTCATGAATGATTTTATATTACACTGTCAAATGTAATTGAAAACGTTTCAAATTACGTCTGTAAAATTCCCTAATATTCTCGAGAAGTAGTGAGAGAGTTTTCATTACTATTTTCTTATCACTTTATTTCAAATGAATTTAATTTTGATTTGATTTACCGCCGTACATCATTTTTTAATATTTTTCGGGCAAGTCACACATTCAGATCGGAGTGTTTTCAATTCCGTAATTGTATTGCGATCTTTGTTAATTTACAGTCTTCCAATTCCATTTACATATGTATTTTGAATTTCGATTTTGCACTGATAACGTTTTGTATACCAATTGGAGTTTATTTACATTGTTTTTACTAGCAAAGCTAACATTAAGATTCTCTTATTAACATGCAAAGCTACGATAAATATTTTACTGACGCTCATCAAAAAGTATTAATGTTTTTTAACAGAGATTTCATTCCGAAAAATAATTTCACTTTTCGGTTTCTAAAGACTCAAAGAACAAAATGTATTAAAAACTAATGCCACCATTATTAGAAATCATTGAAAAAATTATTTTTACATAATTTTAATGGATGAGATTCTTTTTTTAACCAAAAATATATTGTTTCAATGAAAATATCATTGAAGCTCAATGTAATTTTTTTTTAACAAAATGAATTAAGGTATTCATTAATTTAATGTATGTATGTTACTTGTGGTTACCTAAATGTAGGAAGGCTCTAACTAATTTTTGATAACTCAGAGGCTTAACTATCGAAAATACGCGATATGAAATATATATTATGTACATTTGTATGAAAATAAGCACAATAAGTCAAAATTAGAGATAAATGCGTTGAAAAGTTTTTTGCCTCATTATTTGCGGCTAAAAAAATCACACCGAGCTTATACACAGAAGATAAAAACTAATTTGAATTCCCTCCAGAAAATTCCTCAAGTTCCCAAATAAATTTCAAAAATCCCCATAATTTTGTTTTATTTTATATTCCTGTTTTCTTTTTCTTACATTTCGTCAATCGGAAATTATTTTCTTTTTTGAAGTATATTAAGCCTCAAAGTAGCTTAATAAATTTAGTTCTTACAGCTTTGCCTTGAAATTTAGTACATATTTATAAAAAAAAGTTCGTCTATTTTCAAACCATTTGGTTTTTTAATATACAGTGAACTCGCGATAACGTGAACTTTCACAATATTGAATAATCCACTAATGTGAACACTCGTTTTCTAATATGAACTAAATTTTCTAAATTGTGAATAAAGTGTGATGGCTCTAAATAGTGATCGACAGTTTTTTCCAGAAAACCAACTCGCAACAATTAAATAAGTTCCTGTAACACATGAGATGCGGTTAAAACTGAAAATGTTTGTTGCTTTGTGCTACTCTCAATCACTTAACTTTTTCCTACTTTTTTGTTATCTCCCATTATGGTTTTGTTATTTAGTATTAAACTAAAAGTGAATATCGATGACTTAATATAGAAGGGCCGTACATATTTTTTTAAATCGGTTTTTTTACATGTTCTGGTAGACAAATTTCAAATACACCTCCCTTAAAAAATTCGGTTTCCTATGTTGACGAATAACAGTTTTACAGTGTTAAAAAAAAGCCCAAACTAACTAACTAACTAAAGATTTTATTGAGTTTTTTTCCTTCTCCTGTAAAGTAGCTAAAATTGAGATACGACCTTTTAAAATAAATTTTATGTTATTTTACCAACCTGGTCTTTCTTTTGTTTGTGGGCTTTTCTATTATCCTAGGAAAGCTATGAAAGTGGTACAAATTATTGCAATCGGAAATATGAATAAATTCAATTACGTGAACCACTTTGGTTTTTATAAGTTCACATTACCGCGAGTTCACTGTAATAAGTTTTGCCCATTAAAAAATTTTTTGACTGCTATGAGTAGAACAAGAGTTGAAAATACTACAGTTTATGCGGAGAAAAAATTTAATATTTTTTTTTTCTGAGAATCCCCAGATTCCCAATAAAGTAAGGAAACCCCCAAAAATGGGTTTTTAGCTTTTTCGCCGCATTTTTTTCTTATTTTTCGCTAGGTGAAAATTATATTTTTAGAAATTTTTAAGAGAATACTAAGCCTCTAGGTGGCATCATAACTTATTTAATTGCTGATTAGGAATTTGAAAAAACAAGCCATAAAATTTGTATTTTCAAAAAAACAATTCTACATACATATTTGGAAACCCTCTGCCTCCTTCAATTACGAAAAGTTTAAATATGCTTTGCAGTATTAACTATTAAGTTTGTATAAATACAGGGAAGATATTTTGCACAATTTTTTTAGATATATAAATAACGCAGGGTAGCTAACTGTACCAAACAGATACAACGCGTCACATCTATAATTTGGTTCGAAGGACCATAGACACATTGGTTAATTGGTGTGTAGAACTTCATTTCGGTTAATACTTTTCAAAATTTCCAACTATTATGCAACTAATATATATGTCTGACCATTTTTTTTTTTATCTTAGTAAAATTTATTATGTTTGATAGAAAACAAGGCAGATTTTAGTATAAAAATTTCATCCCAACCCTTTATTCTCACAATATTTCATCTTTCAATCGCCTTGAATAGTGCATTAAACTTACAATAACATTGTATCCGTTTTATTTTTGTATACTTTTCATTCAGCTTTTTCATTTTGCTATTTTTGTTTTTGTTATCTTTTAGTTATTTCTTTTTGTTTTTGTAATATTTTCTTTCTTTCATTTTTCTTTTGAATTGTTTTTATTTCATATAAATTTTTTAAAATGTATACAAAGAAATGTATAAAAATTCTCATACACATGCATTTGACTATATAAATATAAAATGCTTTCGGGCGCATACAACAAGGAAGCTTTTGCAACAAAAAATTGAACAAAAAAAAAATAAAAAAAACATTAAAAACACATGCATGCATTCACTTGCATGAACATGCACACACCCATGCATTTATATATTTATGTGTAACTACATATAAAATGAATAGAAGCTTTATAAAATACAATAAAAATCAGGGTAGTGGCATAACTCGAGACAGACTGAATTATTACCGAAGAGGTAATAGTGCAGTTTTTGGTGGAGAATTAGATTATCTCGTGTAATTTATGCAGGTAATTTTCCTTCTAATCGTGCTTATGCATGTTCATGACAGCTGAGCTACGTCAGCTTAGAACTTATAGTCCCTGCCGTTATACATATTCCTCGTCCAGTTTATGATTATATGTTCCACCTCAGTTTCAAAAAAAAAAAAAAAAAAAACGAGATCAATCGAAAAATATCGAAGCTCTAATGGATCAATGCTCAAAAAAATACAAGCGAAACTGTGGAAGAAATACTAAAAATTTCAATTAAATAAGTTTTTGTAGGCAATAACATCTTTTTATTCACGATTTGTTGTTTTGCAATCATCAAATGTATTTTGTTTTAAGTTTTAATTTTATCCGAAAAACTAGTTTACCATCCCTGAGACATTTATTTGAACTGAATTGCACTTTAAAAATGTCAAGAAGAATAACATACCGAATGTGAATAAAATAATGTTATTTCTCCACAACCAATATAAAAAAAACGTAAGAAAAATAACATAAGAGGTCAGTCGGAAAAGCTCTTTAGTATAGTCACTATAACCATCAGAGACGAACTGTCTAGGTAAAAAAAATTAGATAGGGACAATGTTCTTCTGACCCAAGGTACTCAACTGGAAAGTTTTTGGGTGAATATGATTTTACGAAAACTGCAATTTCAAATTAATTTCGTTGTTGTAGTCAAACCTACATACGAAAAAAAATTTTATGAATGTACATTCAATCACTAAAATTCTAAATTTCAAATGCTCCAAATTTTGAAAAATTTTTAGAAACATTTGGTTGCGATCACATGATTAATTGATTCAATTGCGGCATTATTTGAAACAAATTTTTGATTTTTGAAAATATGATTGAAAATATTTTCGTAATAATTGTTTTTTGTATTTCACTAAGGTAGAACCCACACCGACATTAGACAAAAAAAGTTTTTATGGCTAATACGACAACATTAGTTAATGTCAGACAACCCACATCAAACCAAACAAACGCAAAACTGAGCGTTTGACTTACTGGGCAATAACATTGGTTTGAGCAAATTCATGTGGTTTGATACAACATATCCACAAAGAGTAAGACAAAGCAGAATGAAAAAACCTTGTTGCACATAATTGTGTGCTTTCTTATGATGTAAACCACATCGATTAAGACAAGTAAGAAAACAAACGAAAAACATTTCGTCTCTTAAGACAAATACTTGATGTTAATTATTTTTTAGTATGAGTTGTCATCATACAAGTTTCGTTGACTAAAAATACAAAAACGTTTTATCTTTCGTTGGTGTCAGTTCTGTTTATATTGATTTCAATTTGATAATATACACAAATGAAAATTTGTGTTAAAAACTTTTTTAAAACTTTTCACTTTAAGCTTTAAGTTTTTCAAATAAATTTTAGGTTCAATCTTCGTTTACAAGCTACAGTCTGTCGTTTCAAAGTATAAAAAAAATAACAAGAAACCCATTTGTTTTTCTAAGTGTGCGTTTAGATTTCAAATGTTTGGTTATTTAAAACGAAATCCAACGAATATAAATAATATACGAGTTTATGACAATTTTATTAAATTTTTATCAAACGTTTCTGTAAATGTGTTAAATGTTTTGGTATTTCCATATTGTTCGTATGTATTTAGAATAATTTCTTAAAAAGAAAATATATAAGGTTTTCTAATAAGAGTGATATGATTTTTTAAAAAATAAATACACTTAATGTTAAGGAAATTCATAAGTTTTTTTATTTAATGGGAAGTACAATCGATACAATTAAGTTCTAAATAAAACGTCATTCAAATGGCCTACACGACATCTTCTGCAGGAACTAATTCGATCAACCCAATTTTCGAACACTTTTTCCACTAAAGCAAGTCGTATATCATGAATGGCACGTTCAATATTGACTTGTAAAGTTTGAAGAGAGTCTGGTTTATTTCGAAAGCCCAATGACTTCAAATAACTCGACAAGAAATATTCTAGTGGTGTTAAATCACAACTTCTTGGAGGCCATTCAATATCACAATTTCTTGAAATAATCGAACCTCCAAACATTTTTCGCAATAATTCAATTGTTGCATTTGATGTGTGGCACGTAGCACCGTCTTGTTGGAACTAAATGTTGTCCAGATAAACTTCTTCCAATTTCGGCCATAAAAAGTTGGTTATCATCGATCGATTGTGGTTTGAAACAGAATCGACAAATTGCGGTCTTCAGCAAAACTTCTCTGAACGGCAGCAATATTTGCATTACTTCGAGCGGTTCTGTGTCTTATTGGCACTTGAACATTCTGTAAAGAAAATCCGCACAAAAACACAAATGTGAAAATAAGGCCAAGTTCCTATACAAAATATTTCGGCCGTAAAAAGTACTGAGATCAAAATATGGACCAAGTTCTTGATAGGTACATTACCATCTCATTTCTAGGGAACATATAAGCTTGGAAATATTTTTTAAAGAATTCTTTCCCATATTAGAAAGGCAAACAAATTTTGCCAAGCTTACAGGTTGCTTAGAAATGAGATGGAATTTTACCTATCAAGAACTTGGTCCATATTTTGATCTCAGTACTATTTACTGCCGAACTTGAGCCTGATAATATTTTTTCAATTGGAAATTATTAAAAAAAAAAAAAAAATTTTAATATTTTAAAAATTATTTTATTATTACAAATGTGATGTTTCGATCTTCGTTCAACTATAACGCGAAAACCACTTAATATATAGCGCTGAAATTTGGTAGAAACATAGTATAGGGTGTTTTTTATATAGTGACACAACTTTAAATCGTAATAAAACAAGGAAATATATTTTTAATATCAATGAAACGGGCTTTATTGGAAAGAACATTTTATAAAATTAATGTTTAAATATGATTTCTGCCATGTGGCCGCCACGGCTGGCGCGTAGAAGGCGCAATTTGGAACACCAACTGTCAACAACGTTTCGCAGCATTTGCGGCCGTATTTCGCCGATAACTCTTCGAATGTTGATTTCCAGGTGTGCAATTGTTTATCGACGTAGACAAGTGACTTAACATAGCTCCAAAGAAAATAATCTAATGGGGTTAAATCACAAGATCTTGGTGGCCAATTAATTGAGCCATTATGTGAAATTAGTTTTTCATGAAAAGTTTCTTTGAGTAAATCAATTGTAGCGCCTGCTGCACGATGAGTTTGACGAATAGAACAATTATTTTGATTAAAAATTTCAACAATTTGCACGCGTTTCTCTGGTGTCGATTCATAATGAAATTTCGAAGCAAACTAAACAAAAAGCAATTATCAGCTGTTAAATTGGTGATCAAATAAAGCAGTGATGAAACTTGTGACACTCTATAAAAAATACCCTTTATAAGACCCATATTAAAATATAGGGTATTTTTTACGGGGTAGAATCGGGAAAAATTGGTACTCTTTGTACTTCTTATATATTTTACAAATTTTTTTACATTAACATCCAGTATACTTTCTGGCGGATGAAATGTGGGAAACCCAGCACTTTTGGTACTTTTTTGTAAAACCTAATTTTACTTAAATTTAGAAAATTTTTAAACTGTATTTGTATTTTAAAAGAATTTTTTTATTTGTTTTAAATTTAGTACGTTTTTTTAGTGAACTTTTGTATTCGATCGGGAAACGTTTGGTATCCAGAAAGACGTATTGACGCTGTAATTTGCACTTTAACGGGATACAATGTAGTTTTGGCTGTAAGGAGGCTTTATTCTATTATTTTAGAAATCAGACCGTGATTATGTCTTATAAACATATAAACTGTAGCTCTTTGCAATATGTGTTGGTGTAGAGACAGGTCCAGATCCAGTTTATGTATTTTGAACTAAATGGTGTAGCCTTGCCTTGTTCCTCGCTTGTATGATTCCAGAGGCTGGCCGGAATTAACAAAGTGGTTCATACCATTAATAATTATCCTCTCAAGGATATACGCCATTTCCTTTTTTTTGGATGAGCTACACTTTTAATATCAAAGTTTTAACCCAAATTCAAAAGTAACTCTTAATTAAGGATAAAAAAATGAAGAAAGCTTTTTTTATTAAACAAATAGCAAAATATAAATTATTTGCATTTCAACTCCTTTAAGGTAACGGTGTCTGTAAAGTCTCTAGAGTACACAAAAAGGAAGAAGTACCAATCGAGGTGAATTCATGAAAAACAAAAATAAATGATGAACAAATTACGAGTACTGGCAAGTTGTTGGTTGTTTGGTCGATTTTTTTTTTTTTATTTCATTTATTTCTTTTTTTTTTTTTGTATATTTGACTAACACAGAAAACGTGAATCCTGGCAAATAAAAACTACAAAACGTGTGAAAGTTGGAAATGAAAAAAAAAATATTGTGTTTTGTTTGTTTAGTTGTTATATTATTTTTTTTTTTTGAAGTAGACAGAAATTTTTTCAATTCTTTTTTTTTGTACTATTTTTGTTTCAGCATTTTATTTGCAATTTTAGTTTGATTTTTTTTATCTCTACTATTTTTGGCAAAAAGAAATTTAGCATGAAAGTGAAAAGTTTGTAGATATGGAAAAAATAAAAAAAAATAAATCTGAAAAAATCAAAATAAAAACTATGACGACGATGACGACGAGGACTAATAGCAAAGCGTTGTTTTGTATGGCTGACTATGATAAATACTATATACCGTCGTACATTGTTGTATCGTACGTATAGAGTGAGTTTTCACAACAAGAAAAACAATGTTTTTAGTTGTTGTTTGAAATTTCACAGAAAAAACGTATGTATTTAGTAAAATGTATAGAAAATCCTCTGGTAGACGATTTTGTTGCACGTAACAATAGTTTTGAAGTATTTTGTTGTTACGTTTATTTTTTGGCAAAAAGTTTTTTTTTTTTTTAAGGTAAATAGGTACTATATTTATTTTACTTTTCAGATATTCTAGACACATGGTTTTTGGTTGTTTTGTTATTTTGTCTAGGGAGGAAGACGGTAAAATTGCGTTAAAAAACATAAAGCTTTTTTTTATAAAACAAAAAAAAAAAACTAAAGGAGCTATTATTCAAAACTGGGATTCTGTTGATAACAAAGAAATAAAAAAATAATATTGACTGAAAAACTTTTATAGACTACGACGAGACGACTATATTTTAAACTGTCTTAATTATTTGTAGCATCACATCTGAGTTATTCTAGAATATTTTTACTTTAAATAAAATAAGGTCAATTTAATTAAGAGAACACCTTAGACTTACAAATAAATATGGCCAATATTTGACCAATTTAAAAATTAAATTTGAAAAGAAGAAAAGAAAAGATTTTTATCAAATCAAAATAAAAAATCAAAATTTCCTATAAAAGGATTTTCTGAAATTTGCAGTGGCAAATAGTTTTTTAAAGCTTATAAAATTTTATTTTAATTATAGTGAAAAAAAAAAATTCGAAAATTTTATAAAATATGCTTTAGTATAAAATTTCCTTTTAAGGGAAATTTTTTAGAACCAAGAAAATATTAAAATTTGTGTATTCTAGTAAAAATTAAACATATGGTTTGTATATTAAGAGTTGGAAAAAATTTCCCTTAAAGGGAAATTTTATTTTCTATTACTTTTTCTTAAGTTATTGGAAACCGATTAAAATTGCATGCAAAACTCGAAGGAAGAATTTTAATGTACGTGGATTGAAAATTTCCCTTTAAAGTTATTTTATTAAAAAAAAAAAACAGAAAAATAGTGGATCGAGTCACGTTATAGCAAATTATTAATCACGTTATAGCAAAACGGGGAAATTTGCAAAATATTAGTATCGCTTTACATATAGACGGATTTTTTTTAAATTGGGGAAATTTTAAATTTTCTTTTAATGGTAATTGAAGAATTGACAAAGCAAAACAATGGGAATATGTTTGAAAATCACACATTAGTTGAAGGGAAATTTCTGACAAATGGACATTCTACTTTCAAAGTCTGATAAATTCGAAATCCGTGCTTGTATAAATGAAAAAGAAAAAAAAATTGGTAGTATTTTAACAAAAGAGAATCTTACTTAAAATGGAGGACAATGGTGGAGGTACTCATGTAATTACAGTAAATGAATATTTTAATAAGTAACTAACTTCTAAACCGAATGAAATTTTAAAACAAAAGTTCTTTTGGTTGCAATCAGGGAAATTGTTAAAGTTTATAAGAAATTATATGTATCCAAAATTAGTTCATTCTTTTAAAATATACCAGAGAGAAAATTTCCCCTTTTTAATGGTATGAAAATCGTTTTGAATATTAAACTATGATTTATGCTTTCCGAAGCTTGGAATTTTTTTTTTTTTTTTTTAGTCATAAACTTGGCAAACGCAGTAAATTTTTTAAAATGTAGTTTTATACAAAGTAATAATTTTGAAAATTATCTTAAAATTAGTAAAAAGTAAGAAATTTTCCTAAAATCTATTAGCAATTAGTATTCAATATAATTGCTATTGTGGGTACATTATTCTTTAAAGAAAAATTTCCTCTAAAAATTTTTTAACTAGAAATTGCCAGGAATTTTCCAATAATGTTTAATCATGAAAAAGTTTTCATAGCCATCTACAAATATTAGTGTGTACCTAAAAAATCCCAATCAATAAAATTTAAAAACGAAAATCTTAAATTTGCACCCACTAAACTCACACTTAAAAGAAACGAAATTTTCAATAGCACCTTAAAAAAGGAAGAACATAATGGACTTGGTTAACAATTATTGGAATGAGTTAGACCCGAAAATACACACATACGAGTATGTACATAACAAAATAGACAAAAAATTTTATGTATGTGTGTATCCATTTAAATAAATAGTATATATGAGTTGTTGATACCAACACATTCGCAACTGAACGAACAATGTATGAAAGTAAAGTGCAAATGCATGTTTGTTTTACGTAAAGAGAATCAAACAAAAAGCCGAAGAAATTTTCAATTAAAGAATAGAGAAGAAATTTTTTTGTCTTTGATTTTCGTTTTAAATTTAGAAAATATTAGTTTCTCTATTACTGGCAAAGCGAAAAGAGAGTACTAAATTTAAAGGAGAGCATTAAGAAGGCAATTGCCAATTGGAGTACTAAAAACAGCAATGCTGCCACACCGAGGAAAGAGAAAACTTTTTTTTTTGGCTTTTAACTCAAAGGCACTTGTTTGATGCTAACCCACACAAAAACAAAAGGTTTTTATCTTAAAAGTCAACCGGTAATCAGATAGCAATGTCACAATGCATTTTGTATATTTTCGGAGAGCACGCAATTATGTGCAACGAGGTTCGTTTCAATCTGTTTTGTCTTGCTCTCTGTATGTTTTATCAAACCACATGTATTTTCTGCTGTGGCGCAATTAGTCAAACAGACAGTTTTTCTTTTGTTTTGTTCGGTGTGGTTATTCTCAATAGAACTGATGTTCTGTTGTCGTATTAGTCAGAAAAACGATTTTGTCTTACGTCGGTGTGGGCTCAGCCTAAGTGAAAAAATTTATGAGTGACAAAGTAATATTTTCAATATACAATATATTTATATAAGGTGCGGTTTCTACAAAACGGACCATTGATTTGAGCGTAAAATTTGTATGAAAATCATTAAAAAAAAACTATGAAAAATTTTACACTTAAATTATTTGGCCTTCTTGTGAAAAAAGCACCTAAGTCTCTCAGAGGATTGCATTAATATAAATAAGCCACCTGATGGCTCCCAAAATAGTCCAATTACCTTTGAATAGTCCTGCACTTGTATGTCAGCTGGAATCGTAATGAAAGGAATTTATATGCGTGCATCGAAAAAATATTTAGAGAAATTATGAGATCTTAAATCGCGTATCCTACACTGGATGTAGACCCCACTTGTTTTGTCCAATTTTAGCTAAATATCGCTTGTGTAATGAAAGGCAGCGGCTACAAATTCATATGATCCAATTGACTAGATGGAAAGGAGGATGTCTTGCTTTTACTAGTCGAAAGAGGTAAGTAAACTCCTCTGGCCAGTTTGTAAAAAATGTTTTACTTCAGTCCCCTTCGACAGCAGAGATTTTTTCATCCGAAAGCATGATCGTATTTTTAAAGAGAAGCAATACTCAGGCAATTGTGCCTACTAGTAACGTGTTGCCTTCTTTAGGAAAGGTATAGTTAAGTGACGACAGGGAGGGGAGTGTGAAAGAATGAAAGCTTATCTCATGTTATGAAATTTTAGATACTTTGAACTCGCTTACCTATTGCATTTCCATCGTGCTGCAGGCTTATGCCATAAACGGAATGCGTGAAATTTCTGACTCTGCTCGATCGTTAAAATGTGAAGATTCAAAATATTGAGATTACTGATGATTGCAGAAGATCAGACTCGGGTCTAGCCATTACAAAAAATGATATCAATTAACTTCTAGTATTTAGGAAGCTGTACGTTCGGACTCTTGTCGGAACATCACTACGGAACTGCTTTGACCCATAAGAAGCACTATTTTTACCATTCCAATTTTCCTAACTTCTTTAAAGTTGCATTTGTTTTAACAATGGTGGCATGCAGTGTTTGCTGCAAATGGTCTTGCGAAATTCCAAATTCAAAATAGCGTGGCTTTTTTTATAAAATTTAGCAAATTTCACTAAAAAAAACTACAATATTTTGCATTTACACTTTTGCAAGGCCATTTGCACCAAACTTTGAATACACCCAATGTGCTATATTTGTTGTTGCAATATTTTATATATTCATTCTAAGTTCACCTTTAAAGCTATGAATGAAAAAACGAAACTAATTATGAGAGTACCTGCACTGTTGTATCGCTTTTGATTACTCTCTCTCCCCTCAAAGTAAGATTCGCAAGAAATAAACTCGAACGCCATTAGACTAGAGTGCCAGCCAACCATCTAAGTAAACCGATTCAATTATTGTTGAAACACATAAATGAAGTATATTTCCGCAGATCACTTCAGGTGGTTTTACACACTATATATTTTACAGTGGCTTTGTCAGTTGACGATACATCTGTAATTCCTTATGTCTGTCATAATTAACAATGTACAGATGGTTTATAATTTTGCTTTCGCATTTACGTTTTTGGTTTCATCTGGCATAACCTATAATAATTCACAACAGCTGCCTTTGTGATGACTTTTTTTTTTTTTTAATTTTTCACGAGTATGCTGTATTCATGCAAATAAAATTCAAAAGATAAAATAATTGCGACTTGTTGCATTATTTCAATAATTCTGCCATAAAATTAAAAATAAAAATAAATAAGCAAGAGAAGGTAAAGATAAAACATGTTGATAAAACAATTGATTTGCTAAAGAGCTGATGTCTGGTGCTTTGTGAGATCAAAATACAACACGCTCTAATTGAAAATTTTTACATTATAAATGCAGGCTGACTTTTACAGAAGCTAATTCTTTCTGCTTTTACACAACATGTTTACATTTTGCAGTGGGGAATTTGACAAGCACACTGGAAGCTACAGAGTGTGTAAAATCACCTTTAACACTTATTTAATTCATTTAATCTGGCATCGCGGAATTTCCATGTGTGTAGTTGTGAAAGAGCCTAATATACATAAAACATTGCTCCCCACAAAAACAACACTGCTGTTCGTTTGCACACATTTAAACATGTATGGGTACGATAGAGTGTAAAAGAGAGAGAGAGAGAGAGATTACAACCATTCTAAACAAAAAGGGGAGCATTTAAATTTTTTTCTGTAATATTAAATCAATGACTTTATACATTTTTTAGTTCGTTTTCTTATGTTGGGGCTTGTGTGAGTGTGCTAAAGAGTGGTTGTACTCGTATTACTGTGAGCACGAGTAAATTTCTGTTGATATGTGCAAAATTTTAGCAACTACAACAGCAACAGCATTGTGGGGGTCTAACAGAAAACAACAACAATTTTGCAAATATTTTTTTGCACAACAACTTAAATTATACAAGTTTAGTATTTGTTGTGAACTTTTTCGATAGAGATTCTTTTTTTAATTTTTGTTAGTCGGACGTGTATGTTTATATTTTGGCGTACGTACGGACGGAATAGAATCCAACCGATGCAGAGATGTACTACATACAATGATGGTTTGGTTTTCGTTACTTACATATGTATGTATGTATGTATGTATGTATTTCGTGAACTCGTGTGGTGGAAATAAATTAAAAAAAAAATTTTATAACACATTCAATGTTGTTGTTTTAATTTTTGCCTACGGTTGTGTAGTAGATAGTGAATACCGAAAAAAATTATAAAATAATCGAATTGTTTCGTTTCTTTTTTTTAATTTATTTTAAACGCGCAAGTGAGGTGGTAAAAACGAAAATCACAACAAATCGTTTAAACAAATAGAAAAAGAAAAAAAAACTTCAAATGTATTTTTGCAATCAAATTTTTGTACAAATGTATCTAGATATGTACTCGTAGGTACATACATGTATTTAAAATATGAATGTTTATAGCAGATACATAGTATTTGTATAGTATATTTCCATTAAAAAAAACAACAAAAATATCATATAATAAATGTTTTTGCTATTGTAATTTTGCCGGTAAAAATAAAGCAAAACGTAATTGCCATAGAAAAGAAATTAAAAAAAGAATACTAAATAACATGTCTGCAATATACAACGCGTCATGATAGTGGTGAAATAAAATTGAGTTCAAACATCTACCTATTTGCAACTAAAATACAATAAAAAAATAACCATATCAAACAAAAGCTACGTAAACTACGAGAACTTTGGATTATGATTAATTCGGGTAATCGCGTGAATCCAATTCTTTTAATGTAAAAGTATTTTTAAACAATGACAAAATTTTAGCAAAAAATCATCTGCACACATACATACATACATACATAAATACAATACTCACGTATGAATGTGGCCAAGAAATTCTAGAAAAAAAAAGCAACTCCACAAAACTTTGTGTTTTTTGACAAGTAACACGTCATTTTAACGAGCACAACTAACAAAAAAAAAAAGACATTTTGTTCGTACGTATCTTTCAAAAATTAACAATACCTATAAATTTTGTTGCTTTCCAACACCTTAATACTAATTAAAGAAATATTTAACAAGAAACTACAATATGAGAAAAGAAACGGAAAACTAAAGAAAACCAGAAATCGATCTTAAGATAAAGTTTGGTACCCTTCGTCAAAAAAAATGGTATTTAATGGTGTGTCATTTCGTATGTAATTTCCACAATGTAGGCTTTTGCAAAACTACAAAAAACAAATACTTAAATACATTCTCTTTTTTTCGTGTATTTGTTTTATTATACCCTCTCTTTACTATCTATACCTTCTTCTGTTCTCTATTATAAGAAACAAACACAATAAATACTGTTTCTATACGAAATAAATACAGCAAGTATTAAAGCATGTAAGAACTAAGCATAATAAGAACCAAGCACATTAAGTAAAGACAAGCACTACTTAAACTATTTACTAAAATACTCGAGTATTTTTGTAAGTTTTATTTGGTTTGTATGAAATTTCGCTTTTATTTAATTTGATGTTAAGATCAAATTATCAACATATCAATAGTTGTATATACTTAGATAGGTATGTACATAAGTATGTATGTATATTCCATAAAATTAACTGCTAAATTAATGCTAAAAATAAAAACCAAGAAAATGCTTAAAATACCCACATGGTAAAATAAGAACCTTGCAAAATACTTACAGAATATTAGTAAATAAGAATGAGTAAATACAAATACTCTGAGCGTATAAAGAGAATAAATGTTTTCTTTGTTTTTTTTTTTCGTTTTGTATATACTTGCTTTGATCCCCTTTTGTACTTGGAATTACTCTGAAAATTTTTAAAGATGCAAATATGTTTGAATTTAAATGTAGTTAGTGCAAAAGCCTATTCCACACTATTCATATGAGTCCCATAATGTATCTATACTATAGATTCTATAGAATGCGACATGTCCGTATATCCGGTTGGCAGTCTGTCTGTATGTGAAAGCGGTTTTCCGTACCCACCAGAAGACGTAGAGTCTTGGGCATTGGACTTTTTTTTTCAGACAATTCGTATTGAAAATCATCAAAAAATAAAATATTGGTTCCGATATTTGATTAAATACATACATTGGTATATATGTATATATGTACATACATATATAACCATTCCGGAAATACATACATACATATATTTATTAATGTATGGCGATGCCCCAGTATTGTATCTTGAATCATCGGGATTAGAACTCAACACACTGCAGAACTGCTACTGAAGCTTGTTAATGTGTTGTATATATTTACTTAAAAATAGCTTCTGCTTTTTTGCTAGCTCAAACCGCCGTTTTCTTCAGGGATGGAAGTGGGCAGGCATGGGAAATGTATATTTTTTTTGTGGAATATGAAGAGAAAAATGGAAAATATTAAATATTACTAGATGACCCGGCAAACGTTGTTTTGCCATACAAAATATTTCTAGTGCATATTTTGGGTGTTATATAAAAAATAGCGATGTGTTAAGTATGTGACGATGACCGCCGATGAAAAAAAAACCAAACAATAATTTTGTTCTGTTTGAAATACGAACGACGACGATTCTCCAGCATAAGGCGGAAATATATCCATCTGTCATTCAACAACAAAAATAATTATGAGGCAAATATAGCGCCATCTGTTGGGTTAATAGTTTAGTAGACAGACTTACTGAATATGCGTAAAAAATTTCATAAGAATCGGTCAAGACGTTTCGGAAATAGTACAGAAATTTTCCCCTCCATCCCATCCTCGTGCCCCTAGCGATTTAAATATACCTTAGAACCTATTCGCATACCTACCAAATATGCATAAAAAATTTCATTAAAATCGGTCCAGCCGTTTCGGAGGAGTTCGATAACAAACATCGTGACACGAGAATTCTATATATTAGATAATTGTATGAGAGTCTTAGAACTAATTAGTTTTCTGTCCGCCCAAAATTTTTAACGTTTTATGTATATTATACGTACGCATTATAGATAATATATATTAGATATATACAGATGTATAAGAAATTCATATACATATGTACAAAAAGAGTGTTTTTACAGATTGTTACAACTTTAAGTTGGCATCACTGCTTTACGTATTTAAAACCCATATAACAACTGAGAGTTGCTATTTGTTTAGTTTGCTTTAAAATTTCATTATGAATCGACTTACAAAATAATTGTTCTATTCGTCAAACTCATCGTGCAGCGGGCGCTACAATTGATTTAAGAAACTTTTATAAAAAACCACCCTTTACATATAACTTGGTGAAGGGCCTATAAGATTCAACACAACCAAAATAGCAGTCGACTTGTTTAAACTTGTTTAGACAAAATTCACAATGGCCTAAAATATGAAGAAATGAGAACGAAAAATATAGTGGATAGTTACGTTTCCCAAATATTTTTTTGATACAAAACATGGGATTTTCAATTTTTAAATGGGGATTTAAGGGGACGACACCACTTATTAAATTGGGGATATGAGTATTTAACTGGCTACACTGACCTTAACGTTCGATCAACTTAATTTCGGAATGCAGATGTTTGTACAAATGGTTGTATGTACATATACATACATACATACATACATACACACATATGTATGCATGTGCTCTAATATACTGTTTACTTATTTTCCTGTATATAATATTTCATTATTGTTATGTTTTCTTTTTTTGCATTTTTTTTTTGTCAAGTAAATGAGAGAATATTTTTTTTATAAATTTATTAATAACAATAAAATGAAATTATTATCTGTTCTTAAATAAACTTGCTTTTGATAACTGAATAAATATTGCAAATGAGTTATTTTTGGGCAACAAAATTATGTAATTTATTAAGAGTTTTAAATAAATTTTTTTTATTATTGAATTTATATATGTATAAATATTTTGAAATTTTTATGCATATTTTTGTAAACAATATTATTAAACAATATTTTGTAAACAGTATTATTTTTAATTTTAATTTCAATAAAACAACAATAAAACAATTTAAAATTAATTGTTGCCCAAGAAATTCCAGATCGTGTGAAATTTTCCCTAAATTAAGTACTTTTTTTGAGGGATTTTTTGTGACCCTTGTCTTGTTTTTAACTGAATTTATTATGTAAACTTTTTCTCTTGATTTATTCCTTTGAAATTTTCTAACTTCTTTCTAACTTTCCGTTAATTTTACCCCAACTTTCGAAAATCGAGTTTTTATCAGATCACACGACATTTGAGGAAATGGGCATATATGCTGAATATATTAACGATAATGTCCGTATGTAATGGGCTGACTTCCAAAACGTTCGTATACAATGTTTGCATGCAGTATTGCTACTGTATTTAAATCACATCCATATGCAAAGTTCGGAAACAATGCAACAACTATAAAACCGATGCCTTGATTGCTCTCTTACTGCGTTAAAAATACTATGCGGCGGCGTTTTGAAATGGTATACATTGTATAATTATTGTACTGCGGCGTTATGAAATGTGATGCTTTGTTCAAACACAAAGCAATTGACGTTTTGGAAGTCAGCCATGAATATAAGTGTGTGAGTGCAGCTTAACCGTTCGGAGCTAAATTTGCAACATTCTAAAAACACTGACCTTAGCCCGATGCCGTGCTATAATAAACCGATTCGGTTCAATAAATTTTTTAATTTTTTTCAAAAATAAAGTTTTTGAAAGAATATGTTTAGAAATTACTTTTAAACTACTGGAGCGATCAAATCTAAAAACTAATCGCCTTCTACAAACAACATCGAGTGATGAAAGGTGTATTAAAATTTTTTAGGTTGTCGAAATATATTTCGAAAAGCGCCTTATATTTGTAACTCAAAAAGTGTTTCTCAATTAATTTTCGAAAATATTTATTTATATATTTGGGCTAGAAAAATGTTTTAAGTTTTGATCAAAATCGGTGAACAAAAAAAATTCTTTTAATTAGTGTTAAAACATTTTGTTAAATACATAAATATATATATACATATATATGGCAAAAAGATCATAGATAGACAGATACATGGATAGATCTGGTCCAAGGACCGGCACTGCAACACATATTGGATCTTTTGTGCCATGGATCTATAAATTAAACCAAGTGCTGAATGACTCTCCTTATGAAAGGCAGCCCAGACCTTGGAGAAGCCCGCCTAATGTCATCCGAACACACAAATTCAGAAAGAAAAACACACCTTCTATTATTACATAAGACTATAAATTCACAGAGAATGTGTGCCATTGTCTCATCCTCTTCCATGCATAAACGGCACAAGGGTGAGCGAACTAGGTTACTTTTCCAAAGATGGTAATTCAGTCCATAATGACCGGAGAGGAAACCAGTAACTAGCCGTAAGTCGTTCCTGCTGAAATTCAGAATGCCACTGTATGAAAATGGCTGTAACAATGATTTGGCCTGCCTTAGACCGGGAGAAGCCACCCAAATTTCCTTAGCGGTCGACATGTCGTTCTGATTAGAGTAGTTACAGTCGACCAATTTACGCCACAAATGGGCTCTGAGCCTATAAAAGGAGCGGCAGAGGCCCTCTTGGCCTCGTTACCCGGGTGACCGCTATGGCCAGGTATCGAGTAAATGTAAACCTTGTTCTGTATCGATAGCTTCTGTAGTGAGTCAAAGCACTCTGAAACAAGCTTAGAACAGAATTCCCATGAAACTAAGGACTTATACGAGTTGTAAAATTTTTTTTTAAACATTACAGTTTTTTACACTAAAACCATGATAACTTGGCATTTTATTAACATATTTGCAAATACTATGATTTATTACAAAAATGAAACTTTCGTCTTTCAAATAAAAGTTAATTTTTTAAAATGTGTTTTGAAACATAGAAGTTATGACTGTATGAAAGTTGAAATTCTCAAAATTCTCTACTATAAAATCACTTACTGAAAACGATAGCTAGGAAAACTAAAAGTATTATTGTTCTATATGGGCTTATTTTAGAATCCCCTAAATAATTTTGCTATATAAATTTAAAATCTTTTACTATAATTAACAAATTCAACTAATTCCCAATTCAATTTCTATTTTTCTATTTGCAGTAAAAATTTTCTTTAATAAACTGTGGATTAACAAAATCAAATCTAGGAAGTATAAATTATTTAAAACTTAAAAAAGGTAAGTCTTATAATCTTTTTCTGCATACTTATACAAATATATATGTATATATATATATACGGGTCTGTTCTAGAATCCGAATTCACTCGAAAGTGGAATAATTTAGCATTTTTGTTGTTCTGCAATTCAGATCCACATATTTTTATTAATAAAAACATGTGGATGTGAATTGCAGAACACCAAAAATGCTAAAGTAATTCACTCGAAAGTGAATTCGGATTCTAGAACAGACCCGATAATATAAGTATGGCGGGCTTTATTGTCCGACACAAAAGCTCTTGTATACGTACAAATGTAAAATACCGAACATATTTTATGGAATCCAACAAGTAGGGTTGTATGAAGCACTTGTCCAATCGTAGACCAAATTGGAAACATTGTGATTATCTCCAGATAATAATTTTGTTTCCTTATTTTCTTAACCTCCCTTAAGAAGAAAAATTGGGTCCCTATCATCTATCATTTTGCTTCTTAATTCGAGTGAAAAAGTTCCTATTATCCTACAATTCACACTTCGCGGTATCACTAATGCTTAGTCATGATTTCCTGTAGCCTTGGAGCTTTAGACAATGACAGATGATATGCTCAATAGTTTTTGGCTCCTTTTCATCTCCGGTCATGCTAAAATAAATGCAATGTGATATTCGCCCTTATTCTATTTGGCAGCGTCAACGTAACACAACATCGTTTTGTATCCCTTGTGTTAAATCGGTATTTTCAATGTCAACATTGAAAGTAATCGATTACTGTCAACATATTTTTTGTATTTTCTAAAAAAATGTGACGGCGACATGACATTATATTGACTCTGATTTTGTCGTCAGTGTTTTTGGTGTTGACGAAGATTTGTTTCGTTTTACTTTTTTACAAAATAGAATAAAGAAATGGAAATTGAAAAAATCAAGTTGAAAAATTAGTTGAGGAAATGGAAAAAATTAGCCATGGAAATCCCGAACTTTTGCAAGAGGATTTCGCAGGGACACTGTTCCAAATAATTTGAAGGAACTGTGGGAAAATATTTCAACAGTGTTAAATGCCATCTAGAGTTTCAGACAGAATATTCGACACGACAGGCTGTGATAATCGCAAATTGAAATCATTTCCCACAGTCAGCTGGTACGATACTTGGGATAAAAATCGTAAAGTTGCTGCCAATTTGATGGTGCTCGGAACATGTCGATCTAACCCCGCTTTTCAAATGAGGAGCTATAGTCTCCAACAGATGCTTAAATGCTGCTTTGTTCAGCCGAAAATGACTTTCAAAACTTTTAAATAAACCAAACCAAAAAATGTAATACTTCCAATTAGAGGAGTTTGAATTTATCACTTACTTTTCATCAGGCAATTTAAAAATGTTTGATTTCTGCCTGAGAAGTCTTCTTTGCACTATTAAATTTTTTTTTCTTCATTATTACAATTAGAATTAGACACGGGAAGAAAAAACATTTAACTTCAATATATTTATTTATTTTTCCAGCAAAACTTTTAACAAAACTTTTGCAAATAGAATAAATCAGCTGTTTCAAGTATTAGATATGTGTGTCAAAATTATCGATATATAGTCAACGTCACGTCAACATGGTTACAATGTATTCAGTAGTGTTTAAAATTTCATCATGAAGAAAATTTCATCGGAAGAACAACGTTACAGTTTTATTATCAAAATAATCGTTCTCCAATTGCAACTTTTCGTGCACTTTTGCTATTTTATGGTCGTAATAATCGTCCAAGTTTGCTCGCTATTCGTCAAATTGTTGAAAATTTTGAGCTTACATTTTCTTTAAAATCCACAAATTATTCATGAAAAACCATTACATTCACCTAAATTGACAATTTGGTGTGGTTTTTGGCTGGTGTAATTATCGGTCCGTACTTCTTTCGAAATGAAGCTGGTAACACCGTTACTGTCAATGGAGAGCGGTATAGATCGATGATAACCAACTTTTCATGGCCGAAATTGGAAGAAGTTGATCTCGACAAAATTTGGTGCTTTAACACCATTGGACTATTTCTTGTCGAGTTATTTGAAGTCATTGGGCTTTCGAAATAAACCAGACTCTCTTCAAGCCTTACAAGTCAATATTGAACGTGCCATTCATGATATACGACTTTATTTAGGGGGTTCATCGAAATCGTACCTGCAGAAGAAGTCGTGGAGGCCATTTGAATGAATGACGTGTTATTTAGAACTTAATTGTATCGAATGTACTTCACATAAGTATATTTTTTTTTTTAAATTAATCATATCACCCTTATTGAAAAAGCAGTAGTGACCAGTGTTGAACCCTTATTTCCCTTAATATTGCAATGACCTGGAGAGGATGCCTACACTAGCTGACTAGCTTCGATTTAACAGTGCGTCCCTTGAAAGTTTTCAGGGCCACTGGGCCTGTCCTATCAACGTAAAAGGTAACCTTCCCGCCTTCACTTGTATTTTTAGCCACCAATTCCGTGGCCCTGATAATCGCTATGATCTCTTTTTAAAATGTTTTACATTCATTCGGCATTTTTAAAGACTTACGTTCGTTCGTATTTATATTTTCGACCTGTAAAAAATGTCCTACGGTCTTATCAAATTTGATCCGAAATTTCCTATCCGAAAAGCTAGTGAGGGCATTCTGCTAAAATCTGGCTCTTTATTTTAATTTTTCCCTACAAAACCCGCCTCTAAGTGCATAACCAAACTACTTGTCGATATTCATACCAGAAATTCCTCAATGCGACGAAGTAGGTGACGTATGACATCCAAGTCAGACTGAGGGGTACTGCTCTGGGCACCTGTGATACCCAGTAAGCACACCCTTGGACCTTAGCAAGTAATTTCCTATGGCTCTCATGACTCAATGCTTCCTGCCATACGACACATCGATAAGACATCAATGGCCTGACAATTGATATATAAAACCGGTTTACCACATTTAGTTTTTCCTATTTAATTGAACACAATTAATATTTCGAAGATATTTTACCACAAAAAACCCATAATTCAATCTGAAGATAATAAAATAAAAATTATATCGAACATAAATTTAAAGCAGACATTTTTTAAACTGACCAAACCTAAAAAAAAAATCATAGCATAAATTCAAAAGAAAGAAAAAACAATAACAACCGAATCTGATAAAATCGTAAAACATCGTAAAATCTCTGAAACATTCATCATCTTCCTGGGAAATTTAAAGGAGTTTTACAAAGAGTTTTTCATAACGATTTTAGTCAGAGTGAAGTCTCTCTTTTTTTAAGTAATTTTAAAGTTAACAAGTCTTTGAACTTAATTTTCTTTTTGCATTTATTTGTTAATTTTGTGAAATTTTATTTTTGTGCTGTCGTTGTTTATTAATTTGGGTTTGATATTTTTGTTTTTTCTGCTACACTTGTGGTGGATTTAAAAGTTGTGAATTTCTTTAAATGATCTAGTTTTGTCATCATAACAGAAATATTTAGTGAAAGTTAAATTTAGTGTTTTTCAGCAACATTTTACACTTGTTTGTTTTGCTTTTTTTGGATTATTTGTGAAGTGTCTTAAGAGAAAAAAAACTATAAACGCCATTAAGTAGAGGAAAAACCAATACAAATGTGAAAATGACAGCGCGGTATACGAGAAGTGTATATCTTGTTATTGTTGTTAGTTTTTCCACAAAAGTTTTCCACCAATAAAAATACAAAGTTTGTTTTAGCAAAGCAACCAGTCAGCCAGCCATTTATTTATTTACTTTGAGTCTTATTACCCATGAATGTACTCGTACTTTATTTAGTTTAAGTCAGTTTTATTTTTGTTTTGTTTTGGAGCTGATTTGAAGTATGTTTTAAGTTTTTAGTTGCCACATTTAGCAGCCACTCGATTCGATTTTTTTTTCTTTTTTTTTTTTTTTTTGTGAAGCTTTTCTGTTTTACTTTGCAACTTTTTGGAGTTAAAATAGTTTAATGTTGTTTTTAATACATTGACAAAAACAAAAGACAAACAAACAAAAAAAATAATAATAATAATAAGACAACATTTTAGCCAATATACTGTTGTAATACAAGAGCCATTAAAATAAAAGTGGGTGGAGTTTAAAAAAATTAAATAAAGAAATTTTTTTGGCATTTTAACTAACACAACAAATATAACAACGAAAATCTACAGATAATTTTATTTCATAATTTATTTTTTATTCTGCTTCAAAAAACCTAAATTGACGTGCAAATGCCCACTGTTTAGATTATGGCCTAATGGCCCTACTTAACTCACTTATGATCTAAGGAAGTGATTTTAAAAATCTTACTTAAAAGTTATAACCAAAAAAAACCCCAAAAAAGCAATTGCATATTTTGGTCTAAAAGACATAAATAAATTTAGACGAAAACAAATTATGTATTTTATCTTTTCAAAAATTCAATTTGATTCTTGGCGGCTAACTAATTTATATGCTGCATTTCGTTGGTTGCTAATGTCAATTCATTAGTTGATATTTAACCATCTTTAAAAAATTTCAAGCGTCCATTGGCTTCTTACACAAACTCCCAAGTCTGAACTGAGAATTATAAAAGCAAAACCACAATAGTTCTCAAAAAAATTTTCCCCCAAAAAAATTTTTTTTTAATATTTTTGCAAATTTTACTCTTTACATCGCATACATATATTAAAAGCATATTTTTAACTTTTTCTAGCATAATTGCATATTTTCATTTATTTTAATATCCAACTAAACGTATCAGTTTTTGTTTGAAAACGTATTTTTTTTTGGGTTTTCACTTAATTTCCAAAATTCCGAAAATTTTCTCAAACTTATTAAAGTGATTTGTTTCGAGTTAATTCAAAGCTTTAATAATTAATTTTTATTAATGACTAGATTTTACCCGTGACTTCGTTTACGCTACATGTTAATGAAAAAACAAAAAGTACTAAAAGCAAAACGCACCAAAAGTACCTGCTTTTTCCTATATTACACCCAACAGAGTATACTATATTAATGTACGTTATTGTAAAAAAATTTGTCTCTTTTTTTTGCAATAAAAAGTTATAAGTGACAGATTTTCACGTGTGTTCTGCCCCCCAGAAAGTACGCTGTAAAAATCTAATAAAAACACCGCGATTTTAAAGAGAATTTTAATAATTGTGTCACAAATGGTTGAGAGTTATGCGGCAAAATATATTAAAAAAATTAAACAAAAACACGCGAATTGATAACCTTTTTAAATTTTTATGTCGGCTAAAAACCATTATAATTGATCAAACTAATGGTAATGCCAAAAATTTTAATTAGCATTATTTATAAATCAATGCTAATGAGATGCATAATTATTTAGTGAATTTAATGAATTACTCCCATATATGAAAGTAAGTTTGTGTGTTAATGCCATTTTCAAATTTATAAAATACTCATATGACCGATTTATAACAGGCAAATAAAACAACCTACCATGCAAAATTTGTTGCATAAATCATTTATAAACCATCAATACTTTCGCCTCTGCCACACCAGCTGCTTTTAATATGTTTCTAATAAAATTCAATAATTTTTATATATTTAAAATCTTTTCAAATTCTCATCTATGCACTTAATGACATCCTCTTATTTCATAATATTTAATTAAATTTTCGAATGAAATTATTTCAACACCAAACAAAACGCACTTTCAAAAACAAAAACAAAAAAAACAAAACAAAAATACTGCAAAGTATTTATTCGCAGTCGTACATTTACCCTTAGAAAACTTTTATTATTGCCAATTCGAAAATAAAATAAAATACTATTTTATAAATTCGCATATCATTAAAAAAATAGAAACAGCAGTCAGTCTACACAAAAAAAAAAAAAAAAAAAAAAACCTTATGGATGATTCATTTGAATTTTGTTCTCATTTTCGATAAATTTTGCACTTCGTTCAAAGAGCGTATAAAAGTCATTCGAATTTGTAAAATTTATTTAAATACTTTTTTTTGGTAAAAGTAAAAAATATTTCTTAAGAGAATGAATAATGAAACTAAATTAGAATACTTTGGAAAATTTTGCCGAAACATGCAAGCGAATTTATGATTTGGCTAGGAACTGTTCAGATCTCTTATAGGCAAAAACTAAGAGTCTTCCAACAGGGAATTCCGAACTATGACAGTTGAAAACGGCCATCTTGTTGAAAATAATTTCAAAAATAAGGGCAAATAATAAAATTGTTTTATCCAAATGGGAGTTGAAAACTGGCTCTAATTTTCATCGAAAAATCATCTTTACCGATAAGATCCATATCTGGAAGAATGGGTATGTGAACAAACAAAACTGTCGAATTCGGAACGATATCAATTCATATGAGATCCAAGAGCAAGAAATGCATCCCAAAAAAGTCACGTTATAGTTAGTGTAGATTTTAGGCTGGCAGCGTTAGCGGTCCATATTTCTTTTAGAACGACGTTGGCCAGGCCATCAATGTCAAAGGCAAGCACTATAGCATGCTCTGGGCCCCAAAGACATGTGGCCACTCAGCTGTTGCCACATTAGAAATTCTGCACGAGCGATTTGAGAGCATGGTCACCGCACGTGAAGGTGATAGGAATTGGCCACCAACATCGTGGAATTTGACCCCGTTAGACTTTTTCATTTGGGGTTTTTTTATGTCGCAGGTATATGAGAATAAGCCACAAACCACTGTGGTCTTCAAAGCCAACATAAGCCATGCCATCGGCCAAATTCAGACTGATTTATGCGTCAGAGTAATGAAAAATTGGACATCATGGAGAAGCAGTGGTGGACATTTGAACGATGTTATATTCCAGACATAATGCCATCAAGAGATTATTCAAACGAATAAAACATTTCGATGATATCTCACACACACTTTGTTTTATTTAAATTTAAAGATATGAAGCGCTCAATGGAAGACCCTTTACATATATGAATGATGTATTTTAAGTACCACAAGAACATTCTATAAATTTAAAAGTTTGTATGTTTGAATAATTGATCCATTATAATGCGAAAAATCGCTTAATGCATTTGGTTGATACTTTGTAACGGGAATAAAAACATGGCAACATTTGGTACTTTTTCTCGATTTGATAATATTTTTTATACATACAAGTAATATCCTTAATTAACATACACTGGACTTTTAGGGGTGCTACAATTGGAAAAATCTGCTACGTTTGCTTTTATTTTACTGTTGGTACTTTTTTTATACGACTACCACTCAGGGGGGTCATACCCTACAATACATTGTGCCAGAACTTATAGCGAAGGGTTGGGTAGAGAAAATAGTTGTTGAAAATGTAAAAAATTCATTAAAATATATCCCAGGATTAAATGAGGCCCGAGACCAGGGATTCATTCACGTACGCTTGATGTAATTTGAAAGAACTGTGCTCGGCTTTGTGTTTGACTGTGCATAATGATATTGAACGTAAACTCATGCATCCAATTTAAAGTCATTCATTTTCGCTTTAAGTCAATCCTGACACTTTCTTGACCTAAGACCAGATTCCGCTTTAATAGGGACTAAAATCACTTATTTTTATTTTTTTGATTATTGCCGCAGTCTCGATATGCTAATTATTTAGTAGCATATATCTCGTATATTTATCAATTTTTTTTTTTGTTTTGGCTACTTTTTGCAAATTTGGTTTTTTTTTTCCCTTGTTTTGTATGTTTTGATATAGCGATTTTTTTTTTCTTTTTAGCGATTTTTCGATGCGGAATTTTTCATATATTTTACGAACTAGTTCAAATTTTCGAAGCCTTGAATATATTTTTAAATATCCTAAGTTCAATGCTGAAAAATTAATCAGAAAATGAGAAGTATAAAATATTTGTGCTTTTTTAAGCCAAGTTTTAAGATAATTGTCAGGTAGATGTATTCATAAAAAAGGGCAAAAATCATGCTCAATTAGTATTTGGAATAGCATAAAGAGTTTTCCCATGACAGGTTGAAGTCTTTTAGCTGTTATGAGTATTTTAATTTAAATAAATCTCAAATACTAAATTTTATTTAAAAAACTAGCTTATCCCGGTGTGCTCCGCCATTTGTGGGCACATTTATTTTTGTCACTCATTTGGACCAATGGGAAATTAAAGCCAAGGATCCATACTTATAGACTATCTAAGTCCGATTTCTCAATTGTATTTGAGAATTTTTCTATAAAATTTTAAAGATTAAAATTGTGTAAATTTTGTTGAGCTCTACGGGAATTTGGCTATTTATGGGCACATTTATGTTTGTCACTCATTTGGACCAATAAGAAATTAAAGCCAAGGATCCATACTTATAGACTATGTTAGTCCGATTTCTCAATTGTATTTGAGAATTTTTCTATATAATTTTAAAGATTAAAATTGTGTAAATTTTGATCAACTCTACGGGAATTTGGCCGTTTGTGGGCACATTTATGTTTGTCACTCATGTGGACCAATAAGAAATTAAAGCCAAGGATCCATACTTATAGACTATGTTAGTCCGATTTCTCAATTGTATTTGAGAATTTTTCTATAAAATTTGTTTGTCACTCATTTGGACCAATGGGAAATTAAAGCCAAGGATCCATACTTATAGACTATGTTAGTCCGATTTCTCAATTGTATTTGAGAATTTTTCTATAAAATTTTAAAGATTAAAATTGTGTAAATTTTGTTCAGCTCTACGGGAATTTGGCTATTTGTGGGCACATTTAAGTTTGTCACTCATTTGGACCAATGGGAAATTAAAGCCAAGGATCCATACCTATAGACTATGTTAGTCCGATTTCTCAATTGTATTTGAGAATTTTTCTATAAAATTTGTTTGTCACTCATTTGGACCAATGGGAAATTAAAGCCAAGGATCCATACTTATAGACTATGTAAGTCCGATTCCTCAATTGTATTTGAGAATTTTTCTATAAAATTTTAAAGATTAAAATTGTGTAAATTTTGTTCAGCTCTACGGGAATTTGGCTATTTGTGGGCACATTTATGTTTGTCACTCATTTGGACCAATAAGAAATTAAAGCCAAGGATCCATACTTATAGACTATCTAAGTCCGATTTCTCAATTGTATTTGAGAAGTTTTCTATAACATTTGTTTGTCACTCATTTGGACCAATGGGAAATTAAAGCCAAGGATCCATACTTATAGATTATGTAAGTCGGATTTCTCAATTGTATTTGAGAATTTTTCTATAAAATTTTAAAGATTAAAATTGTGTAAATTTTGTTCATCTCTACGGGAATTTGGCTATTTGTGGGCACATTTAAGTTTGTCACTCATTTGGACCAATGGGAAATTAAAGCCAAGGATCCATACTTATAGACTATCTAAGTCCGATTCCTCAATTGTATTTGAGAATTTTTCTATAAAATTTGTTTGTCACTCATTTGGACCAATGGGAAATTAAAGCCAAGGATCAATACTTATAGACTATCTAAGTCCGATTTCTCAATTGTATTTGAGAATTTTTCTATAAAATTTGTTTGTCACTCATTTGGACCAATGGGAAATTAAAGCCAAGGATCCATACTTATAGATTATGTAAGTCCGATTTCTCAATTGTATTTGAGAATTTTTCTATAAAATTTGTTTGTCACTCATTTGGACCAATGGGAAATTAAAGCCAAGGATCCATACTTATAGACTATGTTAGTCCGATTTCTCAATTGTATTTGAGAATTTTTCTATAAAATTTTAAAGATTAAAATTGTGTAAATTTTGTTCAGCTCTACGGGAATTTGGCTATTTGTGGGCACATTTAAGTTTGTCACTCATTTGGACCAATGGGAAATTAAAGCCAAGGATCCATACTTATAGACTATGTAAGTCCGATTTCTCAATTGTATTTGAGAATTTTTCTATAAAATTTGTTTGTCACTCATTTGGACCAATGGGAAATTAAAGCCGAGGATCCATACTTATAGACTATGTTAGTCCGATTTCTCAATTGTATTTGAGAATTTTTCTATAAAATTTGTTTGTCACTCATTTGGACCAATGGGAAATTAAAGCCAAGGATCCATACTTATAGATTATGTAAGTCCGATTTCTCAATTGTATTTGAGAATTTTTCTATAAAATTTGTTTGTCACTCATTTGGACCAATGGGAAATTAAAGCCAAGGATCCATACTTATAGACTATGTTAGTCCGATTTCTCAATTGTATTTGAGAATTTTTCTATAAAATTTTAAAGATTAAAATTGTGTAAATTTTGTTCAGCTCTACGGGAATTTGGCTATTTGTGGGCACATTTAAGTTTGTCACTCATTTGGACCAATGGGAAATTAAAGCCAAGGATCCATACTTATAGACTATGTAAGTCCGATTTCTCAATTGTATTTGAGAATTTTTCTATAAAATTTGTTTGTCACTCATTTGGACCAATGGGAAATTAAAGCCGAGGATCCATACTTATAGACTATGTTAGTCCGATTTCTCAATTGTATTTGAGAATTTTTCTATAAAATTTTAAAGATTAAAATTGTGTAAATTTTGTTCTGCTCTACGGGAATTTGGCTATTTGTGGGCACATTTATGTTTGTCACTCATTTGGACCAATGGGAAATTAAAGCCAAGGATCCATACTTATAGACTATGTAAGTCCGATTTCTCAATTGTATATGAGAATTTTTCTATAAAATTTGTTTGTCACTCATTTGGACCAATGGGAAATTAAAGCCAAGGATCCATACTTATAGATTATGTAAGTCCGATTTCTCAATTGTATTTGAGAATTTTTCTATAAAATTTGTTTGTCACTCATTTGGACCAATGGGAAATTAAAGCCAAGGATCCATACTTATAGACTATGTTAGTCCGATTTCTCAATTGTATTTGAGAATTTTTCTATAAAATTTTAAAGATTAAAATTGTGTAAATTTTGTTCAGCTCTACGGGAATTTGGCTATTTGTGGGCACATTTAAGTTTGTCACTCATTTGGACCAATGGGAAATTAAAGCCAAGGATCCATACTTATAGACTATGTAAGTCCGATTTCTCAATTGTATTTGAGAATTTTTCTATAAAATTTGTTTGTCACTCATTTGGACCAATGGGAAATTAAAGCCGAGGATCCATACTTATAGACTATGTTAGTCCGATTTCTCAATTGTATTTGAGAATTTTTCTATAAAATTTTAAAGATTAAAATTGTGTAAATTTTGTTCTGCTCTACGGGAATTTGGCTATTTGTGGGCACATTTATGTTTGTCACTCATTTGGACCAATGGGAAATTAAAGCCAAGGATCCATACTTATAGACTATGTAAGTCCGATTTCTCAATTGTATTTGAGAATTTTTCTATAAAATTTGTTTGTCACTCATTTGGACCAATGGGAAATTAAAGCCGAGGATCCATACTTATAGACTATGTTAGTCCGATTTCTCAATTGTATTTGAGAATTTTTCTATAAAATTTTAAAGATTAAAATTGTGTAAATTTTGTTCTGCTCTACGGGAATTTGGCTATTTGTGGGCACATTTATGTTTGTCACTCATTTGGACCAATGGGAAATTAAAGCCAAGGATCCATACTTATAGACTATGTAAGTCCGATTTCTCAATTGTATTTGAGAATTTTTCTATAAAATTTGTTTGTCACTCATTTGGACCAATAAGAAATTAAAGCCAAGGATCCATACTTATAGACTATCTAAGTCCGATTTCTCAATTGTATTTGAGAAGTTTTCTATAACATTTGTTTGTCACTCATTTGGACCAATGGGAAATTAAAGCCAAGGATCCATACTTATAGATTATGTAAGTCCGATTTCTCAATTGTATTTGAGAATTTTTCTATAAAATTTGTTTGTCACTCATTTGGACCAATGGGAAATTAAAGCCAAGGATCCATACTTATAGACTATGTTAGTCCGATTTCTCAATTGTATTTGAGAATTTTTCTATAAAATTTTAAAGATTAAAATTGTGTAAATTTTGTTCAGCTCTACGGGAATTTGGCTATTTGTGGGCACATTTAAGTTTGTCACTCATTTGGACCAATGGGAAATTAAAGCCAAGGATCCATACTTATAGACTATGTAAGTCCGATTTCTCAATTGTATTTGAGAATTTTTCTATAAAATTTGTTTGTCACTCATTTGGACCAATGGGAAATTAAAGCCGAGGATCCATACTTATAGACTATGTTAGTCCGATTTCTCAATTGTATTTGAGAATTTTTCTATAAAATTTTAAAGATTAAAATTGTGTAAATTTTGTTCTGCTCTACGGGAATTTGGCTATTTGTGGGCACATTTATGTTTGTCACTCATTTGGACCAATGGGAAATTAAAGCCAAGGATCCATACTTATAGACTATGTAAGTCCGATTTCTCAATTGTATTTGAGAATTTTTCTATAAAATTTGTTTGTCACTCATTTGGACCAATGGGAAATTAAAGCCAAGGATCCATTCTTATAGACTATGTAAGTCCGATTTCTCAATTGTATTTGAGAATTTTTCTATAAAATTTGTTTGTCACTCATTTGGACCAATGGGAAATTAAAGCCGAGGATCCATACTTATAGACTATGTAAGTCCGATTTCTCAATTGTATTTGAGAATTTTTCTATAAAATTTTAAAGATTAAAATTGTGTAAATTTTGTTCAGCTCTACGGGAATTTGGCTATTTGTGGGCACATTTATGTTTGTCACTCATTTGGACCAATAAGAAATTAAAGCCAAGGATCCATACTTATAGACTATCTAAGTCCGATTTCTCAATTGTATTTGAGAATTTTTCTATAAAATTTGTTTGTCACTCATTTGGACCAATGGGAAATTAAAGCCGAGGATCCATACTTATAGACTATGCTAGTCCGATTTCTCAATTGTATTTGAGAATTTTTCTATAACATTTGTTTGTCACTCATTTGGACCAATGGGAAATTAAAGCCAAGGATCCATACTAATAGACTAAGTAAGTCCGATTTCTCAATTGTATTTGAGAATTTTTCTATAAAATTTTAAAGATTAAAATTGTGTAAATTTTGTTCAGCTCTACGAGAATTTGGCTTTTTGTGGGCACATTTATGTTTGTCACTCATTTGGACCAATAAGAAATTAAAGCCAAGGATCCATACTTATAGACTATCTAAGTCCGATTTCTCAATTGTATTTGAGAATTTTTCTATAAAATTTGTTTGTCACTCATTTGGACCAATGGGAAATTAAAGCCGAGGATCCATACTTATAGACTATGTAAGTCCGATTTCTCAATTGTATTTGAGAATTTTTCTATAAAATTTTAAAGATTAAAATTGTGTAAATTTTGTTCAGCTCTACGGGAATTTGGCTATTTGTGGGCACATTTATGTTTGTCACTCATTTGGACCAATAAGAAATTAAAGCCAAGGATCCATACTTATAGACTATCTAAGTCCGATTTCTCAATTGTATTTGAGAATTTTTCTATAAAATTTGTTTGTCACTCATTTGGACCAATGGGAAATTAAAGCCGAGGATCCATACTTATAGACTATGCTAGTCCGATTTCTCAATTGTATTTGAGAATTTTTCTATAACATTTGTTTGTCACTCATTTGGACCAATGGGAAATTAAAGCCAAGGATCCATACTAATAGACTAAGTAAGTCCGATTTCTCAATTGTATTTGAGAATTTTTCTATAAAATTTTAAAGATTAAAATTGTGTAAATTTTGTTCAGCTCTACGAGAATTTGGCTTTTTGTGGGCACATTTATGTTTGTCACTCATTTGGACCAATGGGAAATTAAAGCCAAGGATCCATACTAATAGACTAAGTAAGTCCGATTTCTCAATTGTATTTGAGAATTTTTCTATAAAATTTTAAAGATTAAAATTGTGTAAATTTTGTTCAGCTCTACGGGAATTTGGCTTTTTGTGGGCACATTTATGTTTGTCACTCATTTGGACCAATAAGAAATTAAAGCCAAGGATCCATACTAATAGACTAAGTAAGTCCGATTTCTCAGTTGTATTTGAGAATTTTTCTATAACATTTGTTTGTCACTCATTTGGACCAATGGGAAATTAAAGCCAAGGATCCATACTTATAGACTATCTAAGTCCGATTTCTCAATTGTATTTGAGAATTTTTCTATAACATTTGTTTGTCACTCATTTGGACCAATGGGAAATTAAAGCCAAGGATCCATACTAATAGACTAAGTAAGTCCGATTTCTCAATTGTATTTGAGAATTTTTCTATAAAATTTTAAAGATTAAAATTGTGTAAATTTTGTTCAGCTCTACGGGAATTTGGCTTTTTGTGGGCACATTTATGTTTGTCACTCATTTGGACCAATAAGAAATTAAAGCCAAGGATCCATACTAATAGACTAAGTAAGTCCGATTTCTCAGTTGTATTTGAGAATTTTTCTATAACATTTGTTTGTCACTCATTTGGACCAATGGGAAATTAAAGCCATGGATCCATACTAATAGACTAAGTAAGTCCGATTTCTCAATTGTATTTGAGAATTTTTCTATAAAATTTTAAAGATTAAAATTGTGTAAATTTTGTTCAGCTCTACGGGAATTTGGCTTTTTGTGGGCACATTTATGTTTGTCACTCATTTGGACCAATAAGAAATTAAAGCCAAGGATCCATACTTATAGACTATCTAAGTCCGATTTCTCAATTGTATTTGAGAATTTTTCTATAACATTTGTTTGTCACTCATTTGGACCAATGGGAAATTAAAGCCAAGGATCCATACTTATAGACTATCTAAGTCCGATTTCTCAATTGTATTTGAGAATTTTTCTATAAAATTTGATTGTCACTCATTTGGACCTATGGGAAATTAAAGCCAAGGATCCATACTAATAGACTATGTAAGTCCGATTTCTCAATTGTATTTGAGAATTTTTCTATAAAATTTTAAAGATTAAAATTGTGTAAATTTTGTTCAGCTCTACGGGAATTTGGCTTTTTGTGGGCACATTTATGTTTGTCACTCATTTGGACCAATAAGAAATTAAAGCCAAGGATCCATACTTATAGACTATCTAAGTCCGATTTCTCAATTGTATTTGAGAATTTTTCTATAACATTTGTTTGTCACTCATTTGGACCTATGGGAAATTAAAGCCAAGTATCCATACTTATAGACTATGTAAGTCCGATTTCTCAATTGTATTTGAGAATTTTTCTATAAAATTTTAAACATTAAAATTGTGTCAATTTTGTTCAGATCTACGGGAATTTGGCTATTTGTGGGCACATTTATGTTTGTCACTTATTTGGACCAATAAGAAATTAAAGACAAGGATCCATACTTATAGACTATCTAAGTCCGATTTCTCAATTGTATTTGAGAATTTTTCTATAACATTTGTTTGTCACTCATTTGGACCTATGGGAAATTAAAGCCAAGTATCCATACTTATAGACTATGTAAGTCCGATTTCTCAATTGTATTTGAGAATTTTTCTATAAAATTTTAAACATTAAAATTGTGTCAATTTTGTTCAGATCTACGGGAATTTGGCTATTTGTGGGCACATTTATGTTTGTCACTTATTTGGACCAATAAGAAATTAAAGCCAAGGATCCATACTTATAGACTATCTAAGTCCGATTTCTCAATTGTATTTGAGAATTTTTCTATAACATTTGTTTGTCACTCATTTGGACCAATGGGAAATTAAAGCCAAGGATCCATACTTATAGACTATCTAAGTCCGATTTCTCAATTGTATTTGAGAATTTTTCTATAACATTTGTTTGTCACTCATTTGGACCAATGGGAAATTAAAGCCAAGGATCCATACTTATAGACTATCTAAGTCCGATTTCTCAATTGTATTTGAGAATTTTTCTATAACATTTGTTTGTCACTCATTTGGACCAATGGGAAATTAAAGCCAAGGATCCATACTAATAGACTATCTAAGTCCGATTTCTCAATTGTATTTGAGAATTTTTCTATAAAATTTTAAACATTAAAATTGTTTCAATTTTGTTCAGATCTACGGGAATTTGGCTATTTGTGGGCACATTTATGTTTGTCACTTATTTGGACCAATAAGAAATTAAAGCCAAGGATCCATACTAATAAACTATGTAAGTCCGATTTCTCAATTGTATTTGAGAATTTTTCTATAAAATTTTAAAGATTAAAATTGTGTAAATTTTGTTCAGCTCTGCGAGAATTTGGCTTTTTGTGGGCACATTTATGTTTGTCACTCATTTGGACCAATGGGAAATTAAAGCCAAGGATCCATACTAATAGACTATGTAAGTCCGATTTCTCAATTGTATTTGAGAATTTTTCTATAAAATTTTAAAGATTAAGATTGTGTAAATTTTTTTCAGCTCTACGGGAATTTGGCTTTTTGTGGGCACATTTATGTTTGTCACTCATTTGGACCAATAAGAAATTAAAGCCAAGGATCCATACTTATAGACTATCTAAGTCCGATTTCTCAATTGTATTTGAGAATTTTTCTATAACATTTGTTTGTCACTCATTTGGACCAATGGGAAATTAAAGCCAAGGATCCATACTAATAGACTATGTAAGTCCGATTTCTCAATTGTATTTGAGAATTTTTCTATAAAATTTTAAAGATTAAAATTGTGTAAATTTTGTTCAGCTCCACGGGAATTTGGCTTTTTGTGGGCACATTTATGTTTGTCACTCATTTGGACCAATAAGAAATTAAAGCCAAGGATCCATACTTATAGACTATCTAAGTCCGATTTCTCAATTGTATTTGAGAATTTTTCTATAACATTTGTTTGTCACTCATTTGGACCAATGGGAAATTAAAGCCAAGGATCCATACTAATAGACTATGTAAGTCCGATTTCTCAATTGTATTTGAGAATTTTTCTATAACATTTGTTTGTCACTCATTTGGACCAATGGGAAATTAAAGCCAAGGATCCATACTTATAGACTATCTAAGTCCGATTTCTCAATTGTATTTGAGAATTTTTCTATAAAATTTGTTTGTCACTCATTTGGACCTATGGGAAATTAAAGCCAAGGATCCATACTTATAGACTATCTAAGTCCGATTTCTCAATTGTATTTAAGAATTTTTCTATAAAATTTGTTTGTCACTCATTTGGACCAATGGGAAATTAAAGCCAAGGATCCATACTAATAGACTGTGTAAGTCCGATTTCTCAATTGTATTTGAGAATTTTTCTATAACATATGTTTGTCACTCTTTTGGACCAATGGGAAATTAAAGCCAAGGATCCATACTTATAGACTATCTAAGTCCGATTTCTCAATTGTATTTGAGAATTTTTCTATAACATTTGTTTGTCACTCATTTGGACCAATGGGAAATTAAAGCCAAGGATCCATACTAATAGACTATGTAAGTCCGATTTCTCAATTGTATTTGAGAATTTTTCTATAAAATTTTAAACATTAAAATTGTGTCAATTTTGTTCAGATCTACGGGAATTTGGCTATTTGTGGGCACATTTATGTTTGTCACTTATTTGGACCAATAAGAAATTAAAGCCAAGGATCCATACTTATAGACTATCTAAGTCCGATTTCTCAATTGTATTTGAGAATTTTTCTATAAAATTTGTTTGTCACTCATTTGGACCTATGGGAAATTAAAGCCAAGTATCCATACTTATAGACTATGTAAGTCCGATTTCTCAATTGTATTTGAGAATTTTTCTATAACATTTGTTTGTCACTCATTTGGACCAATGGGAAATTAAAGCCAAGGATCCATACTAATAGACTATGTAAGTCCGATTTCTCAATTGTATTTGAGAATTTTTCTATACAATTTTAAACATTAAAATTGTGTCAATTTTGTTCAGCTCTACGGGAATTTGGCTATTTGTGGGCACATTTTTGTTTGTCACTCATTTGGACCAATAAGAAATTAAAGCCAAGGATCCATACTTATAGACTATCTAAGTCCGATTTCTCAATTGTATTTGAGAATTTTTCTATAACATTTGTTTGTCACTCATTTGGACCAATGGGAAATTAAAGCCAAGGATCCATACTAATAGACTATGTAAGTCCGATTTCTCAATTGTATTTGAGAATTTTCCTATAACATTTGTTTGTCACTCATTTGGACCAATGGGAAATTAAAGCCAAGGATCCATACTTATAGACTATCTAAGTCCGATTTCTCAATTGTATTTGAGAATTTTTCTATAACATTTGTTTGTCACTCATTTGGACCAATGGGAAATTAAAGCCAAGGATCCATACTAATAGACTATGTAAGTCCGATTTCTCAATTGTATTTGAGAATTTTTCTATAAAATTTTAAACATTAAAATTGTGTCAATTTTGTTCAGATCTACGGGAATTTGGCTATTTGTGGGCACATTTATGTTTGTCACTTATTTGGACCAATAAGAAATTAAAGCCAAGGATCCATACTTATAGACTATCTAAGTCCGATTTCTCAATTGTATTTGAGAATTTTTCTATAAAATTTGTTTGTCACTCATTTGGACCTATGGGAAATTAAAGCCAAGTATCCATACTTATAGACTATGTAAGTCCGATTTCTCAATTGTATTTGAGAATTTTTCTATAACATTTGTTTGTCACTCATTTGGACCTATGGGAAATTAAAGCCAAGGATCCATACTAATAGACTATGTAAGTCCGATTTCTCAATTGTATTTGAGAATTTTTCTATAAAATTTTAAACATTAAAATTGTGTAAATTTTGTTCAGCTCTACGGGAATTTGGCTTTTTGTGGACACATTTATGTTTGTCACTCATTTGGACCAATAAGAAATTAAAGCCAAGGATCCATACTTATAGACTATCTAAGTCCGATTTCTCAATTGTATTTGAGAATTTTTCTATAAAATTTTAAAGATTAAAATTGTGTAAATTTTGTTCAGCTCTACGGGAATTTGGCTTTTTGTGGACACATTTATGTTTGTCACTCATTTGGACCAATAAGAAATTAAAGCCAAGGATCCATACTTATAGACTATCTAAGTCCGATTTCTCAATTGTATTTGAGAATTTTTCTATAACATTTGTTTGTCACTCATTTGGACCAATGGGAAATTAAAGCCATGGATCCATACTTATAGACTATCTAAGTCCGATTTCTCAATTGTATTTGAGAATTTTTCTATAACATTTGTTTGTCACTCATTTGGACCAATGGGAAATTAAAGCCAAGGATCCATACTAATAGACTATGTAAGTCCGATTTCTCAATTGTATTTGAGAATTTTTCTATAAAATTTTAAAGATTAAAATTGTGTAAATTTTGTTCAGCTCTACGGGAATTTGGCTTTTTGTGGACACATTTATGTTTGTCACTCATTTGGACCAATAAGAAATTAAAGCCAAGGATCCATACTTATAGACTATCTTAGTCCGATTTCTCAATTGTATTTGAGAATTTTTCTATAACATTTGTTTGTCACTCATTTGGACCAATGGGAAATTAAAGCCAAGGATCCATACTAATAGACTATGTAAGTCCGATTTCTCAATTGTATTTGAGAATTTTTCTATAAAATTTTAAAGATTAAAATTGTGTAAATTTTGTTCAGCTCTACGAGAATTTGGCTTTTTGTGGGCACATTTATGTTTGTCACTCATTTGGACCAATGGGAAATTAAAGCCAAGGATCCATACTAATAGACTAAGTAAGTCCGATTTCTCAATTGTATTTGAGAATTTTTCTATAAAATTTTAAAGATTAAGATTGTGTAAATTTTGTTCAGCTCTACGGGAATTTGGCTTTTTGTGGGCACATTTATGTTTGTCACTCATTTGGACCAATAAGAAATTAAAGCCAAGGATCCATACTTATAGACTATCTAAGTCCGATTTTTCAATTGTATTTGAGAATTTTTCTATAACATTTGTTTGTCACTCATTTGGACCAATGGGAAATTAAAGCCAAGGATCCATACTAATAGACTATGTAAGTCCGATTTCTCAATTGTATTTGAGAATTTTTCTATAAAATTTTAAAGATTAAAATTGTGTAAATTTTGTTCAGCTCTACGGGAATTTGGCTTTTTGTGGGCACATTTATGTTTGTCACTCATTTGGACCAATAAGAAATTAAAGCCAAGGATCCATACTTATAGACTATCTAAGTCCGATTTCTCAATTGTATTTGAGAATTTTTCTATAACATTTGTTTGTCACTCATTTGGACCAATGGGAAATTAAAGCCAAGGATCCATACTAATAGACTAAGTAAGTCCGATTTCTCAATTGTATTTGAGAATTTTTCTATAAAATTTTAAAGATTAAGATTGTGTAAATTTTGTTCAGCTCTACGGGAATTTGGCTTTTTGTGGGCACATTTATGTTTGTCACTCATTTGGACCAATAAGAAATTAAAGCCAAGGATCCATACTTATAGACTATCTAAGTCCGATTTTTCAATTGTATTTGAGAATTTTTCTATAACATTTGTTTGTCACTCATTTGGACCAATGGGAAATTAAAGCCAAGGATCCATACTAATAGACTATGTAAGTCCGATTTCTCAATTGTATTTGAGAATTTTTCTATAAAATTTTAAAGATTAAAATTGTGTAAATTTTGTTCAGCTCTACGGGAATTTGGCTTTTTGTGGGCACATTTATGTTTGTCACTCATTTGGACCAATAAGAAATTAAAGCCAAGGATCCATACTTATAGACTATCTAAGTCCGATTTCTCAATTGTATTTGAGAATTTTTCTATAACATTTGTTTGTCACTCATTTGGACCAATGGGAAATTAAAGCCAAGGATCCATACTAATAGACTAAGTAAGTCCGATTTCTCAATTGTATTTGAGAATTTTTCTATAAAATTTTAAAGATTAAGATTGTGTAAATTTTGTTCAGCTCTACGGGAATTTGGCTTTTTGTGGGCACATTTATGTTTGTCACTCATTTGGACCAATAAGAAATTAAAGCCAAGGATCCATACTTATAGACTATCTAAGTCCGATTTTTCAATTGTATTTGAGAATTTTTCTATAACATTTGTTTGTCACTCATTTGGACCAATGGGAAATTAAAGCCAAGGATCCATACTAATAGACTATGTAAGTCCGATTTCTCAATTGTATTTGAGAATTTTTCTATAAAATTTTAAAGATTAAAATTGTGTAAATTTTGTTCAGCTCTACGGGAATTTGGCTTTTTGTGGGCACATTTATGTTTGTCACTCATTTGGACCAATAAGAAATTAAAGCCAAGGATCCATACTTATAGACTATCTAAGTCCGATTTCTCAATTGTATTTGAGAATTTTTCTATAACATTTGTTTGTCACTCATTTGGACCAATGGGAAATTAAAGCCAAGGATCCATACTAATAGACTATGTAAGTCCGATTTCTCAATTGTATTTGAGAATTTTCCTATAAAATTTTAAAGATTAAAATTGTGTAAATTTTGTTCAGCTCTACGGGAATTTGGCTTTTTGTGGGCACATTTATGTTTGTCACTCATTTGGACCAATAAGAAATTAAAGCCAAGGATCCATACTTATAGACTATCTAAGTCCGATTTCTCAATTGTATTTGAGAATTTTTCTATAACATTTGTTTGTCACTCATTTGGACCAATGGGAAATTAAAGCCAAGGATCCATACTTATAGACTATCTAAGTCCGATTTCTCAGTTGTATTTGAGAATTTTTCTATAACATTTGTTTGTCACTCATTTGGACCAATGGGAAATTAAAGCCAAGGATCCATACTAATAGACTATGTAAGTCCGATTTCTCAATTGTATTTGAGAATTTTTCTATAAAATTTTAAAGATTAAAATTGTGTAAATTTTGTTCAGATCTACGGGAATTTGGCTTTTTGTGGGCACATTTATGTTTGTCACTCATTTGGACCAATAGGAAATTAAAGCCAAGGATCCATACTTATAGAGTATCTAAGTCCGATTTCTCAATTGTATTTGAGAATTTTTCTATAACATTTGTTTGTCACTCATTTGGACCAATGGGAAATTAAAGCCAAGGATCAATACTTATAGACTATCTAAGTCCGATTTCTCAGTTGTATTTGAGAATTTTTCTATAACATTTGTTTGTCACTCATTTGGACCAATGGGAAATTAAAGCCAAGGATCCATACTTATAGACTATCAAAGTCCGATTTCTCAATTGTATTTGAGAATTTTTCTATAAAATTTGTTTGTCACTCATTTGGACCTATGGGAAATTAAAGCCAAGGATCCATACTTATAGACTATGTAAGTCCGATTTCTCAATTGTATTTGAGAATTTTTCTATAAAATTTGTTTGTCACTCATTTGGACCTATGGGAAATTAAAGCCAAGGATCCATACTAATAGACTATGTAAGTACGATTTCTCAATTGTATTTGAGAATTTTTCTATAAAATTTGTTTGTCACTCATTTGGACCTATGGGAAATTAAAGCCAAGGATCCATACTAATAGACTATGTAAGTACGATTTCTCAATTGTATTTGAGAATTTTTCTATAAAATTTGTTTGTCACTCATTTGGACCTATGGGAAATTAAAGCCAAGGATCCATACTTATAGACTATGTAAGTCCGATTTCTCAATTGTATATGAGAATTTTTCTATAAAATTTGTTTGTCACTCATTTGGACCTATGGGAAATTAAAGCCAAGGATCCATACTAATAGACTATGTAAGTCCGATTTCTCAATTGTATTTGAGAATTTTTCTATAAAATTTTAAAGATTAAAATTGTGTAAATTTTGTTCAGATCTACGGGAATTTGGCTTTTTGTGGGCACATTTATTTTTGTCACTCATTTGGACCAATAAGAAATTAAAGCCAAGGATCCATACTTATAGACTATCTAAGTCCGATTTCTCAATTGTATTTGAGAATTTTTCTATAACATTTGTTTGTCACTCATTTGGACCAATGGGAAATTAAAGCCAAGGATCAATACTTATAGACTATCTAAGTCCGATTTCTCAGTTGTATTTGAGAATTTTTCTATAACATTTGTTTGTCACTCATTTGGACCAATGGGAAATTAAAGCCAAGGATCCATACTTATAGACTATCAAAGTCCGATTTCTCAATTGTATTTGAGAATTTTTCTATAACATTTGTTTGTCACTCATTTGGACCTATGGGAAATTAAAGCCAAGGATCCATACTTATAGACTATGTAAGTCCGATTTCTCAATTGTATATGAGAATTTTTCTATAAAATTTGTTTGTCACTCATTTGGACCTATGGGAAATTAAAGCCAAGGATCCATACTAATAGACTATGTAAGTCCGATTTCTCAATTGTATTTGAGAATTTTTCTATAAAATTTTAAAGATTAAAATTGTGTAAATTTTGTTCAGATCTACGGGAATTTGGCTTTTTGTGGGCACATTTATGTTTGTCACTCATTTGGACCAATAAGAAATTAAAGCCAAGGATCCATACTTATAGACTATCTAAGTACGATTTCTCAATTGTATTTGAGAATTTTTCTATAAAATTTGTTTGTCACTCATTTGGACCTATGGGAAATTAAAGCCAAGGATCCATACTTATAGACTATGTAAGTCCGATTTCTCAATTGTATATGAGAATTTTTCTATAAAATTTGTTTGTCACTCATTTGGACCTATGGGAAATTAAAGCCAAGGATCCATACTAATAGACTATGTAAGTCCGATTTCTCAATTGTATTTGAGAATTTTTCTATAAAATTTTAAAGATTAAAATTGTGTAAATTTTGTTCAGCTCTACGAGAATTTGGCTTTTTGTGGGCACATTTATGTTTGTCACTCATTTGGACCAATGGGAAATTAAAGCCAAGGATCCATACTAATAGACTATGTAAGTCCGATTTCTCAATTGTATTTGAGAATTTTTCTATAAAATTTTAAAGATTAAAATTGTGTAAATTTTGTTCAGCTCTACGAGAATTTGGCTTTTTGTGGGCACATTTATGTTTGTCACTCATTTGGACCAATGGGAAATTAAAGCCAAGGATCCATACTAATAGACTATGTAAGTCCGATTTCTCAATTGTATTTGAGAATTTTTCTATAAAATTTTAAAGATTAAGATTGTGTAAATTTTGTTCAGCTCTACGGGAATTTGGCTTTTTGTGGGCACATTTATGTTTGTCACTCATTTGGACCAATGGGAAATTAAAGCCAAGGATCCATACTAATAGACTATGTAAGTCCGATTTCTCAATTGTATTTGAGAATTTTTCTATAAAATTTTAAAGATTAAAATTGTGTAAATTTTGTTCAGCTCTACGGGAATTTGGCTTTTTGTGGGCACATTTATGTTTGTCACTCATTTGGACCAATGGGAAATTAAAGCCAAGGATCCATACTAATAGACTATGTAAGTCCGATTTCTCAATTGTATTTGAGAATTTTTCTATAAAATTTTAAAGATTAAAATTGTGTAAATTTTGTTCAGCTCTACGAGAATTTGGCTTTTTGTGGGCACATTTATGTTTGTCACTCATTTGGACCAATGGGAAATTAAAGCCAAGGATCCATACTAATAGACTATGTAAGTCCGATTTCTCAATTGTATTTGAGAATTTTTCTATAAAATTTTAAAGATTAAAATTGTGTAAATTTTGTTCAGATCTACGGGAATTTGGCTTTTTGTGGACACATTTATGTTTGTCACTCATTTGGACCAATAAGAAATTAAAGCCAAGGATCCATACTTATAGACTATCTAAGTACGATTTCTCAATTGTATTTGAAAATTTTTCTATAAAATTTGTTTGTCACTCATTTGGACCTATGGGAAATTAAAGCCAAGGATCCATACTTATAGACTATGTAAGTCCGATTTCTCAATTGTATTTGAGAATTTTTCTATAAAATTTTAAAGATTAAAATTGTGTAAATTTTGTTCAGATCTACGGGAATTTGGCTTTTTGTGGGCACATTTATGTTTGTCACTCATTTGGACCAATAAGAAATTAAAGCCAAGGATCCATACTTATAGACTATCTAAGTACGATTTCTCAATTGTATTTGAGAATTTTTCTATAAAATTTGTTTGTCACTCATTTGGACCAATGGGAAATTAAAGCCAAGGATCCATACTAATAGACTATGTAAGTCCGATTTCTCAATTGTATTTGAGAATTTTTCTATAAAATTTTAAAGATTAAAATTGTGTAAATTTTGTTCAGCTCTACGGGAATTTGGCTTTTTGTGGACACATTTATGTTTGTCACTCATTTGGACCAATAAGAAATTAAAGCCAAGGATCCATACTTATAGACTATCTAAGTCCGATTTCTCAATTGTATTTGAGAATTTTTCTATAACATTTGTTTGTCACTCATTTGGACCAATGGGAAATTAAAGCCAAGGATCCATACTTATAGACTATCTAAGTCCGATTTCTCAGTTGTATTTGAGAATTTTTCTATAACATTTGTTTGTCACTCATTTGGACCAATGGGAAATTAAAGCCAAGGATCCATACTAATAGACTATGTAAGTCCGATTTCTCAATTGTATTTGAGAATTTTTCTATAAAATTTTAAAGATTAAAATTGTGTAAATTTTGTTCAGCTCTACGAGAATTTGGCTTTTTGTGGGCACATTTATGTTTGTCACTCATTTGGACCAATGGGAAATTAAAGCCAAGGATCCATACTAATAGACTATGTAAGTCCGATTTCTCAATTGTATTTGAGAATTTTTCTATAAAATTTTAAAGATTAAGATTGTGTAAATTTTGTTCAGCTCTACGGGAATTTGGCTTTTTGTGGGCACATTTATGTTTGTCACTCATTTGGACCAATAAGAAATTAAAGCCAAGGATCCATACTTATAGACTATCTAAGTCCGATTTCTCAATTGTATTTGAGAATTTTTCTATAACATTTGTTTGTCACTTATTTGGACCAATGGGAAATTAAAGCCAAGGATCCATACATATAGACTATCTAAGTCCGATTTCTCAGTTGTATTTGAGAATTTTTCTATAACATTTGTTTGTCACTCATTTGGACCAATGGGAAATTAAAGCCAAGGATCCATACTTATAGACTATCAAAGTCCGATTTCTCAATTGTATTTGAGAATTTTTCTATAAAATTTTAAAGATTAAAATTGTGTAAATTTTGTTCAGCTCTACGGGAATTTGGCTTTTTGTGGGCACATTTATGTTTGTCACTCATTTGGACCAATAAGAAATTAAAGCCAAGGATCCATACTTATAGACTATCTAAGTCCGATTTCTCAATTGTATTTGAGAATTTTTCTATAAAATTTGTTTGTCACTCATTTGGACCAATGGGAAATTAAAGCCAAGGATCCATACTAATAGACTATGTAAGTCCGATTTCTCAATTGTATTTGAGAATTTTTCTATAAAATTTTAAAGATTAAGATTGTGTAAATTTTGTTCAGCTCTACGGGAATTTGGCTTTTTGTGGGCACATTTATGTTTGTCACTCATTTGGACCAATGGGAAATTAAAGCCAAGGATCCATACTAATAGACTATGTAAGTCCGATTTCTCAATTGTATTTGAGAATTTTTCTATAAAATTTTAAAGATTAAAATTGTGTAAATTTTGTTCAGCTCTACGGGAATTTGGCTTTTTGTGGGCACATTTATGTTTGTCACTCATTTGGACCAATGGGAAATTAAAGCCAAGGATCCATACTAATAGACTATGTAAGTCCGATTTCTCAATTGTATTTGAGAATTTTTCTATAAAATTTTAAAGATTAAAATTGTGTAAATTTTGTTCAGCTCTACGAGAATTTGGCTTTTTGTGGGCACATTTATGTTTGTCACTCATTTGGACCAATGGGAAATTAAAGCCAAGGATCCATACTAATAGACTATGTAAGTCCGATTTCTCAATTGTATTTGAGAATTTTTCTATAAAATTTTAAAGATTAAGATTGTGTAAATTTTGTTCAGCTCTACGGGAATTTGGCTTTTTGTGGGCACATTTATGTTTGTCACTCATTTGGACCAATGGGAAATTAAAGCCAAGGATCCATACTAATAGACTATGTAAGTCCGATTTCTCAATTGTATTTGAGAATTTTTCTATAAAATTTTAAAGATTAAGATTGTGTAAATTTTGTTCAGCTCTACGAGAATTTGGCTTTTTGTGGGCACATTTATGTTTGTCACTCATTTGGACCAATGGGAAATTAAAGCCAAGGATCCATACTAATAGACTATGTAAGTCCGATTTCTCAATTGTATTTGAGAATTTTTCTATAACATTTGTTTGTCACTCATTTGGACCAATGGGAAATTAAAGCCAAGGATCCATACTTATAGACTATCTAAGTCCGATTTCTCAATTGTATTTGAGAATTTTTCTATAACATTTGTTTGTCACTCATTTGGACCAATGGGAAATTAAAGCCAAGGATCCATACTAATAGACTATGTAAGTCCGATTTCTCAATTGTATTTGAGAATTTTTCTATAAAATTTGTTTGTCACTCATTTGGACCTATGGGAAATTAAAGCCAAGTATCCATACTTATAGACTATGTAAGTCCGATTTCTCAATTGTATTTGAGAATTTTTCTATAACATTTGTTTGTCACTCATTTGGACCTATGGGAAATTAAAGCCAAGGATCCATACTAATAGACTATGTAAGTCCGATTTCTCAATTGTATTTGAGAATTTTTCTATAAAATTTTAAACATTAAAATTGTGTAAATTTTGTTCAGCTCTACGGGAATTTGGCTATTTGTGGGCACATTTTTGTTTGTAAATCATTTGGACCAATAAGAAATTAAAGCCAAGGATCCATACTTATAGACTATCTAAGTCCGATTTCTCAATTGTATTTGAGAATTTTTCTATAACATTTGTTTGTCACTCATTTGGACCAATGGGAAATTAAAGCCAAGGATCCATACTAATAGACTATGTAAGTCCGATTTCTCAATTGTATTTGAGAATTTTTCTATAAAATTTTAAAGATTAAAATTGTGTAAATTTTGTTCAGCTCTACGGGAATTTGGCTTTTTGTGGGCACATTTATGTTTGTCACTCATTTGGACCAATAAGAAATTAAAGCCAAGGATCCATACTTATAGACTATCTAAGTCCGATTTCTCAATTGTATTTGAGAATTTTTCTATAAAATTTGTTTGTCACTCATTTGGACCAATGGGAAATTAAAGCCAAGGATCCATACTAATAGACTATGTAAGTCCGATTTCTCAATTGTATTTGAGAATTTTTCTATAAAATTTTAAAGATTAAAATTGTGTAAATTTTGTTCAGCTCTACGGGAATTTGGCTTTTTGTGGGCACATTTATGTTTGTCACTCATTTGGACCAATGGGAAATTAAAGCCAAGGATCCATACTAATAGACTATGTAAGTCCGATTTCTCAATTGTATTTGAGAATTTTTCTATAAAATTTTAAAGATTAAAATTGTGTAAATTTTGTTCAGCTCTACGAGAATTTGGCTTTTTGTGGGCACATTTATGTTTGTCACTCATTTGGACCAATGGGAAATTAAAGCCAAGGATCCATACTAATAGACTATGTAAGTCCGATTTCTCAATTGTATTTGAGAATTTTTCTATAAAATTTTAAAGATTAAGATTGTGTAAATTTTGTTCAGCTCTACGGGAATTTGGCTTTTTGTGGGCACATTTATGTTTGTCACTCATTTGGACCAATAAGAAATTAAAGCCAAGGATCCATACTAATAGACTATGTAAGTCCGATTTCTCAATTGTATTTGAGAATTTTTCTATAAAATTTTAAAGATTAAGATTGTGTAAATTTTGTTCAGCTCTACGAGAATTTGGCTTTTTGTGGGCACATTTATGTTTGTCACTCATTTGGACCAATGGGAAATTAAAGCCAAGGATCCATACTAATAGACTATGTAAGTCCGATTTCTCAATTGTATTTGAGAATTTTTCTATAAAATTTTAAACATTAAAATTGTGTCAATTTTGTTCAGCTCTACGGGAATTTGGCTATTTGTGGGCACATTTTTGTTTGTCACTCATTTGGACCAATAAGAAATTAAAGCCAAGGATCCATACTTATAGACTATCTAAGTCCGATTTCTCAATTGTATTTGAGAATTTTTCTATAACATTTGTTTGTCACTCATTTGGACCAATGGGAAATTAAAGCCAAGGATCCATACTAATAGACTATGTAAGTCCGATTTCTCAATTGTATTTGAGAATTTTTCTATAACATTTGTTTGTCACTCATTTGGACCAATGGGAAATTAAAGCCAAGGATCCATACTTATAGACTTTCTAAGTCCGATTTCTCAATTGTATTTGAGAATTTTTCTATAACATTTGTTTGTCACTCATTTGGACCAATGGGAAATTAAAGCCAAGGATCCATACTAATAGACTATGTAAGTCCGATTTCTCAATTGTATTTGAGAATTTTTCTATAAAATTTTAAACATTAAAATTGTGTCAATTTTGTTCAGATCTACGGGAATTTGGCTATTTGTGGGCACATTTATGTTTGTCACTTATTTGGACCAATAAGAAATTAAAGCCAAGGATCCATACTTATAGACTATCTAAGTCCGATTTCTCAATTGTATTTGAGAATTTTTCTATAAAATTTGTTTGTCACTCATTTGGACCTATGGGAAATTAAAGCCAAGTATCCATACTTATAGACTATGTAAGTCCGATTTCTCAATTGTATTTGAGAATTTTTCTATAACATTTGTTTGTCACTCATTTGGACCTATGGGAAATTAAAGCCAAGGATCCATACTAATAGACTATGTAAGTCCGATTTCTCAATTGTATTTGAGAATTTTTCTATAAAATTTTAAACATTAAAATTGTGTAAATTTTGTTCAGCTCTACGGGAATTTGGCTATTTGTGGGCACATTTTTGTTTGTCACTCATTTGGACCAATAAGAAATTAAAGCCAAGGATCCATACTTATAGACTATCTAAGTCCGATTTCTCAATTGTATTTGAGAATTTTTCTATAACATTTGTTTGTCACTCATTTGGACCAATGGGAAATTAAAGCCAAGGATCCATACTAATAGACTATGTAAGTCCGATTTCTCAATTGTATTTGAGAATTTTTCTATAAAATTTTAAAGATTAAAATTGTGTAAATTTTGTTCAGCTCTACGGGAATTTGGCTTTTTGTGGACACATTTATGTTTGTCACTCATTTGGACCAATAAGAAATTAAAGCCAAGGATCCATACTTATAGACTATCTAAGTCCGATTTCTCAATTGTATTTGAGAATTTTTCTATAACATTTGTTTGTCACTCATTTGGACCAATGGGAAATTAAAGCCAAGGATCCATACTAATAGACTATGTAAGTCCGATTTCTCAATTGTATTTGAGAATTTTTCTATAAAATTTTAAAGATTAAAATTGTGTAAATTTTGTTCAGCTCTACGAGAATTTGGCTTTTTGTGGGCACATTTATGTTTGTCACTCATTTGGACCAATGGGAAATTAAAGCCAAGGATCCATACTAATAGACTAAGTAAGTCCGATTTCTCAATTGTATTTGAGAATTTTTCTATAAAATTTTAAAGATTAAGATTGTGTAAATTTTGTTCAGCTCTACGGGAATTTGGCTTTTTGTGGGCACATTTATGTTTGTCACTCATTTGGACCAATAAGAAATTAAAGCCAAGGATCCATACTTATAGACTATCTAAGTCCGATTTCTCAATTGTATTTGAGAATTTTTCTATAACATTTGTTTGTCACTCATTTGGACCAATGGGAAATTAAAGCCAAGGATCCATACTAATAGACTATGTAAGTCCGATTTCTCAATTGTATTTGAGAATTTTTCTATAAAATTTTAAAGATTAAAATTGTGTAAATTTTGTTCAGCTCTACGGGAATTTGGCTTTTTGTGGGCACATTTATGTTTGTCACTCATTTGGACCAATAAGAAATCAAAGCCAAGGATCCATACTTATAGACTATCTAAGTCCGATTTCTCAATTGTATTTGAGAATTTTTCTATAACATTTGTTTGTCACTCATTTGGACCAATGGGAAATTAAAGCCAAGGATCCATACTAATAGACTATGTAAGTCCGATTTCTCAATTGTATTTGAGAATTTTTCTATAACATTTGTTTGTCACTCATTTGGACCAATGGGAAATTAAAGCCAAGGATCCATACTTATAGACTATCAAAGTCCGATTTCTCAATTGTATTTGAGAATTTTTCTATAAAATTTGTTTGTCACTCATTTGGACCTATGGGAAATTAAAGCCAAGGATCCATACTTATAGACTATGTAAGTCCGATTTCTCAATTGTATTTGAGAATTTTCCTATAAAATTTGTTTGTCACTCATTTGGACCTATGGGAAATTAAAGCCAAGGATCCATACTTATAGACTATGTAAGTCCGATTTCTCAATTGTATTTGAGAATTTTTCTATAAAATTTGTTTGTCACTCATTTGGACCTATGGGAAATTAAAGCCAAGGATCCATACTTATAGACTATGTAAGTCCGATTTCTCAATTGTATACGAGAATTTTTCTATAAAATTTGTTTGTCACTCATTTGGACCTATGGGAAATTAAAGCCAAGGATCCATACTAATAGACTATGTAAGTCCGATTTCTCAATTGTATTTGAGAATTTTTCTATAAAATTTTAAAGATTAAAATTGTGTAAATTTTGTTCAGCTCTACGGGAATTTGGCTTTTTGTGGGCACATTTATGTTTGTCACTCATTTGGACCAATGGGAAATTAAAGCCAAGGATCCATACTAATAGACTATGTAAGTACGATTTCTCAATTGTATTTGAGAATTTTTCTATAAAATTTTAAAGATTAAAATTGTGTAAATTTTGTTCAGCTCTACGGGAATTTGGCTTTTTGTGGGCACATTTATGTTTGTCACTTATTTGGACCAATAAGAAATTAAAGCCAAGGATCCATACTTATAGACTATCTAAGTGCGATTTCTCAATTGTATTTGAGAATTTTTCTATAAAATTTGTTTGTCACTCATTTGGACCTATGGGAAATTAAAGCCAAGGATCCATACTTATAGACTATATAAGTCCGATTTCTCAATTGTATACGAGAATTTTTCTATAAAATTTGTTTGTCACTCATTTGGACCTATGGGAAATTAAAGCCAAGGATCCATACTAATAGACTATGTAAGTACGATTTCTCAATTGTATTTGAGAATTTTTCTATAAAATTTTAAAGATTAAAATTGTGTAAATTTTGTTCAGCTCTACGGGAATTTGGCTTTTTGTGGGCACATTTATGTTTGTCACTCATTTGGACCAATGGGAAATTAAAGCCAAGGATCCATACTAATAGACTATGTAAGTCCGATTTCTCAATTGTATTTGAGAATTTTTCTATAAAATTTTAAAGATTAAGATTGTGTAAATTTTGTTCAGCTCTACGGGAATTTGGCTTTTTGTGGGCACATTTATGTTTGTCACTCATTTGGACCAATGGGAAATTAAAGCCAAGGATCCATACTAATAGACTATGTAAGTCCGATTTCTCAATTGTATTTGAGAATTTTTCTATAAAATTTTAAAGATTAAGATTGTGTAAATTTTGTTCAGCTCTACGGGAATTTGGCTTTTTGTGGGCACATTTATGTTTGTCACTCATTTGGACCAATGGGAAATTAAAGCCAAGGATCCATACTAATAGACTATGTAAGTACGATTTCTCAATTGTATTTGAGAATTTTTCTATAAAATTTTAAAGATTAAAATTGTGTAAATTTTGTTCAGCTCTACGGGAATTTGGCTTTTTGTGGGCACATTTATGTTTGTCACTTATTTGGACCAATAAGAAATTAAAGCCAAGGATCCATACTTATAGACTATCAAAGTCCGATTTCTCAATTGTATTTGAGAATTTTTCTATAAAATTTTAAAGATTAAGATTGTGTAAATTTTGTTCAGCTCTACGGGAATTTGGCTTTTTGTGGGCACATTTATGTTTGTCACTCATTTGGACCAATGGGAAATTAAAGCCAAGGATCCATACTTATAGACTATCAAAGTCCGATTTCTCAATTGTATTTGAGAATTTTTCTATAAAATTTTAAAGATTAAAATTGTGTAAATTTTGTTCAGCTCTACGGGAATTTGGCTTTTTGTGGGCACATTTATGTTTGTCACTCATTTGGACCAATAAGAAATTAAAGCCAAGGATCCATACTTATAGACTATCTAAGTCCGATTTCTCAATTGTATTTGAGAATTTTTCTATAACATTTGTTTGTCACTCATTTGGACCTATGGGAAATTAAAGCCAAGGATCCATACTAATAGATTATGTAAGTCCGATTTCTCAATTGTATTTGAGAATTTTTCTATAAAATTTTAAAGATTAAAATTGTGTAAATTTTGTTCAGATCTACGGGAATTTGGCTTTTTGTGGGCACATTTATGTTTGTCACTCATTTGGACCAATAAGAAATTAAAGCCTAGGATCCATACTTATAGACTATCTAAGTACGATTTCTCAATTGTATTTGAGAATTTTTCTATAAAATTTGTTTGTCACTCATTTGGACCTATGGGAAATTAAAGCCAAGGATCCATACTAATAGACTATGTAAGTCCGATTTCTCAATTGTATTTGAGAATTTTTCTATAAAATTTTAAAGATTAAAATTGTGTAAATTTTGTTCAGATCTACGGGAATTTGGCTTTTTGTGGGCACATTTATGTTTGTCACTCATTTGGACCAATAAGAAATTAAAGCCAAGGATCCATACTTATAGACTATCTAAGTACGATTTCTCAATTGTATTTGAGAATTTTTCTATAACATTTGTTTGTCACTCATTTGGACCAATGGGAAATTAAAGCCAAGGATCCATACTAATAGACTATGTAAGTCCGATTTCTCAATTGTATTTGAGAATTTTTCTATAAAATTTTAAAGATTAAAATTGTGTAAATTTTGTTCAGATCTACGGGAATTTGGCTTTTTGTGGGCACATTTATGTTTGTCACTCATTTGGACCAATAAGAAATTAAAGCCAAGGATCCATACTTATAGACTATCTAAGTACGATTTCTCAATTGTATTTGAGAATTTTTCTATAAAATTTGTTTGTCACTCATTTGGACCAATAAGAAATTAAAGCCAAGGATCCATACTTATAGACTATCTAAGTCCGATTTCTCAATTGTATTTGAGAATTTTTCTATAAAATTTGTTTGTCACTCATTTGGACCAATAAGAAATTAAAGCCAAGGATCCATACTTATAGACTATCTAAGTCCGATTTCTCAATTGTATTTGAGAATTTTTCTATAAAATTTGTTTGTCACTCATTTGGACCAATAAGAAATTAAAGCCAAGGATCCATACTTATAGACTATCTAAGTCCGATTTCTCAGTTGTATTTGAGAATTTTTCTATAACATTTGTTTGTCACTCATTTGGACCAATGGGAAATTAAAGCCAAGGATCCATACTAATAGACTATGTAAGTCCGATTTCTCAATTGTATTTGAGAATTTTTCTATAAAATTTTAAAGATTAAAATTGTGTAAATTTTGTTCAGATCTACGGGAATTTGGCTTTTTGTGGGCACATTTATGTTTGTCACTCATTTGGACCAATAAGAAATTAAAGCCAAGGATCCATACTAATAGACTATTTAAGTCCGATTTCTCAATTGTATTTGAGAATTTTTCTATAAAATTTTAAAGATTAAAATTGTGTAAATTTTGTTCAGAATCTACGGCTTTTTGTGGGCACATTTATGTTTGTCACTCATTTGGACCAATAAGAAATTAAAGCCAAGGATCCATACTTATAGACTATCTAAGTACGATTTCTCAATTGTATTTGAGAATTTTTCTATAAAATTTGTTTGTCACTCATTTGGACCAATAAGAAATTAAAGCCAAGGATCCATACTAATAGACTATGTAAGTCCGATTTCTCAATTGTATTTGAGAATTTTTCTATAACATTTGTTTGTCACTCATTTGGACCAATGGGAAATTAAAGCCAAGGATCCATACTTATAGACTATCTAAGTCCGATTTCTCAATTGTATTTGAGAATTTTTCTATAACATTTGTTTGTCACTCATTTGGACCAATGGGAAATTAAAGCCAAGGATCCATACTAATAGACTATGTAAGTCCGATTTCTCAATTGTATTTGAGAATTTTTCTATAAAATTTGTTTGTCACTCATTTGGACCTATGGGAAATTAAAGCCAAGTATCCATACTTATAGACTATGTAAGTCCGATTTCTCAATTGTATTTGAGAATTTTTCTATAACATTTGTTTGTCACTCATTTGGACCTATGGGAAATTAAAGCCAAGGATCCATACTAATAGACTATGTAAGTCCGATTTCTCAATTGTATTTGAGAATTTTTCTATAAAATTTTAAACATTAAAATTGTGTAAATTTTGTTCAGCTCTACGGGAATTTGGCTATTTGTGGGCACATTTTTGTTTGTCACTCATTTGGACCTATGGGAAATTAAAGCCAAGTATCCATACTTATAGACTATGTAAGTCCGATTTCTCAATTGTATTTGAGAATTTTTCTATAACATTTGTTTGTCACTCATTTGGACCTATGGGAAATTAAAGCCAAGGATCCATACTAATAGACTATGTAAGTCCGATTTCTCAATTGTATTTGAGAATTTTTCTATAAAATTTTAAACATTAAAATTGTGTAAATTTTGTTCAGCTCTACGGGAATTTGGCTATTTGTGGGCACATTTTTGTTTGTAAATCATTTGGACCAATAAGAAATTAAAGCCAAGGATCCATACTTATAGACTATCTAAGTCCGATTTCTCAATTGTATTTGAGAATTTTTCTATAACATTTGTTTGTCACTCATTTGGACCAATGGGAAATTAAAGCCAAGGATCCATACTAATAGACTATGTAAGTCCGATTTCTCAATTGTATTTGAGAATTTTTCTATAAAATTTTAAAGATTAAAATTGTGTAAATTTTGTTCAGCTCTACGGGAATTTGGCTTTTTGTGGGCACATTTATGTTTGTCACTCATTTGGACCAATAAGAAATTAAAGCCAAGGATCCATACTTATAGACTATCTAAGTCCGATTTCTCAATTGTATTTGAGAATTTTTCTATAAAATTTGTTTGTCACTCATTTGGACCAATGGGAAATTAAAGCCAAGGATCCATACTAATAGACTATGTAAGTCCGATTTCTCAATTGTATTTGAGAATTTTTCTATAAAATTTTAAAGATTAAAATTGTGTAAATTTTGTTCAGCTCTACGGGAATTTGGCTTTTTGTGGGCACATTTATGTTTGTCACTCATTTGGACCAATGGGAAATTAAAGCCAAGGATCCATACTAATAGACTATGTAAGTCCGATTTCTCAATTGTATTTGAGAATTTTTCTATAAAATTTTAAAGATTAAAATTGTGTAAATTTTGTTCAGCTCTACGAGAATTTGGCTTTTTGTGGGCACATTTATGTTTGTCACTCATTTGGACCAATGGGAAATTAAAGCCAAGGATCCATACTAATAGACTATGTAAGTCCGATTTCTCAATTGTATTTGAGAATTTTTCTATAAAATTTTAAAGATTAAGATTGTGTAAATTTTGTTCAGCTCTACGGGAATTTGGCTTTTTGTGGGCACATTTATGTTTGTCACTCATTTGGACCAATGGGAAATTAAAGCCAAGGATCCATACTAATAGACTATGTAAGTCCGATTTCTCAATTGTATTTGAGAATTTTTCTATAAAATTTTAAAGATTAAGATTGTGTAAATTTTGTTCAGCTCTACGAGAATTTGGCTTTTTGTGGGCACATTTATGTTTGTCACTCATTTGGACCAATGGGAAATTAAAGCCAAGGATCCATACTAATAGACTATGTAAGTCCGATTTCTCAATTGTATTTGAGAATTTTTCTATAAAATTTTAAACATTAAAATTGTGTCAATTTTGTTCAGCTCTACGGGAATTTGGCTATTTGTGGGCACATTTTTGTTTGTCACTCATTTGGACCAATAAGAAATTAAAGCCAAGGATCCATACTTATAGACTATCTAAGTCCGATTTCTCAATTGTATTTGAGAATTTTTCTATAACATTTGTTTGTCACTCATTTGGACCAATGGGAAATTAAAGCCAAGGATCCATACTAATAGACTATGTAAGTCCGATTTCTCAATTGTATTTGAGAATTTTTCTATAACATTTGTTTGTCACTCATTTGGACCAATGGGAAATTAAAGCCAAGGATCCATACTTATAGACTTTCTAAGTCCGATTTCTCAATTGTATTTGAGAATTTTTCTATAACATTTGTTTGTCACTCATTTGGACCAATGGGAAATTAAAGCCAAGGATCCATACTAATAGACTATGTAAGTCCGATTTCTCAATTGTATTTGAGAATTTTTCTATAAAATTTTAAAGATTAAAATTTTGTCAATTTTGTTCAGATCTACGGGAATTTGGCTATTTGTGGGCACATTTATGTTTGTCACTTATTTGGACCAATAAGAAATTAAAGCCAAGGATCCATACTTATAGACTATCTAAGTCCGATTTCTCAATTGTATTTGAGAATTTTTCTATAAAATTTGTTTGTCACTCATTTGGACCTATGGGAAATTAAAGCCAAGTATCCATACTTATAGACTATGTAAGTCCGATTTCTCAATTGTATTTGAGAATTTTTCTATAACATTTGTTTGTCACTCATTTGGACCTATGGGAAATTAAAGCCAAGGATCCATACTAATAGACTATGTAAGTCCGATTTCTCAATTGTATTTGAGAATTTTTCTATAAAATTTTAAACATTAAAATTGTGTAAATTTTGTTCAGCTCTACGGGAATTTGGCTATTTGTGGGCACATTTTTGTTTGTCACTCATTTGGACCAATAAGAAATTAAAGCCAAGGATCCATACTTATAGACTATCTAAGTCCGATTTCTCAATTGTATTTGAGAATTTTTCTATAACATTTGTTTGTCACTCATTTGGACCAATGGGAAATTAAAGCCAAGGATCCATACTTATAGACTATCTAAGTCCGATTTCTCAATTGTATTTGAGAATTTTTCTATAACATTTGCTTGTCACTCATTTGGACCTATGGGAAATTAAAGCCAAGGATCCATACTAATAGACTATGTAAGTCCGATTTCTCAATTGTATTTGAGAATTTTTCTATAAAATTTTAAAGATTAAAATTGTGTAAATTTTGTTCAGCTCTACGGGAATTTGGCTTTTTGTGGACACATTTATGTTTGTCACTCATTTGGACCAATAAGAAATTAAAGCCAAGGATCCATACTTATAGACTATCTAAGTCCGATTTCTCAATTGTATTTGAGAATTTTTCTATAACATTTGTTTGTCACTCATTTGGACCAATGGGAAATTAAAGCCATGGATCCATACTTATAGACTATCTAAGTCCGATTTCTCAATTGTATTTGAGAATTTTTCTATAACATTTGTTTGTCACTCATTTGGACCAATGGGAAATTAAAGCCAAGGATCCATACTAATAGACTATGTAAGTCCGATTTCTCAATTGTATTTGAGAATTTTTCTATAAAATTTTAAAGATTAAAATTGTGTAAATTTTGTTCAGCTCTACGGGAATTTGGCTTTTTGTGGACACATTTATGTTTGTCACTCATTTGGACCAATAAGAAATTAAAGCCAAGGATCCATACTTATAGACTATCTAAGTCCGATTTCTCAATTGTATTTGAGAATTTTTCTATAACATTTGTTTGTCACTCATTTGGACCAATGGGAAATTAAAGCCAAGGATCCATACTAATAGACTATGTAAGTCCGATTTCTCAATTGTATTTGAGAATTTTTCTATAAAATTTTAAAGATTAAAATTGTGTAAATTTTGTTCAGCTCTACGGGAATTTGGCTTTTTGTGGGCACATTTATGTTTGTCACTCATTTGGACCAATAAGAAATCAAAGCCAAGGATCCATACTTATAGACTATCTAAGTCCGATTTCTCAATTGTATTTGAGAATTTTTCTATAACATTTGTTTGTCACTCATTTGGACCAATGGGAAATTAAAGCCAAGGATCCATACTAATAGACTATGTAAGTCCGATTTCTCAATTGTATTTGAGAATTTTTCTATAACATTTGTTTGTCACTCATTTGGACCAATGGGAAATTAAAGCCAAGGATCCATACTTATAGACTATCAAAGTCCGATTTCTCAATTGTATTTGAGAATTTTTCTATAAAATTTGTTTGTCACTCATTTGGACCTATGGGAAATTAAAGCCAAGGATCCATACTTATAGACTATGTAAGTCCGATTTCTCAATTGTATTTGAGAATTTTTCTATAAAATTTGTTTGTCACTCATTTGGACCTATGGGAAATTAAAGCCAAGGATCCATACTTATAGACTATGTAAGTCCGATTTCTCAATTGTATTTGAGAATTTTTCTATAAAATTTGTTTGTCACTCATTTGGACCTATGGGAAATTAAAGCCAAGGATCCATACTTATAGACTATGTAAGTCCGATTTCTCAATTGTATACGAGAATTTTTCTATAAAATTTGTTTGTCACTCATTTGGACCTATGGGAAATTAAAGCCAAGGATCCATACTAATAGACTATGTAAGTCCGATTTCTCAATTGTATTTGAGAATTTTTCTATAAAATTTTAAAGATTAAAATTGTGTAAATTTTGTTCAGCTCTACGGGAATTTGGCTTTTTGTGGGCACATTTATGTTTGTCACTCATTTGGACCAATGGGAAATTAAAGCCAAGGATCCATACTAATAGACTATGTAAGTACGATTTCTCAATTGTATTTGAGAATTTTTCTATAAAATTTTAAAGATTAAAATTGTGTAAATTTTGTTCAGCTCTACGGGAATTTGGCTTTTTGTGGGCACATTTATGTTTGTCACTTATTTGGACCAATAAGAAATTAAAGCCAAGGATCCATACTTATAGACTATCTAAGTGCGATTTCTCAATTGTATTTGAGAATTTTTCTATAAAATTTGTTTGTCACTCATTTGGACCTATGGGAAATTAAAGCCAAGGATCCATACTTATAGACTATGTAAGTCCGATTTCTCAATTGTATACGAGAATTTTTCTATAAAATTTGTTTGTCACTCATTTGGACCTATGGGAAATTAAAGCCAAGGATCCATACTAATAGACTATGTAAGTACGATTTCTCAATTGTATTTGAGAATTTTTCTATAAAATTTTAAAGATTAAAATTGTGTAAATTTTGTTCAGCTCTACGGGAATTTGGCTTTTTGTGGGCACATTTATGTTTGTCACTCATTTGGACCAATGGGAAATTAAAGCCAAGGATCCATACTAATAGACTATGTAAGTCCGATTTCTCAATTGTATTTGAGAATTTTTCTATAAAATTTTAAAGATTAAGATTGTGTAAATTTTGTTCAGCTCTACGGGAATTTGGCTTTTTGTGGGCACATTTATGTTTGTCACTCATTTGGACCAATGGGAAATTAAAGCCAAGGATCCATACTAATAGACTATGTAAGTCCGATTTCTCAATTGTATTTGAGAATTTTTCTATAAAATTTTAAAGATTAAAATTGTGTAAATTTTGTTCAGCTCTACGGGAATTTGGCTTTTTGTGGGCACATTTATGTTTGTCACTCATTTGGACCAATGGGAAATTAAAGCCAAGGATCCATACTAATAGACTATGTAAGTCCGATTTCTCAATTGTATTTGAGAATTTTTCTATAAAATTTTAAAGATTAAAATTGTGTAAATTTTGTTCAGCTCTACGGGAATTTGGCTTTTTGTGGGCACATTTATGTTTGTCACTTATTTGGACCAATAAGAAATTAAAGCCAAGGATCCATACTTATAGACTATCTAAGTACGATTTCTCAATTGTATTTGAGAATTTTTCTATAAAATTTTTTTGTCACTCATTTGGACCTATGGGAAATTAAAGCCAAGGATCCATACTTATAGACTATGTAAGTCCGATTTCTCAATTGTATACGAGAATTTTTCTATAAAATTTGTTTGTCACTCATTTGGACCTATGGGAAATTAAAGCCAAGGATCCATACTAATAGACTATGTAAGTCCGATTTCTCAATTGTATTTGAGAATTTTTCTATAAAATTTTAAAGATTAAAATTGTGTAAATTTTGTTCAGCTCTACGGGAATTTGGCTTTTTGTGGGCACATTTATGTTTGTCACTCATTTGGACCAATGGGAAATTAAAGCCAAGGATCCATACTAATAGACTATGTAAGTCCGATTTCTCAATTGTATTTGAGAATTTTTCTATAAAATTTTAAAGATTAAGATTGTGTAAATTTTGTTCAGCTCTACGGGAATTTGGCTTTTTGTGGGCACATTTATGTTTGTCACTCATTTGGACCAATGGGAAATTAAAGCCAAGGATCCATACTAATAGACTATGTAAGTCCGATTTCTCAATTGTATTTGAGAATTTTTCTATAAAATTTTAAAGATTAAGATTGTGTAAATTTTGTTCAGCTCTACGGGAATTTGGCTTTTTGTGGGCACATTTATGTTTGTCACTCATTTGGACCAATGGGAAATTAAAGCCAAGGATCCATACTTATAGACTATCAAAGTCCGATTTCTCAATTGTATTTGAGAATTTTTCTATAAAATTTTAAAGATTAAAATTGTGTAAATTTTGTTCAGATCTACGGGAATTTGGCTTTTTGTGGGCACATTTATGTTTGTCACTCATTTGGACCAATAAGAAATTAAAGCCTAGGATCCATACTTATAGACTATCTAAGTACGATTTCTCAATTGTATTTGAGAATTTTTCTATAAAATTTGTTTGTCACTCATTTGGACCTATGGGAAATTAAAGCCAAGGATCCATACTAATAGACTATGTAAGTCCGATTTCTCAATTGTATTTGAGAATTTTTCTATAAAATTTTAAAGATTAAAATTGTGTAAATTTTGTTCAGATCTACGGGAATTTGGCTTTTTGTGGGCACATTTATGTTTGTCACTCATTTGGACCAATAAGAAATTAAAGCCAAGGATCCATACTTATAGACTATCTAAGTACGATTTCTCAATTGTATTTGAGAATTTTTCTATAAAATTTGTTTGTCACTCATTTGGACCAATAAGAAATTAAAGCCAAGGATCCATACTTATAGACTATCTAAGTCCGATTTCTCAATTGTATTTGAGAATTTTTCTATAAAATTTGTTTGTCACTCATTTGGACCAATAAGAAATTAAAGCCAAGGATCCATACTTATAGACTATCTAAGTCCGATTTCTCAATTGTATTTGAGAATTTTTCTATAAAATTTGTTTGTCACTCATTTGGACCAATAAGAAATTAAAGCCAAGGATCCATACTTATAGACTATCTAAGTCCGATTTCTCAGTTGTATTTGAGAATTTTTCTATAACATTTGTTTGTCACTCATTTGGACCAATGGGAAATTAAAGCCAAGGATCCATACTAATAGACTATGTAAGTCCGATTTCTCAATTGTATTTGAGAATTTTTCTATAAAATTTTAAAGATTAAAATTGTGTAAATTTTGTTCAGATCTACGGGAATTTGGCTTTTTGTGGGCACATTTATGTTTGTCACTCATTTGGACCAATAAGAAATTAAAGCCAAGGATCCATACTAATAGACTATTTAAGTCCGATTTCTCAATTGTATTTGAGAATTTTTCTATAAAATTTTAAAGATTAAAATTGTGTAAATTTTGTTCAGAATCTACGGCTTTTTGTGGGCACATTTATGTTTGTCACTCATTTGGACCAATAAGAAATTAAAGCCAAGGATCCATACTTATAGACTATCTAAGTACGATTTCTCAATTGTATTTGAGAATTTTTCTATAAAATTTGTTTGTCACTCATTTGGACCAATAAGAAATTAAAGCCAAGGATCCATACTAATAGACTATGTAAGTCCGATTTCTCAGTTGTATTTGAGAATTTTTCTATAACATTTGTTTGTCACTCATTTGGACCAATGGGAAATTAAAGCCAAGGATCCATACTAATAGACTATGTAAGTCCGATTTCTCAATTGTATTTGAGAATTTTTCTATAAAATTTTAAAGATTAAAATTGTGTAAATTTTGTTCAGATCTACGGGAATTTGGCTTTTTGTGGGCACATTTATGTTTGTCACTCATTTGGACCAATAAGAAATTAAAGCCAAGGATCCATACTAATAGACTATGTAAGTCCGATTTCTCAATTGTATTTGAGAATTTTTCTATAAAATTTTAAAGATTAAAATTGTGTAAATTTTGTTCAGAATCTACGGCTTTTTGTGGGCACATTTATGTTTGTCACTCATTTGGACCAATAAGAAATTAAAGCCAAGGCTCCATACTAATAGACTATGTAAGTCCGAGTTCTCAATTGTATTTGAGAATTTTTCTATAAAATTTTAAAGATTAAAATTGTGTAAATTTTGTTCAGCTCTACGGGAATTTGGCTTTTTGTGGACACATTTATGTTTGTCACTCATTTGGACCAATAAGAAATTAAAGCCAAGGATCCATACTTATAGACTATCTAAGTCCGATTTCTCAATTGTATTTGAGAATTTTTCTATAACATTTGTTTGTCACTCATTTGGACCAATGGGAAATTAAAGCCAAGGATCAATACTAATAGAGTATGTAAGTCCGATTTCTCAATTGTATTTGAGAATTTTTCTATAACATTTGTTTGTCACTCATTTGGACCAATGGGAAATTAAAGCCAAGGATCAATACTAATAGAGTATGTAAGTCCGATTTCTCAATTGTATTTGAGAATTTTTCTATAACATTTGTTTGTCACTCATTTGGACCAATGGGAAATTAAAGCCAAGGATCAATACTAATAGAGTATGTAAGTCCGATTTCTCAATTGTATTTGAGAATTTTTCTATAAAATTTTAAAGATTAAAATTGTGTAAATTTTGTTCAGATCTACGGGAATTTGGCTTTTTGTGGGCACATTTATGTTTGTCACTCATTTGGACCAATAAGAAATTAAAGCCAAGGATCCATACTTATAGACTATCTAAGTCCGATTTCTCAATTGTATTTGAGAATTTTTCTATAAAATTTGTTTGTCACTCATTTGGACCTATGGGAAATTAAAGCCAAGGATCCATACTAATAGACTATGTAAGTCCGATTTCTCAATTGTATTTGAGAATTTTTCTATAAAATTTTAAAGATTAAAATTGTGTAAATTTTGTTCAGCTCTGCGAGAATTTGGCTTTTTGTGGGCACATTTATGTTTGTCACTCATTTGGACCAATGGGAAATTAAAGCCAAGGATCCATACTAATAGACTATGTAAGTCCGATTTCTCAATTGTATTTGAGAATTTTTCTATAAAATTTTAAAGATTAAGATTGTGTAAATTTTTTTCAGCTCTACGGGAATTTGGCTTTTTGTGGGCACATTTATGTTTGTCACTCATTTGGACCAATAAGAAATTAAAGCCAAGGATCCATACTTATAGACTATCTAAGTCCGATTTCTCAATTGTATTTGAGAATTTTTCTATAACATTTGTTTGTCACTCATTTGGACCAATGGGAAATTAAAGCCAAGGATCCATACTAATAGACTATGTAAGTCCGATTTCTCAATTGTATTTGAGAATTTTTCTATAAAATTTTAAAGATTAAAATTGTGTAAATTTTGTTCAGCTCCACGGGAATTTGGCTTTTTGTGGGCAAATTTATGTTTGTCACTCATTTGGACCAATAAGAAATTAAAGCCAAGGATCCATACTTATAGACTATCTAAGTCCGATTTCTCAATTGTATTTGAGAATTTTTCTATAACATTTGTTTGTCACTCATTTGGACCAATGGGAAATTAAAGCCAAGGATCCATACTAATAGACTATGTAAGTCCGATTTCTCAATTGTATTTGAGAATTTTTCTATAACATTTGTTTGTCACTCATTTGGACCAATGGGAAATTAAAGCCAAGGATCCATACTTATAGACTATCTAAGTCCGATTTCTCAGTTGTATTTGAGAATTTTTCTATAACATTTGTTTGTCACTCATTTGGACCAATGGGAAATTAAAGCCAAGGATCCATACTTATAGACTATCAAAGTCCGATTTCTCAATTGTATTTGAGAATTTTTCTATAAAATTTTAAAGATTAAAATTGTGTAAATTTTGTTCAGCTCTACGGGAATTTGGCTTTTTGTAAGCACATTTATGTTTGTCACTCATTTGGACCAATGGGAAATTAAAGCCAAGGATCCATACTTATAGACTATCTAAGTCCGATTTCTCAGTTGTATTTGAGAATTTTTCTATAACATTTGTTTGTCACTCATTTGGACCAATGGGAAATTAAAGCCAAGGATCCATACTTATAGACTATCAAAGTCCGATTTCTCAATTGTATTTGAGAATTTTTCTATAAAATTTTAAAGATTAAAATTGTGTAAATTTTGTTCAGCTCTACGGGAATTTGGCTTTTTGTGGACACATTTATGTTTGTCTCTCATTTGGACCAATAAGAAATTAAAGCCAAGGATCCATTCTTATAGACTATCTAAGTCCGATTTCTCAATTGTATTTGAGAATTTTTCTATAACATTTGTTTGTCACTCATTTGGACCAATGGGAAATTAAAGCCAAGGATCCATACTTATAGACTATCTAAGTCCGATTTCTCAGTTGTATTTGAGAATTTTTCTATAACATTTGTTTGTCACTCATTTGGACCAATGGGAAATTAAAGCCAAGGATCCATACTAATAGACTATGTAAGTCCGATTTCTCAATTGTATTTGAGAATTTTTCTATAAAATTTTAAAGATTAAAATTGTGTAAATTTTGTTCAGATCTACGGGAATTTGGCTTTTTGTGGGCACATTTATGTTTGTCACTCATTTGGACCAATGGGAAATTAAAGCCAAGGATCCATACTAATAGACTATGTAAGTCCGATTTCTCAATTGTATTTGAGAATTTTTCTATAAAATTTTAAAGATTAAGATTGTGTAAATTTTGTTCAGCTCTACGGGAATTTGGCTTTTTGTGGGCACATTTATGTTTGTCACTCATTTGGACCAATAAGAAATTGAAGCCAAGGATCCATACTTATAGACTATCTAAGTCCGATTTCTCAATTGTATTTGAGAATTTTTCTATAACATTTGTTTGTCACTCATTTGGACCAATGGGAAATTAAAGCCAAGGATCCATACTAATAGACTATGTAAGTCCGATTTCTCAATTGTATTTGAGAATTTTTCTATAAAATTTTAAAGATTAAAATTGTGTAAATTTTGTTCAGCTCTACGGGAATTTGGCTTTTTGTGGGCACATTTATGTTTGTCACTCATTTGGACCAATAAGAAATTGAAGCCAAGGATCCATACTTATAGACTATCTAAGTCCGATTTCTCAATTGTATTTGAGAATTTTTCTATAACATTTGTTTGTCACTCATTTGGACCAATGTGAAATTAAAGCCAAGGATCCATACTAATAGACTATGTAAGTCCGATTTCTCAATTGTATTTGAGAATTTTTCTATAAAATTTTAAAGATTAAAATTGTGTAAATTTTGTTCAGCTCTACGGGAATTTGGCGCTTTGTGGGCACATTTATGTTTGTCACTCATTTGGACCAATAAGAAATTAAAGCCAAGGATCCATACTTATAGACTATCTAAGTCCGATTTCTCAATTGTATTTGAGAATTTTTCTATAACATTTGTTTGTCACTCATTTGGACCAATGGGAAATTAAAGCCAAGGATCCATACTTATAGAGTATCTAAGTCCGATTTCTCAATTGTATTTGAGAATTTTCTATAACATTTGTTTGTCACTCATTTGGACCAATGGGAAATTAAAGCCAAGGATCCATACTTATAGACTATCTAAGTCCGATTTCTCAGTTGTATTTGAGAATTTTTCTATAACATTTGTTTGTCACTCATTTGGACCAATGGGAAATTAAAGCCAAGGATCCATACTTATAGACTATCAAAGTCCGATTTCTCAATTGTATTTGAGAATTTTTCTATAAAATTTGTTTGTCACTCATTTGGACCTATGGGAAATTAAAGCCAAGGATCCATACTTATAGACTATGTAAGTCCGATTTCTCAATTGTATTTGAGAATTTTTCTATAAAATTTGTTTGTCACTCATTTGGACCTATGGGAAATTAAAGCCAAGGATCCATACTAATAGACTATGTAAGTCCGATTTCTCAATTGTATTTGAGAATTTTTCTATAAAATTTTAAAGATTAAAATTGTGTAAATTTTGTTCAGATCTACGGGAATTTGGCTTTTTGTGGGCATATTTATGTTTGTCACTCATTTGGACCAATAAGAAATTAAAGCCAAGGATCCATACTTATAGACTATCTAAGTCCGATTTCTCAATTGTATTTGAGAATTTTTCTATAACATTTGTTTGTCACTCATTTGGACCAATGGGAAATTAAAGCCAAGGATCCATACTAATAGACTATGTAAGTCCGATTTCTCAATTGTATTTGAGAATTTTTCTATAACATTTGTTTGTCACTCATTTGGACCAATGGGAAATTAAAGCCAAGGATCCATACTTATAGACTATCTAAGTCCGATTTCTCAATTGTATTTGAGAATTTTTCTATAACATTTGTTTGTCACTCATTTGGACCAATGGGAAATTAAAGCCAAGGATCCATACTAATAGACTATGTAAGTCCGATTTCTCAATTGTATTTGAGAATTTTTCTATAACATTTGTTTGTCACTCATTTGGACCAATGGGAAATTAAAGCCAAGGATCCATACTTATAGACTATCTAAGTCCGATTTCTCAGTTGTATTTGAGAATTTTTCTATAACATTTGTTTGTCACTCATTTGGACCAATGGGAAATTAAAGCCAAGGATCCATACTTATAGACTATCAAAGTCCGATTTCTCAATTGTATTTGAGAATTTTTCTATAAAATTTTAAAGATTAAAATTGTGTAAATTTTGTTCAGCTCTACGGGAATTTGGCTTTTTGTAAGCACATTTATGTTTGTCACTCATTTGGACCAATGGGAAATTAAAGCCAAGGATCCATACTTATAGACTATCTAAGTCCGATTTCTCAGTTGTATTTGAGAATTTTTCTATAACATTTGTTTGTCACTCATTTGGACCTATGGGAAATTAAAGCCAAGGATCCATACTAATAGACTATGTAAGTCCGATTTCTCAATTGTATTTGAGAATTTTTCTATAAAATTTTAAAAATTAAAATTGTGTAAATTTTGTTCAGCTCTACGGGAATTTGGCTTTTTGTGGGCACATTTATGTTTGTCACTCATTTGGACCAATAAGAAATTAAAGCCAAGGATCCATACTTATAGACTATCTAAGTCCGATTTCTCAATTGTATTTGAGAATTTTTCTATAACATTTGTTTGTCACTCATTTGGACCAATGGGAAATTAAAGCCAAGGATCCATACTTATAGACTATCTAAGTCCGATTTCTCAGTTGTATTTGAGAATTTTTCTATAACATTTGTTTGTCACTCATTTGGACCAATGGGAAATTAAAGCCAAGGATCCATACTAATAGACTATGTAAGTCCGATTTCTCAATTGTATTTGAGAATTTTTCTATAAAATTTTAAAGATTAAAATTGTGTAAATTTTGTTCAGATCTACGGGAATTTAGCTTTTTGTGGGCACATTTATGTTTGTCACTCATTTGGACCAATGGGAAATTAAAGCCAAGGATCCATACTAATAGACTATGTAAGTCCGATTTCTCAATTGTATTTGAGAATTTTTCTATAAAATTTTAAAGATTAAGATTGTGTAAATTTTGTTCAGCTCTACGGGAATTTGGCTTTTTGTGGGCACATTTATGTTTGTCACTCATTTGGACCAATAAGAAATTGAAGCCAAGGATCCATACTTATAGACTATCTAAGTCCGATTTCTCAATTGTATTTGAGAATTTTTCTATAACATTTGTTTGTCACTCATTTGGACCAATGGGAAATTAAAGCCAAGGATCCATACTAATAGACTATGTAAGTCCGATTTCTCAATTGTATTTGAGAATTTTTCTATAAAATTTTAAAGATTAAAATTGTGTAAATTTTGTTCAGCTCTACGGGAATTTGGCTATTTGTGGGCACATTTTTGTTTGTCACTCATTTGGACCAATAAGAAATTAAAGCCAAGGATCCATACTTATAGACTATCTAAGTCCGATTTCTCAATTGTATTTGAGAATTTTTCTATAACATTTGTTTGTCACTCATTTGGACCAATGGGAAATTAAAGCCAAGGATCCATACTTATAGACTATGTAAGTCCGATTTCTCAATTGTATTTGAGAATTTTTCTATAAAATTTTAAAGATTAAAATTGTGTAAATTTTGTTCAGCTCTACGGGAATTTGGCTATTTGTGGGCACATTTTTGTTTGTCACTCATTTGGACCAATAAGAAATTAAAGCCAAGGATCCATACTTATAGACTATCTAAGTCCGATTTCTCAATTGTATTTGAGAATTTTTCTATAACATTTGTTTGTCACTCATTTGGACCAATGGGAAATTAAAGCCAAGGATCCATACTAATAGACTATGTAAGTCCGATTTCTCAATTGTATTTGAGAATTTTTCTATAAAATTTTAAAGATTAAAATTGTGTAAATTTTGTTCAGCTCTACGGGAATTTGGCGCTTTGTGGGCACATTTATGTTTGTCACTCATTTGGACCAATAAGAAATTAAAGCCAAGGATCCATACTTATAGACTATCTAAGTCCGATTTCTCAATTGTATTTGAGAATTTTTCTATAAAATTTTAAAGATTAAGATTGTGTAAATTTTGTTCAGCTCTACGGGAATTTGGCTTTTTGTGGGCATATTTATGTTTGTCACTCATTTGGACCAATAAGAAATTAAAGCCAAGGATCCATACTAATAGACTATTTAAGTCCGATTTCTCAATTGTATTTGAGAATTTTTCTATAAAATTTTAAAGATTAAAATTGTGTAAATTTTGTTCAGCTCTACGGGAATTTGGCGCTTTGTGGGCACATTTATGTTTGTCACTCATTTGGACCAATAAGAAATTAAAGCCAAGGATCCATACTTATAGACTATCTAAGTCCGATTTCTCAATTGTATTTGAGAATTTTTCTATAACATTTGTTTGTCACTCATTTGGACCAATGGGAAATTAAAGCCAAGGATCCATACTTATAGAGTATCTAAGTCCGATTTCTCAATTGTATTTGAGAATTTTTCTATAACATTTGTTTGTCACTCATTTGGACCAATGGGAAATTAAAGCCAAGGATCCATACTTATAGACTATCTAAGTCCGATTTCTCAGTTGTATTTGAGAATTTTTCTATAACATTTGTTTGTCACTCATTTGGACCTATGGGAAATTAAAGCCAAGGATCCATACTAATAGACTATGTAAGTCCGATTTCTCAATTGTATTTGAGAATTTTTCTATAAAATTTTAAAGATTAAAATTGTGTAAATTTTGTTCAGCTCTACGGGAATTTGGCTTTTTGTAAGCACATTTATGTTTGTCACTCATTTGGACCAATGGGAAATTAAAGCCAAGGATCCATACTTATAGACTATCTAAGTCCGATTTCTCAGTTGTATTTGAGAATTTTTCTATAACATTTGTTTGTCACTCATTTGGACCTATGGGAAATTAAAGCCAAGGATCCATACTAATAGACTATGTAAGTCCGATTTCTCAATTGTATTTGAGAATTTTTCTATAAAATTTTAAAAATTAAAATTGTGTAAATTTTGTTCAGCTCTACGGGAATTTGGCTTTTTGTGGGCACATTTATGTTTGTCACTCATTTGGACCAATAAGAAATTAAAGCCAAGGATCCATACTTATAGACTATCTAAGTCCGATTTCTCAATTGTATTTGAGAATTTTTCTATAACATTTGTTTGTCACTCATTTGGACCAATGGGAAATTAAAGCCAAGGATCCATACTTATAGACTATCTAAGTCCGATTTCTCAGTTGTATTTGAGAATTTTTCTATAACATTTGTTTGTCACTCATTTGGACCAATGGGAAATTAAAGCCAAGGATCCATACTAATAGACTATGTAAGTCCGATTTCTCAATTGTATTTGAGAATTTTTCTATAAAATTTTAAAGATTAAAATTGTGTAAATTTTGTTCAGATCTACGGGAATTTAGCTTTTTGTGGGCACATTTATGTTTGTCACTCATTTGGACCAATGGGAAATTAAAGCCAAGGATCCATACTAATAGACTATGTAAGTCCGATTTCTCAATTGTATTTGAGAATTTTTCTATAAAATTTTAAAGATTAAGATTGTGTAAATTTTGTTCAGCTCTACGGGAATTTGGCTTTTTGTGGGCACATTTATGTTTGTCACTCATTTGGACCAATAAGAAATTGAAGCCAAGGATCCATACTTATAGACTATCTAAGTCCGATTTCTCAATTGTATTTGAGAATTTTTCTATAACATTTGTTTGTCACTCATTTGGACCAATGGGAAATTAAAGCCAAGGATCCATACTAATAGACTATGTAAGTCCGATTTCTCAATTGTATTTGAGAATTTTTCTATAAAATTTTAAAGATTAAAATTGTGTAAATTTTGTTCAGCTCTACGGGAATTTGGCTATTTGTGGGCACATTTTTGTTTGTCACTCATTTGGACCAATAAGAAATTAAAGCCAAGGATCCATACTTATAGACTATCTAAGTCCGATTTCTCAATTGTATTTGAGAATTTTTCTATAACATTTGTTTGTCACTCATTTGGACCAATGGGAAATTAAAGCCAAGGATCCATACTTATAGACTATGTAAGTCCGATTTCTCAATTGTATTTGAGAATTTTTCTATAAAATTTTAAAGATTAAAATTGTGTAAATTTTGTTCAGCTCTACGGGAATTTGGCTATTTGTGGGCACATTTTTGTTTGTCACTCATTTGGACCAATAAGAAATTAAAGCCAAGGATCCATACTTATAGACTATCTAAGTCCGATTTCTCAATTGTATTTGAGAATTTTTCTATAACATTTGTTTGTCACTCATTTGGACCAATGGGAAATTAAAGCCAAGGATCCATACTAATAGACTATGTAAGTCCGATTTCTCAATTGTATTTGAGAATTTTTCTATAAAATTTTAAAGATTAAAATTGTGTAAATTTTGTTCAGCTCTACGGGAATTTGGCGCTTTGTGGGCACATTTATGTTTGTCACTCATTTGGACCAATAAGAAATTAAAGCCAAGGATCCATACTTATAGACTATCTAAGTCCGATTTCTCAATTGTATTTGAGAATTTTTCTATAAAATTTTAAAGATTAAGATTGTGTAAATTTTGTTCAGCTCTACGGGAATTTGGCTTTTTGTGGGCATATTTATGTTTGTCACTCATTTGGACCAATAAGAAATTAAAGCCAAGGATCCATACTAATAGACTATTTAAGTCCGATTTCTCAATTGTATTTGAGAATTTTTCTATAAAATTTTAAAGATTAAAATTGTGTAAATTTTGTTCAGCTCTACGGGAATTTGGCGCTTTGTGGGCACATTTATGTTTGTCACTCATTTGGACCAATAAGAAATTAAAGCCAAGGATCCATACTTATAGACTATCTAAGTCCGATTTCTCAATTGTATTTGAGAATTTTTCTATAACATTTGTTTGTCACTCATTTGGACCAATGGGAAATTAAAGCCAAGGATCCATACTTATAGAGTATCTAAGTCCGATTTCTCAATTGTATTTGAGAATTTTTCTATAACATTTGTTTGTCACTCATTTGGACCAATGGGAAATTAAAGCCAAGGATCCATACTTATAGACTATCTAAGTCCGATTTCTCAGTTGTATTTGAGAATTTTTCTATAACATTTGTTTGTCACTCATTTGGACCAATGGGAAATTAAAGCCAAGGATCCATACTTATAGACTATCAAAGTCCGATTTCTCAATTGTATTTGAGAATTTTTCTATAAAATTTGTTTGTCACTCATTTGGACCTATGGGAAATTAAAGCCAAGGATCCATACTTATAGACTATGTAAGTCCGATTTCTCAATTGTATTTGAGAATTTTTCTATAAAATTTGTTTGTCACTCATTTGGACCTATGGGAAATTAAAGCCAAGGATCCATACTAATAGACTATGTAAGTCCGATTTCTCAATTGTATTTGAGAATTTTTCTATAAAATTTTAAAGATTAAAATTGTGTAAATTTTGTTCAGATCTACGGGAATTTGGCTTTTTGTGGGCATATTTATGTTTGTCACTCATTTGGACCAATAAGAAATTAAAGCGAAGGATCCATACTAATAGACTATGTTAGTCCGATTTCTCAATTGTATTTGAGAATTTTTCTATAAAATTTGTTTATCACTCATTTGGACCTATGGGAAATTAAAGCCAATGATCCATACTTATAGACTATGTAAGTCCGATTTCTCAATTGTATTTGAGAATTTTTCTATAAAATTTGTTTGTCACTCATTTGGACCTATGGGAAATTAAAGCCAAGGATCCATACTTATAGACTATCTAAGTCCGATTTCTCAATTGTATTTGAGAATTTTTCTATAAAATTTTAAAGATTAAAATTGTGTAAATTTTGTTCAGCTCTACGGGAATTTGGCTTTTTGTGGGCACATTTATGTTTGTCACTCATTTGGACCAATAAGAAATTAAAGCCAAGGATCCATACTTATAGACTATCTTAGTCCGATTTCTCAATTGTATTTGAGAATTTTTCTATAACATTTGTTTGTCACTCATTTGGACCTATGGGAAATTAAAGCCAAGGATCCATACTAATAGACTATGTAAGTCCGATTTCTCAATTGTATTTGAGAATTTTTCTATAAAATTTTAAAGATTAAAATTGTGTAAATTTTGTTCAGATCTACGGGAATTTGGCTTTTTGTGGGCATATTTATGTTTGTCACTCATTTGGACCATTAAGAAATTAAAGCCAAGGATCCATACTTATAGACTATCTAAGTACGATTTCTCAATTGTATTTGAGAATTTTTCTATAAAATTTGTTTGTCACTCATTTGGACCTATGGGAAATTAAAGCCAAGGATCCATACTAATAGACTATGTAAGTCCGATTTCTCAATTGTATTTGAGAATTTTTCTATAAAATTTTAAAGATTAAAATTGTGTAAATTTTGTTCAGATCTACGGGAATTTGGCTTTTTGTGGGCACATTTATGTTTGTCACTCATTTGGACCAATGGGAAATTAAAGCCAAGGATCCATACTAATAGACTATGTAAGTCCGATTTCTCAATTGTATTTGAGAATTTTTCTATAAAATTTTAAAGATTAAAATTGTGTAAATTTTGTTCAGATCTACGGGAATTTGGCTTTTTGTGGGCATATTTATGTTTGTCACTCATTTGGACCATTAAGAAATTAAAGCCAAGGATCCATACTTATAGACTATCTAAGTACGATTTCTCAATTGTATTTGAGAATTTTTCTATAAAATTTGTTTGTCACTCATTTGGACCTATGGGAAATTAAAGCCAAGGATCCATACTAATAGACTATGTAAGTCCGATTTCTCAATTGTATTTGAGAATTTTTCTATAAAATTTTAAAGATTAAAATTGTGTAAATTTTGTTCAGATCTACGGGAATTTGGCTTTTTGTGGGCATATTTATGTTTGTCACTCATTTGGACCATTAAGAAATTAAAGCCAAGGATCCATACTTATAGACTATCTAAGTACGATTTCTCAATTGTATTTGAGAATTTTTCTATAAAATTTGTTTGTCACTCATTTGGACCTATGGGAAATTAAAGCCAAGGATCCATACTAATAGACTATGTAAGTCCGATTTCTCAATTGTATTTGAGAATTTTTCTACAAAATTTGTTTGTCACTCATTTGGACCTATGGGAAATTAAAGCCAAGGATCCATACTAATAGACTATGTAAGTCCGATTTCTCAATTGTATTTGAGAATTTTTCTATAAAATTTGTTTGTCACTCATTTGGACCTATGGGAAATTAAAGCCAAGGATCCATACTAATAGACTATGTAAGTCCGATTTCTCAATTGTATTTGAGAATTTTTCTACAAAATTTGTTTGTCACTCATTTGGACCTATGGGAAATTAAAGCGAAGGATCCATACTAATAGACTATGTAAGTCCGATTTCTCAATTGTATTTGAGAATTTTTCTATAAAATTTTAAAGACTAAAATTGTGTAAATTTTGTTCAGATCTACGGGAATTTGGCTTTTTGTGGGCATATTTATGTTTGTCACTCATTTGGACCATTAAGAAATTAAAGCCAAGGATCCATACTTATAGACTATGTAAGTCCGATTTCTCAATTGTATTTGAGAATTTTCTATAAAATTTGTTTGTCACTCATTTGGACCTAAGGGAAATTAAAGCCAAGGATCCATACTAATAGACTATGTAAGTCCGATTTCTCAATTGTATTTGAGAATTTTCTATAAAATTTGTTTGTCACTCATTTGGACCTATGGGAAATTAAAGCCAAGGATCCATACTAATAGACTATGTAAGTCCGATTTCTCAATTGTATTTGAGAATTTTTCTATAAAATTTTAAAAATTAAAATTGTGTAAATTTTGTTCAGATCTACGGGAATTTGGCTTTTTGTGGGCATATTTATGTTTGTCACTCATTTGGACCATTAAGAAATTAAAGCCAAGGATCCATACTTATAGACTATCTAAGTACGATTTCTCAATTGTATTTGAGAATTTTTCTATAAAATTTGTTTGTCACTCATTTGGACCTATGGGAAATTAAAGCCAAGGATCCATACTAATAGACTATGTAAGTCCGAATTCTCAATTGTATTTGAGAATTTTTCTATAAAATTTTAAAGATTAAAATTGTGTAAATTTTGTTCAGATCTACGGGAATTTGGCTTTTTGTGGGCACATTTATGTTTGTCACTCATTTGGACCAATAAGAAATTAAAGCGAAGGATCCATACTAATAGACTATGTAAGTCCGATTTCTCAATTGTATTTGAGAATTTTTCTATAAAATTTGTTTGTCACTCATTTGGACCTATGGGAAATTAAAGCCAAGGATCCATACTAATAGACTATGTAAGTCCGATTTCTCAATTGTATTTGAGAATTTTTCTATAAAATTTTAAAGATTAAAATTGTGTAAATTTTGTTCAGATCTACGGGAATTTGGCTTTTTGTGGGCATATTTATGTTTGTCACTCATTTGGACCATTAAGAAATTAAAGCCAAGGATCCATACTTATAGACTATCTAAGTACGATTTCTCAATTGTATTTGAGAATTTTTCTATAAAATTTGTTTGTCACTCATTTGGACCTATGGGAAATTAAAGCCAAGGATCCATACTAATAGACTATGTAAGTCCGATTTCTCAATTGTATTTGAGAATTTTTCTACAAAATTTGTTTGTCACTCATTTGGACCTATGGGAAATTAAAGCCAAGGATCCATACTTATAGACTATGTAAGTCCGATTTCTCAATTGTATTTGAGAATTTTTCTATAAAATTTGTTTGTCACTCATTTGGACCTATGGGAAATTAAAGCCAAGGATCCATACTAATAGACTATGTAAGTCCGATTTCTCAATTGTATTTGAGAATTTTTCTATAAAATTTTAAAGATTAAAATTGTGTAAATTTTGTTCAGATCTACGGGAATTTGGCTTTTTGTGGGCATATTTATGTTTGTCACTCATTTGGACCATTAAGAAATTAAAGCCAAGGATCCATACTTATAGACTATCTAAGTACGATTTCTCAATTGTATTTGAGAATTTTTCTATAAAATTTGTTTGTCACTCATTTGGACCTATGGGAAATTAAAGCCAAGGATCCATACTAATAGACTATGTAAGTCCGATTTCTCAATTGTATTTGAGAATTTTTCTACAAAATTTGTTTGTCACTCATTTGGACCTATGGGAAATTAAAGCCAAGGATCCATACTTATAGACTATGTAAGTCCGATTTCTCAATTGTATTTGAGAATTTTTCTATAAAATTTGTTTGTCACTCATTTGGACCTATGGGAAATTAAAGCGAAGGATCCATACTAATAGACTATGTAAGTCCGATTTCTCAATTGTATTTGAGAATTTTTCTATAAAATTTTAAAGATTAAAATTGTGTAAATTTTGTTCAGATCTACGGGAATTTGGCTTTTTGTGGGCATATTTATGTTTGTCACTCATTTGGACCATTAAGAAATTAAAGCCAAGGATCCATACTTATAGACTATCTAAGTACGATTTCTCAATTGTATTTGAGAATTTTTCTATAAAATTTGTTTGTCACTCATTTGGACCTATGGGAAATTAAAGCCAAGGATCCATACTAATAGACTATGTAAGTCCGATTTCTCAATTGTATTTGAGAATTTTTCTATAAAATTTGTTTGTCACTCATTTGGACCTATGGGAAATTAAAGCCAAGGATCCATACTAATAGACTATGTAAGTCCGATTTCTCAATTGTATTTGAGAATTTTTCTATAAAATTTTAAAGATTAAAATTGTGTAAATTTTGTTCAGATCTACGGGAATTTGGCTTTTTGTGGGCATATTTATGTTTGTCACTCATTTGGACCACTAAGAAATTAAAGCCAAGGATCCATACTTATAGACTATCTAAGTACGATTTCTCAATTGTATTTGAGAATTTTTCTATAAAATTTGTTTGTCACTCATTTGGACCTATGGGAAATTAAAGCCAAGGATCCATACTAATAGACTATGTAAGTCCGAATTCTCAATTGTATTTGAGAATTTTTCTATAAAATTTTAAAGATTAAAATTGTGTAAATTTTGTTCAGATCTACGGGAATTTGGCTTTTTGTGGGCACATTTATGTTTGTCACTCATTTGGACCAATAAGAAATTAAAGCGAAGGATCCATACTTATAGACTATCTAAGTACGATTTCTCAATTGTATTTGAGAATTTTTCTATAACATTTGTTTGTCACTCATTTGGACCAATGGGAAATTAAAGCCAAGGATCCATACTAATAGACTATGTAAGTCCGATTTCTCAATTGTATTTGAGAATTTTTCTATAAAATTTTAAAGATTAAAATTGTGTAAATTTTGTTCAGATCTACGGGAATTTGGCTTTTTGTGGGCATATTTATGTTTGTCACTCATTTGGACCAATAAGAAATTAAAGCGAAGGATCCATACTAATAGACTATGTAAGTCCGATTTCTCAATTGTATTTGAGAATTTTTCTATAAAATTTGTTTGTCACTCATTTGGACCTATGGGAAATTAAAGCCAAGGATCCATACTAATAGACTATGTAAGTCCGATTTCTCAATTGTATTTGAGAATTTTTCTATAAAATTTTAAAGATTAAAATTGTGTAAATTTTGTTCAGATCTACGGGAATTTGGCTTTTTGTGGGCACATTTATGTTTGTCACTCATTTGGACCAATAAGAAATTAAAGCCAAGGATCCATACTTATAGACTATCTAAGTACGATTTCTCAATTGTATTTGAGAATTTTTCTATAAAATTTGTTTGTCACTCATTTGGACCTATGGGAAATTAAAGCCAATGATCCATACTTATAGACTATGTAAGTCCGATTTCTCAATTGTATTTGAGAATTTTTCTATAAAATTTGTTTGTCACTCATTTGGACCTATGGGAAATTAAAGCGAAGGATCCATACTAATAGACTATGTAAGTCCGATTTCTCAATTGTATTTGAGAATTTTTCTATAAAATTTGTTTGTCACTCATTTGGACCTATGGGAAATTAAAGCCAAGGATCCATACTTATAGACTATCTAAGTCCGATTTCTCAATTGTATTTGAGAATTTTTCTATAACATTTGTTTGTCACTCATTTGGACCAATGGAAAATTAAAGCCAAGGATCCATACTTATAGACTATGTAAGTCCGATTTCTCAATTGTATTTGAGAATTTTTCTATAAAATTTGTTTGTCACTCATTTGGACCTATGGGAAATTAAAGCCAAGGATCCATACTAATAGACTATGTAAGTCCGATTTCTCAATTGTATTTGAGAATTTTTCTATAACATTTGTTTGTCACTCATTTGGACCAATGGGAAATTAAAGCCAAGGATCCATACTTATAGACTATCTAAGTCCGATTTCTCATTTGTATTTGAGAATTTTTCTATAAAATTTGTTTGTCACTCATTTGGACCAATGGGAAATTAAAGCCAAGGATCCATACTTATAGAGTATCTAAGTCCGATTTCTCAATTGTATTTGAGAATTTTTCTATAAAATTTTAAACATTAAAATTGTGTCAATTTTGTTCAGATCTACGGGAATTTGGCTATTTGTGGGCACATTTATGTTTGTCACTCATTTGGACCAATAAGAAATTAAAGCCAAGGATCCATACTTATAGACTATCTAAGTCCGATTTCTCAATTGTATTTGAGAATTTTTCTATAACATTTGTTTGTCACTCATTTGGACCAATGGAAAATTAAAGCCAAGGATCCATACTTATAGACTATGTAAGTCCGATTTCTCAATTGTATTTGAGAATTTTTCTATAAAATTTGTTTGTCACTCATTTGGACCTATGGGAAATTAAAGCCAATGATCCATACTTATAGACTATGTAAGTCCGATTTCTCAATTGTATTTGAGAATTTTTCTATAAAATTTGTTTGTCACTCATTTGGACCTATGGGAAATTAAAGCGAAGGATCCATACTAATAGACTATGTAAGTCCGATTTCTCAATTGTATTTGAGAATTTTTCTATAAAATTTGTTTGTCACTCATTTGGACCTATGGGAAATTAAAGCCAAGGATCCATACTTATAGACTATCTAAGTCCGATTTCTCAATTGTATTTGAGAATTTTTCTATAACATTTGTTTGTCACTCATTTGGACCAATGGAAAATTAAAGCCAAGGATCCATACTTATAGACTATGTAAGTCCGATTTCTCAATTGTATTTGAGAATTTTTCTATAAAATTTGTTTGTCACTCATTTGGACCTATGGGAAATTAAAGCCAAGGATCCATACTAATAGACTATGTAAGTCCGATTTCTCAATTGTATTTGAGAATTTTTCTATAACATTTGTTTGTCACTCATTTGGACCAATGGGAAATTAAAGCCAAGGATCCATACTTATAGACTATCTAAGTCCGATTTCTCATTTGTATTTGAGAATTTTTCTATAAAATTTGTTTGTCACTCATTTGGACCAATGGGAAATTAAAGCCAAGGATCCATACTTATAGAGTATCTAAGTCCGATTTCTCAATTGTATTTGAGAATTTTTCTATAAAATTTTAAACATTAAAATTGTGTCAATTTTGTTCAGATCTACGGGAATTTGGCTATTTGTGGGCACATTTATGTTTGTCACTCATTTGGACCAATAAGAAATTAAAGCCAAGGATCCATACTTATAGACTATCTAAGTCCGATTTCTCAATTGTATTTGAGAATTTTTCTATAACATTTGTTTGTCACTCATTTGGACCAATGGAAAATTAAAGCCAAGGATCCATACTTATAGACTATGTAAGTCCGATTTCTCAATTGTATTTGAGAATTTTTCTATAAAATTTGTTTGTCACTCATTTGGACCTATGGGAAATTAAAGCCAAGGATCCATACTAATAGACTATGTAAGTCCGATTTCTCAATTGTATTTGAGAATTTTTCTATAAAATTTGTTTGTCACTCATTTGGACCTATTAGAAATTAAAGCCAAGGATCCATACTTATAGACTATCTAAGTCCGATTTCTCAATTGTATTTGAGAATTTTTCTATAAAATTTTAAAGATTAAAATTGTGTAAATTTTGTTCAGCTCTACGGGAATTTGGCTTTTTGTGGGCACATTTATGTTTGTCACTCATTTGGACCAATAAGAAATTAAAGCCAAGGATCCATACTTATAGACTATCTAAGTCCGATTTCTCAATTGTATTTGAGAATTTTTCTATAAAATTTGTTTGTCACTCATTTGGACCTATGGGAAATTAAAGCCAAGGATCCATACTAATAGACTATGTAAGTCCGATTTCTCAATTGTATTTGAGAATTTTTCTATAAAATTTGTTTGTCACTCATTTGGACCTATGGGAAATTAAAGCCAAGGATCCATACTAATAGACTATGTAAGTCCGATTTCTCAATTGTATTTGAGAATTTTTCTATAAAATTTTAAAGATTAAAATTGTGTAAATTTTGTTCAGATCTACGGGAATTTGGCTTTTTGTGGGCATATTTATGTTTGTCACTCATTTGGACCATTAAGAAATTAAAGCCAAGGATCCATACTTATAGACTATCTAAGTACGATTTCTCAATTGTATTTGAGAATTTTTCTATAAAATTTGTTTGTCACTCATTTGGACCTATGGGAAATTAAAGCCAAGGATCCATACTAATAGACTATGTAAGTCCGATTTCTCAATTGTATTTGAGAATTTTTCTATAAAATTTGTTTGTCACTCATTTGGACCAATGGGAAATTAAAGCCAAGGATCCATACTAATAGACTATGTAAGTCCGATTTCTCAATTGTATTTGAGAATTTTTCTATAAAATTTTAAAGATTAAAATTGTGTAAATTTTGTTCAGCTCTACGGGAATTTGGCTTTTTGTGGACACATTTATGTTTGTCACTCATTTGGACCAATAAGAAATTAAAGCCAAGGATCCATACTTATAGACTATCTAAGTCCGATTTCTCAATTGTATTTGAGAATTTTTCTATAACATTTGTTTGTCACTCATTTGGACCAATGGGAAATTAAAGCCAAGGATCCATACTAATAGACTATGTAAGTCCGATTTCTCAATTGTATTTGAGAATTTTTCTATAACATTTGTTTGTCACTCATTTGGACCAATGGGAAATTAAAGCCAAGGATCCATACTTATAGACTATCTAAGTCCGATTTCTCAATTGTATTTGAGAATTTTTCTATAAAATTTGTTTGTCACTCATTTGGACCAATGGGAAATTAAAGCCAAGGATCCATACTAATAGACTATGTAAGTCCGATTTCTCAATTGTATTTGAGAATTTTTCTATAAAATTTTAAAGATTAAAATTGTGTAAATTTTGTTCAGCTCTACGGGAATTTGGCTTTTTGTGGACACATTTATGTTTGTCACTCATTTGGACCAATAAGAAATTAAAGCCAAGGATCCATACTTATAGACTATCTAAGTCCGATTTCTCAATTGTATTTGAGAATTTTTCTATAACATTTGTTTGTCACTCAGTTGGACCAATGGGAAATTAAAGCCAAGGATCCATACTAATAGACTATGTAAGTCCGATTTCTCAATTGTATTTGAGAATTTTTCTATAACATTTGTTTGTCACTCATTTGGACCAATGGGAAATTAAAGCCAAGGATCCATACTAATAGACTATGTAAGTCCGATTTCTCAATTGTATTTGAGAATTTTTCTATAACATTTGTTTGTCACTCATTTGGACCAATGGGAAATTAAAGCCAAGGATCCATACTTATAGACTATCTAAGTCCGATTTCTCATTTGTATTTGAGAATTTTTCTATAAAATTTGTTTGTCACTCATTTGGACCAATGGGAAATTAAAGCCAAGGATCCATACTTATAGAGTATCTAAGTCCGATTTCTCAATTGTATTTGAGAATTTTTCTATAAAATTTTAAACATTAAAATTGTGTCAATTTTGTTCAGATCTACGGGAATTTGGCTATTTGTGGGCACATTTATGTTTGTCACTCATTTGGACCGATAAGAAATTAAAGCCAAGGATCCATACTTATAGACTATCTAAGTCCGATTTCTCATTTGTATTTGAGAATTTTTCTATAAAATAGCCATCATGTCCTCAAACAACTTAAATTTAGGACTAAATGTAAAAAAGTGTTGCTCATTTTGTCTTCCACAATGTTGCTGAAGACAAAACACAAAACCGTATGTCACTCATATTGCCCTCATCTTATCTTTAATAATAACTAGTGTGTACCAACGGTCGACCCAATCGACAGTGTTCTTGTCATGGAAAGACAAATCATAAAAAATCTATTATAAAAAAGTCATACAACAACCAAAACTACATTTATTTAATGATACCTATGTATGTATGAATTCACAAAAATTAAAAATGAAAAAGAACGGTTAAATGCAAAACAAATTACCCTCCATTAAGTTAAACCAATCTATTCAACTCTCTCATCTTTTTTCCTACGATTCTCCCACATCTTAGTATGTATATGTAGATGTCTTCATGTTATATTTCGCTTTCCACGCTAATGTGTAAAACACATCTATGTGTTGTTTGTTTTTTGTTTTGCTTTAACTTACATGCATGAGTAATACGTAGTAGTAGCAACTTTAAAGGGGTAATAGCTCCCATATTACTGAATCCTCAAAAACCCACAATACCTCGTTAACTTCAGTGAAAAAATTTCTTTAATTAGGTAGATGTCTTGTAAAAATCGTTTGTATAATAGGTGCATGAAGGGCAGCACAAAAAAAGCAATTGTCTATTATTTATATAGATAATAATACTTAAGACAAAATGTAAGTCATTTTCGTTCATATTGTCCTCAAAAAAGTTGAATTTAGGACATTGTCACTAATCTTGTTCTTGCGATTTTTACTGAAGACAAAATGTAAGAAATTGTCGCTCATTTTGTCTTTAAAAGTGTTTAATAGAAGATAACATTTTTGAATTTTACGTGAACAACGTTTTGTAGTACACGTAGGGGGTGTCTGATCCGGTGTATATCGGTCAGCTGACTACCAACAACTAAAGCCTTTCTATTCGCTTTTAATTTGTTATCTAAGTAGAACTTTTGTTATACCGTAAAATGTACTCGTATCTATTATTGCAATAATTTGGAAAAAAAATATGTAATTGAAAATAACCTTGAATTTAATTTACCGGCAATTGCCAAAAAAAACTTTTGCTATTCTATAATTTGTCTACTCTGTCGTTGATTTTTTCCTGTATTTATTTATTTATTATTTGTTGATTTTGTATAGCAAAGAATTTAAATAGCTAAATGATAAGAATAGAAAATATTTGTAGTTAAGAAATATTTATGGCAAAAATAAACAATAAAGTTCCTCTCATTTAAGCGGAAAGAAAACCGAGAACTGTTTTGATTAAGACTGAAAAATAAAATCATAATAATAAGAAATTATTGTTTTTGTTTAAAATGAATGCAAAATAAAGGTAATTTGGCGCCAATTGCAAATTCAAAAGAGAAATTTTTATAAAAATTCGAATGTTCTATATTTTTTGTTCTATATTTTGGTATTTTATACGTGTGGCGTGCCCTTACTGTATTTAGATGGCCCTTATAACACCTTTAAAAATCTCAATTAAGATTTTATTTACAAAATAGTTGCTGTTTTTTTTTTGCAAAAAAAAAAAAAAATCCCCCTCCTTTAATTAGCAGCAAAATCTGTTTTTGTGTTGTCTACAACAACAAAAAAAACTTTATAATGACTTCATATACACGTTATTAGTGGAAAAAAAATATAATTGTTCTCTACTTTTAAAAAGAAAAAATAAATATACTCAAACGTATTTTACAAAAAAAAAAAAAATCGCGATCGAGTATATAAAATGATTTTTTTTTCACAAAAAAGGCCTTGATCCCGCATTAAGAAACAAAAGCGAAATTTGCAAAAAAAAAAAAAAAAAAAAAAAATTCCAATAAAAAAAAGCATATAAAAACGACTTCTTAAATTGCATGAAACATTGTCAAAGTGTTGGCTTAAATAAATTTCGAAAAGGAGTTTTTAAGTCCAGAGAGGGATGGGGGCGAGAAGAAACGCTTCCAGTGAAACAAGTCTGTTAGGCATTTTTATAAAGCAGGCAGACTGGCAACCAGGCACTCCTTAAATAAAATACCAAAAAAAAAGAAGAAAAAAAAATGAATAAAAATAACTAAAGAACAAAAAGAACGAACACTTCGTTTTAACAGATGATCATGACTTTACTGTCTGTTTAAGTCCACCATACATACGAGTACATACATACATACATACCCTCGTATAATCGTGTGTCTTGTTGTTGTTTCTTGTATTTATAAAAATTTTTTATTTTTTTTTTTATTTCAATTTTTTATATGTATGAAATCTCTGTGCATTCAGACAAATAAAAGCGGAAAAAAAATACGAACTCGTAGCTTGATCTTGCCCCCATATAATATCACTACAATAATTTACTTACAACAAATTTTATGAAGAGTATTTTATATTCTTTTCATTGTATTTTTCGTTTATATTGTTGAGCTTTTTTTTTTTTCTCTTCCCCATCTATTTGTTGTATAAATAAATTCTTTGTTTGATGATGAGTTACCCTTTGCCATCATCGTTTTTTAATAGCGAAGCCTTAACCCATAAATGGACACAGAGGATGGTTACGAAACTTTTCAAATTAAGCAAAAATTAGATGGAAACAGTTGGTAATATTTTATTATGAATATGAAATATGGTCGTTTCATTAAGGGTTTTAATTTAAAAAAAATCAATTTTGGAATGTTAAATACGCTACAGCATTTAGGTTAGGTTGAGAGGCTAGTCACAATTACTTGGGCGTAATTAATTATTTAATCAATTATGATCAGCAGTATTGACGGGGCACTGGGCAATCGGGAGACACGCTGGTAGGATAGGCTTTTCCTACAATGCGTTCTGCCGGAGTTGCCGGGATCACAGCAAAGAGGAAACAGTTTTCCACTTTCTTTGCGAATGCCCGGCCTTGCAACTTTCAAGACACAAATTCTTGGGCAACAGCATATTAGACAATCTCTCGGAGGTATCAAGGATAGGTCTAGGTGACCTAATTAGATACCTCAATGCGGCGGGTTGGATCTAGTATCTTACTCCGAATCTGAGGCCTGGATTCGGACCCTAGATCAGGTCGACACTGACGAGTGGAGTGATCTTTCAAAACGGAATCTTATTGATTCCACTTGAAAGCTTGCGCGGAGCAGGCTGCCACGTAAACTAACCAACCAACCATGATCAGCATATAAAACCATCTTGATTTTGTTCAGAAAGAAGATAGGTGAGCCACCCCTCTTCTCTTCTTCTTTATCATTACTACATCTGCATTAGTTTTTGTAATATATTCCAGTCTTTCTATCAGGGTTCCCAACATGCTATTGGCTCCGTGAACGTTGTTACTAAAAGTTTCATTCTTCCTTTATCGATCTGTACTATTGTACTAAAGCCACGTAGACCTAGCCTTTCGAAAAAGGTATCTTCGTGCTTCCACCAATACTGTACAAACGAACAGTGACACAGAAATGCCAGTGAAATGATAGATCAATGAATTGCTCAATGTCACCAATAATCTTACTCGAATACTCCGAATGTCCTGGAACTCAAACTAGTGTAATCCCCAATGTCTGGCTATTTCATTAAGAGATAACCCTTATGAATGTATTGCATAAAGTAGGGCTTTGTTGTCGTTGAACATTAAAACATCCTCTGATATCATTTAATACATTAGCCATATTAATGCACTAGTAATAGCCGTTCGTTGCAACCATCTTTAAGAATTAATGGAACTTTATTGTAGGATAAGTTTTCCACATAGAAAACTTCAACAGTTTTCTGGCGTCTTTTTGAGACGCAAGTGAAGACATTGATTGATTCCACCGTCTATGTGAGTGATGAAATTTCCTTTTTCCTATTCGAAACGTAAGAGTGAAATAGCGCACCAAAGTACGATTTCGGTGTGCAATACTCAATAAAGTCATGTATTCCTTGAAGTTGTCGCAGAAAGATGTATTCGCTGTCGTTTCACAAATATAAACATGCTGCATCCAGTATAATCGCTAAATATAAAGCTAACTGTTTGGCCAGATCATTCAACGGGAACTAATTAAACGTTGTGAAGATTTCTTTCGTTTGATCCGACCTGAGTGCACCAGTTATTATGACCGCTGCTAGACGGATCGTATACTACTAATCGTTCCTTAAATAAATAGTGTAGATATAATGATTCTATGGCATGACAATTGTTGCAAGAAAATAAATCTATAGCAGAGTTCGCCGCGTATAGCGAACTTTGCCGGCGCCATTATTGTGTTAATTTTCATTTACCATGAATATAGTTTCATATAACGTTTGATAGCAGTCGTATAGAAACTGAATTCTCTTGTTTTTGTATTGTTGCATTTCGCCTTGGCAGTACTTTTATTTAAACTCGTTGGTATAAGAGTTTCATCTATATGTTTGTTCCACTCCTGTCCATTTTTCTTATTTAATGGGTTATATTCCTTTTTATTTATTCGTATCTTCTTAAACAAGGTTTTATTATTCGTATTTATTCTGAGGAAAATGCAGTTTGCATATTAAAATGTTTTAGTTGTTTTCCTTTTTTTTTGATATTTGAGCTGTGAACTTGAAAATTATCAATAAGAAGTTCCATTTTCTGCATGTTAATCACACATATAATTTAAATTCTCTTTTAATAATGACAATGTATTGAAACCACACTTAGTGCAATCAATAATCATGTATGCCACACTATATGAAAATATTGAGTCAAATTAACTTTTAGATTTTGAAAATTTTAAAAATTCATATGCCGTTTTCTGCCAACCCATTTCCATAAGATCGACTACCAAATTTCCATCTTAAACAAATCTCTCCTCTAAACGCGTAACTTTACCAAAATAATTGAACTGCAGTTGTGAAAAACACGTTATTTTACAATAAAAACTTGACCTCGAGCTTGCTTAATTATCTCTTTGTTTTGAATAAAAAGGTCGAATAAATAGACTTAAAAATATTAATAAATAATTTTAAAAATTATTAATAAATAATTTTAAAAATTATTATATCTAAATTTAATTAAAAATAAATAAATAAAATTTTCAAAAACTTTTCTTTTCAGTTGGCAAAAAACAAACCCCATCAGCAAAATACATATATTTAACAGTAATTGAGAAAAACTATAAAGTATTTTTAACTCATCACTTGGCGAAACAAATTTTGATTGAAAAATAAAACACAAAATTTTGAAACACAAGTAAAATATTTTGGATTAAAAAAATATTTTAAAATAATATTAATAATAATAAAAAAACAGATAATAAAATACATACAATTAAAACAAAAACTATAAAAACAATTTAAGAAGAAAGGAAATATAATAAAACTTTAAAGTAAATTTAAAAAAAATAAATAAACTTTAAAAGTTAGAAAACGATTGATTAAAAAGATTGAAGAGAGAGAAGCCCCCTAAAAGCAACGGGGAAAACCGAGAAACAGAGATTAAAAGGAAAAAAAAGCCTTTTTAAAGAGAGACATACACTAACTACAATAATTTTAACTCAAACAAAAATGAAAATGAGGGCTTCAATACGAGAATCTACTCACTAAGAGAGTTCTTTTTTTATAGCGAAGCCACTCACTGCTACCGAATATTTGAAATCTTTCTACAACAAATCCTAGACATATAGCTTAGACGTAAACCAAAAAACAACAAAATGGCTATAAACTTTTCCGCTTCTTTTGCGGCCTGTATAGCAGCCGGCCTTAAAGTGCCGCGTCAGATAATGTACTGCATAACACAGGATACTGGACAGCCCTATGTTCTCTACAAAGACTCGCAGGAGGCTGAGAGAAATGCAGCTGCTATTGGCGGTTCCGCTTCTCAATGGGGCAGTGAAATGTATCCAGGTATACAGCAACAGGCTCAAACACATTTAAGCGCACAACAGCAACAGCAAAATGCAGCAGCGCAAATAGCGGCAAATGGTCAATCAGCGGCCGCCAATGGGCCACAGCCCACATCACCAAATGGTGATCACAATGTTCGAGAAAATGGCGGTGATGGTGGTGGAGCAGGTGCGGGTGGTGTACGACAACAAGGTTCGCCCTCGACAAGTCCTTATCCACCTCAACAGCAGAGAGCGAATGGTGGTAATGAGGATGATGTGAATATGAATCAGGTGAGGGCAAAGGTAAATATGTAAATAATCTATGATGTGTCATTTTATAATAAATTTTATTTATGAAATCAATCGTAAATGGCGGCAAGGGAAACTTCCCATAGTCTTAGTAAAAATTTCGTAAAAAGCAACTTTTATACAAAGTTCCTTTTTCATAATTATCATCTCTATGTTAAAACCCTACAAACAAAATGTTTTGGGCGCCATTTTGTAAAACGAATCGTATGCAATTTTTATAAATAAAATAAGTATCTAAAAATTTTTATAAAAAGTTTAAATATTTTTAAACGATTCGTTGTCGAAAATTTAACCTTTAGAAATACTTTCTACGTCAGAAATTTAAAATTAAACTCCATTCTTTTATTCATTCTTCATTTTTCGCAGGCATCTGGTCTCCAGCATCAAAATCCCAATCAACAATCAAATCAAAACCAAAGCTCAAATGATCCGCAACAGCATCAGCAACAAAACGGTAGTGGTGCCGGTTCCTCAGACAATCCAGCGGGGAATAATCCGCATGTGCAACAAAACGGCCAAACTAACGATCACAGTAACTTTCCTACAACAAATGGTGAACTTTCCGGCTATTATGCTCCCAGACATCCGGGACAAGGTGCACTAATGGCACCGCCCGGTTTCCCACCCCTACACTATCTTAACAAGCCCGTTTTGCCGGGTCTTAACGGAAGCATGGATCAAAGTGCGGCAAACGGCCCCTCTAATGGTTTAGAGGGTTACGCCCTGCCCGAACTATTACCCGGACAAAATGGTTCGGCCAACAGTAATAACCAACAGAATGGCCCCAATCACAATGCAGGAAGTACGAATGGCTCCGGCGGACGTCATCCCACCTCTAGCAGCAATAACAATTCATCGTCAGGCAGTCATAAACCACCTAAACCTCACAGTGATCTAAGACTGTTCAAATGTCTGACATGCGGCAAAGATTTTAAGCAAAAAAGTACACTGCTGCAGCATGATCGCATACATACGGACGCCCGACCGTACCCCTGTTCAGAGTGCGGCAAACGTTTTCGGCAACAATCACACCTGACGCAGCATTTACGCATACACGCCAATGAAAAACCGTTCACTTGCGGTTACTGCAATCGAGGCTTTAGACAGCGGGCGATATTGAACCAGCATGTTCGCATCCATTCGGGTGAGAAGCCCTTTGCGTGTCCCGAGTGCGGCAAGCACTTTCGCCAGAAGGCCATCCTTAATCAACATGTGCGAACCCACCAAGGCGAGCGACAGTTCTTGAATAAATTCTTGAAAAAAAAAAAATTTAGAACAGAAATTTTGCAAAATCAAACCAAAAAAAAAAAAGACAAACCGAGAGTTACAGTTTTAGGGACATTTTTCGGCTCAACAAAATGAACAAAATTTTTTCTCTTAAAATTTGGAACTTTTTTTTTAAAGAATTATATGCAAAGCACTTTGTTAACAAGGAATTGGCTTGATTTTCCAAAACTAATGGCTTTAAAAGGCCAAGAAACACTCGTTCGCCTTAAATATCAAAAAATTTTTGAAAACCCTTTAGAAAACTTTACCTTTAAGGCCATTATTTTGGAAAATCTTTTTTGTAAAAAAAAATCTGGCAAAAACTTTCAAAATTTTTATATTAACTGTATGGCTCTCATTTATTAATTTAATTTAAAACTCTATTACTAAGGAAAGTGCTGAAGCACTTTGCCGTTTCTCCTTCTACTCTTTCATCTCAGTAGTTTAGCTTAGATTTAAGAAAATAATTCATTACCAAATGTATTTGGAGCAAAAAGTTCAATAATTTATTTTTCTTTTTTCTATACAGATGTATCACCACATCTTATATTTAAAAATGGTCCCCATCCCACATTGTGGCCCCAAGATGTACCTTTCCCGGGCGATGAAAATGATACGAAAAATGGCATTGCTGGCGATGGTTATCACGATGAAGATTCTCAAGGTGGCCAAGATGGTGGTATACACTATCCTGCATATTTTAAAGATGGTAAAGGTGGGTTAAGGCCCTTTACTGTCTTCATGGAAAGTTATGCTTAAAATATGTGTCTCTGTTTGATTGTTTTAGGTCAGAAAATCTTACCAGATGTCCTACAACACATTGGCATCCGTCCGGCTAATATGCCACTGTATGTACGTTGTCCGATTTGTGATAAGGAATTCAAACAGAAGACCACACTGCTACAACATGGTTGCATACATATCGAATCGCGTCCATATCCTTGTCCCGAATGCGGTAAACGTTTCCGTCAGCAGTCTCATTTGACACAACATTTACGAATACATACCAATGAAAAACCATTCGGTTGTCTTTACTGTCCGCGTTTCTTCCGTCAGAGAACCATATTGAATCAGGTACTGCATGAAAATAATATGATTTTTTTTTTTTTTTATTAATAATAAATTGGAATTGTTTATTTTTTTTTTTTCGCCAGCACATTCGCATACATACCGGAGAGAAACCGTATAAATGTGCCCAATGTGGTAAAGATTTCCGTCAGAAGGCCATTTTGGATCAGCATACACGAACACATCAGGTAGTGGTAGAATTAAAAAGTTTTTTCTTAACACTTAGCTAAAATTATATTTTTGAGGATTAAGCGCGAAATTTTTTTATACTCATAAAAAGAGATTTTTTTTAATATAAAAAACGAATCTTTTCCAAAATATAATTGGAATTTTTTTTTTATATATTGAAAGTTTATAACTTAGAAAAAATAGCTTGAAGTTTTTTCTACTTAAACATGAAATAGCTTTGTATTTATATAACATAATAGCTATACCCGGCATGCTTCGCTAACTCCATTCTCATTAAATTGAGGCTGATGTTGGGTGAAGAAGTTACCGCGTTCACTACAAAAAGCAAACTATGACTTGTGACCTCAGTTCAACCGCTGGTTAGAGAAAGTCAATCGATATCATTAATTTCTCAGGTGTACTTTAGTGTTGTTTTGTATTAATTGTTTTTGGACTGTTTAAGTGATGAGGGCATAGCTCTGGTCAATAAAAACTTTTCCGGCAGGGATTGAAACGTTTCGAAGCTAATGTGTACCACAGCGCACACCTTCGTCGTTTAGCAGAAACGTCGGCAAAGTAAAAACAATTAATAAAATGACTACTCAGACGCTCAGGCACTGCAACACTGCTCAAAAAATTAACAAAGCGCGCTAGAGCAGAGTTGTAAAAGAATTAAGCCTTCTACATTTTTAACATCTATTTTCTTTACACTATCCCTTTTTCTTTAGTTCTGGCACAATGCGTTGCATTAAGTGCTACTCCAACAAAAAAATTATTATGAGTATAAATAATTGATTCTTAACTACTTTTAACACTTCAATATTTTAGAAAATTAAGAATTTTTTTAATCTGAAGCTTTCTAATATAAAAGTTTTATTACAAAGGGCGAAGTAAGCAGAATAAAAAGTTAACTGCCAATTAACCTCTTTCAAAGAAAAATTTTATTTTGAAAGTCGCTCCCACTATGTGATGATCAATATCTCATTGCATGGTGGTCCCCTTTCCCCTCTCATATCGCTTCAAGATTTCCCAGGAAAGTGTATTTTATTTTAGGTATAACCCACATCGAGTTTTAAGATATGCACCGATACTTTCTTCGATATGAGAATATTTTTTAATTTCTTTGTATGGGTGATGCCAGTTTCTCCCGTCCAGTCGCCTTAAGATTTTAATTTAAGTTATAACCCAGAGCGAATTCCCAGAAACTCATTGCTTTAGTTGCGCAGATATATGAATATTATTAATTTCTTTGTATGTGGGCATCCTTTTCCCTTCCAATATTTAAAAAAACCTTTCCAATTTGAATTTCCCGGTCATTAGCAATACGGTTCCCAAATTTTAAGATGATCGTTCTGATAGCTTAGAAAACTAATTAATCTGAAGTGTAAGCAAATGTATACATGTATTCCGCTATAAGCCTCACGAAACGACAGATATACGGTCGAATTATAGATACATACATATGTAAATTATGACGATTAGACTAATTCACCATTTAATCTAATTATTTCTTGATCGTCAAGAAAGGGCATTAAGGTTAGATTAGGTTAGAAAGGATAAGGTGAAGCACATCCACTCGCAGACCGAATTAGACCCATTGTGATGCCCTTAACATCCTTTGTGCCTAAGAAGAAAAAAGCATCCTCTATCATTTATCCACTTTATTTTCATAATAAATCCCAAGAAATCCTTAAGTTTGCACGAAATATCACTAATGCACTCATGGAAACTTTCGTTTCCATCGCTGCATATGGTGTTGCTAACAGTAGAAATACCAATAAACCCAACCTTGCATACATAATAAAAGTATTAGCGGAAAATACATTTTAACTCTTGTTTTTCTCTGCTTTAAAAAAAAAAATCTTTTTAGGGTGATCGGCCATTTTGCTGTCCCATGCCAAACTGTCGTAGACGTTTCGCTACCGAAAATGAAGTGACCAAACACATTGACAACCATATGAATCCGAGTGCGACAAAGACACGTCGAGCCAATAATACCAACAGCAATACAACACACTCAGCAGCCGCAGTGGCAACAGCAGCCGCTGCTGCCGCGGCCAATCATTTAATGAATGAAACCAAAAATGCAGCTGCGCAACAGTTTCTGAACAACAACAATCCAGTCGCACAGCCGGGAGATAACAAAAACAATATACTACCGCGATCGATGGGAGGTGGAGGGCCACAAGTGAAAAATGAACTGTACTTTCCTCAATGTTATGGACCACCATTCCAGCATCCCTTTCAAGGCCAGCCCCAAGCGGCTCATGCAGGTCCCGTACAGCCAGCCGTATCGGTAAGTGTTGCAAATTCTGGGCCACCGGGTGTAGTGGTACAACAAAATGCTGGCAGTTCGGTAGTGTCTCAGTGACATCCCCCAAATGCGGGAACCACAGCAACTGTGTCGTCGGCTGGAGGTAGTGTTGGTGGTGGGTCTGCGGCTGCTAGTAACAGTGGCAACTCGAATACAACAACTGCTCACAATCATCATCAACAGCAGCAACAGCAACAACAGCATGCCAGCAGTTCGGCTAATCAAGCTCCACAAACTGTAACACTCTCTATAACATTGCCGCCAGTTGGAAGTATGCCACCTACTGCAGCAGCCGTAGCAGCTGCTGCCACAGCCACCTCTTCGCATCATCATCAGGGTCATACAACTCATGCTCACAATCAACCGCCACCAGCGCATCCACCTCCTACAGGACCTCCACCTACTCTATCCCATGCTATTCCCATACATCCACATATACACTCAATATTCGGATCTCTATGATAATATCAACAATCCTAAGTATACAATGATTTTTCTTAAAACCATAATTTCTTTCTGATATTTTAACAAATATGTAACTATGTAACTTTTGATTTATTTTCGAAAATATAAAAGAGTCCTTTTTAAGCAATTGCTAAACGAATAGATACACTGAGCAAACACACATAAAAAATTTTAAAATACATACATACACATAAAAGCAATTACATACAAAAATTTTTTAAAAACGTATACATTTTTAAAATTAAGTCGAACATCAAATCAAAACGCTAAAGCGTTACATTTTTTTAATTTCTTTAAAAAAGATCAACTAGTCTTTTCGAAAAGGACTCTAAACTTAAAAACAAATACTTTTCTACCTTTCCTGAAATTATAAAAAAAATAATTAAAGTTATAATTTGAAACAAAATAACATTATTTCACTATTTTCCTAAAAGACTATATACGTATAAAACACGAAATATATTTTTTGCAGTGTATTTAAATAAGATAAAAAATAACGGTACAATTAATGGTAGAATATTAATATTAAATAAAAGAAATTTATTTAAACTGAATGCACAGCTCTGGCCTGAATGATTCACAATGGTTGTAAATAACCAGTAAATACAAGTGAAACGCACGCATAAAAAAAATTGAAGTAGTGTTCATTTTGATACAATATTTATTGTGTGTATTTAAAGATTAGAAAACTGATCTGTTGTAGCAATAAAAAATGTGTGGCCGATATAAGGTATGTTATAGCGAATAAGTTAAAAGGCTGGTATAGTCTTACTATACAAATATTTTCATTTGGTTAATAATTCCTTCTTGGGGTATTAGCCTTCTGATGCAGTTCTCATGGTCCAGTTCATTTTTTTTTTACATATGTTCGGACTTAAGGCCTCATTAGTCTTGACTTTTACTTTCTGTTCTGTTCTGTGCCGTTCTGTTGTTGAATTTTTGTAGTTAGAAGTTCTGTAAAAACGTATCAGCTGTTTCTTGCAGAATATACATAGCCGAATATACATATTTTATCGGCGGCGGCGGCAGTGTTCACCAATTTAAAACGGCGCTTCGTCTTAATTATCAGGTTGAATAATTTTAAAGGAAATAAGTTAAAAACGTTATTTAATTAAAAACAACTCTACTCACTATTTAATGTGCTTACAGTCGATGGCGGCGGTCATAATAAAAATTTATCAGCGATTACGCGGCAATTTTGTGCGGGTCGGCTTGGTTTACAGAAACAAGCAGCTGTCTCTTGCTCTCACTTAGAACTGTAAGTAAAATTCAGTTTTCAACAGAATGGTCCGTAACAGAACAGAACAACTAATTGAAAATATATGTTTGGCATACACAAAAAATGAACAGCTGATCCGGAACAGAACAGAAAGTCAAGACTAATTCTACCTTTATTCTATGTAATTATGCAGTTACATAAATGTTGAACTCCGGCTCGACTCGACTCTTTTAAATCAATAAAACGATTGATTTTATTTCCATGCTTAAAATAACTACCTGGCCGAAATAAATTAAATAAGTGGAATTGTTTACACTTATTTAGAATTATCGGCCGTTTTTCTCTTACAACTCTTCGAATGTTGATTTCCAGATGTTCAATTATTTGTGGCTTATCTACGTATACGAGTGACTTAACATAACCCCAAAGAAAATAATCGAATAGGGTTGAATCACACGAACTGGCCAATTAATTGGGCCATTACGTGAAATTATTTTTTCATCAAAAGTTTCTTTGAGTAAATCAATTGTAGCGCTCGCTGTGTGGCATGTGGCTCCATCCTGTTGGAACCACATATCAACAAGATTATTGCCACGTAATTGAGGCACGAAAAAATTTCGAATCATATTCCTATACCGTTCCCCTATTGACATTACCATTCTGACCGTCATCGTTTTTGAAGACATATTGCCCAATGACTCCCCGCCGGCCCATTAAGCGCACCAAACAGTAATTTTCTGTGGATGTAATGGTGTTTCGACAACAGCTTATGGATTCTAATGACTCCAAATGCGACAATTCTGCTCATTTACGTACCCATTCAACCAGAAATGGTCTTCATCGAAAAATAATATTTTGAATAGTAATTCAAAATTAATATCAATTTGTGCTTCAGCCGAAACGAATTGGCGGCGCATACGATGGTCGTTTGAATTTAATTCCTACACAAGTTGAATATGGAAAGCTTTTACGCCAAGATTCTATCATAAAATCTTTCATAAAGTGGAAGGACACAACCCCAGTTGCTGAGAGCGGCGAAGACTTGATTGATCAGGATCATCTTCAATGCTTTCCTGTATAGCGGCTACAGCTTCTTCAGTGCGCACTGTTTGGCGTCTCACGGGATGTACATTATCTGTAACAGTAAATGTAGTCCGAAAACGATCTATTGTTTTTCGAAATAGCCGCTCTGAAAGACGATTATGTACGCCATAAAATGGAAAAAGTGCACGATAAGTTTAACGAATAAAAATTTCAACAATTTGCACGCGTTGCTCTGTTGTAAGTCGATTCATAATGAAATTTTAAAGCAAACTCAAATAAAGCAGTAATGCCAACTCAAAGTTGTGACACTCTAAACCAACACACGTCTATATTTCCATGTAGCTTGGTTTTGCGATGATAATGCGCACTTGGGTAATGCTTGAATATTCTTCATAGCTGTCTGTCTGCTGGTCGTTAATTTTCTATGCGATTTATTTAAATGCACACAACTTTTAAAACTAACGTTTAATAACTTTTGACAACCACACAGTTGTTGGTCCCGCTTCCTTTAAATATAGACATTGTAGGATCGCAATTAAATAAATACGTGACTTATTGCACTCAAATACATTGCAAAATATATATTTTTTTTAAATGTGCAAAAAAAATTTTATTTGAAAGAGCAGCTTTAGTATACTTTTTTAAATATTTTTTTTTTTTAGAAATTTAATTTTGTAAGATTTTTTCGTTATTTAGTTAAGGTAATTATTATCTTATTTTTTGTTACTAATACTTTTTTATTCGTTTGTAAGTTAACTATGTATCTTTATAATATTTTCTTTAATATAATTTATTACAAAATTTTCTTAATTATATAACTCTCATAGCAATGTGATTATTTCAGATTTTAATTTAGAATTCTGTAAAATGCAACAGGTACATACATATACATACATATATAAAGAAAAAAGAAATGTCTTCCTCAATTCAAATTCAATTTGTTCTCATAAAATATGCTTTATAAGCAAAATAAATCTCTTTTAGGCCACATTATTTCCATAATTTTGTTGCGAAACTCATTGTAGACTCCAGAGTGCCATATAAAAAGATTCATAAATTTAAAAAAAAAAGAGTATTCCTATAGAAAATAAAAAAGTCATTACAATTTGTTTTTCCTTTAAAGCTTATTATTTTCACAGTGTGTATTAGAATTTAAAAACCATACATATATCGTGTATATATCGTAGGTAAAAAGGCATTTATTCTATAATTTGAAAAACATTAAAGAATATAAACTACATGTTCAACTAAAATCTAATGTATTTTCGTTCGTATTTTTTTCCCATTTTATACTCTCTTCTATGCTTTCATCTTTTAAATTTTAAGTTAAATATAAAAACAAAGTGTCAAAAAATTAATTGTTTTATTAAATACGATTTCTTTTTCAAATTTGTTTAAATTTATCATTACTTTTTATATATTTGTAGTAATTAAGTCTTATTATTTAACTTTTAGTTTTATGTTCTTTCACAAAACACAAAATATTTATATAAATAAAATAACTTATAAAATTTTTTTAATTTTTGTTTTATTTTCATTACATATTTTACTTATAATTTTTATATGAAACACACAAAAAATGGGGTATAAACTAACTTTTTTGGTCACAATCATTTGGCAATCTTAAGAATAAAAATCTTTTTGGCATATAAAAAATATATGAAAAAGGCTTAAAAGAAATGAAATCGATAAAGTTGTAAAAATTACAAGGGAATTCAAAATATGTTTTAATTTACATTTCCCTTACATTATAATAAGTATGGTTGGTCTTTCAACTGTTAAAATTATTATTTCTTATTTAAATATTCCTAAAAACTCATTTCCAAAAACTGCAAATATAAAATATATATCCCATACGGTAGCGAAAACCAACTCTGCTTACAATCATTCACAATAACAATGAAAGCTATAATGGCCTGGGGGGTTACCCTCTATTGCGATGCGATAATATAACTTTTCGCATTTGTATCTTATTTGCATTGTTTTCGCATCGCATTTGCTTTCGCATCGCAATACAGAGTAACCCTCCTGGAAATAAAATATGTAGTCTATTCACATTTGGTGGTTCAAAGTTTGATCAGTTTGGTTCAAAATATTTTACTGAGAGCAAATGTAAAAAATATCGTTACTATTTTTATGAAAAACAACTACGCAATACCTCATGTTCACATTTTCATCCGAAACCGAGAGTATTATATGTAATAAACCATATATGTTACAGTACACAAGCTATAAATACTAGTAAAAGAATTTGGAAACATTTCTATCACCGAAATTAAGTGCTGCAATAGATTTGGACATTGGTCCTTGATATTTAAAAAATACTCTTAAGCGGCCCATAAATTATTCAATATAATTAAATATTACCTTATTTACACTTAAAATAAAAATTGCATGAAGCAAAGTTGCATATTGCTAATACGATATTTTGTTTCTATGATTTGTATTGTTTTTTGGCGATAAAATATGAGGCATTATTTATCATATTATAGAAGTAAGCACTTTCCACTCTTCTGGATTAATTTTTGCCAATATATTCTGTCGGCTTATAATATGACAAACATTTAGTTTTAGTAATATTAAATTATAAAATACAGAATAGTAATCTACTGTGGACCGCTTTACAAAATAAAATCCATCAAATTTAATTATTTAAAATTTTTTATTTGATGCTTAAGATCTACTGATGAGTTGATGTTACCGCCAATAGCGAAGTAACTAATAACCGTTTAATTATGTTAAAACAAGTTTAGGCAAACCCTTGAAATTTTTTCGACTTTAAATGTATGTACGTACGTAGTTTCTTTTTAGCCAATAATTAATTTTTTTTTAAACCAAAACATATTTACATAAAGTGTAAAGTTGGTAAATAATTAATTAATGTAAATAAATACAAAAGTTTTATAGTTGGAAAAGAAATTTAAGTAAATACATAATTAAAAATATCTAAATTATTAACAAAATTATTTGTTTGGTATTTTTAAACTGTTGTTTTAATTAGACAAAATTTTATTAAATAAAATTATTATTTAGGCCCATATCATAAATTAATTAAAACATCAAATAATAATTAAACAAAATTCAAGTTTCGGCAAAAGATTTTTGGACAAATATTTATCACACAAAATTAAAATTTTAAACAAGGCATATGAAAAATAATTAGCTTTTATTAGAATTATACAAAAATAACGTAAGGAAAGCATGATTTTTCTTGTTTTTAAATAAGACGTAAGTAATATCATAGTTTTGCTTTATAAGTTTTTTCTAACTTAAAATCGAAAAAAAAATATAATCACTTAAAATATTTCATAAAAATCATGCAAGTAAAATGTAGTTCTAGTAAAAGCATTAAATAATTAGACTGAATGTCACTGTGATACACTCTATGATTAAAACAACCCCTGTATATAAAACTTTTGTAAATTAAACAAAAACAAAACTTAAAACATTTTAGGCCCTTTAATAACAAAATTAATCAAAATTTTTGTAAAAAGTTAACTAAAATTCTTAAAAACTAACAAAATTATTAAAATTTTGAACAAAATTATCAAAATTTTTTACTCCATTTTACGAAAAAAAAAACTCAAAAAGTTTCTATTCTTTTTATTTAAGTTTTGTTTATTTTAAATTTTTAAGTTTTTCCATTTTTAAGTTTAGTTGTGTATATAAAATCAATGAAAAGCTCCAAAAATAAATTATTTTTTTTAACAAAACAGACTTAAAAATCAATACAAAAAGTATTACAAATCACACCCAGACCATGACTTAAAAATTAAAAAACAACCGGTAAAGAAGAAAAATACATATATGTATAGCACACAGGCTTAATAGGCTTAATCTCTTAACTCCTTTCAATAATATAAGAGGTAAAATTAAAAATTAAAATTTTATTAAAAAAAAGCAATTAATTATAATAATAATACTAAACAAAGAAATTATAACAAACCTTTGATAACTTATACATTTACGGACCGCAATTTTGAACAAAATTCAAAATTTTTGCTAACTTTTGGCCATGATTATATAATTTCTTTAAAATATTAAACAAATGCAATTAATTTTGTTCACCACCAAACTCTACAAAAATGAAATAATTAATTGAATCAACAACAAAACATATACCTTGAAAAACTATTTATTTTATTGTAAATTTTCTTTTCTTTTAAAGAAAATTTCCAATAAATATAGTTAACCAATTATAATTGACCAAGAATAATACAAAAATAGAAGCAAAATAATAAAACAAGATTTTTTTAAAATGAAATATTTTAAAATTATTAAAAAAGAAATACCAGCAAATGCAAAACCATAATGCTAACAATATGAGCAAATAAATAAAACCTAACAAATCTACAATAGCCCAATTTATGAACCAAAAGTACAAATAATTTTTAACAAGATTTTAAAATTGCAGTCTGAAAGCCATAATAATAAATAATATTTATGAAATAATTAAGAATAATACTTCAATAAACATAACAAAATAACTTTATAATAAAAAAATATTGAATAGAAACAGGCAAACTGAACAGTTTTCGAACAAATATAAAAAAAATTAAAATTTACATGAAAATATCTGACCATTTATAAATTTGATTAGCAAATTGTTATAAATAAAATAGTTTATTGTTCAATTAGTTGGCTGAAATGAAAATGAGTGATTTATGTATTTCCAAAAAAAAAAAAAAAAATGTTAATGTGAAATTGTTTTCTTATCCATGGAAATCTATGTATAGGAATTTAACATATGTTTAAAGGGTTTAAATAAATTTCCTTAAAATATCGATGGCTTAATATTATAAAGTTATAATGTAGTTTTTAATAGAATGAAGCAAAAAAACAAAAAATTTTCTGCTGAAATCAATTTTATTTTGGCAGCCAGTGCATTTGTTTAACAGAACAAATAAAAAAATGCTACAAATCGAGATACGCATTTTTATATTAAGCCATCGATATGTGTGATAAAATCCGCAACAGAGAGTCATCAATAATTATAGTGTAGAATATATTAATTTTCAAGCGTAATTAGCCATCCCGTCTCAGTCATAATTTAATAAACGTTTCCCAGCCATGTCGATATTAATTCACAATAGCAATTTCTAACTGTATTCAAGCGCAAAGTGTAAACAATAATTTAGTGTTTTTATGCGTTCCATATAAAAATATAAAAATGAATCAATCAATTGTGAAAATGTTAAAAAGAAACTCTTAATATAAATTTAAATACACAAGTACTTCAACAGAAAGTAAGAGGTAAGTGCTTTACAGTTTCTCTATAACATATGTATGTATGTATGTAAGTACACATATAATAAATAAAAATATAGCTTGTTGCATCATAGTATTGTTGCGTCCGCTTTTATGTTTGTCACATCCATGTACATATAAATTTGGATAGATAAAGATATAAAATAGTGGTTTCTGCTATCAAGCGGCTAAAATTTTGAATTATTTTGGGTGTCAAAATCTTAAAACGGAATTTTGACCTAAGCTCAAGGGCAAGGAAAGCTGTTACCCAACAGGTATCAATGCACTTGTTCATTTTGTACTCAAATCTTTAAAGAAAATTGTAGAATAAACCTTTTTCCCTATTACTTTAGTTGAAAAAGTGTATGTTCCCTGTTTGTGTTTTGCAAATTGCAAAAAATTTTTAAGTACATATTTATGAACATACATATGTACATATGTATGTATGTATGTATTTTGTTGTGAAATAAATTTAATATCCAAAGTGATTTAAAAATTTACACCTATTGTGATTTTTAGAAAATTACTTTGCCTTTGTCAGAAGTTATTTGTAATTTCTCAATGAAAACCATTTTTTTTTGGAATATATGTATCTCTCATCTTCAAGCTGTTAATTTTACTGTAAACCATTTTATTTAAGCAAATATTGAAACAAAATCAAATTATAACTCAAAATAAATAAATCCTTTCTTCTTTTAAATAAACAAAAAAATAATAAACAACATATTTAAAAACTATACGTACATATTTAGTGTTTAGAAATTAATAAATTAAAACTAAATTTTGTTTTAATTTTTATTTATAAAAAAAAAGTTATTATTCTTAAACAAAAACATTTTCTGGCTAACAAAAAAAAACAAAATTACAATTCAATTTGCCTACCAAAAAATTACAAACAATAAAACTAAATAATATAAAATGAAAGTGAAAACTGAAACTCAACCGAAAGAACAAATAAAAAAAAAAACAATAAAAATAGCCGCTTTCTGCAATAGTGATAATAGTTTTTAAGTCAACTTGAATAAAAGCAAACGACAACATGAAATGAAGCCAATTCAGTTAAATTAATTTAAAATGAAAACCTTATTAAACCAACACAGAGAAAACAGCAAAATTAAACAATAGTTCTAGTATTTAAATTAAAAACAGTATTAAGATTTTAAGTAAAATATATTAAATGTTTATTTACATATTAAACATACAAAGAAAACTATCTTTAAATTATAAAATATCAAATTAATAACATAACAATAATTTTAGTTGAAATAATTCATAATTCATTTCATTCATTATTAAAATATAATTTTTGAAAAATTTTCGCCACAAATAACATTTTGTCATGTATAATACAGCAAAATTATAAAGAAAACACACATAATTTTAATAATTTAATTATAGATTATGTACTAATTTGCATACCATATAAGTGTTGTAAGAAATAATCAAGATTTAAATGAAAATTAAAACAGAAAATAGAAAAATGATTGATTGTATGAAAGTAAACAAGAGAAGAATCTGAAAAAACCCCAAAAATCAGAAAAAAAGTTTAAAAAGAAAATGTTTCTATATAGTACATATTACACAAAAATATTTTTTTTTTTGAGAAAACAACAATAGCCTCATTAGCCATAGTAAAAGATAATTAAAAACCAATAAAAGTTAAACAAAATTTCTTTTGAAAACATATGAAAATACATTTTAAGGAGTTTTAAAAACTAAATTACTTGTGTTCATATTTATTTCACTTAATATTAAATATTGTTTTGTTTGTTTCTTTTTTTTTGTCTTAGTCAAAATAAGGTTCCTTGTAACTAAGTAATATGCAATATTATATATAAAATAGTTAATATTTATTAAATAGTTGTATAAAAATATTCTTTTTATTTTTAAATATTTTTTTATTTCTTAGTTTATTGCATTAATTTTCCAAAATATGTTTTTAAAACCGACATATTAAACACAAGCGCCTATAAAATAAAACTAAAGTGTGAGACGATATTAAAAATCGTAACAAAACGATTCTACAATTCTACAATTCTCATAAATAAAATAGTTTATAAATTCAGCAATAACAAAATCCATTGTTTAAACCTTAAAAAATAAACCGTTTATAATTGTATTATTATATATTGAAATAGTTAAAAAGAAATAAGCAATTTATCTTAAAAAAGAAAAACTTATTTAAAGAAAATAAAATAAATTGTAACAAAGAAAATATAAAATTTTTAAATGAATATCGCTATTCTACCTCGATATTTGTTAGTATTTATTTAATTTATGTATATATATATTTGATTTTAAACTATTTTTAGTTGCATAAAAATTCGTTTCCCCAGGCCTGAGTTTGTAAAGTGCTGCCAAGTCTCTGATTTTTGCAGCTATTGTTAAACATCTGGTTGACAATAAATACTCCTCTGATCGCAATAAAACTATCATTTTATGAAAATTTTCATAAAATTTTACAAATCGCACGACTTGCCAAAAAATCTGTCACACAGTTGCATTTTTAGTTCACACTACCATACATTTTTAACACACATGTCATATATTGCAAATCGCGCGACTGTGTAGGATAGTGCAGCACGGCCTTAAAGACGTTGTGACCATTAATGAAATAAAAAGCTGGGTTAAAATTGTTTAAAAAACCTAGAAAATATTTGTTATGAAATAATTAGATTTTAGGGGCTGTGCACATATTACGTAACGCTGTTTTCAGAGATTTTCTCTCTTCAAACTATATCAGTTTGTATGAAAATTTGCTAGAAAGCGAGCTCAGTCAGCTGTGCTAGTAAGCTCACCTGTTGGATACGCCTTGAGGCCACGTAGTATTGAGTTGCACATGAATAACCAAGTTTGCCATGTTGCTAACATATAAAAGTTGAAAAACGCAAATATTAAAATAAGTTGTAACAAAAAAAGCGGTAAAACTGAAATGGTATTTTCAAGATGTAACGGTAGTGAAAAAAAATACTAAAGAACTGAATTTTCCTCCTCCTCCGATTGTTAATATTTTATTCGGTGCGGTGTTATGAAACCCTGTACTCAGTTTGAATACAAAGCATCTGATATTTTGAAAATCAGCCTATGTATCAAAGGAATTTCATAACAGCTAATAACTACAGCTCAATTGATTATTTTCGCTTTGTTTCGCAAATTGTGTTTGTGATCCAGTTGATTTGTCAAATGCTTTGTTTGACATCGGAATTAGATGTTTTCAAAGCGAATTGAGGCGAGTCTACCTTTTATGTAGTTTCCTTGCTATGTATATTTAAACTGTTAAATTGTTGCTGCTGAAAAGTCAAACTTGGCAGTCCGTTTTGAAACGTTAGTCTTTTAACCGTTAAAAGTACATACATACATAGAAATGTTGTTCATTTATTAGCTTTTTAATTTAAAGTATTTAATTTAAAAAATTGGTTGTTCCTATAAAAATTTATTTTATAAAGTTAACCAAAACTCTTTAAAATTTAAAAAGATAGAAAACATTTTCAAAACAGATTTTGTTTAACTTTTGAATCAAATCAACAATGTGCCCATAGAACCATAAAACTAACAACAAAAATTTTCTGTTAAACTGACAAATTTTTTTACAGATTTTTTTATTGCCATAGAAATATTATATACATACAATATACACAAGAAGAAATATTATTAATAAAAATAAATAATAGTAATAATAATAAATGTTTTACAATCAATATATGAAAATATATAAATAAAATGATTGACATAAATATGTACCATTAACCATAGTTAAATAAAAAGCAAATAATAAATAGTTAAAAGAAACCTAAACCAAAAACTCAGCAAAAAAAAATAGTAAAATTGATGAAAACACTTTAAAAAGTTCTACAAAAATCAGCAAATTTGAAAATAAAATAGTAACGATTATTTTGTTTTTTCTGCTAATTTTTTGTTTGTTTTTTTTTTTTTTAAATAAACTAAAAAGGAAAATTGAAATTTTCGTTAATATAAGGTTTAATATATTAATGAAATTTAAGAAATTTAATATAACATAAACATATTTAAATTATTCTATTAAAATATAAAAAAAAAAAACAAACATAAAATAAAGAAAAGTTTCTTTGAAAACTTGTTCCAGTAACGCAATACCGAACCGAAAATATGATGATGAAAAATCAATAAAATCAAAAAACAAAACCATAGAATAAAATAATAAAAACAGTGAATTTGTTATATTTTTGTTTTTTAAAAACAATATCAATTGACAGGGATTATATGAAAATATAAACACAGTAAATAACTTATAAACAAACAATAGCTATAAATTTAAAACTATTTTTAATTTTTTAAATTTTCTTTATGACTGACTTGTGTTAAAATATCGAGTATTTTTAAGAAAACAATAAGAATAACCTAAAAAAATAGCAAAAGAATATTTTAAATGTTGTATAATAAAATTTTTTTTTTGTTATTATTTGTCATATATTTTTCTTTTTTTGTTTAATTTTAGTTAAAAACATTTTCATAAATAGAAAGCTTTACTTTTTTTTTTGAGAAATTAGAGTTTTAGTAAAAAACAAAAAACAGAATATGAATATGTGACTAAAATGAAAAAAAGTTAATAAATAAAAAAATACTGTCCCAGAAATTTCTTTATTAGCAACTGTTTAGTTTTTCAACGTGTACAATTCTATTCCTGGCGTTCTTTCTGATATTCTAACTTTTTAATTTTATTGAAAACTTCCGCCAGTTTTGTTCAATATCTTTCTCGACTCTAGAATTTATTTAATAAGTTTCTATTTTCTTTTCTTTCAAGCTTTTCAAAGCGAGACCAATATGCTCATACTATTTAAGTCACACAGATCAACTGAGTCCAAAAGGTTAGACCTGGCAGATAGAAATATACTTATGGCCAAATTTACAGTAAATAGCTAGCTATTAGTAAACTAAAATGATAACTATTGTTTAACTAATACTTCATATTCACAGTGATTACTTAACCAACACTCTTAATATGAACAAAAAATGGTAGCCCTATCAAACTATTAACTTTTTGTACTGGCAATTCTGTTATAGCATATGGTTTTTGTTTACATTTGATATATTATTTTTTTAAAAATGGCGTATACATTCAAGAACATGCCACGCCACCTACTTGCTAAGACGCAATCTATCCATAAAATCTTTTTGGATTACGTTGGCGACGCTCAGCAACAATATTCCGCGTATTATCAGTATCAGTGTCACTTTCAATATCGGACTCCGCGTTTTCAATTTCACATGCCATATCTAAAATTTTTCACAAAACAAAAATACTAATAATAAATTCCAACGAATCAGCTGTTGTCTAACTATTAGTTAAGCAATGACGTTTGATGGTTTAACTAATGTTAAACTAGAAGCTGTGAATCAAATATTATTAGTTGAACTATTGCTATTAGCTAACTAATGACTGTGAATTTGGGCCTTAATAAAACGTGTTGTACCAAAATTAACGCAATATTTGAATTTGTCACCATTTGTGCAGTAAAGTGTTGAAAACCTTAAAAAATAACAGTTTAGGGTTAGTAAAAATGGAGCCAGATCGTTTTTCTTGTCCCGTTCCAGTAATTTGCTGAGTGCACTTATCTTTTATGGTGTTTTCTTTTCTACACACAAAATGGCACCTTATTGAATAGTACATATATAAAATGTCTTGCCAACCTTGTAATAATTATTTCACTAGAACTGAACACAACTTATGAAAAAATGGAACGCCCTGTTTTCAACAGCTGACAGCTAAGTTTTACAGGGCACTATCAACACTGTCAATTTTTACGGGGCAAAAAGTGCAATGCCTTCCACCCTTAGTCAGGGCAATTTTCTTAGAATCAAACACACTGCCCTTTTAGAGAGCAAAAGAAAACACCATTAGTTATTAATGAATGCCTCTATTACGTTTTACAACTCAACCAAGTAGAATTGAAACTGAAACGAATCATCTTTCAAACAACTTAACTCATTTTTGATATTATGAATTTCAACTCAGTTTAGTTGATCCAGATGACTCCGGACAAGTTCGGACTAAAGAGAGGAGACTCTCTCAAATGATTAAAATAGTCCAACAAAAATTTTTAGTCCAAACATTTTAATAGTACTAACTTCTAAATTTTAAACTTAAGTTGAAAATTTAATTTTATTTTAGTGATTTTAAACGCTAAAAACGCATTACATCATAAATAAATTTGCATCCTTGGCAACATTAAACTAACATGATGTGTCCATAAATTGTTCACTGATCCAAAATATCACTTTTTATTTTAAAGAATGGGAAAAATGTGCACATATGAACTGATAACTTCAAGTTTCTTAAAAAACCTTCAAATTTGGCTATTAAAAAAATTTTTAAATAAAAACTATTGCTTTCTTTATTTACAAATTCACATGTAAACAAAAAGCAGCTGATTATTTAAAACGTGGCCTTATTAGCCTACGTCATTATCAGATGTTCAACCTTTTACTGTAAAAAATGGCGTATATTGAGAAGTTAGCTTAATTTTCTTTATATGTTTCTATAGGAACATTGTTACATTCGCTTTGACAGAGAAAAATTTTTCGACGAATGTTATTGTTGTAGGGATAAGAATAAATAAAGAAGCATTTTGCTTTCTAATAAATAAGCTGAAAGAACATTTCTATAAACCTGTGTGAGGTACAGCTTTACCGCCTATACATACGAAAACTACTATGCCTTCTTAAAAAAAAACGCGGAAGAAAAATTGTACACCTAAATATTTAATTTTTATGGAGAAAAATAATAATTAGAAACTTATCAATTATTTTGATTATAAATTTCACAAAACTCAATAAACCGACACTCCTCATTCCTGATCTCGTTTAATGCAAATAAATTCAATCACAAATTCAAATCAAAGTAATTTTTAAAGTGTATAAAAGAAAATATTCTCAAAAGGTTACCAAATAACCACAAATAACATTAAACTATAATTGAATGAAAGATATAATTAACCACAGCAAATAGTACCATGATTACATATAAATATTCAAATATATACACATACATATATATTTATTTAAACATAAATATGTGTAAAATAATTGTTTTTAATTTTTATTATTATTAAATGGATTCAGCCTTATAACAGGAAATAGTTTCAATATTGAATTATACTTCCCCCCCAACCAATGCAAATCACAAGCAAACAAACCAAACAACAAAGAAAAATGTTTTAATAGTTATTTTGTGTAAATGATTTCATAAATTTTGTTTGTTTTAAATAAATAACTTAAATTAAAACAAAAAAATAATTAACTAAGTATTAAATCTATATACAATAAATATTTTATACATATCCCCCACACCCCGCAAAGTAGACCGATGCAATATCATATATTAATTTTAAATACTAGTTATTAATTTGTTAATTTTATTACATTGAATTTTTTTTATATTTCTAACCATAAATGAAAAACAAACTAATTTTAATTATCAGAAAGTGAGACAAATTAAAAAAGATATCGAAATTTTTATAAATAAAATATACTTATTCTGTTTTATCAATACTGTATTTAGCTTAGACAACAACCAGCTAACAGAACGAATATAATTAGTTGGATAATAGTGGCGAGAAAGATATTTGAAATGCAGATTTTTATATGTGATAAATCTTGTTGATTAGAAAACATATTTGGTTACCCAGTAATCATATATTTAAGGAGTTCTAGTTAAATAGTTTCATGAATATTGCATCCATATTATAGAATACATTCTATAAGTATACATGCAGATGCCTCCTATTTAACGATAAAAAAATTGATAATTTTAATATACGCGGTGAGACTTTTTAATGTTTCGCTTAATTATTGCTTATAAACAAATTTGGAGCTCTCAATAATTGGTATTTTTAATCGTATGTTCACATGGACTGCAAGGGAGTACATCGATATCCCTCTCATTCATGGTTCGCGCCACAACCATTGATTGAACCTACGTGTTTCGGCATACTAAATTATGAGAGCGAATCATAATGGTTCACTTTGAATCATTTGCTATGTTTACACCGAACATGCTTAACTCTATATTCATGCTTCATAATCCAATCATGAGCGAAGCAACTTGCTTCGATATACAAAATTTTGAAAGCGAAGCAAGTCGTTTCATATTGAATCTACTTGCGAAGCATGAAAATTTGCTGTTATTTCGAGTTTTTATTGGAAGTTTATCTAAACTAGTTTAGCAAACTAAAGTATTATTGACAAAAATAAACAATAATTTCAATTAAAAGTGAAAAAATATATTAAAATTAAAAAGCTAAAAAAACAAACAAAATATTTTTGTGCGTTTTTCAAAAAGCATATTAACTTACTTTATTATGTCCATTTTATATATTTTTCACGAAATTTTCTAAGTAAGAAATTATTTGTAAAAAGAGAACTGTCAAATCGAAGCAATTATCTACTTGTCGTGTAAACAGCATGATTGATAAACATGCTTCAGAAAGCGAAGCAAGTGCATCATCTTTTCGTGTAAACATAGCATTACTGCATTTGTTGAGGCCCTATGCTCCTTATAGGAACGACGGGAACATATACATAGCATTACTGCGAACCACGTAAAATGTTCTATCATCCTGAATTTTCATCGCTGGTTTACCTAAACTAGCTGTCAAAAAATATATATTATCGGTCAAAAAAATTAATGAGTGCTAAAAATTAATAAAAAAATTTAACAAATAAAATATATATAATTAAATAGTCAATCATATTTGAAAGTTTAGAAAGATTCGAACTACGAACGAATCTCAAATGTGTCGTGTGAACACCAGGGTTTGCCAACGTCATTCAGAGAGGTTACCATGTAAACATACTAGATGTGTTCCAGATGACACCGGACAAGTTCGGACTAAAAAAAGGAAACCCAACATTTACTCTCTCAAACTATTAAAATTGTCCAACTCATCTGGAAAGCTAAAAGCCAAAATTTCTACTGTAAACATTTCAATAGTGCTATTTTATAAATATGTAGGGAATAGGGCAACTATGTATATTAAGAGTCAATAATCCAGTTGATCCTGATTCATTTCCTATTTTCTAAAGGCAAAAATAAAATACATTCTTTTACTAGTGTACTACGGATTCTACAACAAATGGTTTATTTTGCACAAAAAAACAATTTCATTTGTATGAAAAAACAAATAAATTATGTTAAAAACAATATTTTTCAAAACAAACGCATAGAAACGTTTTAATTGATAAAATGACGCCCTAATGCTAAACGGTGTTTTAATTAAACTTATCCCTAGTTTAAACAACAATAATATGGCAGCCCGGCGTAAAACAGCTGTTTTTTTTTGTTGTTGCAGAATTTCATATTATATTATAATTAAAGAATTTTATCGTTAAAAATGATTAACTGATTTATTTAGCTTAATCGAAAAGGATATCAAGATTCTCAATAACTAGAAGTTTGCATTTTACATCTGCTTCCCTGCTCTACTGAACACATTTACACAGCAAGAAAAATTCTGTATAAAATTTGTTTTTCACTTAATAGTTTTGACGTTTTCCATTTAAGTTTTTAACAATAGCATTAACAAAAACAACAACTGCAAATAATAGTACAATAATTGAAAATACAAAAAAATAAATAAAAATTTAAAACAAAGCTGATCTTTTTTCTTTAACACAATAAAACTACCAAATTATTTTTACAAACAACTACAATCTACAACAAAAACAATAGCCAAGCTACAACAATACAAATTAAACAAAATAATAATGCAAAGAATTTTTTACAATATATTTTTTTACAGATCGATAAACTTTAACAAAACTAAAGAAATAAAACTGACAAAAAACGAAATCATTATACGAAACAATAGATTTTTTACAGTGAGAACAAAATCAAAACAAAATAGACCATAAATTACAAAATGTTGCGTTGACGAAACAAGAATGCCTAAAAGGATATACGCCTCTTAAGCTTTCTTATGAACTCAACAAAACTATAACAAAGAATTGTCTCTTCATTTATTTCTTTGTTTTCTATTGAAAATATACAACAATAAATTTTTTATTAAAAAAAAATAATAAAATAAAACAATAAATTTTATATTACAAGAATTACAGTATAAAGTAAAAATTGACTGACACATTTAAATCTCACTTTACTGGTAAATTGTATTACAACTGCAAAAAAAAAACAACATTAAAACAAAACAGCATTTTTCATTAAAAACAAATTCATCATCCACAAACAAACTTTCTGAATTCACAAAAAAGGGGTATTTTTCGAAATGCTGCACTACACCGTTAACTTAGTGTCTGGCAACCTGATGTTGTCTATTTTGGCTAAAATTTTAAGCCAATTTCATTAGAGGCATGATGCGTAATTTTCTAAATATTAGGCTGTTTACAAACGATTGCATCAGAGTTGTTCCGGCAGTAGTCGTCCAGTGTTCAATTAAAAACCCCTTTTAATTTCAAAATCAAACAATAGTTCAGGCTGAAACAAAAAAAAAAAAAAAACGTAAAATATAAATTTTATTTTCCATTTCAAAGAAATTCATTTAATTTTAATTTTCGTTTTTTCTGTTTGTATGCAAATCTAAACCAATTTTAAGTTTTTGTAAAAATTCAAATTTTCTTATTTCCAAAATTACAACAACCATTTCAAAATTACAAACCAAAAAAAACCATTAAAAAAATCAAGCAAAAATTTAACAAATTCAAGGCATAAATAATAAAGTCAAACGAATAGTTTATTTGTTTCAATCGAAAATACAACACTGGCATAAATATTTCAGAAGAAAATAACTACAACCCTGGCATAAATATTTCAAAATAAAACTCCAAAAATAATAAAAAACTTTTAAGGCAAATACTTCAAGCGGAAAAAAACTTCAATGAAGTGAAATTTTTCAAAAGTAAGAGAGAAAAACTAAAGATAAATTTATAATAATAATATTAAATTATAAACAAAAATTATAAAAAAAAAATTTACCATCCTTAAGAAAGAAAAAACCCAAAAAAAAAGAAAAAACATTTGTAATTCTCATTTAAATATTAAGATTTATACTTATTAGAAATTAAAATCGAAACCAAAATAATTGCATTAAATTAAAAAGAAAAACAACGTTTTATAAAAAACAATACATTTTAAATTTAAGCTTACAAAATTTCAAAACGTTTGGTATTGAAAACCCAAGAAATGATAAATAACATAAAACCCGAACAAAATAACACTCTTTCTTACACTCACAATAAAAAAGAACAAGCAAAAAAAATAAATAAATATTTAGGTTAATCAAAATCTTAACAACAAAATGGTGACTTATGTCTAAAAAAAACAAAAACAAGCAAAAAATGCTAATACGGAAAATACTAACGGCTGCTAATTGAATGCCGCGTAAATTTAACACCACTTTGAGTAAGCGAATCTTGCAATAGAGCTAACATTTTAAGTTGGGCTTAAAACCTGTGACTGCAAGTGCATCTACTATACAAACAACTTGGTACAAATGATTCCTTAAAAGAAAACAAAGATAAAGCATAACTGTTTAGTTTTGTTTGGAGTTCTCGTCTGTTCTCATTAACATCCATATCCCATTATTTAGGAAATTCTGTATTTTCCTGAAATATCCTCTTAGACTACATTTAGACCAGCAAAGTTTGCTTTGCAAAGTTTTAATTCAGATGGGCGAAATACAGAGAAAAGCAAAGTAAACTTTGCTGGGTCTAAATGCAGTCCTAAGTATGTTTCAAGCAGGAATGTCAGACAAATTTACAGAAAAATCACCAAAAACTGTTTGGAATATAAACAAATTGTGTTTTCAGATCTTAAGAACCTACAAAAAAAGAATATAGTTACCTATCTTTTTAAATATTTTTTTTTGAATTATAAAAATTCTATATCGATTGAAACTCCTACTTAAATCTGTAGAAGATTTTTGATCCTAAAGGAACCACTAGCTCAATTAAGTCGTAAAATTTTAAGAAAAAATCATCAAATCGACACTTTGCTAAATGGAAGATAAAAATCACCAAAATAACGATAAACCGTCAATAATGGTAGCCGTGCGAGCAAAGCACATCAACTTCAGACACTGTGACTAGATTTATTAGCATTAATTAACATAATTAATTGCATAAAATTTTAATTGCTAAAAAATAATGCCAAAACTTGTTTTTTTTTTTACTTAACATCATTACAAAGGGTCCTAACGTGAACCCAAGTGAGCGATAGCAACCTTTACTAAACATATGTATCTTCAGAACGCCTGTGTTTTTCATAACTTACCTCTAGTGTTTCATAGCAAACAAAGTTAAATTGCTTCAAGATCACAAAAAAAAAATTTCTTTTGTATTCCGTACGAAATATGTTCGAAATTATGAAAGCCCCAATACTATGGCAACTCTATTACTCTCGGAATACCGTAAAGGGGGATCAAAATAAAATTTTTCGAGTTATGAAACTATTGCAGCAAATGCGAGTATTCGATTTGATAAACGTGCACAACGCTTTAACTCACTTGAAAAAAGTACGATGTTATATTTCGTCTTTAAAAATTCGTTTCTTATATAAAATGATACACCCCAGCAAAAAATAATCAAGTTTTTGGAAGCAGTACATACTTTTTCTGCCTTAAGAATGTGCTTCATATTAAGCACATATGTATTATCTTAACAAATGCAGAAATGTATGGCAGAAAATGTAAAATTTTTTGATAGCTTTATTTAATCAATGTAGAAACAAAAACAAAAAACACACTATCCATACACTAGTGCATACTAGAAAGCACTATTGTAAGGCAATGATTAAAATTTTAAATTTTACGAAGTGTAACGAACATAATAAGACGACAGTACGAATGTTTGATATTGCTTTCGTTCCATGAATTTACTTCATACTCACTGCACTTAAAACGAAATGCTCCAAAGTGGGACATCGCGAACATATATCATGCCACGTAAGCAGGTTTGTAAGCTTACAACCGTGCATACGGCGAAGCAGTAATTTTTGCTGGGACTCTAAAGGTAATTACATATTCACCAATATTCACATATTTGAAATACTGTATCAGGCAATCATGTGTATTAAATAAAATTTTTAAAGTTGTACTTGAGTGGGTACAAAATAGAGTTTTTTTAACCTGAATGCAACATCTTGCACGCCCACTTTAAAACGCAGCTCTAAAAGTGATGCCCAAACAGTGGTGTAAAATATATAAAAATTTTTACAACTCAAAATTGTATGTCTCGGCTAAGTCAAAAAACAAAAGAAAGAAAAAAAATTAAGAAAACCCCAAATTAAAACACTGGATATTCAAAATTCTTAAAACCTAACAAAACATTTTTGGAGCTAAAAAATATATTAAAAAAATCAATTTTTATTAAACAAAAATATAAATATTTAGAAATAACCAATAAACATAAGCATCATTTTATATATAAAATAACAACAGCAACAAAAAAAGAGTTAAAGACAAAAATATCTTTAAAAATATGAAAAAATTTTAGGTCTTAAAATTTAAAAACATAAAAATTACAACAACCAAAAGAAAAACCAAAATGTAAAATTTTAAAATTAACACAAAATTCAAAATTTAAATATTTGTTGTAATAAATATTTTTATTCCTCAAAAAAGGTAAATAAGAATTACAAATTAAACTCCAGAAATTTTGAAAATAAAATTTAAAAAAATAACTTCCAAAGGAATTTATATTCTTATTTTTTTTTGTTCAAATTAAAAATAAAACTTGAATAATGTACTAATTTTTCAATTGGTTTAGATTTTAAGCATCATTTTGTTATAAAAAAAAAAATACAAAATTAAAAAAAAATTCAACAACATATTTTGTCCAAATTTCAGCTACCGAAATTTTCTAAAAAAACCATATAATATTAATATTTAAAAACAAAAAATTACAAAAATATAAAAAAAAAATACAAAATCATATGCATCTAGTTTAATGTCGTAAACATTTTTTTATCTTCTTTTGTAATAATTATATTAAAATATAAAAATATTAAACAAAGAAACAAACACACCGCCCCTCCACATCACACTATAGCACCCCACACATACACACACAACATCTCATTCAAAACAAACATGGTAACATGGTTTATTATGAAAACAAAAACAACAAAAAAATTTGCAAAAATATACAAACCACAAAAAAAAACTCCAAAATAAAATATTACATTTTTGAAATTTCCAGAAAAATCGAAAAATAAAACACCCAAAAAAAAAAAAAAAAAAAATACGCAATATTATTTGCTAAATCAAAAAATAAGTAAAAATTATATTATTATACAAGAGAAAAAAAAGTGAAATTACAAAATAAAGTGAATCTTGTAATATAAATTGGAAAAGTGTTTAAGTCAATAAATAATCAAAAGAATAAGGCCCAAATTCACAGTCATTAGTTAGCTAATAGCAATAGTTTAACTAATATTATATGAATCACAGCTTCTAGTTTAACATTAGTTAAACCATCAAACGTCATTGGTTAACTAATAGTTACAACAGCTGATTCTGTGGAATTTATTATTAGTATTTTTGTTTTGTGAAAAATTTTAGATATGGCATGTGAAATTGAAAACGCGGAGTCCGATATTGAAAGTGACACTAATACTGATAATACGCGGAATATTGTTGCTGAGCGTCGCCAACGTAATCCAAAAAGATTTTATGGATAGATTGCGTCTTAGCAAGTAGGTGGCGTGGCAAGTTCTTGAATGTATACGCCATTTTTAAAGAAATAATAGATCAAATGTAAACAAAAACCATATGCTATAACAGAATTGCCAGTACAAAAAGTTAATAGTTTGATAGGGTTGCCATTTTTTGTTCATATTAAGAGTGTTGGTTAAATAATACACTGTGAATATGAAGTATTAGTTAAACAATAGTTATCATTTTAGTTTACTAATAGCTAACTAATTACTGTAAATTTGGCCCTAAGCACAAATGGTAAAGTAAAAAAAGTAAAAAAAATATTTGAAAACAAGGAAATACTAAGAAAACTAAGGTTATGGCGACTTCCAAGCACACTATCAAAAATATTTAACAACAGGGTGGTATTGGCTAATAAGCAAACTATGACTTAGGACATGATTTCGATCCTTGGTCAGGAGAAGTCAATCAACATCATAAAAATTTCTCTAATGCACATTAGAGTGGCTATTGTATTAATTGTTGTTAGACTGTTTAGTGTGATGAAGGCAGTGATTGGTATAGTTCACAGCTAATAAATACCACAGCATCCCCGTTCGCGGGTCGGGAGAATTGTCGGCGAAGTAAATGCAATTAATAAAATGGATGCTTATACAGCTCAGGAAAGTTAATTAGACGCATTAATACCAAATTAATAAAATTTATGCTCATACAGCTCAGGAAAGTTAATGCGTCTACTTAGCACCAGAGGTGCTGGAACACTTCTCTAGAAGTTAACAAAAAGCCCGATAGCATAGTTGAAAAAGAATTTAGCCTTCTACATTTCTGTCTCTAGTTCCGGCACAATGCATTGTATTGTAGGGGCTATTCCCTGAGTGATGGTCCGAAAAAAAATAACAGTGGAATGCGATAGAGATGGGACAACTATGAGGACACCACTAATGCTTTCACAAACCAGATATATAAAAACTATTATGGCAACATTTCTGGTATGACTTCTCGAGTACCTCTGAAGAAGCTTAGAGAGCACCTCTGACGAACTTAAGTCGGACAGGCCAACAACAAAATTAGCAAAGGCTATAATGCACTGAAAATTTAAAAAATATGTATGTAAATATTTTTAATTTGCTGCTTAACTCATGTCGAATAGCTTTAATATATATATGGTATGGATGTAGTTTTTCTGTAGGGACATCTATTAGCAATACACGATATTTAAAAGAACAATAACAATGTTTTTTTTTTAATATTAATTTTGAATCCAGTCTTATTCCAAGATCGATGAAAACCCTCTAGACGGTTTTGTCGCTTAGTTAGTAATAAAAGTCCCGTTTCTGTGCTTCTAGCCATCCCTTGGTCCTTATCATTAATTGTCTCCATCTGAGCTTCTTCGTTTTTTTTTTGTTATATATCTATACGTACTCTCATAAGGTACTCTGGAACGTCGAAATTCCTTTTGAGGGCTCGTAGAACATCCGTCCATCTAAGACTATTAAATGCTTTCTTTACATCTAACGCAGCAAGGAGGACTACTGGTCTGGTGTGGCGACTTCTCTGTTTCGCGGCCTCAAATGCATCAACAAAATCTTTTAGAGCAGCTGTTGTGGAAAGACTTGATAGTCAGGGCCACATCTCTTTTAATTTCCCATGATTTGCATTTGATTTTATGACCTTAAACAACTTGCAATCGGCAACAGATTCGTTGTGATTAACGTATTTGTTGTCAATCGAATTGTGGCGGTTGCAGCAACTATCATAGAGTTCTGCTAATGCAACTACAGTTTTCATGTAAATTTTGAAAATACAAATTTTTTTTAGTTACAACAAGCAATAATTTGTATTAAAATCGAATTCATTGCATATTATTCCGTTGTGGTTGCCATATTTGGGATTTAGTCGAATCAACTACATATATTCGATTGACCTAATCAATTTAAGAATTATTACACTATGTTTATTACAATTATATTGTTATGGTTATGATCATGGAATGTTTGTTGGATTCATAGAATATTGATAGCGCTAACTGAAATATAGTCTATGCAACTGATATTTTATCGACATAGCTGTTTTCCAACCAATTTTTTTTTGTGGCTGTAACAGAATGCAATATTATTTTACTTATTTCCTGTGCCGTAACAATTCTCAGTAGAATCCAGTTGTCTTGGGTTCGTTAAGGCCTAAAGTGGGGTTTTTTCATAATTTATACTCATAACAAATTTATAAATTTTTGTCCAGTTTCTTTTAAATAAACAAGTGTTATTTTCCATTATGAGTCTCTGTATATTTCGGCGAATCCCGTGATTCGGGATGAATCAATCACAGAAAATCTCTGAATTTTCTGGATCGGTATGTCGGAATTGGCATCCCTATTCAGAACTAAGCCTTTCTGTAGGAACATCGAATCAACTCAACTGAGTCGATTTGTAAACTGTATTAAAATCACAAGTTTTCTGTTTTATAGCTTTAGTAGCTTTTAGACAATTACCGCTTTGCAGCAGCAGAGCACCCTCCCTGTAACTTCTAAACGTAGTTTTACACACTATATATCTTACAGTGGCTCTGTCTATTGACGAAACATCTGTAATTCCTTATGTCTGTCATAATTAACAATGTATAGACGATTTATAATTTTCGCTTTCACATTTGCGTTTTTGGTTTCATCTGGCATAACCTATAATAATGCACAACAGCTGTCTTTGTGATGATTTTTTTTTTAATTTTTCACGAGTATGTTGTATTCAAGCAAATAAAATCTCCAAAAATGAATTCAAAAGATAAAATAATTGCGACTTGTTGCATTATTTCATTAATATCTGCCATAAAATTAAAATTAAAAATAGTAAACATTAAGCAAGAGGAGGTAAAGATAAAACGTGTTATACGGAGCCAAAAATGGTTACTGAGAAAAGTTACTGGACTTGGCTTCGCTTTGAATTATTACATAGATTTTAATATAAATAAATTTTTCTTATTATAAATTTACCAAATCACAAACACTTGTTCTTGGCAAGTTGGCACCACAAACAATTCAGTTGCAAAACAGCTGATGTCGAGTGCATTGCCAGTTCAAAATAGAACACGCTCTATTTGTTGATCTTTGTACAGGCTAAAGTTCGTAAATTGAAAATTTTTACACTGCAAATTCAGGCTGATATTTACAGAAGAAAACTTTTTCTTTGCTTTTACACAAAATGTTTACAATTTGCAGTGGGAAATTTGACAAGCACACTGTGAACTACATAGTGTGTAAAACCACCTTAAATGAAAGTCTTTGAAATTTTCTTTTTTCATTTTTCTATTACTACATAAAATTTCAATTTATTTATGCATTTAATTTTATCATGATTTTAAATATAATATGTATAATTATTTATTTTACTTAATGTTTTTTTTTATCCATCAATTGAATAGAATGTATATGTATATACTTTTAGCATTTTAAATTATGTTACTCGTAATTGTTTGTATAAATATTTCATTATGTTTTTTGTTTATTTTGTATTATTATTATTATATGTATGTTCTGCCAGTGTACGTGTTGTATAAGAGAAACATTTAAGTTTTTGTTTTAATAATAGTAATATTTTTTTTTTTAGTTAATGATTATATTTACTATTACTGAATCAATTAAATATAAAAACATTACATTTTCATGTGGTTTTTTATATTTTTTTTTTTTGTAATAATTTAAATTTTTATACTTTTATGTTTAGTTTAATGAATAATCAGTATACGAGAACTAAAACAGTGTATAGTGAAAAAGTTATTATTTTTTTTAAATTATTATTTTTGTTATATGATGCTAAAACAAATTTAAGCTTATAGAATAATAGCACAGATTCTTTTTTTTTTCTTTTTGTTATTTTCCTTTGTAGTTAAGAATTAATATTTAAAATATTGATTAATATGGCAAATTATAAATAGCAAAAGGTGTTATTAGATGGACTTGAATGAGAATTTAGTAAAGAAAATATAAGATCGTTTTGTACTAAAACTATGCTACGCTTGTTATAGTGTGGCAAAACTGTGCTACACTACTGCGTATACTTGCCAGCAAAAAAAAATATAAAAAAGAAAGATCTCAGAGGAAATTCTTTGATGAATTTACATAGTTGTCATAGAACGGAGGTTGTGTTTCAAAGACCTGAACGGTATGCGATTATATGATTTCTCAGAACACATGTTTCTTCAATACTTTTACTTTTTGTCATGAAATGAAACTGTTATCCTTAGGAACTACTCTCACCTTTTTTTTTTTTTTGGTAACCACAGAGTTGAAATAAATGATAGATTAGATCATGGAAAAGGCGAGATCAAGAAAATATCAAGGGTAGCTGAAAATTACAAAAAGTTGTAGATGCGATGGATCACTTGTTAGTTCTAGGCCTTGGTAAAGTTAATTAGCTAAGGAACTATCAGTTATACCTTATATAAAAATTACTTTCAGATATGCTATTAAAGAACGACTAAAACGAAAAATCTAGAGGTACTAAAGTTTTGAAATAATTTATCTTTAAAATTAAATGAAAAGTTCCTAAACGAACGTTGCATATCATAATTTGAAAAACTGCGTATGCAATGCAAAGCATGTTGGAGCAGCAATGCATTGCAGGTGAATTCCATACAAAAGTACACAACAAAGTAAAACTCTTTTAACTTTTTAACTCATTTTAATGTAACTGCACATCTTCAAAAAAGAGTTGAAGCGCTAAAATAAATTTATTTGTAATTCCAAAAATTAAATTAATCAAAAACTGTATAATCTTAACTTTAAACTTTAACTTTAACTCTACATATTATTTAGTGTCGTGTAAGTCACAATTTGTATGTCGTGTAAGTCACGCGAAAAAAACTATTTTTTGTGAAAAATAAAATAAATTTCACTAAGTTGAAGCCATTTTGTCGTTGTTTGTATTCCTCAAATACTTTTGGTGCAGTTTAAAAGGAATCGGACTACACAATTAACAGAATTTTTAAACTATCTTTGATTACCCTGAAATCAATGGATTTGATGTCGTGTAAGTCACAACTAATTAATTATATTAAAATTAAAAATATGTAATCGCAAATCAAAAATCAAAGTGCATGATTTAATACGTATGTATGTGTAGATGTTATTTCTAAAAACGAAAAAATTAAAAAAATTATGATTGTACCAGAAATTTTATCAAAAATGACAAAAGTTTTGGAATTTGTCGTGTAAGTCACACGTGGAATTGACCTGCAGAGAAATGCTTTGCATAAAAACGGCGTTAAGGAACGCTACTATGCATTTTTTTACTGTAGCAACAGTTGTTTATATAAATAAAAAATTTGACATTATATAACAATATAATTATAATAAATAAAAAAATTACATACTCCGCCAACATAACAAATAAAATAGATGCAAGAATTTGACAGCTTATACAATTCAAACTGAGTTGCCTACAGATTAGGAACATTAGGCATTGCCAATAATTTTATGTTTAGGAAGTGTCTGCATTATAAATATGCATTGAAACTTGCGTTTAAGAAATCGGCCAAAATTTTAATTATAAAAAGTGTGTGATAATTATAATATCTACTCTAATTCTTATTTTTTCACACTCTTCATAATTTTCATTAATTGAAGTCATGCATTTAAGCCGAATTAATATTATAATTTTCAAACATACATTCATTCCTTGTAATAATGAAAAGTTCCTATATGCAACAACGCATTCGAGATATACATACTTCAGAATTTATGGTTGAAAAATTTTTTTTATTTGTTATGGGTAAGCTAATCAAGCATGGTTTAAGATCTACTGATTAGTTACCATTAGCACTCATCGAAATGCAGCATATAGATAAACTAACTCACAACAGATAAAATAAATATTGTATTAATTTCCTTTTGTGCGATTTAACAAAGGGCACAAATTGTGTCGTACTAAATTCAAAGTTGGAATTTTGTACGTCTCTGATCTGAAATCAAATTAAGGTGAGCACATGCACTTCGTTCTTGTTTTCTTGGCAGTTTTAACCGCACGAGCAAACACCCATCTTTATACGACAAGGAGAATCAGTGAGGGAAAATTCAGTATGTACTTTAGTACTTTTTCGAGTACGTACTGTTCCACTTTTACAAGTTTGTTTTATTTTTTTTTTTTTGCATTTTTCAACTTTTATCTATTAGCAACAAACATTTGTGATGCGACCACTTAGATAGCAGACTTTATTATTCCACGTGCAAGGCGAATTCGATACTAGTTGGCCTTATTAGCCTACGTCATCATCAGCTGTCCAAAACTATATTTAGTTAGAAGCGGACTCTCAAAAATTGTAAACAGAAAGAAATATTTTCATACAAAAGGTGTTGATTTTTTTTTGGTAGATTGGTAGATATGTCGCAGCAATATAGAAAGGTTCTAGTAGACATAAATAAATTTGACGTATTTCTTTGCTTTCTTTATTTTTATTTAATTTTTTTTCGCACTTTGAAAGTGAAGAAACAGCTGTTTATGGTTATGGCAGGCTTTATCGACGTCTCTTTTTGTTTGTCGAGTGGCGGTGTAGAGAAGAAAGAGGGGTAAATAAAAATATTTGTGTGTCTTCTTTTCTATTTCTGTTTATGAGTAAAACAGATTAGCCGATTGAATAATAAAAATCAACGCTGACTGTAAAAAACAAAGCAAAATTGGGAAAAAAGACATGAAACTAAAAGTCAATTTCAAAGGAAGTCATCGTCTGAATTTTGTGTAATTGAACCTTAAGATCAGTTAGTATTGAATTCGCCTTGTCCATGTGGTTTGTGACTAAAATTGATACTAGTGTTTTTTTTTGTACACTGTAGTCACACGATCAAGGTTTCAAGTTTTTTACACGTACTGGTTGATAGCTGTGATGTAAGCTGCAAGCAACTTTAAAACAATTTACTTTCAAGATGTCATCAAGTAAACAACTTAAAATGGTTGCTTCGTTAAAAGTGGTAACAGCTGTTTATTTGAATGCAAAATTGAAACAAAACTTGAAACTTTGAACTTGATTGCTATTAGAAAATTATGGCTTAAATATGGGTGAGTTCCAATTCATGCTGAGCTTGCTTCTTTTTTTGCGTATCGAAACTTGAAATTTCAGCCGAGAACTTAATCGAATCGGCTCGTTTCGAAGTAGAAAAAAAATTTTATTTAGCTCGAGTTTTTTTGCTTTCTGTGCTTATGATCATAAGTTTCGCGATAATTGCTATAATAATAGGCCAACACGGTCAAACTAATACTTGATCACGATCTTTCAAAAATCTCTGGATGGGGTCAGGATTGATTCTTGTAGTTGCATACACGTCTGACTGAAGAACGCTGCTCTTCTTGATCTATAATTTTGACCCCTGCTATCGGATATTCTCCATTTTAATACCGATAACTTCAGGCGATATTTTTATATATTATGATATGAATTTTTTTATATTTAGAATAGTTTCTTTTCCGATTTCAAACTAAAAGACACTTAATAAAATATTAAATCATTTGTTATTTTATAGTTAGTTTGGAAAAGATCTAGAAGTCAATCACATCTTTTGTGCTGGTGGTTTCTTCTTTCTTAGATATTTTTTTTTATTTCTTTTGGCAAATTAAGGTACCTTTTTAGGTACTTTTGTCAAGCAGGCTTCTAGTTCTTTTCTTAGTATATTTTCTTTTTTTTTTCTTTTTATAGCGGCAAAACAAATATTTTCTTATATAAAATGAACTTAAGGTACGGTCACATCTGGTAAACATTTGCCCAAAAAGCGTAACCACTAAATACGAATGGAAACACTTTTGATTTAGATACCTGTTTATTACGTTAAAAAGTTTCCTACATAATTTATAGAAAATGTAATATAATCTTATCTTATTAGATGCTGTTTAACTTAATAAATAAATGCATACATCAAAACGTATTTCATTCGTATTTAGTGGTTACGCTTTTTTGGGCAAATGTTTGCCAGATGTGACCATACCTTTACTAAGAGTATGTTTGTAGCAAACATATTATGTTTCACATGCAAAACAATTGTATTAAATAAATGATTGTGATTTAAATTCATTAGAATGTTGAATATTTATTACATACATTTTGAAATTATATAAAGTTTTTGTTTTTAAATTGATTAAAAAATTATTTTTTTTTTGTTGCTGTTATAATTAAATAATTAGTTTAGTATTAAATATTGTTAAGTATTATATATATATATATATATTCATTTTATATACTACTCGTATATAAATATATTACTTAAATAGCTAATTATTGTTACCTTTTGTGGATGAGATGTTGCGTGAAGTATTTAAATTATTCATTTGGTTTGTTTTTGGTTTGAAATGCATGTTTGTAATAAAAAATTGTGATTGGTTTTAAGTTTGATATGAATTGAAGTTTAAAATTTGTTTTTGTTAAGAGTATGCATTTGTATGTGTGAGTGTGTTCATGATATCGTAAATATTTATTACCATGCTTTTGTTATTAATTTAAATATTTGTATGTTTGTATGTATGCCAGTTATTTAATTAGTTTTTAATTTAACTTTAAATATAATTTGTTAGGTTTTAATTGTGATACTTTTGTTTTTTTTTTGCTTTCTTTGTGGTTTCATGTAATAAAAATATGCTTTGGTTTTAGTTATTTGCTTTAACTTATGATGCATGATATAATTTTGAATGATAATTTATTTTTGATGTTTTTAAATGTTTATTAAATTTTATTATAATTATATTTGGTTTTTTTTGGGTTTATGAGAGCCATGTGCTGGAAGAAAAATAAACACAATTTAACAGGAAATAAAATATGATCTAAAAAGTTTAAAGTAGAAATTTTATATTGAAACTGCAAAAATTTCTGAGTGATTTTTTTATAAAGGATTTTTACCCAAATCCACGTTTCGCTAGGGAAACCACACATAAATTAGTTATTATTAGTATAGAATTATTTCAGTATTGAGGTTAGTCACAGTTTCCAAATTTTATATGCAACTTACCAGATTTTTCATCACTTTCCCTTTGGCATTATTATTTAATAACCCAGCTAAAAAAGTTTTGGTATGGATCATATATCATTTGATCCCAAAATTGAGGGTATATGATCCACATATTACTAATACATATTTCATATATGTATGCATATATACATTATTATATACCCACTTATACATGAACATATATGAAATATATATGGAATCAAATATCCTAAATTTTCGGATCCAAAACTTTTTTAGGTGGGAGGTTTATATTTTACGATTTGAAATCGTAATCGTTAAGAAAAATCAATCGATTTGGAAAATGAGTGATGAAATCAAATATTCTTTTTTTTTCAAAAATTAACTTTAGGGGATTAGAAACTATGATTTGCAGTTATTTTAAATGATTTATGATTTTTAAGCACTTTCTGTGAAACAGTGAATTTTTTAAAAGGCTTTTAACTCCTAAAAGATATATCTTGAACAATTTTTGATTAACTTTTATTAATAACACGGTGCTACAAATGAGCACTTTTTTTTATACTTGAAAAGAGACCTAGTGTAGGTTATAGACCTTATTTATTCAATGGAACCAATTATTCCTAGAGGAATAAATGCGATTGTCTAGTCTCGAGGGCCATATGGCCACAACTTGACTCTGGTAAATCTGACCTACTACTGGCACTAAATAGAAAGGTTTTGAGAGTCTTAATAGGCGCGTTCACTGACCATTGCTGGGTTATTGCACTCCGGATTATTGTAGAATATACGTAGATGAAGAGGATTTGCAAAATATCGAGCATATCATCTATCATTGCCCAAGGCTGCAACGCCACAGAGAAAGATGGCTGAGGAGACGTTTCCATGAAGGCGTAGTGCAAAATTTAGGTTATCAGGGGCTTTATCATGGGAATTAAGTGGTTATATGACAAGGGCTCCTTTTGTTTGAACAAAATTATATGACGAGAACCACAATGGATCCACAATTGGATCTCGAGTGATTGTGTGCTTGCACACTACCCGTCCTAAACTAGACTAACTAATTTTAAGCTTCTAATGAATTCTTGCACTCAAACTGATTTGTGGATAATTCAATTGATCCTAGATGATCTAAAATAGAATCTTGTGGTATATATATTTTTGTGTCATATTTTGGCTTGGTAAAACGCTGTTTAACGGTAGTTTTTGCCTCCATTTGAAGAAAGTGTTAAAAAAGAGCCACACAGCGAAGAGTTTGAGGTTTGAAAAAAATTTTAAAGGTCGAATTAGCAAATTAAGATGTATCTTTTTAATATTTATTTTTAAAAATACATAAAAGTGCATTTTGAAATTCTGCCTCTTTAAATGTACATAAATTATAGCACGAAAATTGATATGACTTTTACTCCTTTTAGTTTTTAAATTGCTTTTTAATGATGTGACTGAATTCTGTGTGAATTTTGCGTAACCTGAAGATGTGAAATAATGTTGTGAATTATATATGTATTAAGGGTATTCATGACACTTGTTTTAGTTCTAAATGACAAACTTACTATATTTTAATTTTAGTTTGGTTTTTTTCGAAAAGTGATCCTCATTTTTAAGATATTTCAATCTTTCTTTTTAACTCTAAAAACTAATTATTGTTTGTTTTAACTGTTAATAAGATTTAAAAGGTTTTTCAAATGGTTTTGTTTTTTTTCTTAATAATTCTTAATCTAAAACATTTAAAAGTTTATTAAAAAGTCAAACAGTTGCAAGTTAAAGTCTGAATTAGGATGGAGTTTTTTTTTCATTAATTATTGTTTTTGAATGTTAGAAATTTTAAATTTTGTGATTTGAAAATATTGTTACTGAATTTTTTTTTTAAGGAATTTAATGTGAAATTTCATTTAATTTTTCCTATAAGCACTCTTAACTTGGGAGTTTTTTCTATAAATTTGAAAACCATTTTATTTGAAAATTTTTTTGGGTAAATTGGTGTTCTTTAATGCTTTATTGCGTGTTTTAATAAAATTGTTTATTTATGTAAAATCTTTTTTAATTTGAATCTAAAGAAGTTTTATTTAAATATTTGTGGTTTTAGTTTTATTAAAGGTGCTGTTTTTCAATAAAGGTATGAGTGAACATTTGTTTTTAAGTGCTTAAAATTTTTTTAATTTAATGTCCAAAATTTTCGTTTGGTTTTTAAATTTTAGTTTGTTTTACTTGTTGTATTTTTGTAAAAACAAATGTGTTGCCTTAATATTACAAAAGTTTAAATATTTCAAAATTTTTTTTTTCAATATTATTCTGTCTTGTTTATTTGTTTCAAAAATTTTTTTTATTCACGAAATTTGTCTTGCTTTAGCGCTAGAAGATTTGTTGATTTTTGTTCTAAAATAATTAAACAAACTTTTTAACATATTAATTATTTTGAGTCTTATGCCAAATCCTAAACAATTCTGTTTTTAACAATTTCAACAAAAAAAGTTAACTGAAAGTAAAACAAGCTTAACTTTTGAATTAAAAGGAAAAACTAATAATATTGATATGGGATCTCTTATTGAAATAAAGTTCGTCATGCATTTTTAATTGCATAGTAAATGTGTGTATGTATGAAATTCATTAAAAAATTTTAAACTTTTTTTACAAGATGTATCTTAAATTTTATCTGTATTATTTATTTATTCAATTATAAAAAATTAGTACTAAAAATTTGGTACTAAAAATTTAGTACTAACCGCAAGTTATTTCTTGAAAAAAAAATTAGTTGTAATATATTAAAAATACAATGTATGTACATTGTACATACATACTTTCTTTTAAATTTAGTACTAAAAAGATTGTTCCCGACCTTAACAAAAAAATCAGTTACTTGTAAGACTTTAGTAATGGTGGGCCTGTTCGTAAATGCATCACTGCGCTGCATAATATGATTATTTTGCACTGCCACTGCTAATCAGCTGTTGCTTATGCTTCTTTTTGAGCATTTTAATGTTTGTATTTATGAACCAAAAAATTTAACAAAAATGGAAAAGTTAATGATAAATTTATTTTTGAGCTGGACGATAAAACTAATGATGTAAAATTATCTAATCTACAAGAAAGAAAAAGCTTAGCACATACTCATCCGTTGCATCAGCCATTGTTATGATTAGTGTTTTGTATTTATTTGCGCATAATATACAGCGCAGTTTTGCATTTACGAACAGGCCCGGTATTGTCAACATTTTATTTTGTTGCTTTTTGGAAAATTTTGCAAATTTACGACTTATTTTGCAAGAAAGTAATAAAGTTGTATGATTTTAATTTTTGAATTTGGGGGTACTATGTACAAAATTTTATTCCTCATGCGACTGATTGCTAACCTAACCGTATCTATAGGAACTTCGATTAAAGGAGATTTTAAAAGAGAAAAAATGGACAACTTTATTATATTTTTTTACGTCTCCTGTGTTGTCAATTAAATAGAAAAGCTTAGTTCACTTAGTTGGTGATTCAATATCCTACAAAAATCGCGCGACCTAGACTATAAATGAAACTGTGGACAGATTTTTTTGCAAGTCGTGCGATTTGCTTAAATTTATGAAAACTTTCATAAAATTATAGTTCTCATGCGATCAGAGGAGTATTTTTTTATCAACGATCTGAGAATTTTATTGGCGCTTAAAATAAATGCAAACAAATTAAAAAGATAGACACCCAAAGAGATCAGTTTTGTATCATAATATGACACCACAATATAATTTTGAAATGATTTTTAAAGTCGGTCAGATTTTTGTAAGATTTCTCTGTGAATTGATCCTACGATAGTGTAGGATAGTATATCAGGATCTTTATTAGAGTTAAGTGCACAAAGAGTTAAGTTTGAAATGTTAGAAGTTAATTTCGAAAATTCGAAATTTAGTTTTAATAGAAATTTCGAAGTAAAATAAATTTCCGAAATCTTGTTTGAAATTCAAATATAAAGTTTAAACTGCCGAAATTTACTTAAACATTTTTTATACAAAAAATTTCGAATTTTGTATACAAAAAAAAAATTTGGAATACATTTTAGGAAAGAAAATAAGGAAAACATAAAACGAAAGTGTGTCGAATGAATATAAAATCACAAAAAATTGGAAAATATCTTGAAAATGCAAAATAAAATAAATTCTCCAAAGCTAGAAAAAAATGCAAATACGAAAACGAATTGCGAAAATAAAACAAATATTTATCGTAAAGTGCATATAAAAATAAAATTTATTTTAACAAAAAGAAGAAAAAAAAAAGAATTTATAAAATTTTTTTATGATCTTTGTTTTTCTCTTGTCAGCTTGTTTTTTCAACTTAAAATAATATCACAACTTAACTAAATGATTTTCTTTGTATTTTAATTAATTTTATTTAATATATCGATACTTAACAATGTTGAGAACAAGGCGAATTAACTTTTTGGATTGTTCTAATTCGATTAGAAAAAGATCCCTATGTATGCATGTACAAATTTTTACATTTCGGGCTACATTATGCATGACAAAAGCAGCTCAGCTGTGTAAATAACATTAAGGCTAATTCATAACAGATCAGATGATTAATTTCGCCTTGTTTCCTGTCTAGTATATATAAATCAGCTGTTTTGTTGACACATTGTTCGATGCAAATTTTGACATCGGAAGTATGTGTTTCCCAAAGCGAATTGAGGGTGGTGCACTTGTTATAAATTTGGCTTGAATAACTGTGAATAAATTCTCCTTGGTATTTATTTTAAAACTTTGATTCAAAAATTGGGATGAATACTTAAAGTTAATTTTGAGAATATATTTGCGATTTTTTTTTAAATTGAAACATTTTTAAAAACAATTAGTGGACCATAAAAATACATAATTCTAATCTTGTCTCATAAATTCATTTCTTTTAAAAGGTTTATTAAATAATTCATTAATTCGATTCTTAAAAAAATCTTAAATATTTAAAGAGGGTAACTTTAATAATTTAATGTAGTTTCATTGAATCAAATACGTAGATGATTGATTTAAGTACAAAATTTATATAGAAGTCCCTTTTATTTGTAATCACAAAAAAATAAATCCGCCGATTTAGAGCGGTAACCGTTTTAGTACGCATGTTAAAGTCTTGCTACTAAAAATAGCACACAGCCTACGAAATATGTGAAATGATTCGAGCCATGCTGACCGATTTTTCATCCACCAAAAACTGAAAATGAGTTGGAATAGAAAATTTTTATGAAAATCACTCACACTCTTAAAATTGTCTACTCAAACCATTTACAAATCTATATTGTGGAAACGGGACTTTAGAAAGCGGTTTCTCCCAATTTATCCCCTCGTTTCATCACTATTCATATTAGCTCTGTTCACAAACTTTTGCAAAATTTCTGCACTTGTAAAATACTTCTATCAATTGTGAATGAAACTTTTCGCAGCTAATTATTAAAAAAAAATGCTATTCCATACGAAGGTTGCGTGCGGGCTAAATATATAATTTGCTATTTTTATAATTTCCTCCTCTGCCTATTTTTATTGTTCTCATATATTTTCTTATGCGCTTTAATAAAACTGTAAAAAAGGCGTGACTTTACAGGATTTTCTTTTTTAATTTTTATAATATAAAACATGAAACACCAAACTTGTAAAAACTTTTGTTTGTCTGCTTCAAGCCTTATATAAAATTTCGAGAGGAGGAATTTTTAGTACCCCAGCCGCTATTAAAAAAACCCATTTTAAGGAAAATAATATTTATAAATTTTAGTGATCATCGATTATTTTAAATAAAAAACGGTTTCATCTATTCCGGTTATAGGTTTAGACTTGGAGACTTTTTAGCTTATTGTTTGTGAAGACCTAAAAATAATGGGAAATATTTTTGTAACACATGTCAACCACCAATGACGCTGTTTAAGTGATACCTCGAATATTTGAATAGTTCAAAGTTTTTGCAAAAATATTTCTAATAGTTTTTTTTAACAAAAAAACCACATTCTATACCTTAAATATACGAGTACATAAGAATTTAACGAATTCCTTTACCGATTCAGTATGATATGATGTAAAAGAAGTAGATCTTTAACTGCCCCCCCATAATAAATAAATCTGAGATGACAATTTTCGAAATCCCGTTAGCGGATTTAGACCTACGAAACTTTTCATATTAAAAAAAAAATGTATTTCTGTTGTACAGAGTATTCGTTTATAAACACACACTAACTTCCTATTTCACAATGTCGAACAAATTTCGAACACATTCCATTCGTACAAAAACATTTCATACAGAAACAAAATTTTAGAATAATTTTTTTCTTCATATGTAATTATAAGAATGAGAAAATATTATAAAATTCTTTCGACATAGCGAAAGTAGTTCTCTGTTCGAAAATTCGAATTTAATTTCGAGTTTTGTGAAAAGATTAAAAAAAATAAAAGGTGATCTATTTGCTCGATATTAAGATACTCAATATATTCGTTTACTTTTTAAAAGAAAGAAAAATTAATATAAACAAACCGGCAATGGAAAGCTCGGATTCAATTTATCGATATGAAATTGAAAACTTAAAGAAATTTCAGTGATTCAAAAATTTCCAAATTTTATTTACAGATTTAGAAGGAAATAATTTAAAAATCGGCCAACAAATCAGAAAACTAAAGAAGCTTGATTGGAAACTCTTGTCAGAATTTAAAATATACAAAAGGAAATGAAGATCACGTTCAAGTCTAAAGAGAACTAAGAGACACTTGGAAATTTCGGCTCTTATCTTGAAGATCAGCAACATTTTTTAAACTAGTAAGAATTTACTATGAGACAAGATTCCTTGTAAGTAAAAGAATTTGATATATATAAATAAATTTGAAGAATTAAAAGAAAAGCTTAAAACAATTTATTTTGTTTTCTCCTTTTTATTTTAAAGCAAAATAACTTAAATGAAAAACAATAAATAAATTTTAAATTAAATTGAGAAAAAAAAAATATAGTAAATAAAATGAAAACTTAAGTTAGTTTAAAAATTAAATAATCAATTGCTCTTTTTTCAACTAAACATACTTTTTTTCTTATTAAATTAAATTTAATTAAATTCATTCATATTCGCACTTTAACTAAATCTTATTATTAAATATATTGTATACAATTTAAAAACAAAGTTCAGAATGCTCTCTGTCTATCGCGTATATTTTACCTGCTATTTGGTCTTTTCTTAAAATACAAATAAATAAATAAAACAACAACTTAACAAACGAACTGAAAATCATAAATAAATGCTCTATCTGCTGCTCCCTTCTGTTTCATTCATTAACTCACCGCACTCAGTCCCGCGTAATCACTTGCTTGCACGTTTATTAGTTTTATTTTTTTTGTTTTTGCTCTCGCTCTTGAATTGTTATTTTATAATATTTATTTTGTGATTTCTTATTAGTTTCTTTGTTTTGTAAAATAAATCCCCTATTTTCATCAAGAACTCAAAATTATTTAATTATGTTTAAATTTTATTTAAATACGTTCATTATTTTATTTTAGTCTAAAATTTTAATTAGATTTTTTATTCAACAATCTTCCAGCGCTTTCGTTTTGTCATACAAAATCCAATTCTGAACGTGTTTTGTACATTTTACGTTCCATGGTACGTTCAAACCATTTCTTGATCTCGGCCACAATGAACACTGACGAGGTGAGCGAGAGCAAAAATAGTATGTCGTAGGCCGAAAGGGCCTCGGTTTGAAATACCATTTGTAGGGGTGGAAAATAGATGACCAACATTTGCCCGATTATGGAAAAGCCGACAGCCAATAGGAACATTTTATTTGAAGTCAGGCCAATTGTGAAAACACTTTTAGTTTGAGAACGGCAGGAGAGAGCATTAAACATATCGAAGAATACGAAACAGGTAAAGGTCATGGTGGTATCCCGTTTGGTCTTGCCCAACGAACCGTCGACCATTTCTCTTTGAAAAACCCACAAAGTGCCCAAAATAATAATGCTGGCACTCAAGAGGACATTAACAATAACCGATTTTGTTATCATTGGTTGTTTTACATTGCGCGGTTTCTGCTTTAGGACATCATGATCCACAGGCTCTACACCCAAACTCTGGGCAGGTGGTCCATCCATAATAATATTGATCCAAAGTATTTGCATGGCATTCAAGGGATTAGCTATACCCATTAAGGTGGCCAATGCTATTAAGGATAAAGCCGCTATAGATGTACTCAATTGAAATCTAACAAAGTTTCGTATATTATAAAATATTGCTTTGCCTTCCTCAATAGCAGCTCTAGAAAACAATAAAAATAAAACGTATAAAATTATATATAAAAATGTGTAAAAAAATAATTTAGTAAATAAAATAGTGATTATTAAAACTTACATTATGGTGTGGAAATCATCATTGACCAAAATCATATCGGCTGCTTCTTTACACACATCTGTACCATTTTTGCCCATAGCTATACCAATATCGGCTTTCTTCAAGGCCACACCATCATTAACACCATCGCCAGTCATGCCCACTATGTTGCCGGTTCTTTGCAATGACTTCACAATATCCAACTTGTGTCTGGGTGTGACACGATAAAATACACTAACATTGTTGGCCACTTTGTCCAATTGGTGTTCATTCATTTGATCCATTTCATGACCCGATAAAGTTTGATGGTGTATTGTATCGATACCAATAAGACTGGCTAAAAATATACAAAGTAGAATATATTTATTAATTAATACAAATATTATTTAGAAATCGATTTGAATATTGAAAGGTAAGTTGTATATTAATATTGAGCCATTTTGCATAGTAATGTAACTATATACATACTAATGTACATATGCACAAACACAAACACATGTAAATGCGCATTTTTAATTAAGCAACTGATATTAATACGAAAAATAAAAAAAACACTACTGCGGCAACACTGTTCGTTTTTTTGTACACCAATTTTGTCAATTTCAAAATGCACGTAAAATACCAGGAGCCCAGAATATCAGAAAAGTAGGAAGTAACTTCTGCAAATTTTTTTTTTTAATTATTTGAATCACCCGGTTTATAAAAAAGCTTTTATATTTTGTTCATCCTTAAAGTATGCTGCTTTTTTCCAAGAAAAGCTTTTCGAAAAAGCTTTTGAAAGAGCTTTGAAAAAAGCTACTTGCTAAAAAATTAAAAAAAGCTTTATTTTAATATGCCTGCTACTTTTTTGGCATTCTGGGCTCCTGGTATTTTACTTGAATTTTGAAATTGACAAAATTGGTGTACAAAAAAACGAACAGTGTTGCCGCACCGTTTTTTTTTCCATATACATTTTTCGTATTATTTAATCAATATCAATAAACAATTATTATGACCCATCCATGATTTTTCATGGCTTTCGAATAACGAATCTCAAAGTTCAAGCAAACAAACACCTACGAGTATTATTAAATAAAACAACAGGAAACTTTTTTATTAGTTGGTAAAAAAAATAGATTTTATTTAATTGATTAAAATTACTTTTTATATATTTTAAAATAACATTTACAATTATGTACATACTCGTACATATTTGATTTAAATGAAAACTCTTCGGAATAAAAATATACATACGTATACAATAAATAAAATTAATAGGTATTATCTAGTTATCTCTTTGGAGTTGCTAAATTAATTTTTAATTCAGTTCAGTTTATTCTTAACTTGTTCTCGATCTTACAAACAAACGTATACATGTATTGCTAATTTTTCGAACATTTTTTATGTTAAATTTATATAAATGAGATCACAAAAAAATAGAATAATATAACACTTGCTTTTATTTCTTTGTGTACTTTCTTCTTTTGTATTTATGTATTTCTTAAATATTATTTGTTAATAAGTTTCAGTTATAATTTACAGTGATCCACACTTAAAATTAGACACTTTAATCATAATCATAGATCTGGTGTTGATTGATTTTTCTCAGTTTCTAGTTTATTTATTAATTTTTTTTTTAATTTATTCTTGTGTATTACTTTCTTTAAATCAAAATTATTTAAACGATAATATATCTGTGGCAAAAGCGAAAAAGTGCTTAAGTCGAGATAAGCTCATTTTGAGTTAATATCACCATCGTATTCTCCATATTCAAAAGTATCTCTAGGAAAAGTTTCATTCGTATTGAACGATTTTTAACGAAGTTCTGGCACAATTATTTGCTGCGTTTCTTTTTGTAACTAATTTTCTAATATGGAATAACGGCTTAATTTGACTTATAAAATATTTCATTTCAAATTAAATAACTTTTTTATGGTGGGCAGAACCATGTGTTAAAAAATCAATAGAATCCAAAAACGAATGATCAACTTTTAGTACAACGCGATTAAATTTTATTACATCAAACCACTTAAACATTTAAAACTGCTTTTCTAGATAACTATAAAATATGACTTAAGCACTTTTTCCTTATTGCCACAGATATATATAAAATTGTTATACGCTTGTATTTTTTGCTGTGGTTTTTAAAATTGAATATTCAAAATTGCTATTCAAGACATATTCATATCAGTTGAACTCTTGGCATCCCAGGTGATTATTCACCTCTAGATTCGGGGCTTGTAATTGTGATCTCCCTCAAATGTAAAACCCATTTTTCTCTATTTTTTTTTTAAATTCCGAGAACGTATTTTCTAAGACGAAATTGGGACAAAGTGTACCTGATATAAATATGCGTTGATTTTTAATATGCTAACTTTGAGATATTACAAAAATAATTATAACTAAATTATCTTTTCTTTAGATCAGGCATAATATTTTCATTTATATCATGTATCCAATTTTGAATATTGCTCACTCTAAACAAATTTACTATTTTATGTACGACATCACATTTGGTTTCTTCAGAAAATATTATTATACGAGTAGATAAAAGATCTTCCGTAAAAAGTAAAAAAAAATTTCAGAAACTGTCTTTCCAGAAATGCAGCTAACAATCAGTAGGACATTTTGCATGCAGAAATCTAGAAATTGATAAAAAATTTCCTTAAAAAATTTATTTTCTAAAAATTCATATTTAATTATCGGCGGATCGATAAAAATTTTTTCATCATGACATTTAGTTACCAGCGACAGAAAGTGTTAATAAAACTTAAATATAAAACTTAACTATCAAATTTAATATAAATAATAAAGTTCGGTAAACAAATCTAGTTATCTTTGATAAAATTTCTTTAACTTCGTATTTTAAGTATTGAAAAATAAGTTCCTCAAAGATATCTGCTTATTGTTAACAATAATGAGATATACTTATACCAAACTTCATCTGGATATCGATAAAAAATATTTCTCAAAAAGCTGCTGTCGATATCAGAGGTTCATAAGCAAAATCTAGTTTGCGATAACACAAGTCCATCGAAAGTTGTACACAAAATGTAGGAATTATAAAAAATTAAAAAAAAATACATCCTAAAAAAAGTGACTTTTGATTATGGAAACTTGAATTTAATTTCGAAAATTTTATCTTAATTTCAAAACTCCAAACATAATTTGGGAATAACACGCTTAGTTTAAAAAAATCAAACGAAATAAAATAAAATATTTTGCAATTGAATTCTGCTTTTGGGCGACTAAAATATAATTTTAAATTAGTTAGGTAAATCTTATGCAGACAGCAACTAGAAATGCTGATTTCAATAACTTTTCAAAAGTGAATTAGATTGTTTTGATAATTTTCTCATGTAGGAAATCAAATGATTATTTATTAGTTTAATAGAAAAAACTATAATAATTTTTAATAATGTCTGCTTTTTCTTTGATTTACAAAAAAAAAAAAAATATTGCATTCAGTTGCGGTGGTAACAGCTGTTACACATTTACTATTGTGAACAATCCAACTAAGTGAAATTCACAATAGCGCTATTGTTTTTTATCGAATGTGTGCCAAAATAAAATAAAACTTATGACCGAAAATCGCCAAATTAATTTTGGATAAAAACAATTTTTAAAAACCAGTTTTATTCGTATACGTATACCACAACGTAAAATAACATTTAAAAGGAAAATAGCGAAAAAATTACTAAAGGAAAAATTCAAAAGTGCTCTTAATCCTTTAAAACCCATCCCATAAACAACAATTTTCAATTGTTAAAAAAAAATTCTAGTATTTATATTTCTTTCACTTCGGTATATGAAGTACATTTTATGTAAAGCAAATACATCTTGACATTAAAATGACTATTAGCATTGTTCTTATAAATACAACAATATTGTATTTTATTACCATAATCGATTTCGTTCGTTAAGGTTACACGGATTACGTGTACACACCCACCTGTAATGATGTCTAAAGGGACTGGAATAGGAAATGGAAAAAAAAAAGAAATTCAAAAAAAGTTAAACCAAACATCATAATGTTAAGTGAGCCATTAACCAAACGTTGAATAAAATTAAAGTATAAAGTGATATTGCGATATTAAAAATATAACAGAAACATGGTGAAATGTTTAAAGAAGAAAGTGTGAGAGAGACACAATTAAAATGAGAAGTACAAGAGAAAAGAAAAAAAAAAACAGGAGATGTGTAACAGTCTTCAGGATCCTTAAAATAATTTAAAGTTGGTTATTGTAGATGAATAGTTTTTTCTTTATTGAATTTTGTTTGTAAAATCTTTATCCAAAATGTGTGTTTTACTTTTCTGTATGTTATAAAGCAGTTATATAATAATTTAAAGACCTCAAGCTTAATTTAATTAGTTATATAATATTTAATTAAATAAAAAAATTTTGTTTTATGAACAATAAAAATGTTGTGTAGGAAATCCGTAGAAATTTGAAAACTTCGTTTCAAATATATATGTTCAGTTTAACTTTCCAATAATTTTTTTTTTTACTTAGAAACTTACAAAAAAAACTGTACTTTTTCAATTTCTTAACACTACTTATCGTTAATAGATTTAGTATCACTAGCACGAGAAATATGGCAAATTAAAAATCGGAAAATTTAAATATTTAAATGTGATTGTGAAATATTTAGAAGAATGTAATGAAATTTTTTGAATCACTCTGTTTATAACCACTTGAATCACATATTTCATTCATAAATTATTCTGTTAATTTCGCCAATAACTGCATTTGGAAAAGCTTCTTGCTTGAAAGTTTTTAAAACTTAGAGAAAAGTTTGATTTGACAAACAGGGCTGCCACAACAGATTTTTAAAAGTATGTTTAGGAAACTTAAAAGATTCCCATTTGTGGAGGATGTATCAGTAAAGGCCGTGCCGCACTATCCTACACAGTCGCGCGATTTGTAAAATATGACATGTGTGCTAAAAATGTATGGTAGTGTGGACTAAAAATGCAACCGTGTGACAGATTTTTCGGCAAGTCGTGCGATTTGTAAAATTTTATGAAAATTTTCATAAATTGATAGTTTTCATGCGATCAAAGGAGTATTTATTGTCAACCAGATGTTTTGGCATCAAATTTGTATGATGGTGTGGCACCTACAACACCATTTTGAAACGATTTTTTAAAGTCGGTCAGATTTTTGCAAGATTTTCCTGTGAATGAATCGTACTATTGTATAGGATAGTGAAGCACGGCCTTAAGAATGCACTTTTTCATTTTTAATTAATTTTATAATGCCTTGTTCTTTCGCAATAAAATCATAGACAGCTGTCAAATTGCACAACAAAAAATTACACTAATTTTAAAAGTGCCATCTTACTGTGACACCCTTTATTATTACCATTTGCGATTTGGAAAAAACGATTTGTAAACATTGAGCTGTTTTCAATCTTTCTTAATTATTTTATTAACTTTTTTAATGTATTTTGAAAAATATGACAAAAAATGTTTGTAATATTCTTAAATTCAATCTTAAAGTCCAAAAAACCAGATAAAGAAAAAAAATTTAATTAAATATTTATAAAGTTCAAGAAGGGGGTAAAATTTTAACTATTCATAAATCTTAAAAGGTTTCCCAAATAAATTTAAAGCTTACTTTAAAACTTAATTGTCATTTCTTTAAAGTAGGGTATACACGCGACATTTGCAGACAGACATCGAATGCGACAGCAATGAGACACTGAAAATAAGCAACAACTAAAACAACAATTCAATTCAACATGTCAAACAGCATTATAAAAGGATAACGAGGTTTTGTATTCAAAGAATCACAAAAAGGTACTAAAAAAGAAACACAGACAAAAAACAGAAAACTAGAAATATAAATATTAAAACATGAAAGCAGATAACAAGAATTAAGAATAAAAAAAATTTATGTGAAGACTTAAACAAATAAAGGTGGGGCTGTTTAAAGACTTTATTCTATTTTTCTAGCTTAATGTAGACATATTTTGCAACGTAGAATTACAATTACGACTTCCGTATCCTTGTTTTTGGTTTTTTTTCCCCTTTTGCAACCATTTTAATTTTGTATGTGTATTTTATTCATTAACTCTATTACTTTATGTTTGCCATAATTTTAACTCAATTTGTGTAACTTTATTACCCTCCCTAACGTTTTTCAAACGCAATTAAACACCACAACAAAATTGTTTCAAATTTCACATAAATTTATTTATTGTGACAAACAAAAAATGTGGAAGGGGCGGACGGACTGTTTTATTTCATCACAAACTCATTTTCAATTAAAGTGTAGTCAATGTAGTACAACAGCAAGAGCAGCAGCAGCAGCGACTACAAAAAAAAAAATGGATACGAAAGTACGTTTATTTATTTATGTTTATGAATTTTTATTTAACTTTGTTTCTCTTTGTCTCTGATGATTATTATTTGCAATGTCAATTCTAGTATCTAACAACTACATATCTGCGGAATGCTAAGAATAGAAAAACGAACACAAACTGACGACAATCACACAACGTTCAAGTAGATACAATATTGTATCATTAGTTAAATAAAAAAAATTAATATGCAAAATTACAAATTTTATAAAACTACGTATTTTTATTATAAAATGTACCCTTGATGAAGATAATTTTCAAAGAAAATGTTTTTGTATACCTGAACTAACTCCATGAGGCACTATTTGTAAGTGCATACAGGAAATTTGCAAAAACCAAATTCCATAACCTCTAGAGTATTGGTAGCCGAAGGCTGCCACCTAGGAATCAAATAAGAAACACTAGAATAAAGCTCAACTTGAACAAGATAGACTTTGAAAAAGTATAATAAAGTTCCAACCCATTAAAAAATGATAAAAGCTGTAGTTTAAAAACTTACATGTAATTCAGCAGATTCAATTAATGATAGAGGATCTTTAACTAATATGATTGCAGCTGCCGTGGTGGCAGTGGGGTCTAAGCAGTAGACAACTCTGATGATGAGACTGTGGTTAGTATCGAAACATCGATGTCAGTTCAACCTTCCGCGCAGTCTAATTTTTCTTTGTCTGTTCAAGTATTAAGAGCCAATAGATTTTTCTTTCTAATTTAAATAATAATTTAATTTATAACAAAATTATATTTAGAGAAAACGAACTTAAGCCTGAAAAATTAAAAATTTCTTTGATTAAATATCACTCGGTTCGAATAAAAAATTCACAACTTAAAACCAAAATATATTTTTTGCTCTCATTTTGAACAAAGGCTATAACCCATGCAAAATAGCAAAAGAATAGAAAAACCAAAATATATTTTTGGCCTAAACTTGAAAACGGTGAAAATTGCCAAAAATTGCAATAATCGTATTTTTTGAATATTCTTCTGAAAAATAATCGCAGAGCTCTAATATCAGGTGTGGACTATGCTTTTGTGTAGGAACATTGATTAGTAATACAGTCAAAGCTTGGAATAACGAATGATGTAATGTCAGACCTATTCGTTATGTAGCGAAGTTTTTTTAAACATTTAGTGTTAATAAAATTCGTTTATTCAATTTAATAACTACAGAGATGTAAAAACAAATTATTTATAGATGTTTGTTTTTGAGCGATTTTCAAACTTTTTAAACTGCATCTTCTTGCATTTCTCTCAATACTAATGACTTCGAAACTGAAACTTTATTTTTGCATTAAGTATTTCTTTATACAAGGTATTTTTTTTACTTTGGGCAAAATGTACTTCATATGAAAGGTAGTTTTTATTAAGAGTATTTTTTATAAACGTACTTTTCATACAGGGCCCAAATCGTTACATGCGTGAACGTACAACTCGTCACGTAATTTCCCATCCAATTATACAGTACTTACGTGACGAGTTGTACGTTCATGCATGTAAGGATTTGGGCCCAGGTATGTACTTTGTTTTCTCTTCTATTTTGTTACTCCTGTTGTATAAGGTACTTTTTATAAATGTTTAGTTTTGTTTTAAAAGGTAATTTTTATAAAAACTTCTTTTTAGAAAATATACTTTTTATAAAATTTATGTTTTAAAAATTAAGGCCAGTTCGTAGTTCAACTAGCCACTAGATTGCAACTACAATAACTTGTACTCCAAAAGGAGATTTCACCAATAACCTCTCATACCACCATTGAGGATAGCACGATCCCTGCTGAAAAGATAGATTACGCCCAAAATCATATCCATCCATTCCCATGGAAACACAGTATAAATCTCGCAACCCATCATAAGGTGAATCCAATGCACTCGGAACACTTCAGTAGGTATTCATCGGTAAAAATTACCGGCTCCCACGGTACTCGTCGAAACTCGATAGAAAATCGTTACAGATTGAACCTCCTTAACGTTGGATGAAGTTAATGGTGCAAACTTTTTTTTTTTTTTGCTTAATGAAAATTTTAAAAATTATATTTGTTGTTCCATTTTTTGCAGTGTATTCAAAATGATAATAATATTTTTAATTGGAAAATAATGTAATAGTGTGTTAACTGAAAGTTAAATCCTAAGTTTAAGATTAAATCCATTAACAGCTGATTTTGCGTTTACACTACAAGTTTCAGGATTTAACATACAGGTTGTATATTAAATTTGTGCAAAATAAAATAAATCTCCCGTATAAATAAGTGCATTGGTTCTGACGCCATGGCTGACAGATAGCAATGCTAACCTAGTAGTCCGGAGGTTGTCGGTTCGATTCTGGCAAGAGATCCTGGGTGTTTTCTGCACACAAACTAATCGCTTTGCGGGGTTGTGTATGTTAAAAAAAAACTGTGCAACAGATGTTTTTTAGTATGCTTGTATGTATGGACGTATGTATGTATGTATTCTTATTAACTGACATAAACGTTATCAGCTGCTTCCGGCTACATTTTAACTTGGCAGCACTGAAAAAAACTTGAAAAACTCTGTCTTCATTATTCGTTTTTTAGAGAACTATGGGTTTGTTCGGAAATACATCTGATGCGTATGTGTGATTAGTTTACCAGCCGTTGATTTTCAGATCGTACAACGCATCAGATGCGGCGCAGTGATGCATTTGCGAAAAGGCCCATTGTGTGAGTGTAAAAGTTGTTTCAAAAACCGTCTACTCCGGTCACTACTATTCGCGTAAAAAAACTTATTTTGAATAGAAAGTAGCACGATAACAAGCGCATAGTTAATCTTACTCTGAATTCATTGCCTGCAGTTTTAATTAAATTTTTCTGTAGTTCATCTTTTGCTTGTGTTTGTTCGTATCTATCCATTTTATTATCTTTCAGTGTTTTTAACAAAAAAAAAAAAACTTCTAAGGCTTTTTTATTGTCACTACTTGCTACCGGTATTTTTTTAAATTCAATATTTGTTTATCCTTTTTATACGAGTACCTTTGGATGTACAATGTATGTACATACGTATGTTGTATGCTGAAACATGAAATTTTTTTGTAACTTTCATTGCTTTTTTGTTGCCTGTTATTTTAAGCAACTTCTACTTCGTTACGCTTCTTTTCTGGTTAAATTTCGTATGTCATTTTTGTACTTGCAACACTTGAAACAACCAACCAAATTTCTTTTGTTAAAAATTGAATACAAAAGAGACACCAACCACACACATGACTGGTTGTGTTAACAAATATTGAATTTCAGAAAAATTTGTTTTGCAAAAATGGTGCGACAAACAAAAATCATAATAAAGAAACAAAATGCCAAAGAAAAAAAAAAATAAAACATGTTAAACAAAATTTACGTGATATTTTATGAGAATGTGAACTATTTTTAGTTTCGTGGTAACGTCTTTTATTTGTGTAATATTTTTTTTTTTTTTTTGGCTAGAAACTGTTTTTTGCTGTTGTCCTTATTGCTATAGAAACTACAACTATTATTTGTGTGTACAACAACTTGGCATCACAATCGGATGTAATACATATTTCCTGTTTCGTTAGCACTCAGGGGTTTCCGGTTTTACAGTTTGTATTTTTTTTTTTTTTTTTTTTTGTATTTGTTTCTTGTATTTCTGTTGCACGTAACTCTTTAAGATGACAAGGTGCTTTCACATATTTTAAATGACATTTTTAAATAAGAAATTGTGTGTGTTTGAATTGAATTTTTAAATTTTGAAAAGCTGCGTGTGCATTAAGATAAATAAGATATGAGTTAAGTATATGAGTATAGTGCAAAAAATATGTATCAATTGATGAATATAGGATTTGCTCGTTATCTTTCCGTTTTGTTGCACAAATGCTAAAAATAAAGTTTATATGAGACAACTTGGGCTTTTTCACGGTGTGCGGATCCTTAACAAGGCACAAACGAATGTTTTAAACCTTCAAATTTCTTTTCTTAGTATTCTGCGCAAATAAATGAGTTCGAATCACGTACAAGTCTGCTTTCTTCTCTTATTGTCAAAAATCTGAATATGAATGAGAAAGATCGTGTTCTCCTATTGTCATCCCACTAATATTAAAAATGTGAAAGTTTGTGCCTTTGGATATTTGTTACACTATAAAGCGAAAACCGCTTAATGGAATTCAATGAAATGACCCAGACTAAAATATAGGTTAATATTTCAGGGATAAAAACGGGACAAATTAGTACTCTATTTTTTAATTTTTTGTTTTCTAATTTTTTTTATATTAACATGCAGTATAGTCTCTAGGCGATGATATGAGGAAAAGCTGGTACTTTTTGCACTTGGTACTTTTTATTTGTTCGATAAATTCGGTATATAAAGATGTTATGCCCTCACTAACATGCAACGTCAACGAAGAAGTCACTGATAAACGGTTATATCGCATTATTTCAAATAAACGCGAAACACTGAAATCCGCAAATTCTTCGATTGTATTTGTTTATTTGCTGTAATAAGCCGATTTTTGTAAAATGCATCATTAACGATAAGAAGATACTGCCTGTTTACAGAAGATGTATTAAAAATCTTATATGTCATCAACTTTAAGCTGATTTTATTTAACATATAGTTCGGTTAGCAGCCTGCTGGTAAAAAGGAAGATTAGATTCCAACCCACTTGGGTCCTGATGTGGTCCCATTGTGACATATAGTTACTTTTAATTTTTTTTTTATATCTCAGACTTTAAGTTTGACTATGATTATGGCCACAAAATTTTAGAAAAACTAAAAATACGAAAACACGTTCATTAAATACTCGTACATACATGGGAAAGAATTCTTAAATTCAAATGTACATATCGTCATCTGAAATGCAAAAAAGCCTATCATAGCTTTTAAAATCTTTTCGGGAGTGTTAAAAGAACTAAAGGAAAATAAAAGTACCTATAGTGCGCCAACGGGTGCAATAATAATGCAACAACCATAGTTGTTGCAACTGCCTTGTATTTTAATAGTTTCAGTAATCGAGGGCGCACTTTATTATCATAAGAAAAAAATATTTTTTCCACGGTGAAAAAAATTAGCCAAAAAATCTTTCTTTTTTTAACTCAATCATTAGCTTTTCATTAAATTTTCCTTCCATCTCAACTGAAATGTATTTAAACATGATGACAACTTTTTAAAGTCAACAACTTTTTCTATTTTTTTAAAATCCCGAATTTTAAGATTTCAATTAGGTATTATTCAGAGTTTGCTATCTTTTATATTATTTTTTTATGATATTTTGCATTGTTGTCTGTTCTCCAGTTTTATATTCTCGCAATTATCATTATTATCATTGAAGACAAATAACATACATTTTAATTTTAATTTTAAAATTGAAGATTCAATAAATAATAAAATTTATCAAAAAAAAAAAAAAAAAAAAAAATTTTATAAACCGAACAGTACAAATATATAAAGTTTTCATTTTGAACATTGAATTTGGTGGAGTTGTTACATTTTTTTTAATAAAGCAACACATGTCCGCACACAAACGATGAAGAACTTCTGATGTGAAGTTCAACGAATAATTATTTTTGCAAATACCAAAGAAATTTGTTAAAATAACTAAAACAAAAGTAAATAAAAAAAATCTTGAATCGAGAAACATTGTATACACAGAAGATTTCATTTAAGAAAAAAATATTTATACAAACTGAGTTGCAGGAGTATGTGTTTGTTGCCATTGCAGTAGATAGTCGTGCTATCTGTATATTTTAGTTATTAAGAATAATTTGAAATTAATCTCCTTTTCAAATGACAAAAGTTTTACTAAATATTTGAAAAACAGTTCATTCTTGACAATAATTTTATTTTATTATTATGATTTTAAAAAAGCAATTTATTATTTTCAACTTGTGCCCAAATTTGGTTCTCAAATGTTACTCCACTATTGCACACACCTGTGGAGGGGAAAATACTAATAAAGGGTGTTTTTTATAGAGTGACACAAGTTTAAATTATAATAGAACAAGGAACATAATTTTTAATATCAATGAAACGGGCTTTACATGATTTCTGCCATGTGGCCGACATGGCTGGCGCATAGAAGGCGCAATATGGAACACCAATTTTCAACAACTTTTCGCAGCATTTGCGGCCGTATTTCGCCGATAGCTCTTCGATGTTCAATTGTTTGTGGTTTACCGACGTAGACAAGTGACTTAACATAACCCCAGGGAAAATAATATAATGGGGCCATTAATTACGCCATTACGTGAAATTATATTTTAATCAAAAGTTTCTTTAAGTAAATGAATTGTAGCGCCCGCTGCACGATGAGTTTGACGAATAGAACCATTCTTTTGATTAAAAATTTCAACAATTTGCACGCGTTCCTCTGGTGTAAATCGATTCATAATGAAATTTCAAAGCAAACTAAACAAAAAGCAACTATCAGCTGTTAAATGGGTGCTCAAATAAAGCAGTAATGCCAACTAAAAGTTGTGACGAATAGAACAAATATTTTGATTGGAATCTAAATTTCAACAATTTGCACGCTTTCCTCTGGTGTAAGTCGATTTATAATGAAATTTCAAAGCAAACTAAACAAAAAGCAACTATCAGCTGGTGTTGGCTGAAGTGGTTAGGGCGTTGACTACTAAGCAAACAATGACGAGGGGCCTGGGTTCAAACCCTGGCCAGAGCAAGTCAATCAACATTATTAATTTCTGGAATGTACATTAGTGAGATATTGTATTAATTGTTGTCGTTAAGTGATGAAGGCATAGCACTGGTCACTAAAAAACTGTTCCGACAGCGATTGATGATGTTCCAAGCTAATGTACACAACATCGCCCTCCTTCGTCGGTTAGCAGAAACATCGACGAAGTAAACAATTAATAAAATGCCTGCCAATACAGCTTAACAAAGTTAATGCGTCTACCTAACACTGGAGGCGCCTCAACACTGCTATAAAAATTAACATAACGCGCAAAGCAGAGTTGTAAAAGAGTTAAGCCGTCTACATTTTCAACATCTATCTTCTCTACTCTATCCCTCTCTCTGAGTTCCGGCACAATGCACTGCATACGTAGGGGTCATCCCCTGAGTGCTGGTCCTAATTAAAAAAAAAAAAAAAAAAAAAAAAAAATGGGTGCTCAGATAAAGCAGTAATGCCAACTCAAACACTCTATAAAAAAAACCTTTACTATTGTTTAAGATGATTTTTCATTAAAATTTACCAACATAGAATTTTGAGTGTACGTGCTGGGTATTGAGATTTATTTTCTCTAATCTGCTGTTTATGTCTTCTTTTTTATCGGAAGCTGGAAAATATTTTCAAAGAAAACGTTGCAAACGAAAATAGCATCGAAACCAAGATGAAAAATGATGAAGAGCTATTAAAAAAATACACATAAAACAGCTCCCTTTTTTCTCTAACAAATAGCAAAATACACATTTACAACAAGAATATTTTAAGTAAAAAGGATAATTATAGTCGTTTATTGAAGCAGTGGGCTGTCATGGGTTTTTGTACCGCTTCTTGTCTTTTTTTTTTGTTTTCACCCTTCAATAAAATATTTTATGTATGTGTATACATGTATATGTATGTATGTATGGGTTACCTATTCCATTCCAATATCGTTCATTATTTTAAAAATTGTTGCTTTTGCTGCTATTAATTCTAAGAACAATTTTCATGAATGTACTTATAACAGCAACTAGAATTTGCTCAGCAGCAATTGTAACACTAGTAGCAGTCACTAACAGCAATCGCAAGCGAAAACAACAATAAAAAAAGACAAATTGTATATAAACAAAAGCAGCAATAACAACATATGCAGCTAAGAAAAAAATCCCTTTCAAGAACACATAACTTGCTAGGATTGTTTTTTATGTACTTGTTGTCGAATGAAATGAAACACAGTGACAGTGGGATATAGTGATGGCAAAGTAATGAGTACTGTATACCGAACAACATCAAAATTTATTTTGAACTCAGTATAAATTTTGTATTAAGTCCGTTCAGAGATATTTTAAAAATTCTGCAAAATTTTTATTAACAAACGAATACCACTCGCACAAATGTATGAAATAAGCAGAACAGGCCATCAAAGAACTATAAAAAATGTTTAAATTGGATGAGAAAAAAATATGAAAAACTAAATTATATCAACCGCCTTAACTTATGATCTCAAAGATCATCTCCTGAGCAGTCTAAAAAGTTAAGGCCTTATTTAAAAAAAAAGCTTTTTTTATTTATTAAGGGATTGCAAAAAGAAATTTTCCACACGAAATAATTTTCATAAACCTTTAATAAGTCAATAATATTTTATTTAGAAATAAGGCAGTTAATCTTTAAAACATTCACTTAGATAAAATTTTCACTATATCCAAAAAGCCCGTGACTTCGTCTGTATATTAAATTTATCGCAAAGAAAAGAAGTATTACAGCAAAAAGTACAAAAATTGATAACTTTCCATCATTTTAAGCCCCCCCCCCCCCCCCAAATCAAAAAGTACGCTGTATGTTTATATTTAAAAAATTAGTAAAATAAAAGGTACCAATTTGTCCCTATTGTATCCTTTAGAAAGTATCCTATATATTAATTTGGGTCATATAAAATCCAACAAGCGGAGTGTGTAACAGACATTAACGTTTTAAATATTAATAGAACATAATTTGTTTCGCGGCCCCTCACTGTGCAATGCTGCCACAGCGAAACTGTTTTTTCAGTTCTGACATGCATAGACGGCAGGATAATTTGTAGAAGACTGGAAAAAAATCGTCTAAAGAAAAATGTTGTGATGCATTTTATTTTGCGTTTTAAAAATAGTAAAATACAAACAAAAAATTAATACAGAAAACAAATGAAGCTTTATTTAAAGAAAAACAAACAAAAAAATTATTCTCAATATGAAGAGGTTTTTTGAGTCCTTTGCGGGTGAATATAAACTTTTTCATTTCATATTTTTCACCACTCCATATAATTATGACTACATTACGAGTATTATTGTTTTTATATTTACAAAGAAAACAAAAAAAGAAAATAATATTAAAGCTGCAGCAGTAAGATTGGTCAGGGCTGTTAATGTGATTTTTTTTTCACGACGTTTGATTAAAAGATTTTAAATGAAATCTGTGCTTTGTTTAATATTCAATATCAATCTATTAAAAAAATAGTTTTAAATATTTGATCAGCGAAAATGTTAAAAACAATTTTGTAAATATTCAATTCACTGCCAACTACGAGTTATCTCGTAGTCGACATCCGTATCGATGAGGCCTGGTACGAGATAACTCGTAGTAATAAAGATTGGGTGCCGCCGTGGCTGATAGGTAGCAATGCTAGCCTTGTAGTACGGAGGTTGTCGGTTCGATTCTGGCCATAGATCCTGGGTGTTTTCTGCAGACAAGCTAATCGCCTTGCGGGTTGTGTTTGTTAAAAAAAAAAAAAAAAAAATTATTACATATCGCTCCTTTATTGCAACATAGTCATATCTCAAAAAACAAAATTTTTCAGTTACTGACGAAAAAGAGTTTCTCAATACCTTCTTTATTTGTAAAAAAATTTGCATAAACATATCTCTATCTAAACCCAAGTTATAACCGCTTACACGCTCAAGCCGTCCATATAAATGCTTACGCTTTGAAAACTTTAAATGCATTTTGCCACGTTTGAGTTTTTTTGAGATATGACTACGTTGCAATAAAGGAGCGATATCATATAATTTTAACATGGCATGTCAAGTTGACTTCATTTAGTTATTTTGGCATAGAGAATTGTTTGATTTAACAATATCAAAGAGTCCTACGAGATAACTCGTAATAGTAACTATTTTATTGCAGACGTGGTAATTTCTTGAATGCATACGTCATTTTTAATAAATAATATAATATCAAATGTAAACAAAAACCATATGCTATAACAGAATTGCCAATACTGAAAGTTAATAGTTTGATAGGATTACCTTTTTTTATTCATATTAAGAGTTTTAGTTAAACAATACTCTGTGAATATTATTAGTTTAGTATTAGTTAAACAATAGCTATCATTTTAGTTTACTAATAGTTAACTATATATTGTAAATTTGGCCCTTAGTCAGATTCTGTAATCGTTTGCAAATGGAAAGATAAACGAGAAGTATTAACAATGTCTAACAAGCATTACGTGACAGGGTTGAAGTCACTAATAGAAATAAGTTTCTATAAAGCTGATAATATCCGTGACTATAGCATTTCATACTACTCATCTTTAAGAAACTCTCTTCGATGGTATAAGAAATTATACTTAAAAAAAATCAGTCACTTCCCAACTTGACGAGATTGCAAATCAGAAAAAAGGTGGTTGAAAATTTAGCTGATGAAAATTGACAATATTGTACAGTATCTTATAATACCAATCAATTTCATTTCCTGGAGAAGCTATTCCCCCAACTTAAATGAAAAAATTTCCAGTTTCGAGTTTGCAATAAGGCAAAGAAAAGAAAATAGTTGATATATACATATATGTAGAATTTATCACCAAAATTAATATAATATATGAATAATACTTATTTATATATATAATAATTTTTTTGTTTTTATTATATTGTAGTTTATTTATTACCACATCAAGCAAATCTTATTCAAAAATAACACTACGACATACATATATCGTAGGTCGGCGTGGGTTACTAATTTTTTATACTGGGCCCATCTACGAGATATCTCGTAGTACATAAAATTACCTATAAATAGCAAATTACAACCTTAATAAAATTTTTTAGTGTTTCTTACACAATATTATCGCATTATTTATCGTTATGAATAAAAAACTTGAACTGGACTCAGGAGTTAATTTCATAAAAATAGCCATGGCAGCGAATGCGTAAAGCGGGAACTACTGTAACCGTTTTTAAGTAAATGTCTCAGATGTGACACGGAAACGAGCTTATTGAACTATCAACACATGGTCTCAACAAATGAGCCATTTCCTTCCGATTTGTTTATGAAGAAGATATTAAAGACAATAGTTTCCCATCTCTGATTAAGAATGTGCTGTGTGCAAGAAGCGCATTGAAGGCCTCTTCAAGTTTTTATTTTCTGTTTTTTTTTTTTTTGGGAGCACAAAATAAGTAAAAGTGTGCTATAGAGTGTTTTTGTGTTTGGGTTACTCTTTATCTGACGACGAGTACCATTGTTGGCAAATTAACAATTGTCCTTTTGTTGCATTGAATTTTTGCATTACGTTTGCATTGTTTTTGTCTTTTTCAAAACTAAAGAAATGGTGGATAAACAACAACACAAAAAAAAGAAAAACTGAAAAACTATTTGAATGGTTCTTTTTCTGCTTAAATTTCGTATATTTTTGTAAAATAATAAAAGAAATTACCAACACAAAAAATATTAAAGAAATTAAACAAAAAAGTATTTCAAAGAATTTTTTACAAAGAACTTCATTTTATTATGAAAGGAGTAAATTGGTGTAGGTATGTAGGTGTTATTCTTTGGTCTTTTTCTTTCGCAAAGCACACAAATATATTTACAACAAACTTTTTGGTTTTCTCCAAGTTTTTTTTTTAAAGAAAAACTAAAATGGAATGAGAAAATTTAATTGCGTAGAAAAATTTGTCATTAAATGAATAAAATATGAGACAGAGTTTTTTGTGTAAGATTTTAACAGATGAAATGACAGCAAAGTTAATGGAGCAAATTTGTAATACTCGTATACATAAAGATTTTGCTAAGCTGTTGACAATTAGTAAAAATAAAATATTCTTAACATTTCAGCATGCACAATCATGAACGACGTATGTATGTTTGTTTGTATGTATGTATGTATGTATGTACTTAAGAGAGTATTTTGCTATTTTATCGCAATTTACACATTTACGCCAATGCAATTTAATAGTTTTGGTTTTCTACTTTAAAGCATTTTGTTTAAAATTATTCAATAGAATATTTCCACTGACTGAGAGAAATCAATATGCAAGCAAGCCACCACCTTGAATGTAGAATTGTTTGCTTAAATTATTATTGTCAATGCCATTGCTGATAATTTGAAATTATCAAAATATTTTTGCAACTGAAAAAAAAGATGATTATATTACAGACACTGTGCTACACAGGAATATTGAGCGTTAAAATTTTTCATCTCAAGAATAATTTATTTTGGACAATTGGAACACGTGCAGCAAATACATATGTATGTATGTGCGTATGTGTGTATTGGACGACCAACATTGTGTTTACAGGAAATCAAGTTGATTTTTTGATAAAGGATTAACTCGATAGTTTTATATATATATATTTTTTTTTGTATGAAATATAAAGCGATAGGCTGGAAAAGATGGATGTTGAAAATGTAGAAGGCTGAATTCTTTTACCCCTCTGCCATTGCGCATTTTGTAAATATTGAGACTAGTGTTGCAGCATTATTTTCTGCGGGTTTTGTATTCTACGCGCAACTAAAATGTGCGGAATAGCATTGTTGCTATAAACCAATATTTTAATTTCGCGTGGAATACAGAGCACACTTCATTGTGTGGTTTACTTCGCCCATGGTTCTGCCAACCGACAAAGGAGGCCGCTGTGGTGTACATTAGCTTGGAACAGTATCAATCCCTGTCGGAGCAGTTTTTTTTAGTGATAAGGCTTCATCGCTTAAACAATCCAACAACAATTAATACAATGCCATCCTAATGAACATTAGAGAAATTTTTATGATGTTAATGACTCCCCTTGACCGAAGATCGAACCCAGGTTCTAAGTCATAGTTTGTTTAGTAGTCAACGCGATAACCATCAACCATCATGATTCACATACTGTCACACACCGGAAAAAAACTTAATAAAATCTGTAAAATTTTATGTGTAAAAAGTATTAAACGCAATTTTTAATAAAATTCAATTTAATATATTTTTAAATCAAAATGCATTTGACGTTCTTCTAACAGAATAATAAAAAAAACCATACCTATGTATATAAATAAAATCGACTTACGCCATTTTTATATATAGCCGTACATGTGAGTTTTTCACTATTTTAAAGCACTGTGTAATTAACAGAACCGATACTAGTTTTTTTGTTTTGAATTTTTTACAAAAAAAAAAAAAAAATAAATAAATAAATGAAGTCAGCATCATTGCGGCAAAATACTCATCAACCAACTGCGTCATTATCATCAAGTCCACGGCGTAAGAGTGATGAAGTTTCAGCCCTCACTTACACAGTTATCAGAAGGTCAATTATGTACACACTGTACTGTATGGCAGCAGAATGAAAACTACAGATTCTATTATTTTATTTTTTTTTTTTAAATAAAAACTGAGGCAAAAAACATGCATTCAATTATATTGTATTGTTGATGCAACATGTCAGTAGCCATCCAGCCAGCCAACCAGCAGTGGGTTCTTGCTGTTCCATTGGCGGAGGAGACAAACAATACAATTTAATGCCAAGTTTTATTTTATTTTAGTTTTATTTTTTTTTTAATAACACAGACATAGTTGCTGAAACAGTTGCAAAAAGGAAATGTTACTAAAATATGTGTATGGATGTATGTGGTCCAATTTTTTTTTTCTTTTGCTGTAACGCCTCTTGCTTCAATTTTAAGCTGGTAATGAAATAACAATTAATTTATGAGGTTTTTGAGGTTAAAGTAGAATTTAATAGACAATTTTTGCTGTTGCTTTTTGTAGTTTTCACCATTCATTTTATTTGTTAGCAAACATAAACTTGATTTAAAATTGTATTTTTACAATTATTTATATTAAATTTTACATAAACATCATTGAAGATTTGTAATTAGTTTACCAGACTGTGGTAATCAGTAATTATTAGTTCGGTTTAATACAGGGATTTGCAATTTATGCCACAATAAATCAAAGATTTTAAATATTGAATTTAAATTAATTCTTTTGTAAATTTAAACAAAATTTATAAATAAATAACAAAAACAAATAAGTTTTTAATTTTGAAATGGAAATTGCATCTTTAGTTTACAGAACTCTAAAACTTTAATTTATAAATTCGTGATAGAAATTTAAAAATTTATTAAAACTCGTTAAATTTCGTTTTACGCCTACAGCGCCACCTATTGATAACTTTTTCATATCTTTTCGTAGATATTACGAACAAACTCGAAGAAGGAAGTATCCAATTTGGTACAGTTGTATTCAAGTTTTTAACATCCGATCAAACCACGATACATTTTTATATACCGATTTAGATTTTTTTCAAACTATTTTGCTTTTGCTTTAATAATTCTCGGATAGTGATAGATATTTAATGCAATATTTTTTGTATGATTTATGCAGCAAATTCACACACGTCTCTCCATGAAGTCAAAAATTATCACTCAATATCAAGCTTATGAATGCATTCGAAGATACAACTGCTTAAGAAATTATGAAAACACTACTTCAAATTAAAAACCATCATGTCCTTTTTGCTATAACTTAAAAATAACTTTTAAACACATTTTCTATATTCTAATTTTTCCATCTTTAAGCTGAAACAAGAAAAATTTTAGCAATCATAAAAATCCTGTCGGTGTTATGCACCTTAATTCATTGTGAACAGAGCAGCAACATGGGCGGCTTCACTCTCAATGCCTTTCTTAGCTAACATCTCTTTATTGATTTGCATGAACATGTATAAATTTACATTTATACACAATAAAACTTTCAGACATTCAGAAAATTTATTTGTTATTTAAAGCGTCTTCTTATGAACGAATAGCAATTTAGAAATCACAAACAACAGGAAATTTTTACGGTAAAACTTTTAAAATGCTTGCGAAGAAATATACTCCCAATGATGTCATTCTATTGGAGTATTGCACTTTAGAAACACCTGCTTCTTAAAAAGCAAGGTAAATGTCATGGCAATGCTCTCTAAGATACTCGATTACCATTCATTTGTGCAAAAAACAAAAACAAAAATTTAAAAGTAGAAAAACACTAACATCCTTTTGATAGATAAAACCCATACATTTACCTTGAGCATTTTCGAAATACTCTGCTAGAACTAGTAAATCGCCAGGAGTTGTTAAGACCAAAACAAAACAAAATACAAACAACAGGAATAGACAACAAAAGCAAGTATGCATGCGTGTTTCCTATAGTTTTGCATTTATCATCGTTTGTCTCAGTAACCGTGACAATTGAAGAGATACGAACGAGTGCAAATAAGAAATCATATTTTTTTTTTAATATTTTCCTTTATTTTCAATGGTTCGAGCGGAAATGGAAATGTTATGAAAGGTTATTATATTTATGATAATGCGAGGTAGGTGTGATAAGTAACTTAGAACAGTAAAATTATTTAGAACATTTAGGCAATATATTTAGGTTAAAAAAACTTTTTGAAGAAAAAAATTAATTCTGTTTTTAAATAAGCTTAAAATTTTATATATAAGTCATATTCGAAAATTCGAAATTAAATTCGAAGTTTCGAAAATAATACGAAAACTAGCATTTTTGCTTGAAGTAATCCCAAAACAATTTTTTTTCTATATCGATTATATAGTAAACTGATTTCGGACAATAATTTCGTTATAATTATTAAAATAAAGAAAAACTTTGCGACAAATTAACAAAGTTTAATCGATTTAAGAAGTTTCTGGATACTGAAACAATTTTTTTTCGGTTTTACCAATGTGGAAAAAATTTCAGATTTTGCTATCTTTTCGATGTTGCAGCATGTTGCTTTTTTCAAAATTGTTGATATTTTTAATCCTTTTTACAATTTTTAAAAAATGTCAAAGGATTCGTTTTGTATGGAATTTTTTGCAAATTTTAGCAGTTATGCAAGCTATTATTTCAGAGATGATTTTAGATTGTTAGCCAGATTTTAAGAAAAAATTCTTAATGTTTAGAATGACTCCAAATCGGAAAATCTTCTATAAAAAAAAAAAAATACTTTTATTACGAATGATGTTCTACAATGATAATTGCTTCCTTTTGGTTCAGCACCACGTTTTAAACTATTTACATATTTTACTGCCATTTATTCTTATCCTCTTCCTTTATTATGATTTCTATGCTATTGTTCAGAGATTTGATAAGATACTTTGCTGTTTATGGTTTGATTTAGAAAGCTTGAAAAAATTTGCAATTTTCTGTTCAAGATTTAGAGATTTGTCGTTTGATTTTCCCACTCGACTAAAAGCAAAACAGAAATCATTAAATCTTTAATCAGAAATTATATGAACATTAATGCCATATTTAAAGTTCAGAGAAATGGGTTGAATATAGAAGGAGCTTGCAGCTACACAGAGTCCCAAGCCTACAAGGTGGCGTTCGATTTGAGAAAAAAAGACACAAAATTCTGTTAAATCAAAGAAATAAATAAATTGTTCTGCTGAAAATGAACTATTTTGAATGGAAAAATTTGTGGTGCCACGCCCATTCGAAGTAAATTTTCTTTTTCAAATAAATATCTTTATTTATACACCTTTTAACATCTAGTGAGAATGCAATCTTATAGTTGGGCAGTTAGACAATGCCACGCCCATTTAAAGGAAATGTTCCTTTAGCCATACTTCTAATTCAACGAGCCTATTGCAAATCGTCACTCACATTAATATTCGGTGGAAATGATTTATGAAAATTGAAAAAGTGGACAGTGTCACGCCTATTTAAGAAACTAATTTCCAATTTTAATTTATATTTAACCAAATCATAGGCTTCGAGGATAATACAATATTATGACAATTTTGGCAACATAAAGAGGTAAACGGAGACATTTAAGGAACTAGAATATAAAAATGATGTGAAATTTTTGCGACAAATGTATCGCTCAAAATATAGGTGCCTATTATGAGCAACTTTCGATTTTAGATTGTGAACGAAAGAATTTTCATTTAAGCTGGAGGTCCACACCACGCGTTTCACGCGTTTACGCGGCTGTCCAAAAAGTAGAATCAGTGTAATTGTATGTGGCAAGTTACACAGCACAACGCGTAGAACGCTTAAACGCGTACGACGCGTAAAGTAGGTTTACTTTCTACTTTTGAACGCGTCTCTCGCGCCAAGATAAAATGACAGCTGGTTTGAATAGTTAAGCATGACAAATTATATTATACTTTCAATGTTATCGATAAATATATTTGTTTCGTGGATTAATTTCTTCTATTTTTTGCACTAATAATAATTTTTTTTATGAAAATACTTACACCACACATGATCAAAACGAAACAATTAGCGCGTAAAAAGCGTTGCATGAAACTTAAATTTAAATACGCGTATGAAGCGTGAAACGCGTAAAACGCGTGGTATGGACCTCCAGCTTTAGTATTATGGCACACTTTAAATAAAAATGACGCTATTGTGAATTTCAATCACAATATGTAACAGCTGTTACCAACGTATACCGCACTTGTACCTCAAATGCATAACAACTTAAAATTCATGAATTTTCAGTAGAGGACAAAAACTTTTTTCTAATAATACTCTTCTATCACAAAGAGAGATACAACTGTATTTTTTTTGGTGAAGGAGTGGAGAAAATGGTGTAAAATTTTTACACTGTGGTTTGGTTTTATGCAAAAAGTGAAAATTTGAAAATTTTGAGTTGTTACGCTTTTGAGGAACAAGTGCGATACACTAAACGCAACTTGTTTGCTAATTAAGTTAAAAATCAAAGAAAACGCAGACGCTATTAAAAATTATTAGAGTTTTTCTCTTCATCTAATAAATAATCATCTGATTTCTTACATGAGAAAATTAAGAAATCAATTCATCACTTCTAAAAAGTTAATAAAACCAGCATTTCTAGTAACTGCTGTGTGCAAAAAGTTTACAAAAATAATTTTAAATTACATTTTAGTCACCCAAAAAACGGAGAAGAATTGCAAAATATTTATATTTTCAACAATTTCACATACAACGAAATTTTCGAGGTCATTACACGAATCTTACATTCGATGCTTGATAAGTAGTGAAGATGGAACATCGTATGTAACTTTATGAGGACCATAATTTAAATATTTTTTTTAGAAATTATTTATTGAAACTTGGTTCAAGAATATGAACTTTTGTGTGTCACAGGTCCTCGTTCCTTTTTTGGTAGTCTATATTTACAGCTGAAAAGCTTTTGTTCCATCAGACATACCGTACGAGAAGCGAACGAAAATATCCTTCCAAGAGTAACAACGCAGATCATTTTGATCAACCGGTTTATTTTTCTTTCCTCAAACAATTTTCATAATTTTTTTTTAAAACTTTTTAGTTAATATCTACTATCGTTATTTTTTCTACTATTTTTTTTAAATTTATAGCTTTCTGCTGTGCAACACAATTTCATTAAATATTGAAAAACCACCTATAAAATATTTAAATGTTGCTTTTTTTTCAAACAAAATTTTTAAATCTAATATATAGCAACCAACCATTTATACATAATAAATGCAAATGTAAATCAAAAAAATTTTATGACATTAAAAATATGTAATAAAATATGCATTAAGGCTGCAATAAATAATTTATAGCGAAACCTAACTGGGCCAGAAGTCCTTAGCCGCAATATTAAATTTAATATATTTAAAATGCCAACTAAAGCATACAATTGGGTCACTAAAAACTGCTGGTAAACATAAATGGAATGGTAAATTTGTACAGGCCAGACATAACAAACAAAAGTTAAGCTATAATGTAGAAAACTGAAGCCAGCGTTTATTTAATTAGGCAAACTTTAACAAAAGCTTAGTTTTTAAGCGCAAATGATTGCAATTAATAAAATAAATCTAAATGATAAATCTTATATTATTTTCATGTATTATAGAGAAACATAAATTTGCTTAAGGAAATAAAATAATATTTTCTAATAGAAAAAAAAACTGATGTTAACAGCAATATAAGCATACATTTGCGGTGTAACAGGATAAGAGCATACTAAGTGCATTTGTTTAAATTAAAAAAAAAAATGGCATACTTTTAGGACTAGAAAAATGTAAATAAACAAACATATTTTTTTTTCGAAATAAATTACAGCATTCATATTGTTGTAACTAATTTATAAAACTTTAATTTAGAAATGTTTACGCGATTTAATTTCAACATTGGAAATAAGTAAAGCTTTTTGTAAGTAAAGTTTTCATGAAATAATAATTTTTAGGGTCTGAAAAGAAAATTAAAATTTGAAGCAAGTTTAATAAATAAAAACTTTGTTTCTTTTAACAAATTGTCTTAAAGACTCAATAAATAAGTATACTTCTAAGGTCATTTGCTTAGAGCCAACACAAATGCATACTTTTAGGATTTACAATATACACACATCTACACGTATGCCAACTTTCGGAACAGTTTAAAATTTAATTATTCTTTGTTTTTAATGAAAATTATTTTTAATAACAATTTTCTAAATTAAATGCCCAATTAGTAAATTTTTAATTTTACATTGTCTGATTTTAACATTGGAAATATGCAAATATTTCTTTACAACAATAGTTTCCACGAAATGTCAGCATTTTTTTTAATAAATTGTCAAATTTAAATGAATGAAAATCCCTGAAAATTCTTTATTTGTTTCTGTATTGTTTTATTTTCTTAATTAATTCCTACTAGTAAGTTTATGACTTTTCAAAAATTTTAGTTTTTAATTAAAATTTATGTACATTATTATTACATTATACAAATGCGATAAAAGATAACTAAATTTACTTGATGAAATATTCATCAGAACACATTTAAAATGTAGTTAGCTGCAAGATATAAAAGCAGATAAGAGGAACAAAATTTTGATTTAAAAAAAAATTTCACAAAGTTAAAGAAAGAGTCATGTCACAGAATACTATTCGATTCACAAGTTGTTTTCAGTTTAAAGATTTCTTAAATCGAAAATTAAACATTTTTCTTGGAATCACAACTTTTCAGAGAACGAATCTCAGTTGGGCTGCCAGTGGCAAAAAACTGAACCAATCGTGAATGATTCATACAATTTTTTTTTAGCTGGGTATTGAAGATCGCTTCAACATTTACCCTCACCTAATTCATAAACTATTATTAAAGATACTGTGGCCTAAATATACGAATTTCGTATGGAATATCCTATTTTATTGTGTACTTTAATTTTGGGAATTGTTTATGAAGAAGGAGCTTATAAATTATCATATGATTTTTGACAGCTTTTTCATCTGTTTCAAAAAAGGGGAATTTTTCAACGGATAGCAAGCCTTTTTTAATTACCCAAAACGGAAAAAAAGCATTTATCCTGATATAGGGCGGGCGTGCAATCACCTTTACTATTGCTGCAGTTCCTTAGCATTTGCAGCCAAAATTCACCAATAAATCGTGTACAACAAAGCTGTTCTTGGCCTGAGCAATCTCTGTTCCGCATTAGTTTTGCCATGAAGACATCAAAAAGTATCCACAACTTTTTCTTGCAGTGCCTAAAAAATACTTTTCATTATTTTTCCACTGACCTATTATTGGATCTGATTTTTTGGAACACTTTAGCTCCCCTCTTTTAATTAAAAGTTTTTCTCTCACAATTGATTCTCTTAAGGGTACTAATAAAATTTCATTTAATCTCTTCAAACGCAAATAAATATTGATTCATTAGAATTGTATTTTTTTTTTTCTCTATATAACACCATATTCTAGATATAATCATGGTAACTAATTTAACCTTCTTTTGCCAGCAAATTGTTCAATCCCTCACGATTTAGCACTAATGCAAAAAAGTATATCATAAAAAGTGGCTTTAATTTCAACCCCATTGTTTGGCCAAAAAGCAGAAATAGTTTTTTCTCTTATTTCTAAAAGATTGAAGGAAAAACTTTGCATTTTTATGCTTAATTAATTCAAAGTAATTGTATGTATTTTTTTTATTTGCTTCTCTTTTCAGGCAAATTGTGTGAGAAACCAAACAATTTTATCTGGTGCTTCTTTTAGCATTTGCAAAACAATTACCAACTGAAACTTTCATTTAACACTAAGAAAAATGCTTAAGGTAATAAAAACATATTTAAAGTTGGCTATTACAGTCATTTGTGTTAATGCTTAATGTAGAATAGATAAATTGCATTAAAGAATTTGCACCTAAAAGAGTATGCTTTACTTTCATGTTAACAGCTCAAGTTGTAAGTTTGCCAAGAAATTGTGTTTTGTTGCAGTCTTAAGGCCATAATCTAATGATGTTGATGATACAATTTTTTTTATTTATCATTTACTATACAATTCAATTTCTGTTGCTTAAATAAGTTTTCGTCACTTCTAAAATTAATTTGTCAAAGTTTATAGACTACCTTCAGGCAAAGAAACATAAATCTTTTTGCTACTTTTACTACATATAGATATCCAAGTAAAAATTTGCAACTGCTTAAGCCACAAATAATTTTGTCAATTACTTTGTCAAGTTTACTTAAAATCCATTAAAATTTTTGCTTTCAAAATTTATTAATAAATTTTTAGCCTCAAAATATGCTTAAAAAAACTAACATTAACTAAAATTTATTTATATTTTTAATGCACTTATTTAAAATGTTTTTAATATAATTTTACCACTTTAACCCAGAAGAGTATACTTCGAATTTTTTTAAACGCCAAAAGCAAACAATATGTTAATTGAAACAAAAATCCTAAAAATATGCACTTATTCGAATATATAAACATTCCAATAAATATTCTCTTTATGACCCAGTTGTGTCTTTATTGTGGCTAATGTGAATTTTAAATACAGGCAATTATATGTATGCTATAACTAAACTCAAATTTTACAAATAGAAAAAACATAATAAATTCCTAAATGTATGCTTTTAATTATTACATTTCAGTAGTGCAGCACTAAAATGAAAGTTAATTGAAAGCAGCTTGATTTCAAATTATCAGAGTATGTATATGTATGTAGTAAAGTTTTTGTTTTAATCTTAAATAATGGCTGCTATATTTTGTGGCATTTGAAGCAAGTACATGCTCGTGTACTTTTCAAAGTTTAGCTCAGCTGTAAAATATGCTGCAGTATTTTTGGGAAATTATTTTAATTGAAAATGATATTTATAGAAGTGGTAGTAAAAATCATTATTATTAAAAATTAAGATGTATTTTAGAATAAAAAAAAAAATCCAGTAAAAATCGAATTTTACATGCACTCGAAAGGTTCGATCGAAAAAGTAATAATGTCAAAAAATTTAATTAGCATTATTTGTAAATCAATGCTAATGATATATCGATAATTAATGAATTAAGTTTAATCAATTACAGCAATATATTCAACTGATATATATTTTCCATCTTCCTGATATTCTTATCCAAAGAAAAAATTACCCTTGAATTTCAAAATTTGGCTCAATTTTAAAGTTATTCTGAATTGGTTTTCAAAATTAATTAAAAGCTTTTCAGTACAACAATTAAATACGATATACATATGTAGCTATGTTTATTTTCAAATCGAATTTATTTTAAAATTCAAAGAAATCCTCACTACATTTTCAACTTCCAAGTATTTCAATATTTCCTGCTTGAATGCAGTCAATTTAAATTGTAATCATTCTGTTTTTTTATATTTCAAATTTTTATGCTCGATTTTATATCAATTTTATTTGATTTGGTTTATGTCGTAATTTTTTTTTAATCATATTTTTCATAATTATTATTTCATATAGCATTCCGCGAAAGATAGAGAGAGAGAGAGAGAGAGAAGGACGGACCCCTACGTTTTTCCAACCCATTGAACCAGTTGTACACACAAACACACACACATAAATATATTGTGTTATCATCCTTAACAACATTACGATAGTCCTTACATGTGGAGTCCCATTGTACTGAAGTGGCGGATGATACAAAAAAGGGATATTTTCCATGCACATGTTTTTTCTTACGTTATATTTATTTTGTTCGTTGTCTGCACAAGTTTATTAACATTATGGAACATTAATTACCTTTTTGGGTAGCACAGCAGTAACAACATTTACAATTATTCTGTGTTGTTTTATATCACAAGATAAGAATAAAAAGAAAAATAATGATATTGGAAGTAGCGGTATCGTCTAATTTTCCCCTTAAACTCCCCGTTTTTATATTCAGAGGTCAGACGTTCAAAATGCTCAGGAGAATAGAGCAGCATCTAGTCTTTGGTTTCACAGAAATAATTAACCATAGACAGTTACTCATAGTTTGCAGAGCTGTCTGTTTGTCTGTCTTTTTCCCACATTTCTTTACTATTCAGTTTTATTCTGAAAAATGCATGCATATTGGATTTATATTTCTACTAACACTTGCATAAATGTAAACATATATACATACACGTATTATTGACTTGTTTATATTTCCGTATCCGGCAAATAAGTATTTGTACCCATCTGGCCGCCATTTGCGTATGTATATAGTGGCAAAACTGTATATAAAGTTGCAACTAACAAACACTTAGATGCCCAGACAAAATGAATTATATCCTTTAACATTCAACTTTAGCCTGTAGGAGTCTATGAACACACACACACACACATACTCATACACCCAAAACAAACGGGACAACAGGAATTCAGTTGAAGTGCAACTTCACGTCAACTGAATAACCCAACATCAGTAGCATATCAAATAGATATTTTACAATTTTACTGGTTTTTATCTTTTTCTATATTTGCATTTTTCCAGGATGATGGTTGCCTGTCCTTTTTCCATCTGCTTATGTATGTGCTCGTATTACTGCACACACATATTTTTAAGAATTTCAGCAGTTTAGTTGAGTTAAATTGTATATTTAACTTGAAATATCCAGGGAGTAATAAATCTTTGTGGTGGCATAAATGAAATAAACCCTTTACAAGAAGAGAGAAAGACAAAAAAAAAAAGGAAAACAACACTAGTATTTCGAAATAAGCTGAAATTTTTCTTTGGCAATACGAACTAAACAGACTGATGTTCATTACAAAAACAGATACGAATAGTTTTGTTCTATTTATAATGTTTGCGGGTTAAATTGAAAGTTCTGATAGCATTCAGCCTTATTACGGTTCTCGAAAATGAGATTCGAGTGTTGTCGTATTGGCTCTCGAATTTTTTTCTGTATGGTACTATATAAAATTTTCGACTGCAAGATATTTGTAATAGAGTTAAAGGATGAGAGTGATACAAAATATTTAAAATAATTTAATATTATGAAACATGCTGTTGTAAACTGTCAAGAATAATAACAAACAACTGACGAAAAAATAATATTAGTTTAATTTTGTTTTCATTTAAATTCATTTAAAAATGTTAAGCTTAGCCGTGTTTTCATCTTCTGATGAAGAAGTTGAGGACTACACTGTGGCGGAAATGAATTTATTAAGGAGGCAAATAAGGCAAAAATCAGACATATTTTCAATGCCAAACTCACAGTAAGTACATAAGTATATATGTATATGGTTTGGTAAGTTTAATATGTGTAATCCTTTTCGTTTTCAGATTTGTCAGTTACTTTAGACTTAGCAAATCAGCATTTAAATATGTTTTGGACAAAATTGCTCCCCGATTAGAACAAGCAAAACGATCAACATCAGTGCCCAACGTACTCAAACTAGCTGCAACGATGCGCATACTTGCCGAAGGTAGCTATCAGAAGGGAGCTGGTAACGACTATAACGTAGGGCTCTCCCAGTCTTCAGTGAGCAAAGTTTTTAAAGAGTGCATTAATGCAATACACAGCGAACTATGCTCTAGCTGGATTTGCTTTCACATGACTGAGCAAGAAAAATTTGAAATAAAAGAATTCTTTTACACCAAAACTGGCTTTCCTGGGGTCATAGGTTGCATCGATGGCACACACATAAAAATTTTAGCTCCAGGTGTTCGGGAACGTTTTAAATATTATAACCGAAAAGGATTTTATAGTCTTAATACAACTGTGGTAGGTAACTCTATTTACATAAGTACATATCATTTTTAATACCTAATTTACAAATTGTTATAGGTTTGCGACCATAAGCTGCAAATAAAATATATAGCATCACACTTCCCCGGTTCAGCTCATGATTCACTAGTTTGGAATGCTAGTGAAATTAAGCAATTCTTAAAACAGAATTTCTGTAACGGGGATAAGAATTCCTGGCTTTTAGGTAAATAAACATTTTTGTTTACTCACCAAAACTTAAATTCATTGTTGTTCTATGTTGAGCAGGTGATGCAGGGTATCCTCTGGAGCCGTATCTGATTACACCATTTAGATCAGCTGGTGAGGGTACCCCTGAAAGTAAATTTAATTACATCCATGCGCAGACTAGAAATGTAGTAGAGCGGACGATAGGTGTATTAAAAAATAGATTTAGATGTTTATTGGGAGCACGGCAGTTGCACTATTTGCCAAAAACTGCTGGAAAGATAACAAATGTGTGTGCGGCTTTGCACAATATTTGTATAGCATACAAAATGGAACTACCAGAAGCCAACATTGCAAATGAAACAACAGAAGATTACAGTAATATTGAAATTAATGATGACTTGGCTGCTACAAACATAAGAGCAAGGATAATGCAAGCAATGAATCTTTGATTAGTTAAATATATGCATATAAATTCTTATATGTATGTCATAAAAATGACAGAGGCAAAAAATAAAAAAAATATATATATAAATATGCATTTGTTTATTATTATTTGGTTTGGACGCCTGAGAATTAATGTATCACATTAAAATTAAAATCACATTCATATTCATTAAATTAAAAAATTAAAATCACATTCATATTCATTAAATTAAAAAATTAAAATCACATTGGTATTCATTAACAAAAATAGTATTACATACTTATATGTATATGTATCCTGTAAAGTCTACAGGGAATTGCATTAATTGCATTTTTAAAAAAGTAAAAAAAAACTTAAATTTCATTTCTATAAGTTGGGTAGGAAACAAAAATTAAATAAATTGATTCATATCTGAATTAAAAAAAAAACTTAAAAACGATCTTAAGTTTATAACATTTTAATATAAAAGTCACAGTAATAAAAAATTATTTTATCAATAGAAAGTTGAACACAATTGATTTATAAAAATTTATTAAAGTCTTGTTTATATTCCTCGAGCTCAACTTTACGCTTTTTAAGAGCAACTTCGTCAGCTCTTAGCTGTAACAAAAGTTTTCTATGTTCAGCTTTTTTCTTCCTTTCCATTTTGTAGAGATCAAACTTCTCTTGTTTTCTTTTCATTTCACTTTTATAAAGGCTAAGAGTTTCTTCCTGTAATTTAAACTGCTTCCGGCTATATCTTTCGATTTGCTTCAAATTCTCTTTCACCTCGTTATACAATTCCGTTTGTACTTTAAGTTGTTGCTCAATCATTTCATTTTTAGCTGATACATTTTTTGTTACTTTTTTTGCCATAAACTTATTTTTTGACGAACTAGCAACAATTTCTTCACTTTCGTCTAAATCACTTAAAACAAAAACTTTATCTTTAGGGGCACTTTTTGTTATTCCTATTTCCTCTCCATCAGGGCTTATTATGCTGTTTAGCTGCAATAAAGCAGAAGCAGCTTCTTCCACTGCTGACAAATGATAGTGCTTGTTAGATCCACCGCCGGTAGCACGTAACTCTATTTTGTTGTGTAAAATTTTTTTCTTTAAATTGCACTTGTAGTCTGCCCAGACTTTCATCCACTCGATACCCGTTCGAAAAGGCGGTCCCAGGCAGTTAAGTTTATTTGAAATTTCTTTCCATTCTTCCTTTGTGTCCACTTTATGTAAGCCGCTGTGGTAAGATTGTGCCAACTGTGGTTTCTGTTCCAGCAACTCTACCATCATCTCGAACTGCTTCGGCGTAGTGATTTTTATTCTAAAAATATTTTTTTTATTTAAAATCTATGTTTTTGTATAATAAATAATGAAAAACTTACGATTTTGTTGTTTTCATTGTTAAATATTCTGCAGTCGTGTAAAATAAAATGGTCGACTATTTTGTTAACTTTTGACAGCCAAATTCCACTATGGCGGTACGCAAATTGTAATAGAACTTTTGACACGGTTGCATTTTTAAGGTATTCGACAAACATAGTACCATAATATAAAATCGACTTATTCGCAGCTCGAATACGAGAACCGAAATAAGGCTGATTGTTTTTTTTTTCTTTTTGTCTAAAATGTTTTGGCATAAAACATACTTGGTTTCTGTGGAAGTGCCTGTTTTTGTTTTGCACTGTTTTCTGACAACTTTTAGCATTTCAAGCATGTTAAACATGGCATTTTGTTGCATCATTTGGAATTTAATATGTCTTCATTTATTCTTTTATTGCATATTTTGAAAAATTCAAAACCAGTAAACAAAAGCGTCAAAGAAGAATGTTAAGCAATAAGGCTCTCATGAGTGTCCGGCCTTTATCACGGCTACAAATTATTAGAGAACTTCGAGTAATTAAAAGCATTGATTTTCTCCAGATATATAATTTTTAAAGTGTATCTTTTTTTTAAAATTTCTTCATTTTGAAAAAAAAATCCCAGCCCTTTTCATGAAGTGGTACCTTTTTTTACCTGCTTCTTACATCATTAAATTCTGTAATGTACATTAGTGAGACATTGTATTAATTGTTGTCGGACTATTTAAGTGATGAAGGCATAGCACTGGTCACTAAAAAACTGTTCCGACAGCGATTGATGATGTTCTAAGCTAATGTACACAACATCGCCCTCCTTCGTCGGTTAGCAGAAACATCGGCGAAGTAAAACAATTAATAAAATGCCTGCCAATACAGCTTAACAAAGTTAATGCGTCTACCTAACACCGGAGACGCCTCAACACTGCTATAAAACTTAACATAACGCGCAAAGCAGAGTTGTAAAAGAGTTAAGCCTTCTACATTTTCAATATCTATCTTCTCTACTCTATCCCCCTCTCTGAGTTCCGGCACAATGCACTGCATACGTAGGGGTCATCCCCTGAGTGCTGGTCCTAAATAAAAAAAAAAAAAAAAAAAAAAAAAAAGGTACTCTTGCTTAAAGTGGAACTTTTTGTCTTAAGAGGATAAAGTGTTAAGTTGTTTAAGGTTATATGTTAAACGAAGTACTTTTAATGAAATAGTTTTTTTTTTTTTTTTTTTTTGAAAAAGTACTTTCAGTAAAAAAAAGTACATTTCCTTAAAAATGTATGTACTTTTATTAAAAAATTTAGATTTTATACAACAAAAAAAAAAAAATCTTTCTCTAAGAAATGCACGTTTTCTAAAAAAAATTAATTTCATTTTTAAGTTATTATTTTTTATAAAGGTACATACTTCACCTTGAACAGTACTTTCTAAATTTCCTTCCTTTAAAAAAAATGTACTTCCGTATTAATAAGGTACTTTTTATAATGTCTTTTTAAACTTACTTCTTTTAAAAATTTACTTTTTCTTAAAAATGCCGTTTCTTTTAAAAAGACTTTTGTGCTTTAAAATATATTTTGTTCCTAAGGAGGTAGTTTTTTTTTTAAGAAGGTACTATCTTAAATATGTAGGTACTTCTTTTTACAAAGGTACTTATTTTAAAAAAGGAACTCATACTCAAAAAGGTAGTACTTCTTAAACAAGTACTCGTTTTTAAAGTGGAACTTTTTCCCACAAAGATATTTTTTCCTAAAAAACTGTATTTTTCAAAAAGCATTTATCCTTAAAAGATATTAATCCCCACCCCTCCCGTAATATAACTAATTATAAAATTATTATGCTCACTTACCAATTGCCATTGCTGTCTCCTGAGCATCTCCCGTCACCATTTTCACTCGTACACCACTCTGCATTAACAGCTCTATAGACTCCCTTACTAATGGCCTGGGTGGATCCGTTATGCCAACCAAACCACAATAGACTAGATCTTGCAAATTTTTACCCTTAGCCAAGGCTAAAACTCTTAAACCTTTGCGACCGATTTCATAAGCTTCAGCCAAAAATTCCGCTTCATTTTGTTTCGTCAAAGGCAAGGTTTGTGTGCCGAATTGATATTTGGTACATTGAGGCAAGAGATAATCCAAGGCGCCCTTGGCAAAGTAAATTTCTTCTTTATTATTGTTGTACTTGTGTATGCATTTGACAGCCATCATTTTCTGTTCCGATGAAAAGGGATACTCTTGTATGCGCACATAATTCTCGGCTGTGGCGTACATGCCATTTTTCATGGCTGCTGCTATAAGAGCACCTTCGGTGGGCTGGCCTAACAAGGTGCCATTTTGTAAGTAGGCATTATTGCAAACGGCACCAATTTCCAAAAGATTAGTTATATTCGATTTAGCCATTTCAATATTGTTGCAATTGCGTATGTGAATTTCACCCTGGTCATTGTAACCAGCCCCAGTAACATCGGCCATATAAGCATCGGAGGTTATAATGACAGTCACCGTCATTTCATTTTTGGTGAGAGTACCAGTTTTATCGGAACATATAACATTGACACAACCAAGTGTCTCGACTGTGGGTAACTTTTTGACAATCGCATTGCGTTTAGCCATGCGCATAACACCCAATGCCAAAGTAACTGTGACCACAATGGGTAAACCTTCAGGTATAGCTGCCACCGCCAGAGATACTGATATATTAAACATTTCCGTTAGCGGTTTACCCTGCAGCCAACCCAGTAGCATGATGACACCAATTATCAAAAATGAATAAAAACTCAGTTGAGCTCCTAAAATATCCATGGATTTTTGTAAAGGTGTTTTGGGAGCCTCTTCCGCTTGCATCATCTTAAATACTTCACCAAATTCACTTCTTTCGCCAGTGCTTACAACAATTCCCTTGCCATTGCCACAGCGCACTAAAGTGCCCATAAAGGCAATATTTTTCATATTTGTATGATCCTTATTGCCGGTATTATTCAACAACAAATCTGTACACTTTCTGGCCGGCTCTGTCTCACCCGTAAAGCTGGACTCATCTATGGACAAATCAATAGCATCGAACAGTCTGACATCGGCCGGAACACGATCGCCCACATTTAAATACACCACATCACCCGGTACCAATTCACGGGCTAAAAACGTTTCTAGTCTACCCTCTCGCAGGCAATGACATTCCGGCGGTACAAGTTTTTTAAGCTCTTCTAAACTTTTCTCTGATCTATATTCTTGTATAAAAGCTACTGTTACCACAATGATAATGGCGATTGTTATACTAACGGCATCATCAAACTGTTTCATAAACATTGAGACCGCCGCTGAACCGAGTAATAGCAAAATTAGAGGATTTTTAAACTGTTCAGCATATTTCTTCCACGTAGATTCTTCTTCAATTACATTCAGCTCATTATGACCAATAATTTTGGCCCGATATTTAGCTTCAGTCCATTTAAGGCCCGAACGAACATCGACTTGTAAGCGGCCGGCCACCTCAGAGGCACTAAATGTTGAGGATTCGGCTGTGGTCAATAACATTTCAGGGGTTAATGTTGAACCCGTCTAGAAAGAGAAATAAAGAAAGAAAATTTTGAGATCATTGATAAAAGTACATATGTAAGTATGTGTGTAAAAAATCTGAAAGCTCATTATATAGCATACATGCACATACATACATATATGTGTACCCGTATAGATAAACAAAGAAGGGATTTTGGAAATTCGAATGTTAAGGTAATGAAAACGATAACCCTAAACATCTCTTCTGATTTAGATTAGGTATGAGTAAAAATCATACATACTCATACATACGAGTATACTCGTATATTAAAAAAGACACAAATAGGTGTTTGTTATTTACTGCATTTAGTTAAAATGAAACTTACTACATTCTTATTAAAATTACTATGATACCAAAGCCTGTCAAGGATCATACGAATGTTGAATCGCATAGGCCTATTAGTTTATTGCCCAATATTTCAAAACTATTTGAAAAACTGTATATGAGCAAGCTGATGCCTACAGGACTAGTAATGGAGCATTCCAGTTCATTAATTCGGTTTTCGCAGACAACATAGCACAATTGAACAAACTCACAGACTTGTGAATGGTGTTAGAGACACTTTTGAAAAAAAGAAATACTGCTCTGCGCTCTTTATTGATGTTTCTCAAGCTTTCGATAAAGTATGGCATGAAGGTCTTATACACAAATTAACGCAAAATCTTCCCGCAAACATCGTCAGATTTTTAAAAAACTATTTAAAGGAACGTAAATTTGTGGTTCGAGAAGGCAATTTTTTAAGCCATCCGCAGTCGATCGAAGCCGGAGTTCCCCAAGGCAGCATCTTTGGTCATTCATACATTTTCTTTTTTTTAAACAAACACAACCCGCAAAGCAATTAGCTTGTCTGCAGAAAACACCCAGGATCTCTGGCCGGAATCGAACCGACAACCTACGTACTACTACGCTAGCATTGCTACCTATCAGCCACGGTGGCGCCCCAACATTTGCTGATGATACAGCTTTTCTAAGCGTTCATGAAAATTCAGTAGATGCATCCCGCAACTTACAAGGGTACATATCAAAATTAGAAAATTGCCTCAAACAATGGCGTATAAAAGCTAAGGAGCAGAAATGTGTAGACGCAAAACTGATCCAAATGAAATTAAAAGCAGCCCAAATGAATTGGCTTATTGGAAGAAATTCTATACTAAGACTTGACTGTAAACTTCTCTTATACAATGCGATCCTAAAACCAATATGGTCCTATGGAATCCAGTTATGGGGCACTGCCTCAGCATCGAATGTAGAAAAAATTCAAAGGCGACAAAACAAAATTCTACGTACAATTACTGCAGCCCCCTGGTATATCCGAAATCAGCGAAATCACAAAGACCTTGATGTTCCGTTGGTGAAGACAGCAATTTCAAAACACGCGAAAAAATACATTAAACAACTTGAGTTGCACCCAAATCCATTTGCGCGCAATATTCTAAATTATAGAGGACACACCCGGCTGAAAAGAAGGGATACTGTTTTTCTCAGCCGTCTACGAGAAATGTAAAACAACAAAAATCAACCGTTGAAAATTAAAAAATTTATTTAGATTTCGCTAAACATATATTTATCTTTTTTAGATTTAAGATTTGAAAAACTTATTGATGTTTCAAAAAAAATTCTTCTTAAAAAGTTTTGCTTTGTGTAGCATAGGAAGGAAATAAGGAAATGCACCTAAGAATTCATTTAATTCTTGCAATTGAATTACAAACCAAATTTTAGAATTTTTTTTTAATAATTTTTAATAGAGATAAAATTTGTTTTACATGATGGAACAGGCAGTTATAGTCTTGATCAATTTTAAGACAATTCTATTCCTCTCTATTGCATACTAAAATATTACATCAAGGATAAACTTAAATTTTTATTTCAGTAATGTTTCATGGTTTTGTTGTTTCCTAAAAAAAAAAACTTTAGATGTAAGTAAAACTAAAAACATCTCATTTGCATAATAAAATTGAAAACTGCCTTAAGTATGCTTTTAATTAAATTTTTTCTACTCACAAATTTTCTCACAAAACTTTCTTACAAATATGTATTTGATATTAAAAATTTTGTTTGGTCAAAGACAACTTACTCTTTTGATTTTTTGGAATAATAAAATCCAAACATTCTTTAATATTATGCTTTGAACTTTTTCGTTCAAGATTATTTTATTGTTTTATTGTTGTTTTTTAAAAACTTTAAATAAATTTCTAAATTATTTTGGTAAAAAAAAACCAAGGATTTGTCAGCTTCACATAAAATCGAAAAACCCTTTTAAGTGTGCGTTTAATTAAATTATTGTACGTACAGTTTCGATTCGATGATTAGAGCTACAGTAGTCGCTCGTAAATTAGAACTCTCTAAAATTAAAACCGTTAGTCCTAATTTCAGAGACAACAGATCTTTAGTTCCTATGAAACAAACCACATCGAACAAAACAAACGCAAACCTGTCTGTTAGACTAACTGCGCCATAACATTGGTCCCAGAATATACAAGAAAATACCTGGTTTAAAACAACATACCCACACATAGTAAGACAAAACAGACTGAATCGAACCTCGTTGCACATACTTGTGTCCTTTTTTATGATGTAATCCACACCAATTAAGACGGGTCAAAAAAATACAAAATACATTGTCGAATTGCTGTCTAATTACCGTTTGTCTTTTAATACAAAAACTTGACTTTTTTTTTTGTAAGTTAGAATCAAACTAAAGCCTCTCTCTGACTTACAAGACAAAAACGGTTTGCCTTCCATTAGTGTGGGTTCAGCCTTACTACTAAGCTTTTTTAAATAGTTTAAGAACTTTTATTTCATACCAACTTTTATATATTTCTTTTTTCTTTAAACTATGATGAATTTTAATGAAGTGGTGGTATGTTCTGTGTTCGTTTTATATAAATAAAACTAAAAATATCTATGCAGAAGTGTTTTATTTTTTTGTGTATTTCCTAAACAAAAATGCACTTTTATGTTGCTTTTTATTTAAAAAAAAACTTCGGAAGTTGGAGCTTCTCGGAAATTAGAACTGCCCCCCAAGAATAAGATGGTTCTAATTTACAAACGTCTACTGTGCTTGAATTTCTGCTTTTAGTAGGTGATATCTATTTAATTATTTTGTTGCAAGCTAAAATTTTGGTGCCGTCATGAAAGGTATTAGACAGGAAGTTGTAGCTTTGAGTTCGGCCAAAAACCATGAGTGTTTTCAGCAGACAAAATAAATGCTTCGCGGGTTGTGTTTGCTAAATAAAATTATTGTCCGAAAGAGCACTTTCTTAACAACATTATAGTTTAATGCAACAGTAATTTATTTACAAACTTTGAAAGAAATTTAAAATTCTTCCAGATAAGAATTACTTACACATTTTTCTTTTTATATTTTATTTTTGGAGTAATAAAATCCAGTATGTTTTTAAATTTTTACTTTAAAAGTTGTTGAGGTTTTTTCAAAAAAGTTATGCAAAATTTTAAAATATTTTAGTAGATCACTAAAGACTGTCAGTTGCATTAACTGTCCTGAAATCCCTTTAAGTATGTTTTTAATTAAATTTAAAATATTTGTTCTCATTAAACTTTTAAATGAATTTACAAATTATTCAGATTACAAATGTATTCTTGTCAAAGTTTTAGACAACTTTGCTTAAATTTGGTTATATTTTTTTTTCCTTCTTTTGTCATGTCACTGCAATTTCTGTAGCACAGAAGAATGTTGTTAAAAACCTCAAATGAAAGATTTGAAATCTTTTATTTTTATTTTGCTTTTTAACAGGACATCAAAATCATTTTAACTGCTAAGTAGAATATAAAATTTCACCATTTCTTAAAACTCTCTCAAAATTAAACTTGAATTTAGTTCCTTAACGAAAAGCACCACAAACATATTACATATGTGTGTATGTACATACATGTGTATGTACGTACATTCGTTTGTGTGGAAAAAGTAAATCCTGTAAATGACAGATTTAAAAAAAAAATCATTATTAACGTTTTACCAGTCAGAGCACACACAACATCATATTGCGATGACAATTGCAAATTAGCCAAGACAACCACCAGCACCAACATCATCACCCACAACATCACATAACAGTATGACAAGTAACAAAAAGAAAATTACTAAATATACCACCCACTGCTTGAAAGCTCTTTATTGGATGGGGGCTGCAAAAAGTTTCCATTAGACAGATGTTCACAGAGACCGACATGCAAGCAAAAGGATAAGAAATATACCAAACATTTAGCCAGTAATCATTTTCATTATCATAATAAAAAAAATTACAAAAATAAAAACTCAACTTGGCCAAAATCGGGTTTATAGTCATAAAGACCTTTTATACCATAAAGGTTAAGCAAATATGCACACAGATAAAATATATTAAATTTATATGTATAAATAATTTATTGGTTTAAGCAAAAAAGGACCTCAAGGCACATATTACAAATACTTCACATATTTACATACACAGTTGCAGCATTGATATTAAAGCTTTCTTTTACAATTTGGCAGTTAAGGCCTTTCTCGCTTAGCTTTCAAAACTAAAATGAAAAGAACATAAGATACTTTTCTGTTGTTTTTCTTTTTGCCAGTCGTATTTAGTAGATAATGAAATGTTTTTATACGAAACTAATTAAAATAGATGAGGATGTTGGAAGGTTAAATTTGGCTTTGAAATGTTACTTATTTTTACGTGTATTTATTTAATTTTGTAGCATTTTTAGTATTTAAATTGCATGGTCTTGAGAGCATTTACCCGTAGTTTTAATTAAGTCAGTTTTAGAATTTCCTGTAAATTGAGATTAAAAGAAACCGAAAACATTATTCTAAGAAACCAAAATAAAAGGAGAAAAATAAATACAACCTAAAACAAGTGTCTTAAAAAACAAATTTTATAAGATCCTCTTAAGAAATAACTTTCAAACTATGGTGGTTTACGTGGCTGCCTGTTTTGACAGACCACCACTCCACTCGTCAGTGTCAACAGATTTTATATAAAAAATTTCAGGGAAATATCAGCTTTTAAAAGTGCCATTCATAAACAACATCTTAAAATAAAGCCGTTTTAAAAGGTCATAGTTTTCAAAAAAATGTCCCTCGAGGAAATAACCTCCATAAATTATACAAAAAACAACAGGAAATTTTAAAATAGATGTTCTTACAAAATAACACTTAAAAAAGCATTTGAAAAAAGATACGAGTACATAGTTTTAAACAAGTACGCTTTAAAATTATCTATTTATATGCAAAGAGTCTTAAAACCTCTTTTAGTACTTTTTGAAAAAGTACCTTTTAAAGAAGTAAATAACAATTTAAAATTAGTATTTTTAAAAACGTTAAAAAATTAAAATATTTAAATGGTATTGATAAAATAACATATCTATTGAAATACTAAGTACCTTCTAAAGAAAAGCTTTTAAAAAATTTTATATTTAGAAAAAAGGACCATACACATTGAAACACTTCCAAGGAAACTATCATTAAAATACCGGCTTGATTACGGGTAGCAACCGAACTTCAGTTGCTTTGCCAAGCTTAGCAGTAACTAAAACTAAGGGTTCCAGTTGACATAAAAAGGTACTTTTTGAAAAGTGTACCTTTTAAAAATAGTACATTTTAGAAAAACTCACTCTTAAGGAAAATGAATTTCATAGATTTGGCGTTTAAAATATTACCTTTTAATAAAAGTACATTTTCAATATAATATACATATTTAAAAAACTACTTTAAAAAATACGCATTAAGAATAAGAAAAATTACCGCAATGAAAAATCGCCCAAAAGTTTAGTATTAAAAACAACAACACGCATTTTGTAGCAATTTTCCCTTTTTTTTTTTTGGGTAGTTTTTAATTTGTTATTTCAAAATTTGTCTCCAATTTGCATACATGCTTAAGGAAATTTGAAAATTACATTGAAAACAACAAACAACATTTTTGGAGGGAGCCATTTTTCCTATTTTTAGACAATTTTTGCATTTGTAAAGTACCTCATATATAAAAGTTCTTACAGCAAAAAATTTGATTAAGTTAATAAAATTTTTATAGTTTTTCAGATTGCTTAGAAATGAGAGGATATTTTTCCAAGAACTTGGCTCATCATTTTTATCGCTGCACTTTAATGGGGCGAAATATTTGGATAGGATCTTGGCCTCCATTTATTCACCATAATGTTTTTGTGTGGATTATCTTTGATTTAATTCATAGATAAATGCAGGGAAATAAAGCGTTAAAAATAAGAATTTGTTAAAAAATTAACACAATACTACACCGAAAAATAATGTCAAAAATTATTGCATAAAATATTGCATAACATATTGTATAAACAGTATGAAATTTTGTTTTCAAGCATCCCTTACATTGTAGAAGAGAGATAAATATTTTCGTGTTAAGAAAAGCATATTATTAACAAAAATATTTTACAAAATATAACATTTTTTACTCAAGAATTATATTTTCAAGCAAGATTTACTGATGAGATGTTATTTAGCAACCAACGAAATGCGTATAGACAAAATTCCCATTAATATTTGTTAATTCTTGCTATACATTATTTTACTTGAATGGTTTTCTTTTTGAGTTTATAGTTTAAACTTGCGTTTCAATTTTATTGGGCGTTTAAATTCATTTGATCTACTTGAAAAAAAAAAACAATAAATATTATAAAATTTATATTAAATCCATTTGCAATTTATAGCAAAGTATCGCATGTAAAGCAGTGTTTTGTTAAAATAAGTTCGTTTCGTTTTTTTATATTTTCATCTTAATTCTATGGTGCACTTTTTTTGTCAAAATAATGCCATAATTTGTTTGCTCTATACCAGACTGATCTTAAAACGCAACTCATATATTTTTAGTAGAGCGTAACAAATAATAATGACTGAGTGGGGGCTGTAATTTAAATTTAAAATTGGCGAACAAACTATTTGTTGCCTGTGACAGTTTAGTAATAAAAACTTTAACGTAAATACTATAGGGTGTTTTTTTATAGAACTTTGAGTTGGCATGGCATCACTGCTTTATTTGAACACCCATTTAACAGCAGATAGTTGCTTTTTGTTTAGTTTGCTTTGAAATGTCATTAGGAATCGTTTTACAACAGAGCAACGCGTGCAAATTGTTGAAATTTTTAATCAAAATAATTCTTCTATTCTCATCGTGAAGCGGTGATTTACTCAAAGAAACTTTTGATGAAAAAATAATTTCACGTAATGGCCCAATTAATTGGCCACCAAGATCGTGTGATTTAACCCCATAAGATTATTTTCCTTGGGGTTATCGATAAACCACAAACAATTGAACACCAGGAAATTATCATTCGAGGACCTATCGGCGAAATACGGCCGCAAAGGGTGGTGTTGGCTGAAGTAGTTAGCGCGTTGACTACTAAGCAAACAATAACTTGGGGCCTGGGTTCAAACCCAGAGCAAGTCAATCAACATTATTAATTTCTGGAATGTACATTAGTGAGACATTGTATTAATTGTTGTCGCACTATTTAAGTGATGAAGGCATAGCACTGGTCACTAAAAAACTGTTCCGACAGCGATTGATGCTGTTCCAAGCTAATGTACACAACATCGCCCTCCTTCGTCGGTTAGCAGAAATATCGGCGAAGTAAACAATTAATAAAATATCTGCCAATACAGCTTAACAAAGTTAATGCATCTACTTAACATTTTTTGAAGGATCTGCTTGTACATTAGTGTTTTAACAACTTTTGAAGGGCTATTTGTTCACTAAAATTTTATTTATAATTTTTTAAAAGCTTAATTTTATTTAAACTTTCACTTTTTTTAACCCAATATTATTTGAATAAATTATTTTAAAAACTTTTTATTTGTACAAATGCATTACATTACTTCAGGGCGCTAGCAAACCATTAGAAGATATTTTACATATTTTTATATAATTTTTTTTTTTTTTTTTTGTAGTTTTTATTATTTATTGAATCTTCAATTATAGATTGAAACATCAATAAGTTTTTCAAATGTTAAATCTAAAAATATTAAATATAAGTTTAGCCAATGCTAAACAAATTTTTTAGTTTCAACGGTTGATTTTTGTTGTTTTACATCTCTCGTGTACGGCTGAGAGAAAGAGTATCCCCTCTTCTCAACCGGGTGTGGCCTCTATAATTTAGAATGTTTAGCGCAAGTGGATTTGGGTGCAATTCTAGTTTTTCAATCTATTTTTTTGCGTGTTTTGAAAATACTGTCTTCACCAACGGAAAAAAAATATAAAACATATGTATCTATTTATATGTATGTATTTACATATGTATGTATATGTGTATGTATATGTGTATGTATATTTGTATGTACATACATACGGGCACGCATATACTCGTATGTTAGCATAGTTTAAATATAGTTTAAATATAATTATATTAATAGTTTGGCTATTAAATTAAAGCTGCTTATGTTTAGAATCTAAACAAAATTTTATCGAAAACTTATTTATCTTTCAAACGATTAGAATGAGTGTGAAAGCGAAAAAAAAAACATTATTTAAAATATATATCATCTTTAGCTTCCACTGACCATACTTAGTAGACAGCTTTATATTCATACATACATATAAGTATATTTAAAAAGTTAATCGGCAAGTAAATCAAATAGGAAGTAAAAGTTTGATTTCAATGCTTTAATGTAAAATTTTGTTCTTGATAAGAACGCAAAATTTGCTTAAAGCTGTTAATTATAAATGCGCAGAAAAGATTTTTTCGCGATATTCATTAAAAAAAGAAAACAATCGCGATCGTGATCGTGTACTTAACGCACATTTCTTAAGATAAAGATAAATTATTTAAAGAAATTTATTTTTACAGATAATTTCTTCAAAACTATTTCCTTAAATATATCTAAAAAATTTTTTTTTTTTTTAAATGCACTTTATTTTTATTTTTTTGTATTTACTTTTTAAAAAAAATCAATTAATGAAAATTTGTTAAAATCTAAACTTTCTTAGTTTTTTCAAGTTACTTTTTTTTAAAAGATTCCATTTATATAATACTAGCTATTATCCAGAAACTTCATTCACGCTACATTATAAAGTGTGCAATAATCTGTCTGTATAGCAAATTTATCGAAAAAAGAAATTAGTACCAAAAGTACCAGATATTTCTCCTTTCACTCTCATATTATTATATACATATTTCTATTCGAATCGGAAAATTTACTTATTCGTACAAACGGGATTACGTAGTACGTTATTAAAAAAAATATATTTGTGAACGTTTTTAAATTATGGGAATTTTTTAATCCTTTCTCTAAAGCAAAAATATCCCTTTCAAAAGTGCAACTATTTAGTACAAGAGTAAATGTCAAAAATGTTATTAACGAAGAGGGTATTTTTTATACAGCTATAAAACTTTTAGTTGGCAACCCTTTTTTAACTGGCAGACATTTTGTCAGCAATATATATTTCGTTTGGTTTGGCATTTCCACATGAATAGACTGACACCTGAACAACGCTTCCAAATTGTGCAAATTTATTTTGAAAATTATGGTTCTTTTCGAAATACGTATAGCGATTTTCATAAGCGAATTTTTTTTAGAGATGAAACTTTCTTTTGTTCGAATGGATACGGCAATAAAAAAAAAACTGCTGTATTTGGAGTGATGATAAGCCTCAAGTGTATTTTGAGACACCGTTACATCCAGAAAAACTGAATATTTGGTGTGCTTTATGGGCTGGTGGAATTATTGATGTATACTTCTTTAAAAATAATGCTGGTTAGAACGTTACAGTCAATGGTAACCGCTTACTGGTTTTTCATTCATCAATTGAAGAACCATGATGTGCAGGAGGTGCGATTTAAACAAGACGGCGCAACATGTCACACAGCTCGATCCACAATTGATTTATTGAAGGAAACGTTTGGTAACCGCATAGTGTCACTTTTCGGACTCGTGAATTTTCCTCCAAGATCGTGCTATTTAATGCCGCTACTTTATTTTCTGTGGGGACATGTGAAGTCGCTAGCCTACGCCGATAAGCCTGAAACGATTGACCACTTCGTTACAAATGTTAGAAAAACTAATCCAAAATGGCGGTCATATGCCAGAAGTCATATTTAAATTATAATGCCAGAAGATTATCTTTCGAATAAAGTAAATTTCATGTCAATTTAAAAAATTCATCTTTGTTTTATTCCATTTCAAAGTTACATACCTCTAAAAAAACACACATTTTGATTGCGGAAATCATATATGTGAAATATTTTGGCATTCAATTCAATATGATGTACATACATACATACTTATGTATGTAATTATAATATTAAAAAATTAATTAATCACGAATTTTCATCTCTTATAAACTTTTTTTAGACGCTTTTTGGGACAGAATTACTTTCCCGCAATAAAACAATATCTTTTTTAATACTTTGTGTATTTTGGAATTTGCATTAAAATTTATTTTGTGTTGAATTTGAAATTTGTATAAAACAATGCAAAGTGCTGTCAAGTTTTAACATATAAAAAATGGCATTACTTAATATTTCCCTTAAAATGTCTAACAGAACTCTGCTGGTCCTTCGAATATACTTCAATACGATTCAGAAATTCCTTTCGAAAGGTTTGACGATTCGAATAGAAAACATAATAAACACCCAGGGTGACATTGTATCCATCTGTCAAATTCCATTCAAATCACTTAAACGGTTTTCGCACATTTCTGATATCAGTAGGATGAATGACATACATTGTATGTTTGTATTTAAAATTAATATTTAAAAGTATTTATGTGATTATGTGGTAATCCAGCTTTCCATAAAAAGGTAAATAAGGCAATGCGAAGGCATGGTTTAATAATAATAATACTCCACCAATTATAGTCATGTCTAATAAAATTAAATTAATAATCAGAAACATTTTTAATAATATGTACACAACATAATAATAATAATAAATATCTGTAGAAAAACTTACATCTTTATCGATCACAATCATGATTACTTAAAATTCAATGATCGATTAGCTGTTGATTTTTATTTTTTTTATATTTTGTAAAAGAATTTATAAATTACAAATTGTGTAATTTAAGTGGGAATTTAGAAACACTTGCGATTATATTTTTTAATTCACTTTAGTGTGGTTTGATTTGCGAAGATTTTTTAGACTTAATTAACATTTTATTTTATAAATAAAATCATTTAATACGTTTTCACATGAATTTTGTATGCGACGACATCAGAAACTGAATAAAACTTCCAATTACATCCTGCGATTATTTATTTAAAAAAAAAATGTAAAATACAATAACTTGATTTTTTTTATCAAAAGTTACGTAGAATCAATTAAATTTCATTAAACAAAATCACGCGATTGTCAAAAGATGCAAAAGCTTGTTTTGAGTCTCATAAGCAAAGATAAAAAGAAAATAACAACAACAACAACGACGACAAAAATATCAATAAAATTTTTATTAGTTAAATTTTAGTGGTAATTACAGTGCTCAACAGCAGAATCCTCCTTTAAATAAAACTATGTGGACTATATGGATTTTGATGTCCTAAACTCAAGTCCGTTTTCGGTTTTTCTCCATCACGAATTCGGTTAAGCGAAATTGTAAAATTACAAGTACTTTGTTCCGCTTTTTGGAGATTTTCGATAAAAAGGATTTTGAACTCATTTCAAAATTGCTCTGTAAAACGAAAATATAGCATTAGAAGTACAACATTCGTGATTTGTTTTAAATTTCAGATTCATTTTAAAAATTATATACAAGCTTGCAACGACATTTGAAAATAATAAATGGTGAATTATATTTCATTGAAATAAGCGGACACTAAAAAGTTTGTCGTCACCAGTAAATTAATAATTTTTTCTTATATGCGGTGTTTGTTTTGTATAAAATAACTTATTTCTAACGAAAATATGTGTCAATTAAGCGGGGTTTCTTTAAAGCGGATTTTCTTTTAAGCGAATGTAATTGCTTTGAAATTTATCAAAAATAATAAATAAGAATTTTTATTTTCAATAAAGCGGGTTTTTCTATTATCCGAATTCGACTGTAAAATGATATAATTCCAAAAAAAAAAAGAAGAAATTTTCATATATTTTGTAAATTTATTTATAAAATATATCTATATATATAAGAGAGGATGTGTGTATGTATGTAAGAAATGGACTCGAAAACGGCTGGGTCGATTTTGATGAAATTTTCAGAGAATCTTCAGAATATTCAGGCGGGTGACATAGGCTATATAAAGTTTTGATTGGACAAAGAGGCGTGGCACCGCCCATATAACCCAAAAATTTATATCGCCATATTTTGGGCATTTTTTGACCTCCGTCGATGATATTTGGTACATATGGTATTGGCATAACTTGGAATACGTACCAGGAGAAAAGTGGGTGGAACCACGCCCCTATTTAGGAAAACCAAACCCTTGGACCGATCTTCCTGAAATTTTCACAGCATGTTACTGTGACTCTGGAAGGAATAATAAGCAATATAAAGTTTTGATTGGAGAAAGAGGCGTGGCACCGCCCATATAACCCAAAAATTTATATCGACATATTTTGGGCATTTTTTGACCTCCGTCGATGATATTTGGTACATATGGTATTGGCATAACTTGGAATACGTACCAGGAGAAAAGTGGGTGGAACCACGCCCCATTTTAGGAAAATAAAAAATCGTAATATAGTCTTAACTACTGGACCGATCGTCATTAAATTTTCACAATAAGAATTTTATTTATAACGAGGGGGTAGCGAAGCGCACCGGGTATATCTAGTTGTAAATAAATAAATAAATTTGATTTCATTGTCTTTATTTAACAATCTTTTTTACTTCTTTCTGTGTTGCTCCGCTTTTTTTCTTTGATTTTCTTATCAATCACGTATTGAAGAGTTGTTTGTGTAAATTTGTACATGATTTAATTTATTTATTTTGTGTTTAATTTTTCCATTATATTTTTATACAAAGAATGTACATAAGTTTGTAGCTGGGCTGCAGCACATAACTTTCATTTTTGTAGTTTGGTATGTCCCGGTTCACACAGTTCAACTTTTGCTGCTCGACTTGTGAGTTTCTTGAAGAGAGGGGAAAGAGGAGTGGTATTTGGTACGGAGTTGCTTGTACTGGGAAGCTCGTTTTGTTGCTCACTCGTAATAAAAAACGCGAAGTTAGATGCAGTTTATTATATGACATTTCTTTTCATTCTGTGGCTCGCTGTGACAAGTTTTGCAAAATTTGCAATAATAAATTCCTTTTTCATAAACTAAATAAAATAACCTGTCAAAATTTTAAGAAATTGGAAGTAAAAAATAAAACGAAAATTAGTTGAAACAGATTTCTGTGTGTGAACATAATGACTACTTTAAAAGGGAAATGAAAAGAATTTGAGCAGCAAAAATTGAAGTGTGTGAACGGGGACTATAAAAATGTTTGCCGCTATTCATGTGACGTCACAATGTTAAGCAACGTTAATACAAATTTACATATTTGATTTTATTTAGATCAGTGCTGCCAGCCATCGTTTAGATAACCAGTTTTATTGGGGTAAATTCATAAAAAATGAACGAGTAGGTAGGTACATACATACATATGTACATATTCGAATTTAAGAAATTGAAGTTAATATTCCATATGTATAAGTTTTTGCGATTTTGTCTTAAAGCTTACAATTGTTTTCAAAAGATCCCTAAATGAACTCGACCATTGGATTTTAGCGCTGCCAGATTACCTAAAATTGTTAAATTTTCGATACGATGGTATTCCCTATTTTTATCATTTAATGCTGGGAATATCATTGGAACGAACGACGAATTTTTCGTTGCGAAAATTCGTCGTCAAAAATAGAACACATGAATGCATATGAAAGTGAACACAACACCGATGTCGACGAAATTCGTCGTACGTGACGAAATCTCTGATAGATTTATTTCTATTTCATACGCTGACGAACGACGAACAAATCAGTACAGAGTTAGTTACCATGTCTTTTTATTTTTCACACATATTTGTAAATAATGTAAATTTTTACTTTAATAAGTGCTTCTTTTTATGATATAGAGCTTTTTAGTTAAAAATACAGAATTATTAATGATGAAATGTGTTTTTAATAAATTTTTTTAATGTTTAATTTTATAAAGGAATTATTTTCTTAATGCGGTAACACTATCGTTGTTATGTTTGTATGTATATAAAAACAAATTTGTAATAAAAAATACACAATTATTTTGATTATTATGACAGCAGTAATTTGTTCGGCCCAGTTTTGCGCCACCCGACTAATTTACGCAACGAACTTGTACCAACGAATTCGTCGTTCGCCCCTAATTGTGTTCTCAGCATTAGAGGAAAATAATCCAGAAGCGATTAAAGTTACGAATCAGTATATACTATTTGACTTAGGATTTTTCTAAAGGTACGGTCACATCTGTCAAACATTTGCCCAAAAAAGCGTAACCACTAAATACCAATGAAAACACTTTTGATTTAGATACCTGTTTATTACGTTAAACAGTTTCCTACACAATTTATAGAAACTGTAATAGAATCTTATCTAATTAGAAGCTGTTTAACTTAATAAATAAATGCATAAATCAAAAAGTTTTAAATTCGTATTTAGTGGTTACGCTTTTTTGGGCAAATGTTTGCCAGATGTGACCGTACCTTTACATTGTAATATGTACCACTTAGAAACCTATTAAAAAATAAAATAAATCTAGCTTGCAACTATTAATGTGTCCGTTTGTTTCTAGCATTTATTTTAAGCGACAAGTTCGTTAAGAGACGTTTCATACACGATTTCAGCATTAGACCTTATCAAGCAGATTGTAGTATAAATGCAATTACTTCCTTCTGGAAAAAAGGAATAGTCCATTAAGATTTTTCATAGTATATTATAGTCAGAGAATAAAATCTAAAATCGCTTCTTATAAGTTGTGTTTTGTTCTAGTGAAATAACAAGCTGCATTATTACAGGGTTTGAAAAACATTTTATACATGTACGTTTTAACAAGGTGCCATTTTGTATGTAGAAAAGAAAACACCATAAGACTTTAATATCCCGAAACTCATTGCAGGTTTACACCTAATTACAGAGATATTGATTTTGTTTAATTTGTCGAACATGTTTCTAAATTCAGTTCCAGAAATATTCAAAATTTACTCTAGAAATGTTTTTGTTGGATATATTAAATTTTTAATGGATAGATTTTGAACAAACAAAATCATTTAAATACCAATGAATCGTTCAGTCTGGCATCCATGCACATATAGTTTGGTAAGTAAATGCATGCATTCATCCTATATTCTGGATCATAAACAAAAACCACTTATGTTTAGCTTGTAGTTGCTGTTGTTGTTGCATTTATAAGCAATGTTTCTTGTGTTGTTGTTACTTCAAAACAAACTGTGTAAGTAGAACAATAACAAATCAAAAAAAAATATGTATTACAATAGAATTTAATAGGCATGCAAGGCAGGTATAATGAATAAAAACGTGGCGTTTTTATTTTAAATAAAATATGGAATAAACAATTTATGTATATATGTACATATGTACATTGTACATATACATACATATCGCACTCGTTCAACAATACTGTATTAACTCAAAATTTTTAAAATTTCGTTTTTTGCAAGAAATCGATAAACAGTGGTCATATCTATCCACTGTAAAAATTTTACACCATTTTCTCCACTCTTTCACCCAAAAAAATACAGTTGTATCTCTCTTTGTGATAGAAGAATGGTATAAAAAAAAAAGTTTTTTGCCTCTACTGAAAATTTTAAAATTTTGAGTTAATACAGTATTGTTGAACGAGTGCGATATATGTAAATAATAGTTTAAAATTATGTATTTTAGAAGAATTTTAGAAATTCTAGTAAATGCAGTGAAAGAACCACTATACATATTTATTTAGGGGAATATAATAGTTTTTATATGTATTACAAATTTATTTAAATACTCGTGTATGAAATTTCTTTAAAAGAAACTCCTGTTTTTTTTTTATTTTATTTTATAATTTTTCAAGTTTTTAACACTTCTGTTATCAATACGTGAAAATTTTTCAAATTTTTCAAAATTCGTTCTACCGCTTTTATTGTTTAAACTCGCCGTATTTAAAAATCGAACTGGTTCTACCAACTTCAAAAGGTAAAGCACTCATAGTAGAAACTTGGTTTGAATCGTTAAAACAGTGTTAGAGTCGCTCAGAGCAACAGTTGATAAAAAGGGACAAAAACTGATCGTGTAGTTATTTATGCATGATAAGCAATGTTGTTGTTTATTTGTAGATCGTTGAGATACAACTCAAAAACAATGGAATTACCCAGCAAATACAAAAGTTTGAAAACGAATTGATAATTGTTTGCAATCAAACTTTATTAGGTACCTATAGTCTAATTTTTTTGTTAAAATACTTTTGGATCTGGTTCAATATTTTTTTATATTATTACGAATAAACATAATTATTATTTGTACTTATATTAATGTACATATGAAAATTAATATTATCAGGCTCAAGTTCAGTATTATTGAATTAATGAAAAAATTAATGAGTTTTTTTTTATGTTGAAAAACATTAGTATATCCAATCAGTTTAGCAGAATGTATCAGTATATTGCTAAAGTGATTGGATATACTAATATATTTCAACATAACAAAAATTCTTAGTAATTTGAATTTTCATTAATTCAATAAAACTGAACTTGATTGAGCCTGATAATATTAATTTTCATATGTACGTTAAGAATTTATTTTTATATTTTACACAATAATTTATATAACGTTGTATAACAAAATATATTATTATTTATTTTACAAGTAGAAAATATTTTTAGTCAAATTGTAAATATATTTCGTATTGGGTAAATAATTCTATAGTTTTCATGTAAAACTAATAAATATACATACATAAGTATGTAAGTACCTAAAATGCGAGTTCATTGCCGGGGTCATCATCAGCTGCGCAAACCTGAACAGTCAAAAATTTCGTAGTTTTATTTAACTATTTCTATAAGAACAGATGGATTAACTTGTATCGCCGATTTTTTTTTTTTTTTAGCGATAAGAGTTGATGCCATTAATTCGCCTTGGTTACATATTATAGTTTTTCCCACATTAATTTTTATGTTTGTTAGGTAGTTGAAGCGTGTTTTATACCAACTAATCAGTGATGATATATAACATCTTAACTAAAATAATTTATTGGGTAGAATTTGTACTCTTTGCACTCAAATAGTTTTCTATTTATCTATTTTTAGAATGATGAAATACGAAACTTTAAACATAAATACCTCAAAATTCTTGGCCTAAAAAAAGTACCACTTTTCCTAATTTTATCGCCCAAACAAATAGTAAACATATAACACGTACCAAGACATGCAATTTTACCAGTTTTTACGCCTTAAAAATAACAATATTTTTTAATCTTGGACTTATATACCATTTCATGCAAATCTATTGAACGGTTTTCCGGTTTTCCAGCGGAGCAAACATCCAAAAATTCACATTTTTAATATTAGTAGGATTTTACTAAATATCTAATAAGAATACTGCGACAGTTTTTTTTCAAAGCAAACTGTACTGCATAATAAGTTGCAGTGCTGTACCATCCCTGATACATGCACACGCCCTATGTTGCCAGGACTAAACATTATAAATAACCATAAGATGTTACCAGACTATATCAAATATATACATGTACCAGATTCCTGGCTGATTGCGATTCAAACGACGTATTTTTGTCTTTTCGATAATGAATACTGAGATAGCATGTGTGTGTCCTTGCTTGCAATAAATTAATATGTTTGTTTTGAACAGTTAAAAAAAACTTTTGATAATTACAGATTATAGAGTACAATTACTTAATCCCAGTATTGTGTTCACTATTCCACGCGGAATGCTGTCAAAATGCATGTATAAAAAATTTTCGTGAAAATTCGTAAAAAAATGTTGCAAGAGTACTACTCCGTTTTTTCGTGGATACACATATGAAATGTTCCTGGCAGCATTTTAAAATACCTGGGAAAGAAAGCACGATGGCTTCATTTCATAGCATGGTAAAACTACCAGGTATGCGCGGTTCGACAACAAGTACAACAGAAGTTGTTTTGTAGGGTTAAAACACCGTTGAACAATAGTAAAGATGTCAAATTTCATATAAAAGAAAATCGAATACAATTTTTTATGTACGGAGTTTATTTGACATCTTGAGCATTGTCTTAAGGCCGAGAAATATAGAATCCGTCATACGTTATCCGTCGCCTTTTTCAACTGACGTTAACGTATTGACGGAAAAGGCTGTCACAATGAGTACTTTGTTAACGGAGAGAAAATAATTGAAAATTGATTTAATCATAAACTTTTTCTTTTTATTTTTAACACCACCAAAAGTTTATTAAATCGAATAAATTTGAATTTAAATTATTTTATTTTTGAGCGAACAACAAAACTAAACAAAGAACAAATCAACTAATACATAGTTGTAAAAGTACTCAACGTACGTTAAAAGTTGCCCAACTTTGTACTTTGCGTTGACGGAGAAGTACTGAATGTGATCAAGTTCATAAGAAAACATGTATTTTAACTTAGCTGTCAGTTGAAAAAGGCGACGTATGTATAACGTATGACGGATTCTATGTGTCTCGCCCTTTAAGCCGGTTACATTTTAAAGTTTTAATAGTTTTTAAGTATACCACATTGTTGCTCAGCTGTCAAAATTCCGTATGAAATAATGCCCATTTGCGTTATTTCGCTAATATTTTAAAATGTTTCTAGAAACATTTTATGTTGTTCTTAAAAAAAAAAAAAAAAAAACAGTGAAAAAATGTTGCAAGAGTAGTAGCAACATTTTTTCACAAATTTTCGGCGTAAATTTTCCTATACATACATATTTTTCGTTTTTCTTTGAACTAATTTTAACATTGCAAATGAAATGTTATTTCTAATACAAACATACATAATTGAGACCCAAACATTTGCAAAATATCTTGCCGACAAATTTTACGACATTTTACAAATGAGTCTGGCAACCATGAATGTTTGAACACATGACTGCTTTTTATACTCGTCACCAAAAAAATTTCTCTGGACTTACTTACGTGTGTGTAATTATGTATATATTTATTATTAAACACTTTCAATAATATTTTTTTTACTTTTATTTTAGTTATTTTACTTCTTTAAAATTAAATATAAAATGCCACTTTTACTATTAAATAAATTAGGAATTTTTGCAACACAAATTTTCTACATTTATATTTACTTAATAATACATATTTTTATCAATACACGTTTCACTAAATGCGCGTCTGGAGCTAAACTACTGGAGGCTAAATTATTTTTTTTTGTTGCTCAATTTGGAGAGCGGCATATGGAATTAAAAATTATAAACAAAAGGCAATAGCAGAGATAACAGTCTAAACAATGATAAAGATTGCCATCTACAAGTGATTGTGCAGAATGCTAAAGTAATCTTGGGAAAGATGATATTTTTGCTCGTTTGCTGTGTTTTTAGCTATTGAACATTTTTGTTATAAGTATTTGTGTAATGATATATATAAAGATTAAAACCAAAATATTATGCGGGTTTTTGATAAAACAACATAAAATTTTCATGAGAATAAAAATCGTTATATGCTCTTAAGGTGATACATATGCCTTTTACTTAGTTTTATTTAAAGTTTTGTTGAGAAAAATCGTGATCGGCTTTATGTTTTAAATATTACCATTTATTCACAATTATTATTGACGTGTAAAAGCAAAACTTGTTAAAAAAAATTCATAACTAGACTTTTTTAGAACCAGCTCTTAGGGGATGACACCTACTCAGGCAATGGATTGTGCCAAAAGGGGCTGTGCACATATTACGTAACGCTGTTTTCAGAGATTTTATTTTTTTTTTATTTTTTTTTTTAGAATCATTCTTATCTTACTTCGTATAGTGTGTATGTAAATAATTTTGCCTCCAAAAAGGCAAGTTTCACTCATCCGTCAGATGATTGTTCCCCCTATGTACATATCAATATATGATGTGCTGGCAACTTTGAATAAGAAATTAACTAGAGTAGTAAAAAACAGAGAGATTGAGAGAGGAAAAGCTTCAAAAGCTTTAAATATTGAATGATTGCCACACTTTTTCGGAATTTTTCCAGTAAATTTAATTTAACACAATTTTTATCAGCACTGTCCTGAAAACAAATTACACGAATTATAAGGAAATTCTTATAAATGTTAATTCCACTTTTCGTTCAAATGTTTTATTGCTAATGTCTCATTGACATGAATTTACCAATTCTCAATTTAACTTCAAATCCAACTGTTAAATTCTGGATTGACCTTGCAAAATTGTTTTGTTAAATCCGTTTTTAATTGGATTTAATACTGTTTTAAAAAAATACAACATTGTTGTCGTCGTTCAAAATTCAGTGCTGCCAAGTTAAAATGAAGCCGGAAGCAGCAGAACACGTTTACGCCAATTAATAGGTGTGATCCCGTACTCAACATTGGGAGCCCGCGGGATCCCAATTTGCACGAAAACTGTTCCCGTACACAAAGTTCGTGCAAGTGAGAGAGATTTTGAGAGAGAAATATTCTTCTTCTTCCTGCACGAAACAGCCCGTACTTTTTCTTCGGGCTAGTTTGTGCAAGTAGTAATCAATCAGCTGTTTATGAAATAAACAATAACAAATAAGAATTGAATTTTACCTAAAAAGAATAATGATGAAATAACTGTTACTTTTGCAAAAAGCAAAGCAAAATATGTATGTTTGGATATACAAACATAGATATGTATGTGTGTACTAACTAAAATCTCTTAAAAAGTGAAATACTAATCAAAAACAGTATTTATTTTTTTGTTTACTTTTACAGCAATTTCATACAAACTTTTGGGATAAAAATGTGGTTTTTAGTGTTCCCGTACTTTTGTGCGTTTTTGTCTCTAATTGAGAGAAATTCTTGTTTGCTCTCATTTTACCGGACTTTGCCCAAAAAGTACGGGATCAAACCTAATAATAATACGAGTATATTCATGCGTCCGTACATACAAGCATACAACCAAAAACCTCTGTTGAACAGTTTGTTCAAATAGTGTTATAATAAATGGTAAAACGTACAACAAAAAATTTAAATTTTTGAAAAAATTTAATATACAACCTGTATGATAAATCCCGAATTTAATAAACTTATAGTGTGAACGCAAACGCAGCTGTTAATGGATTTAATCTTAAATTCATGATTTAACTGCGTGAAACCACCATTATTAAACTTATTATTTGTTTACTGGATCAAAAGTTAAAAAATATATATAAATACCAGCATTATCGATCGGTCGATATTTTGGGTGAAGCCGTTAGACCCATACCGCAGACCAAACAATACGACGATAGAGCAATTAACAACAGCTGTGAGGCAGTGGAAAATATTGAATTTAAGTAATATCTAATAAATGTTGTAGTCATCATTATTAAATGCTGTTATTTTAAAATTTAACTTTTATGAAAAAGGATTTTGTCCAAAATTAGTTTTTTCGTATTCAAGTAAGAAAAACTAAACATTATAAATACAAATAATGTGGTCAATCTTTGACTTATCATATAAATTGGCAATCACAAGGTAAGTTGCAATCTATAATCGAGCCATAAGGGTGGAAGATGCGAAATTATTCCAAAGTATTTATTTATTGCAATTTTATGTCGCTACTATACAGCATACTTTGGCGATTAGAGAGAATACTTTTGGCTTGGAATCAATATTAATTGCAAAATCTTAAAATAAAATGTTAATCGATTCTTACTGTTCGAGTATATTAATTCTTTAAACCACAAAATTTTATCGAAAACTCTCTAAATTGTATTATTATAAAAAATATATTAAAACAACAATTACGTATTCGAATAGTATTTGTTAGCAGTTAGCTTTAACTGAAAGATATTGTTCGAGTACAATTTTGTTAAATCGAGTAATAATTGCAGGAGTTTTGAAAATAATATCGAACAATATTTTTGACATTAAAACTTGAAGGAAATATTACAATTAAAAGAAATTTTATTCAACCAAAAATAATCGAATAATATAAATACAGGAAGAAAAGTTATTCGAAACCGTAAAGCGAATAGGTATGGAACGAATACATGTTTCAGAATACACAGCTATTAAAATGTAAGCTATTCGAACACAAAAATTTAATCGAATAAATAAATTTATTATTTTTAGAGAAAAATAATTAATCGAATATTTATTGTTTACGTTAAAAATTACAAAATCGAATATTAGTAGATCTATCAAATAAAATTATTTAAATAAAATTAATTCCATAAAATTAATTGAAAAAACTAATCGGATAAAATGATTGAGAAGCAGCAAATATTTGGCAAAAATTATGCGAATATTACTTGTTTCAAAAAAATTCCTCAGATGTATTCATTCGTCTAAAATTTACTTCTAAATACGTTGTGAATTGCAAACGATTTTAAGATCTATTTTTTAAGTAATCTAAAAATATTGCCTTTTAATGTGCAGACCAAGTTAAATTCATTACAGGTTGTCTCGACAGGTTTGATTCGCCTCTTGTATTTGTGATCAGTTTGCGTTGTCAAAAGTCTTGTTCGCACATTGATCAGTACATTATTTTGAAATCATAAGTAGATATTTTTCAAAGCGAATTGAGGCGAGTCTACCTGTTATGAATTGGCCTTGTGTGCAGACAAAAAGATAAAATTCTACAGACTGAAAAAATTACTTAATTAGTAAAAATTATAAAATATTATTTTAAAATTTTATTAAATACCATAAAAATATATAAACAAAAATTACATTAAATTATTATTGAATATTCAAATTCTCACTCAAATAATTTTCAAAAGATTACCTAAAATAATACATATTATTTTGTTTTTTTTTTTTTTATCTAAATTTAATTTTCCGCTCAAAATGCACCTTTTTTTCTTGTCAGCTAAAGGTATTATTTTTTTAACAAAAACTTCTTATTTATCATTCATTTAAATTTTATTCTTTTTGCTCTTTTCAAAAACAAGCAAACAAACAATAAATTAAATTTTTTAGTTTGTTGCGCGCAAATAAACAGGAAATAAAAGTTTTGTGCAGCATGTTGTTGAAAAGCTAAAAAGTAAGACAAGAGGAAGATACAAATTTATCGAGAAAGTCATTCATTCTCGTCGAGGAGGAAGCGAAATATAAAAAGCTAAACTGAACTTAAAAAACTTTTGTCTCTACAATAAAAATGGGACTAAATATGCAATTTTCTTAATGAAATGAATGAATGTATGAATAGACGAACGAATGACTGAAGAACTAAAGGACGACTGATTGTCTTCTGACTGACACAACACAGACTTTATATGGAATATTTTTAATTTTTTAAAAACTTTGCTCTTGTTTTCTAGCACTTTATGACAAAAATAAGATTAAGAAAATGTTCATGCCATAATGACTATTACAAGGATAACAAACATCATTCCAAGGACGATGTTTTGCTGATGCGTATAAAGACAAAATGCAAAAGTTTCTTCACGCTTTCTTTTGTTGGAAAGAAAAATATTCCATTAAACTAAAAACAAAAATAAAAATATGCAGGAAACAATAATAAACTTAAAAATAAAACCCAAAAACAATAGATGAAAAACAAAATTTTACTAAAAATTAAAAAAAAGATCATTTGGCTTTAATTTATTAAAAAAAAATTAAAGAGAAATAGTTTAGCTTGCAACAGTTTCAGTGTTCTTTTTCTTCTTCTTATGGCTGTTATCAACCAAGAAGTGCTCACATCTGTCTTTAAAATCCTTTAAACAAGTTTACCAGTGGTTGTTCATTCAAACTGGTCAATCTTTATTTGCTCAAAAGGACGAAGAGAAAACTATTTGCAATTTTTCATATTCCCTGATTATATTTAAAGTTCACACATCTTTGCAAACAAGAAATCTTTCATTCTCACACTTGGCGGTGGAAGGATAATGTGTTAAATGAACTGAAAAACTTACAAATTGTATTAAATGTCGCAACATTTTTCTTTTCCGATTTTGTCTGTTTTACTGTCGCTCGGTCGGTCGGTCGGTGGGTCGGTCTACCATTCAATTCTATTTGCATTTGTTCTATTTACTTTGTGATTTTTCATTACATTTCTCCTCTGTTAGTTAAAGATAAAATGAAACAAAAGTTTAACATTGAATTTAAATAAATGAATTTAAGTTGAAAACAACTGAGAGATACAAAAAAGTTTACAATTAGCATTGACTTAAAAATATATAATTATATATCGAAGCAACAGGCGTAGTAACCCTTTTTTTTCGTGGAAACCTTGTAAACATATTCTTTAGAAGGAGAGTTTCTAGGTTTAACCGTAGGTTAGTAGTTATGAAAGTACAGAGAAAAAGCTTTAAAATGCAAAAAGAATGCTAGCAGCAGATGGCTGCCCAATGAAGCCACCCTTCTACCGGAAGGGCGAGAAGTTATGCTGCTGCAAACTCTTAACAGCCCAAACTTCTGCAGAAGTCTTTATAAGATCGATTCCTAGCATGTGTAACTATCAAACAGTGACCGGTGATGGCCACAACGAGTGTTCCTTCTTTACTACGAGGGCTAGTACTAAAACTTTTTTCCAGTCATCGCCTGAGTACTTTAATTTTCTTTAAGGATGGTTGATGCTCTGTCACGGAGTTAGCTATTATTACTCAACTTTTTCAGCAATATATGGGATGATTTTACCAACCTTTTCCAACGCTCTTAGATAACACAAGAGCAAGTTGGTTGTGCATAGTTCAGTATTCCTATGAAGGCGGTGTTGGATGACTTATGTTCAAGAGGATAGAGAGATAACGGTGGTGTTAGATCCACAGCAGAGGTACCGAGTTTAATATAGACATTTTACGAAGTAAACAACAATCGCTGGTGACTTTTTTATAGTTCAGAATTTAGGTGACTGGCCACACTGTGGTGTTTTAATACCGTGAAATATTATGTTACTACCTAAGCGATCAGTAGTTCTAGCGAAGACCTATTTATTTAGTTTAAATATCTCGCAAGCGAACCATATCTTTCACCATGAAGCAGAAAAAAGTAGCTGCAAGCGAAATAAGAAGAATTACTGCCCCAGAAAAAAGATTGGTTGGAAATCGGTTGTGTCAATCGAATATCAGTTGCAAAGACTATATGTCCGTTACCGCTACCAATATTCTATGGATCCAACCAAGATTCCATGATCATAATACCAATATTGTTACCAACATACGGTTGTGACAATTCTTAAATCGTTTGGGTCAACCGAATGCATTCTTTTGCTGCTACTAAATCGCGAGTACAACTGAGCAATTGGTAACGATTATGGTTTGTTTGATACTAGTAACCGATTATTCATAATATGGCACATTACATCCAATCCTGTTTTTACACGGTCTTCTTATACATGAATTTGAAATAACACGGTTTACGTATATAAGCTCATCCTGTTTTTTGAAGGTCTTTTTTGAAATAACACGGTTTATGTACACTCTCAAAACTGTTTAGTTAGGGAATTTTCAGATTATGTGTAAAAAAGTGCTGCCGAATTATTTAAAAAAAATTTAAAAAAGAGACTTGATTATGGTAGCGTAAAAAAGTGCACACATTAATTTTTTATGCACACATCACTATATGTCTTTTTCTACACGATTTTTTTTACACGGTACCCCTTGGGACGTATCTACCGTGTAAAAACAGGATTGGGTTTATATTAGGTTAGCAGTCCGCGTGCAACGTAATCGTTCGCTCTCGAACAAAAACTGTCGCCCATTATTTTCATACTTCGTTTGAAGTTTACCGATGCAAATAACACTGCATAGATCCCGAAACGAGCAGTCATGATGTTGTTCATTCACATTACAATCTGGCCTTCAGTCTTTGGTTCAAGTTTTGCCTATTTCCTATTTTTTGCCTATTGCCTAGAATTTGGCATGTTGTTCGGCATCTATGGTTAATTCACGTTTACAAAGCGTAAAACCGACAGCTAACGATATATTCATCTTTAGAATAACATTAAGGAATTTGAAAGCACAGAGCCAAACTTATTTGCTTTTATGAAATTTGTTTTCCATCTATAGTTTGAAAAATATTCAAATACTTTATAAAAAGAGATCAAATTAAGACCATAAAATACATATGGATATTAAAATTAAATTTATGCCATAAATTATACAATACATCCGTAAAAGCACTTTAGAAATATTTACTATAGAAATAAAATATACATTACATTTCGTTACAACCCAGTTACATGGCCTCTCATTGCAGTTTTGCTCTCAACACTTTTAGCAAATAAATTAAAAGAGAAATACAAGAGAAACATAGAAAAAGAATAAATTTCAACATGTACGAACGTACAGGCAAGGCAGGCAGGCACTCTGTCCGATACAAGTATTCTTGCTGCCAAAGCCTCCTTAAGGATTTTATCTTTTTTAGTGTATATTTATTTATTCCTTCAGGTATCTTTATTGTAATGGCAGGAAAATAGCAAAAAAAAAATATATATATTTTACCAACCTGACAACAGGTACTACAACATTTATTACCGTTCAAATGCAGCATAAACACCAGCCATAGTAACCAAATTGTTGGATGCATTTTATCAGAAGAAAAGGAGAAAAAAAAAAACAAAATACTTCCCTCAGGCCAATGTGGCATAAAATAATGAAATTGCCCTAAATATGTTAAATTGCTGCATACGTATATTTATTTGCAAATGAACACTAAGCTTATGGAAATGAATAAGCGTTAAAATGAATTATAAAATTTATAGCAAAAAAAAAAAAAAAGATTTTAAGAAAAATTTTAAAATTTATTTTTATTGCAATTTTATTTCATATCTGTTTTACATTGCGGATATTTTCTGTGGGTTATTTGCATCATCAAAAATTACATCAGCTATTAAATTCTATCAGTTCGATTATTTTTATTTTTTTTTTTAGGGAACTAAGAAAACTGGTTATGGGACCAGTTGTAAGTGGTTGTAAGCCATAATCGAAAAACAGATTAATGTTGTGTTGTAGCTGAGACAACAATACAACATTTTAGTGTTGTAAACCATAATCGGGGCTTAAGATTACGCTGTCATCCTAGCCTAGGATATACTAGTTAACTTTGATGGAGATCACATGGTTAGTAAATACAAAGAAGAAAAAGGAATGTATTAAGTGCCTGCTAAATCATAAAGCTTTCTTGAAAAAAATTTACTATTAACCAAATAATGTGCGATAATAAAAGAAATAATTTATATATTATTCGAACTTCGAAACGATTTAGCTCTGAGTGGAATGAAAATCTATAGGAATCCGAGCACTCACAAAACAGCAGCTAACTTACCATTGCATCTACTGTTACAATTCTAGAACTGATGTGTTACATTATTAAAGAATCCTCATCAGTGTCGTCATAAAGCTTTTCCAAGCTAATTATTTTTCACTATCTAATTGCTGTGGTACACAATATATTTACAATTATACTATGCAAGATTATAGCAATAAGATTTCATTCAAAATTGCAAGTTTATAATTATTTTTAACTTATACGGCGGTTTAACCTCTTATTGTAGCAAGGTCCTCTACACAGACTTGCTGTCCGACATCAGTTGAAATTATTTTTTTACCCTGCCTTTTATTTTGTTCCAGCAATTGCAGCGAATGCAAATCTAAATATATTCTCGAACTTTCCTTGTTTTACCATGATTTTATTGATTTTTTCTTAAACGAATTGTTGAGCATAACTTTTTATTTATTTTGGCTTCTATTCAAATGTGTTAACTTCTCTTTGCTCTGTTCAAGGTTTTATCTTTTTTTTTTAATTTTTAGTTGAAAATTTGATTAAAACTTGTTGAATATTTTTTTAGCATTTTTTTTTTTTTTTTTTTGAAAAATGTAATGTGTATTTATGTAATTTTAACAAAATTGTAAATTAAACCAAGTGTTGATAAATAATCACGAACATAAAAACAACCGAAAGTAATTCAAAATTGCCTAAGTGGAAAATGATTTGAATTACACAATTGTAACTTCTACACAACAGCTGACAGTGATTTTAACGAACACAATAGACTTTGGAACTAATGCATACGTACTATATATACAGTACAAGTTCGATTTACGCGACCTAACACCTGGCGCAAAAACTGAATTTTCACAGAAGACATTGCCGCCCATCTTGTCATCAAGCCCACGTTTATAGAAAACTTAAACAAAAGCGCAAAAATCAACAGTTTAAAGACAAGATAAAAGACATTGTTGCCCACTTCTTTCGGAAAATTGAACAAAGAGGACAAATCGTGCATAAATCGTCGAAGACTTTGTCGTATAAGACGGTTTTGCCAACTGGGGTAGATTGAATGCTATTTTGTTTGTGTGTGTGTGTGTGTGTGTGTGGGTGGGTGTGCATATGGCTACATGATGTAGGGATTATGAATGGAAGGAAGATAGTGGTCTGCGATCAATGATTGTTTACCTCCCGTTAAAACGTAGAACGCAAATGCAAGAACAATTTAAGAATTTTTTTTTATAAATTTTTATACTCTTTATCGATCAGTAAATTAGTGAAGCTATAAAATATGTGATATTGGTGGCTATGTCTGCGTCGAAGAAGTAAAAATTAAAATGAAAACAAACACAAAAATTTAAAAATTCTTTTTGCTTTTCATTTAAATTTTCACTTTTTCGATGCATTTTCGAGAATGCCAAAAAAAAATCTATTACAATTACACATTTTATTCCACTGTGCAAATCTGAAAAGTGCAAATTCTCTGAATGAACACTAAAAACATGACATGTTCAAACACAGTAAGTGAACACTGGAAAAAATGAGCAAAACGAGTATGTGTTTGTAGGTAAGTGCATGTGTTTTGGTTTATGTATGTATGGTAGTGTATTCAAGTGTATTATAAATTGAACGGAGAGAGTCCTCTTAACAGCTAATAACAAACATGGCCAATTCGATGGAAAAAAGAGCAATAGCAGTGATGACAGCAACAACAAAAATAATAAAACATTATCCTTAAAACACTGTCGACACCGCAGTAATTGTAGGGGCATTATACAATAAACGATGAGTGTTTATATATAAATACGAGTACATACTCGTACATATTTAGTGTAAATCAAAAAATTAGGGGCATCCAACTAAAATACATTTTAGTTTGGATAAACAATATTTATTTACAAAACTAGTGCAGAACGTTTCAATCTAATCCCTTTGACTGTCCAATACATCACATATGATGCACAGACGTTATGATTGATACGCTTGCGCATCATATGTGATACACAATTTGTCTTATTTCTTTTAACAAAATTTTATATGAACTGATGAAAAATAAAGTGATCGGATGGTCTGAGCGTGTAGAGAATGTTTTTGTTTAAATAAGACAAGAACATTTGCATAAGAAAAAACTGCAAATTTCCAGGATATAAAACGACAAAAATAAGTTTTTCAACAAAACAAAAACCTTTATTCAAGTTGAAAAAAATGAAAAAAATACAAAAGAAAAAATAATATTAATAATAATAAAAATAATTTCATTATATGTACCTTATATTTTATATAGTTATAAAAGAACTTAGACTTTGCGATAGCAGTTTTTCTATTCTGGCTTTCGTCTAATTTTTTATAACAGGCAAGACATTTAGCGTTAAGTTATGTTGGGTACCAGGAAATTGCAATATTGAGGGAAACGAAATCGCTGATGAGCTGGCAAGAATATGGTCAGCACTAGATGTGGCAGTTAGTGACAGGTCGGTTAAACCTCCAATCGGTTTCTACTACAGGGAACTCAGTAATTGGGTAATTAGCAGAACAAATCATTCCTGGAAGAATAGATAAGATTTTAGAGTCTCGAGGTCCATATGGACAGAACTAGACTCAGGTAAATCTGATCTACTTCTGGGTATGAATAGAAAGGTTTTGAGATTCTTAGTAGGCGCGTTGACTGACAATTGCTCGGTTTGAGCTAAGACCAGCATATGGGAAAATTGCACTGATTTCTGTAGGATGTGTGTGGATGATGAGGAGCCAGAAACTATACAGCATATGATCTGTCATTGCCCAAGGCTGCAACGCCATAGGCAAAGATGGCTGAGCGGACGTTTCCACGAGAGCATTATTGATATCGTGAAGTGCTTTATCATGGGAATTAAGTAGTTGAATGATGGATAATAAGGGCTTTTTGTTTCTCCTTGGGCAGTAAGGAGACTAATTAGTCAATAAATTAAAAATGAAGGGAATCACAATGGATCCAATTGGATCTTCGAGTGGATGTGTGTTCCACACTACTCCTGCTAACCTTACCTAAAATGATGCGATTCTATAAACTGTTCCGCATATTTGTTGTACAACAAACCAACGACAATTGCAAAAATGGGATTCCCATAATTTTACTCGACACACGTATTTATTTCAGTGTTGCTAACACTATACGGCAAAATAAATAAATAATAAGGAATAAAAATTACATGAATCCTATGTAATGCACAGAACGTTTGAATAAAAAATAGTTTAAATATAGCTGCGTGTATCACACATGATGCACGCCATTTTTACCAAATTATTACTGTGGACAGTCAAAGGGTTAAAGGCTAATGTGCTGTAACACAAGTGAGACAAAGAATATATTCTTGAAAAGCTTGAAAAAACTAATTTAATAAATAATAAAATACGTTTCAATTAAGTTCGTAATTGAATAAATTAATCATGTAATCAAACTCAACATTTTTTAAAAGTAGCTTTGGTAGGCTTTTTACTAAATTTTAATAAATTATTTCTTTTAGAAAAGTACTTTTTTATTAAGCCATTTTTAAATTTTTTTTTTTTTTTGTAATTGTAATTTTAACCAAATAGTGCTATAAAATGTATTTTTGAAGATTCATTTTTTTTGTTAGAAGACACTTTGTTGAAAAGGAAATCAGTTAGTTTGGATTGAAATGGTACTTTTTGTTTAAAAAGTAATTTTTGTTTGTTGTTTTTCATTTTAATGAATTTTGTTTATATAAAAGCTAATTTTTTTAAATTAAATTTTTGTATAAAAAATAGTTTTTGTTTTAAATTTAATATTTGTTTAAAAGACAATTTTTGTTTCGAAAGTACTTTTTGTTTAAGAAATAGCTTTTGTTAAAAAACTATTTTGGGCTTAAAAGGAACATTTTGTTTAAAATGTACTTATATTTTAATGGGAACTTTTCGTTAAGTTAATTTTGCTGAAAAGAAACCTTTTTATGGTACTTTCTAAAGGTAAATTTTGATTAAAAGGTAGTTAATTTTTAAAAATTACTATTTGATAGGTATTTTTTTATATGTACTTTTTGTTTACAAACTAATTTATATAAAAGGTTGTTTTTGTTAAAAAGCATTCTTTTGTTTAATAGGTACTTTTTGCTTAAAAGGTACTTTTTGGGGTGTAATTTTATTTTAAAAGGTATGTACTTAGTTTTTACAATGTACTTTTTGTTTAAAAATAAGTTTTTATTTAAAAGGTACTTTTTGTTTAATAGGTACTCTCCGTGTAAAAGACAGCTTTTGTTTATGATGAATTTTGTTTAGAATAATTTTTTAAGGTACTTTGTGGCCAAAATGTGCTTTTTGTTTGCATAATATTTATTTCAATATGTACTTTATTAAAGACTAGCTGAGCGCACGGAAGCTATTTACTTTTATATATTTCGATTTACCTAATCAAAGCACATCACGACTTTCACGAAAAGTCATAACTCACGAACGCGTAGAGCGATTTCGTGCAAACTTTGGATGAACTATCTACACGCCAATACGAACAAACCCTAAAAATTTAATCGAATGTGGTTTGACCGTTCGTGAGTTATAAAGTCACAACACACTTGCAACAATTTTTTATACACATCTAATTTTTAGGATTTGTTCGTATGGTCGTGTAGATAGATGGTTTATGTAAAGTTTGCACGAAATCGGTGGACGCGTTCGTGAGTTATGACTCTTCATGACAACATGTGATTTTGTCCATATAAAAAAAAAACAACAAATACGTAGGCGTCTATGAGAGTGTGCGGTATGTATACTGTGTGCTGACTTCATACACACGGTAAATACACGTTGTAGCGCATACACGCATACACATTGACAGCTGTCAGTGAGTAATCATTATAAAAGTAAATATCTTCCGTGCGAAGCCGGGGGGTTCAGCTAGTATGTATATATAAGATATAAGATAAGATAAGAAGATGATCTTTTTGAGTTGCACTTATTTTAAAAGCAGATACAGGTACCTCTAAAAAGATTTCCTAACAGATAAAGAGTACTTTTTTTGACACTGTGGTACTATTTTTAAAACTGCATTTTGTAAGAGATAACTTTTTTCGGTAACGAAATTTTTGTTTTGCTTACTTTGGTTTTGTACCACCCTAGTTTTGATTTAACTTAACAAATAAGTTAACAACAGCAAACGGCCTTACGAAATGAAAAATAATAAAACGATTTATTTAAATCATGCAAACGACCATAAAGAAAGTGCGGATTTTTGAAATCCCTCTGACTTAAACGTTGCAAAAATTCTGTAATTTCTTTAATCTCATAAAAAAATAATATTTAAATTGTTCTGCACATTAAAAATTAATGTTTTGTTCGTAATTAATTAATTTTGTTTCTCCATAAAAGTCATAAATTCTAAAATTTGTCTGCATCACGTAATTAAAAACTTTTTTATTTCGTTCTTTTGTGAAAAACCATTAAAATTTAAAACGATTTTTTTTAGTTATGCAGGACACACGAACGTTTATAAGCACGTGTTTTTGGCGTTAGTCATTGGGAATTGAAACTGTTTCGGTAGATGACATTTTGCTTTTGTGAAATATATTTCATAAATATTTTAAGGTAAAGATATGATGAATATACAAGTAATAAAAAATATTGCAAAAAGAAAGAATGAAAAAGAGGAAAAAAAAGTAAATATTTGCAATTCGAAAAAACACTACTTCCAGAAATTAAACTTTATAATTATGAACACTAATATCTATTACAAAAGCGGATTTCACATATTATGGCTCGAAGGACCATCAATAAGTTTTTAATCCCACATTCCTGCAGTTATTTTCATTTGGTAGAATCACATCAAAGCTTACGAGCCAAAGATAATTAAATTAAAAGATAATTAATTAAATAATCTCTAGTGAATTTCATTGAAACCTTAAAACCAAACAGTAACAATCACGTAAATGGCTTTCATCTCTAATGTATTTGAAACTTGAAGTGCTGAAACGATTTCGTTATTAAACTGATTTCTTTACTGTATTAAAACAAATAATTTTTTATGACATTTAAAAACAAAAACTTATTAAAACAATTAATAGAAATCGTGTTTAAAATAAAGCAATTTAATTAACAAAATTTAAAAAAAAAAATCTATAAATTGGTGTGCTTTATTTAAAGCACATTATTTCGTTTAAAAAACAGGTTCTTAGTTTTGCAATATGTTTTATAAAATATTCAAAAAGTTTATTATAAGTACTGTCACAGTGGCGGCTTTAAACGTAAGTGCAGACATATATTTTTTATTGCATTAAAATAATTGTTTTTTTTTTTTAGCTTTTAATGGTCACTTTGTTCCAACCAGTTTTGTGTGAAGGCAATTTAGTGGGCTCTCTTACCAATGAATTGGTGGGTATTGATATAACATCAGTATTAAATTTGGTTGCACATTTGTCAGATATTAGAAAAACCTTAGATCCCTTATTAGCACTACTGCAAACCCTATTACCTTTATTGAGACAACTTTCCGATATTTTGGGTATACTAGACAAATTAGATATTTTGTAAAAGAAAAAAGAAAAATTGTAATAAAGCAAATTCAGAAGAAAAGAAAAAAAAAAGAATCGCAATTTGATTTGGTCTTTTTCTTGCTGCACAAGTGCTTTTATCATAAATATCGGTTGCATAGACGAACCACTAAATTAGTCTTCTTAACTTGATCTTGTTGTAATTACATTAACGTTTTGTTTATTGCTCCTTTTTATGCTGGTATTCTAGTTATTAAATGCTCTTCCATATCAAAAATTTCCCAAGCTTTACAAAAGTCATCAAATAATATTTGATTTGTATTGGAAGTATCCATTTCCAAAATCATCATACGGGCTACATTCATTATCTGATGGCTTGAAAAAATATCCGAAAACAATTTATGGACAACATAGATTAGATCTTCCTCGTCAATAATGCCATTCTTATCATGATCGAACATATTAAAAATTACTTTGAAGAAAAAAAATTCAAAGAAAAACTACTGCTTTAGGAAACACTTTAAAGACATTTACTGATGCATATACCTCACCTCTTAGTTTTTTCTGTTTAAGTTCCTCCAACTGATTTGGTTTCAAACTGGAGCTATAGGCTTGAAATTGACTTAAATATTCGGCGAACTCTAAAAAATTTATATGTTTCTTATCACCAAACATAGAATGTAAGAGTATTGACAAAATCGGATTTCGTTGCAAACTGGCTAGCGAGAGAAAATGTGACTTTTTTAGATGTGACGGAGGAAAACTATCAGCATCCTTGGCCAAATTGCAAAAACATTTATACAAATAGATTATTTGGCTTGTTTTTACTGAAAATGTTTTTATTTTTTAATCTTTCATTATTAAAATTTTTGAAAGTTAGAGGTTTCTTTTTATCTTACATGTCGTAGTTTCTCGTAATGTTTCAAGGTATTCCTCCGGACATTGTATGCTGCCACGTCTTTCATTTTCAGAGCGACAACAAACCGAACCCATTTTAATTTTGAACAGATTTAAAAAAAATAATATATTTATTTTTTTTAAACTAATTTCGAAGTATTGATTTAGAACAGACTGACTCAAAAATCACATATAAAATAATATCACAGCACATAAAAAAATATAGGATGAGGTTGCTCTTGGAGGTCATCCCTGGAGAGTCTTGCTAAGAGCAAACCTTAAATAAAATTTGCATCATCTGCCACTGCAATCTTAAGTTAAAAAGAAGTAGCTGAACCTTGAAATCAAAACAAGAGTTTTGTTTTCAAATTTTTTCGTTTTTTCGTACACCGCTTCACCGACTTTGATTAGATTTACAGCATTTGACGCCGTTAGCAAGGCCAAAAACCTTTTTGAGAAGCCCTTCGGCATTTATGAATGTAAAGCGCATTTTCGAAATTATACGACAACGATATATGCCGAAAGAATTAATCGATTTAAAAAAAAAATTCCTTTTGCAAACGACGTAATTTTTGGAGTTTAAGAGTTGATTTCGAGTTTCATAATAAGTCCAGTAGTTGAAAACTTATACAAAAAAGTTATTTTTTTCGAATACTTACTTCATTCTCGACAAATTTTTAAAATCTATCGAACCGTATCGGTTAATATCTCACAGAATTAATTCGATTTTCGAAAATTGGAGTCAAATCAGCTTAAGACGGTGTAAGACATACTTCACTCCATATGATCTCCTTAAAATGTGTACCACCTATATCCGACCTAAAATGGAATACAACTATCATGTATGGGCCGGTGCTTCAAAATCTATTTTGAAGCTACTCGATCGCGTATAAGATAGGACGAAGAAGCGTATCGGTGACAGTAGGATAAACAACTCTGTTGACCCACTGGAGCATTAACGCAATGTAGGGTGTATTTCATTGTTCTATCACTCCACAGAAAAAATTATTTTTGTTTGATATACTATGCGAATACAATTATGTTTTTTATTGAGTCAATTAATTTTTTTAATTAAAAAAGGAAAAATTAAAAAAGAACTGATTAACTTATTAATTAAACATTTTTGAAGGTTCTTGATTAGTTCAATGAATTACTTGTTTGATTCAATCACTTTCTTGATTGAATATTTGCTGACGATTGAAGTACTGCTAACATGTTCACAAAAACCACCACCTTTTTGCTAAATTTAATTTTCTGTACTCTTTGGTGAGAGTTCAAAATCATAAGCTCTTATTATTCTCTTGGTCTTATGTGCTGATGTTAAATTATTCAATAAAAATTGTAATTGATTCTGATTAAAAATTCAATTATTGGAATAATCAATTTTCATTCTATTTTTAATATTCAGTCAATTAATCTTGTGATTTATTTCATCAAACAATTGTTAGATTTTATATATACTATTTTAATAATTTACTTAATCAAAAATAAAATTATCATTAATGAGAAAAAAAATTACGTTTTTGCAATATTTACAATACCGATTATTGTTATCATCATTTAGGTGATGGGAGCAAAATTTTTTTTATTGTTTCAACAACTTTAGTAACTAAAACCATTTTCTACTTTTTTCTGTGTACTACAACGGAATGTGTTCTAATAAAATAAACTTGTTCCCGAAACGCGTCACTTTTCACGTACAACACACTCTTCTTTAAGAGCAAATCCCTTTGTGGTCGATATGCCAGTGTACCGCACTACGCATTACAGAGAGAATTCGTTCTTTAGCCGAACTGATCGTAAGTATGTGGAATAAACTCTCCGCAAAAGGTTTTTCCAGCCAACTTCAATGTGTTCAAGTTCAAAATCGATTATCCACAAACACTACTCCATTTATCCTCTTTCCCTCAAAATATTTTCCTAGTTCCGGTACAATGCACTGCATACGTAGGGGTCATCACCTGAGTACTGGTTGTACGAAAAAAAATCTATCCCATCTAGCGTTCTCTCCACATTGAGCCTAAGTTTCATGTTTAGAAACTTAAAGAACTGGCTGGTAGGTAAGAGATTTGGATTAAACAAAAATAGAATCATTGAAGCGACCGCCTATATCGGAGGTTTTGGGAAATATTATTGCCGCAAGTACTAAAGTAAATATTTTTCTAAAATTATTATTATTAGTTTGTATACTTCTGATCCATCCTCGTATATATTAAACAATACTGTTATATTCCTTTTATTACACCATAGCAAAGGAAATAGAATTATTAAAGTATAAAATTTTTTTTTTATTATTATTGTGGTTTTTCGTCTGTATTTTATCATAATTTTCTGATCATTCATAATCCGATTAAGTGTAAAAAAGGAAACTACTCCTCACACTGTATGATGAAATAATTTATATGTAAGGAGAAGACAAAAATAAAACAGATATACATGAATATTTTTTTTTTTTTGCAAATGAAAAAATGAAAATCATAGTGTTGTAATTTTCTTTATTACTACAATATTAATAACATTTTTCATTCGAAACAAAAAGACAGAAATAAAAATAATAAAAACAAGAAGAAAACTAAAGAAATTTATGAGAATAATGTTGTCTTTGATGGCAATGATAGTGATGAAGATGATGATGCTGCTGTGATAAAATGAGTCGTTTTATAATAAACTCACAGTTGGAGTTGTCAGTTTCTTATTCTAACTGTCTGTCTGTCTATCTTTCTAACTGCTATTCATAGTTACAGCGTAAAAGTCTTTGAAATATGAATGATACTTTGTTGAATTTTTAAGTATTAAATGAATTTAAAATATTAATTTCGTTTTTCTGCATTTTGTGGTTATTTTGTGCAATTTGATAATAAAAAACAGATATAATTTTTGTGCAAAAAGGATAATAACAAAGTATTTATATGCAATAAAATTGTATAGAGTCATCTCCCTCCCCTCTTAAATCTATTCAACAAACGAATATTTTTAAAGGCTTAAGCAATTCAGCTACAGTTTTTTAACATAAAATACAAAAATTTTTTTATGTTTCAAAAAATATATGAATTCAGCTAATATATGTGTAATTCAGCTAGAGTTTTATGGATTTATTAGTAGGAGAACTTCTCACTATATATGTATATATGAAATTATATTTAACAAATAGTTTTAATCTAATATATAAAATTCTCGTGTCATGATGGCATGATAAGGGGAGGGAGGGGGCAATTTCTGTATTTACTAAACGGCTCGACCGATTTTAATGAAATTTTTTATGCATATTTGGTAGGTATCTATTAGAATAGGTTCTAAAGTATATTTTAAATCGCTAGGGGTTCGATGAAGGGAGGGAGGGGAGTGGGCAATTTCTGTATTTACGAAACGGCTCGACCGATTCTTATGAAATTTTTTATGCATATTTGGTAGGTATCTATTAGAATAGGTTCTAAAGTATATTTTAAATCGTTAGGTGCTCGAGGAGGGGAGGGAGGGGCCAATTTCTGTATTTACGAAACGGCTCGACCGATTCTTATGAAATTTTTTATGCATATTCAGTAAGTCTGAGAATCGGCTACTATCTATTTTTCAAACCGCCTGGGCCTGTGGAGGGGAGGGAGGGGGCAATGTCTGTATTTCCGAAACTATTAACCCAACAGATGGCGCTATGTCCGTCTCATAATTATTTTTGTTGTTGAATGACAGATGATGCTACGTCCGCCTCATGTAGGAGAATCGTCGTCGTTCGTATTTCAAACAGAACAAAGTTATTCTTTGGTATTTTTTTCATCGGTCGTCATCGTCACACACTTACAATACATTCGCTATTTTTTATATAAAACCCAAAATATGCACGTTTACCGGGTCATCTAGTAGTTTTATAATATTTAAAATTTTTTGTTTAACATCAACAAAAGTTTCGTTTGAAATCGATTGAAAATATTTATAAAATTAAGTCCTAGTTTACACAAGTCAAGTCTCTTGATCAAGTTTTAATTCAGCAGAGAACTTGACGTGTTTAAGTTAACTTTTTCATTCAGCTGACAAATATTCAAATATGCATTAAATTTTTTTTTATATTCAGCTAGCTAAAAGTTAATTCATCTAAAGGTTCTTCAATAAAAGTTGTGGATAAGACACTTTATAATATTTTTTGTTTTATTAAAGTACTTTTATTTGAATGAAGTCTAACTAATTCATATGTGATTTTATATAAGTATAAGCTGCATAAACTGTAGTATATACATATATAGCAACTGCAAGAAAATTTATTTAAATGAGTTTTATGCTGTTTATTTCGTTTAAGTGCTCTTTCTGGCATATGAGTAAATAAAAGGTTTTCCAATAGGGATGATATGCTTTTGAAGTGACGTTTCGGCCATTTGTAATATGTCATGATCTGTCATTTGTTTTTCATTTACAATTTCATTATGGAGTGGTATACGCAAGAACAACGTTTACAAATTATTCATTTTTATTATCAAAATAATCGTTCTCCAATTGCATCTTTTCGTGCGCTTTTGCCATTTTATGGTGGTAATAATCGTCCAAGTGTGCTCGCTATTCGTCGAATTGTTGAAAATTTTGAGCTTTCATTTTCTTGACATAATGTTTAAGAGCCAATCAGACAAAGAACCGCGCGAAGTGATTCAAATATTGCCGCCATTCGGGCAAGTGTTGCTTGAGACCGCAATTTGTCGATTCCAAGACGTTCTCAACAATTGGAACTGTCTCAAACCACAACCTGGCGGATTTTGAGAAATGATTAGGGTTTGCATCCGTGTAAATTTGTTTTTGGACCACCGTAAACGTCGCCACACGGCAAATGCAATAATTGATTTATTGCGAGATAAATTTGTAGATTCGATTATTTCAAGAAATTGAAATATTGAATGGCCTCCAAGAAGTTGTGATTTAACACCATTAGACTATTTATTGTGGGGTTATTTGAAGTCATTGGTCTTTCGAAATAAACCAGACTGTCTTCAAGCTTTACAAGTACATATTGAACGTGCCATTCATGACATACGACTTTATTTAGTGGGAAAAAGTGCTCGAACATTGGGTTTATCGAATTCATTCCTGCAGAAGAATTTGTGGAGGCCATTTGAATTACGATTTATTTAGATCTTAATTGTATCGATTGTACTTCACATTAAATAAAAAACTTTTGAATTTCCTTAACGATAAGTGTGTTTTTTTTGTCAAGAAATCATATCACTCTTATTGAAAAACCTTTTATACTCGTATGTAATTCAGCAGAAAATTTTAAATTGGTTCTAAGCAACAAAAGAACTACAAGCCTGATAAGGGTAATGCTACTATTGCTCTCGTGGCCGAAAATAAGGTAAAATTAGTTTAAAAAATTATATCACATTTAATTTATTACTATTAGGCTATTTATCAAAACATATGTTTTTTAAAAATTTATTAAAAATGCGAATAGTAATAACCTTACAGCCATACCTAAATCAGAGCAAAAAAATTATTTCAAATCTACGGAAAGTGCCTGCCCTGTTGCTTACGCGACGCACAATGCTCTGATTCAGGTATGGCTGTTAGGAAACTATCGTATATTCAGCTGCGAAAAATGCAATTCAATTAAAGCATTTTCCCTGCAATTGCAATTTATTTTATTAAAATACTTCTATTTCAACAATTTTAACTAATTCAGCTAAGAATTTTATTAAACAATTTGCTTGAATTTAATAATAATATTTACACATACATTTCTAATATCAAGTCTGCAATTTAATTAATTTGCTAACTCAATTTCGGCCATAAACAATACATGTTTATCACATTAATATTCTACCTGGATGATAGTAATTTCAATTATTTATTGCCAATCAAATCTGCTTAGTTTTGCAAATTTTTTCTATCTCTCTTTCTCTCAATAAATTTGTTACATACAAAAGTTTAAATCAGCATCATCTGTTTAAATCTATATTTAATTAAATTCGTTTCTACATCATTTTCATTGGGCATAAATAATTAACAAGTTGCGAGAAACAAGAGTATTTTAATAGAAATTGGCTGAATTACAATGAGCAGTGAGTGACATTTTGTATTGTAGTCATTAAATTGAAAATGTCTATATAGATTATAAAGTGAAGAATAGTCATTAAGCGTATATTCAGCGAAGAGAAAAAGAAAAGGTCTTTTGAAAATGTGTATGTAAATTTTTTATATTAAATTTCTTTCATAAATATATTCTTTACAAAAGAAGCTATTTTGAACAATTTTAAACATTTTCAGACGAAGTGGAATGCATATACATAAATCGGATATTTGTAAAGAGTTAAAAAGCTTCCATGTGCTGACACTATCTGACGTCTGAGTACAGACACATTCTTACATTCTTTTTATATATTTTAATTTAAAGCAAATGCGCAGACAGACCTTAAAAACTAAACTACAACACATCCATACACATATTTAAGATTAAATTAAATTTAAATTGAATTAAAGCATTTTCTCTGCACTCAAATTACTTGCGGCCGGGACAGAAGTGGGTGTAAAATTTGAACAATAAATTTAAAACCAATAGTATATAGTAAAATCGCCCAACTACATGATATGCTGCTCATTAATTTCTTAATACTAAATAACAAAATAGATTTGAAAATTTTAAAAGCCACAAACAACATGTGTTACAAATAATAACAAGGACTAGCAACACCAACAACTAAAGGACAATAATAACAAAACCAACATTTAAAACATTTGTTATGTTAATGGCGAACGAACATAAACTATTCTTTGGCTTATACCCAGCAGTTCTGATAATTTAGTAGGTATTTTTATAATGCTTTCTCCGATCTTTACTATTTCATATTTCCACATCAGAAACATCATCGCTGTTCACTGAAGTGCGGGAAAGGTTGTTCACTTAAAAATCTTTCTAATGCCTTGCGATGCTTACTTTGAATCATATAATAGAGAATCATTTGAAGCAAAAGAAATAATCAAAAGGTGTTCATATACTACATACGAGTACATGCATTCAGGCACCAAACGAACATGTACTCCAAATTTATGCTGGAATGTGTTCTCAAAATTTAATATCTATTCGACGGTTGACGAGTTCATAGTGACAAGGGAATGGTGGTACTATTGGAAATTTGTAAAGCCACTCACTCCAATACAAATATTTACTACGGAAAACTTGTCTAGTCGGACGTGTTCTAGATTAACGTCATTAGCCGTTGCGATTGTTAATTACCACCTCCATGCACAAACCCTTTGCTAGTGTTTAAGCTACCAAATCTCTTGCATCTGATGAAGCTTCTGTTGTTTAGCAATAAAACAAAGAGGCTTAAAGTTGGTTGCCCCAAGTCAAACCCTCTAACAGTTTTCGAGCATGAGTAATTTAACCAATAACTCTCTGACCAACTGACTTTGATAGGAACGCTCTGCCGCCATTCCCGAAAGAGACCTCACTAATAACGGGTCACAGAATCCGGCATCCATTGAGCATAAGCACGCTACCCACCAACATATCGATTCCCAGGGAAATGGCGTACAGCCATTTCATGCATCACGCAACGATTATACGAAAAACACATGTCTAGCACTGCAGTAGGTATCAGAGTAAGGGTACTCCTCGAGTGCGAACTCCTATAGATTAACTTTAAAACGACTTTGGTCTTGGGAGAGATCTTCGGTGTATGTTTACCTTCTGCCAGACTAGAATATGGTACCCTACATAAGTTTTATTTATAATATGTGGAAAAAGCCTTATTAACCTTTTTTGCCAGACAGCACAACAACAAGGAGTGGTTAGTCACCAAGATGCATAAACGTGCTTCCTGGAGGGACTTGAGTAGAAAATGCAAATATGGGACTTAGTACGCAGATTAGTCGACTATGTAATATTAAAACTAAACATCATTGCTTTCAGAACTACTGGGTAATAACGCTTTAATAAATTACCAAAAATTATAACTATGAGAAGATGTCACTTACGTATGTACCTGTCTCCTTAAAGGAAACGGAAGCACTCATTAATTGTAACAAATGACTGTAGAAAACTTTGTGTACTGTGTGCTGCAGTTTACATTTCAGAGATGGTGGCAAGAGTGTGAGTGACTTGAAAACCTAAAATGTTTTTGGTATTTTATTGTATGGAAAACTTTTCATAGGCTGTTGGCTGGCTATCTCCCTACTTGTTAGTTTTCATACTCCGAAAATTTAAAGCTTTTCGTAAATTAAACAAAATTTATAATTATATAAATGTTAATTAGCATAACAAAAACAATAATAAACTACAACAAAACAAGATAAAATAATTGTCAACTAAACAAAATTGTACAACAGAATAGAATTTAGTGGGTGTTCATTTCATCAGAGACAAACTTTTATGATAAAATTATTGTACAGAGTAACATGAGTACGTTTGAAAACATTTTCATTTAGAATTATATAACAATAGCTGCACAGTGGAGCACAGTCATAATATTCCGAAAATGAATTGGAATTAAAAAGAATTGAGGTGAATTGAATACAACTACTGCTGGACTTCAACTGTTACATTTATTTTGTACATTGCTGTTCAAATAATTTCATAAATAATTCGATCAAAAGCCTGATTAAAATTAATGGAGTACACGCAAAAGAGCTTGCAAACAGTATAAAACACCACATGCCTAAAATTCTTCTTTGTAGTGATTTTAACGGACCAAGCCCTATCGGAGGTATGCAGCACTATGTCGGCACTGTATTACAGTTTTTAGTTCAGCTTATCAAGATCATTGTGGTACTCACTTTATCTTAAGTTAATGGCAAATGTAATAATTAAAAGTACCACAAAAATTGAGAATAATAAAGCAGTTTATGGGAGATTCAAATCACTGTTAAGTTAAATTTTTTGCTTCTTTTTCATGAAAAGACCCATACACGAAAGAGATAGCGAAATTAAAATTTCACACATATATATTCTTTGTAATATTTTACATAAAGCGGCTGGTGTAGGCATTGCAGATATCACACGTAAAGATTTTTCCATTTATTATTCCGATTCAGTATAACCTTGTACAATAGAGAAGGAACTTTAATTCCCCCCTAAAACGTAAACTTTAAAACAAGCTTTCCTGTCACCACAAAAGTTGATTGCTTAAATCAGAGATGTATGGGCCAATTTTAAAAGTTATTCCTTTTAAAATAAAGTTATAAATTTTTAGTCAAACTGAGTCGGGTTTGTTTGCAATTCGATCCCATATGAACGTAAGTGCTCGATACTTAAGTCCATTTGAAATTTTTTATTTATGATGAAACTTTAATTTTTATGTTAGCACGGTGGGAGGCAATGAGGAATGAGAAAACTACTTGCTAAGGTCCAGAAGTGTGCCTCACTAGTTATCAGAGGTGCTCAGATGAGCACCCTTCAGAGGTGCTTTGGATGTCATTCTTCAACTACATCCCATGGAGGATTTTGTGGTGGAAATGGCAGCAATAAGTGTTACCCAGACTCTTAGGGGCGGGTTTTATAAAGACAATATTAACTGGTCATCATACATCACTTTTGAAGGAGATTAGTTTTAGCAAGCAGGAGTACAGATCACCTTCAGTTCCCTCAGTAGACATTCCAGATGGGCGATTTTTTTAAAGAATCTAATAGACTCCAATAAATAGGCGCGGGCACTGGCGTCTATTTCTTACATCCATACCTAAATCAGAGCGTTGAGCATCGCATAAGAAACAGCGTACATTGTTTTAGTACATTCTAAGGCAAAAAACTTACGGCAAATATATCGAAATAACGTACACTGGTGCTTACGCGACGCTCAACGCTCTGATTTAGGTATGGCTGTTACAAACAGACATTCGTAAGCCTTTCAGACTGCAGTGTATTTCAGTCCGAGATCCTAGCGAGGTAACAGTTAGCCGCCGCTGAAATATTTGAAGGAACGCAGTGTCAAATCGAAGCTAATGAACTCTCAAATTGCTAATGGTCATTAGTTAGTGATAGGTCGGTTCAATTTAAAATCGGTTACAACAAAGTGAATCTTTTTAAAGAGTTAAAAGTCTAAAATTTAAATATGTATATATTTTTAAAAATTTTCCTCAAATTTCTTTAAACTTTATTTAATAAATAAATTTTATATATTTCGGATTGGGCAAGCAGAAAAAACCAATCTATCCTCGATGAGTAAAGGGGCTTGTATAGTCTCGAAGGACGCATGGTGAAAACTTGACTCGAGTAAATCTGACTTACAAATGATAATGACGCGTTGACTGGATATTTCTCGGTTACAGCAAGAACCATCAGATGGGAAAAAGGCACTCCACATTTGTGTAGGATGTGCGGGAATGAAATAGAAGCAGACTATCGAGCATATCATTTGTCATTGCCCAAGGCTGTAACGCCATAGGCAAAGAAAGCTGAGCGACGTTTCCGTGAGGGCATTAGTGATATCGCGAAGTGTAAACTTCAGGATATCGGCGCCTTTATTATGGAAATTATTTGGCTAAAATTAGCCAACAAAATTACCAATATTAAGGGAATCACAATGGATCCAATTGGGTATCCGAGTGGTTGTGTGCTGCACACTATCCTTCCTAACCTAATCTAATTTAATCTTTTGTGGTAGCAAAATAAGAAGTAAAAATGGATTATATCGGGTTTTAAGCTCAACATTATTTTGTTCTACATTTATTGCACAGGCGAAAACATGAAAATGTCTATTTTTGCTGTTTTCCTGGTTATTAGTTACTACTTCTATCCAATGAAATTGTTTCTACTTAACTATTACCTTGTTTCTCCTTGAAACAGTTCGTTTATCATTTACATATTCAGTGAAAAAAGACTCCTTTTGAGTTCACAGTGAAGCAGAATCTGCAGGCATATCTAAAATCAATAAATCAACTATGTATATCGTACCTTAGGTTTCTTAATAATTATTACGGGCTGAGCTAATTTATATGGTTGCAACTACTCATTAGTGTTCAAACCCAAAATCCCTTGGTATATCTCAATCGTGTATCCGCATCTCTTTACTCTCTCTTTCTATCGCAATCTCTATCCTAAAACCACACTTGGGGCAATAAATCTAGTCCAATATACATAAAAATAAAGACGTAAAATAAATATTTTAAATCTATTTCTATTTCGTTACAATCAATCCAAAATGTCAAATAAACCTCAAACAAATAAACTTATCAGAGAGACGCCAAGTTTGTTGCTACGAATTCTTATTTGCTCTAGATTTTATCCAAATCATCGCTTTTTATATTGATTTCTTTCTATATTTACGTAGATTTCTCTATAAATTTTAACAGTTTTTTCTTTAAGTTTTATTCTCTTCATATTATTTTTTTAGCAAGAAATTGTCTTGAACATCTTTATGGTTCATTGCAACATGTCTACTGTTTCAACTAAAAATGCAGTTTTTCCTTATTTTTAACATACTTGTTCTCGATCTTCTTGTTTTTTTTTTTTCTTAATTTTTTTAATTTTTCTCTTTTAGCAGTTGTTTCGCATTTTTTTTTTGCCTTTTTACTTCGCTTTATGGTTTGTTTAACTATCAGATGCAATAACGATACAACTTACAAAAGTAAGTTGACTTTGTTTCTTAAGTATGAAAAAAAGATGATATCAAACATTAACAAAAACATAGTTTTTCTTAATGCCAAACTGAAGTGGGTTTTCTTAAGAATTTTGCTTCAGTGCTTCCCTTTTGAGATAGAAATTTTTATAAAAGTGGGAAAAACTTAAAGAAGAAATAAAACACGAGTACATAAATTTTTACACATTGACGGGAAAGAAGGCCGATTAAAAGTTCTTTGAAAAAAAAAAAAACAAAATTCCACTAACACGACACTTCACAAAAGCATTACGTTTTGCAGCTGCCACGCTCCTCTTGCATTAATAAATGCCAGATACTTTGTAACTTATTGCCTTATACAGAAGCAGTAAAATTTTTAACTTTAAAAAAACACAGGATATTTTAATCAACAGTTTTTGAATTATGAAATCACGAATTGCGGTACTAGTCTAACAAAACCCCAGAAAAGATCAAAATTTTTACAAAAAGCCACACACTTGTAACACTTACGCCATCTTTCGTCTGAGCTTTAATATTTCACACCGGTCTGGGATAGGCGAAGCCACAAGTCAATGTTAAGACTTAATTTTATTTATATTTTTATATATTTAAATCCGAAAATAATTTGGGGAAAAATCTGGACGCTTTTCATAAAAATTTTACACTCAAATCATTCGTCCGTCTTCTGGAAACAGCACAAAAGTTTATTATATTTTTAATAAAATAAAAATTAGCAAAAAAATAAGAAAGGCTGCGAATACTTTTTTTTATGAGTGTAAATAATGAAATATATGTAAAAATAAATTAAATAAGTATATTTTGGAAGAAAACAGAAAAAATCTCAATTGAAGAAAAACAGGAAAATATTGAATTTCTAAATCAATAAAATGAAAAATGTGACGATAAACTTTCAAGTGACTCAGGCGCATTGATTAATGGTAAATGATATTCAACTACTTGATTGCAGCTATCATGATTAACAGTGAGATCTAAGGTCTGATCATGATATCATGGTGGGTCTCAAAAAACCATAATGTCCGGGGCCAAGACAGTCCTGGAAAAGTTTTCATTCTATTTACTTTTATATTAAAAATGTTTTTGAATTACGAAAATATCTTAAACTCTATAAATAATTGGAAAAACGCAATTGAAATTAATGTATACTTTTTATAAATTCAAAAGAAACAAAACAAAATGTTGAAATTTTTTCATGCCCTGAGCTTGCATCGTAACAGGATAAGCTAGACTCTATAGTATGAATGTGTCCAGTGTAACAAAATATATGGTGAGTTGAAGTCATCAGAAGACACACAAAAAAGGAATGTGCACGACATTATGGACTGAACGCCAATGAGTATAGCGCACATGTGCTCCTTCATTACTATTTACTGGATATTAAGTACTCTTTCACCCTGACTAGGAGGAAGATAAAACAGCTTTAATAAGTCTTTAGGAAAAAGATACGGCACGATTCAATCAGAACAATATATAGCTTACATGATAAATTGAGTAGGTGTTCACATAATCCTTAGCAGATGACACAAAGAGTGGTTGTGATGCATTCACTGCTTTTTTTCGTTGTTTATGGTCCTTCGAACAGAACTTCGGCTTACTGCAGCCATTTGCTATCTTGGAGCTTATGAGGATTTTTTTTTTTATATTAAAATAGACATGTGTGAACAAAAAAAGTATACAGACAACAGAAACAACAACCCTCGTATTTATCTGGGATAATATTTAAAAATGTTTCTTTTAACTTTTTTAATAGAGAAAAAGTGATGAAATCAAAAACAACAAACTGAATTTTGTAGTTTATTTAACAAAGACAAAATAAAGTGGATTTCTACATTAATGGTCTTAGAAATTGCATGCTTCGTGTATGATATAAAGTTTCGTTCATACCAAACTCCGTAAAGTTATAGAAAACAAAACATTAAAAAACGAAATAAACAAAATGTTACATAAATGTTTTAACAAACACTTTTATATTATTATTACGAATAAACGTAATTATTATTTGAACTTATTTATGATTTACATATGAAAAGTAATATTATCAGGCTCAAGTTCAGTTTTATTGAATTAATGAAAATTCAAAATTACTAAGAGTTTTTTGTGTTGGAAAATATTATTATTTATATCCAATCAGTTTTTAGCAGAACGTATCAGTACTGATTTCAAGGCCGCTACACCTCTCATCAGCGTTCAAATGTCCATCTTTACAATTTTCGTAAAGTGGATACTAATTGAGAAGAATATCAACTATTTAACCAGTTTTCAACAGAAATAGAATATGAGAATTAATTTTTAATTCAATTTTATTCTACAATGAAACAGTGCTGGTTAGTACGAAATTCCCTCATTACTGTTTGGAACTAATAATCAACACAAACTCATAGTCCGTTATCATCAAAGTATTCTACTTTGTATTTTAACGTTTTTGTTGTTTTTACTCTATATTAGGGAAATTCACATATTACTGTGACCCCTGTTATTAGGGTATTTATAGCTCGTGCCCAAGCGGAATTAATACTTTTATATTATTATTACGAATAAACGTAATTATTATTTGAACTTATTTATGATTTACATATGAAAAGTAATATTATCAGGCTCAAGTTCAGTTTTATTGAATTAATGAAAATTCAAAATTACTAAGAGTTTTTTGTGTTGGAAAATATTATTATTATTATGATTTATAAATCATAAATAAGTTCAAATAATAATTACGTTTATTCGTAATAATAATATAAAAGTATTAATTCCGCTTGGGCACGAGCTATAAATACCCTAATAACAGGGGTCACAGTAATATGTGAATTTCCCTAATATAGAGTAAAAACAACAAAAACGTTAAAATACAAAGTAGAATACTTTGATGATAACGGACTATGAGTTTGTGTTGATTATTAGTTCCAAACAGTAATGAGGGAATTTCGTACTAACCAGCACTGTTTCATTGTAGAATAAAATTGAATTAAAAATTAATTCTCATATTCTATTTCTGTTGAAAACTGGTTAAATAGTTGATATTCTTCTCAATTAGTATCCACTTTACGAAAATTGTAAAGATGGACATTTGAACGCTGATGAGAGGTGTAGCGGCCTTGAAATCAGTACTGATACGTTCTGCTAAAAACTGATTGGATATAAATAATAATATTTTCCAACACAAAAAACTCTTAGTAATTTTGAATTTTCATTAATTCAATAAAACTGAACTTGAGCCTGATAATATTACTTTTCATATGTAAATCATAAATAAGTTCAAATAATAATTACGTTTATTCGTAATAATAATATAAAAGTATTAATTCCGCTTGGGCACGAGCTATAAATACCCTAATAACAGGGGTCACAGTAATATGTGAATTTCCCTAATATAGAGTAAAAACAACAAAAACGTTAAAATACAAAGTAGAATACTTTGATGATAACGGACTATGAGTTTGTGTTGATTATTAGTTCCAAACAGTAATGAGGGAATTTCGTACTAACCAGCACTGTTTCATTGTAGAATAAAATTGAATTAAAAATTAATTCTCATATTCTATTTCTGTTGAAAACTGGTTAAATAGTTGATATTCTTCTCAATTAGTATCCACTTTACGAAAATTGTAAAGATGGACATTTGAACGCTGATGAGAGGTGTAGCGGCCTTGAAATCAGTACTGATACGTTCTGCTAAAAACTGATTGGATATAAATAATAATATTTTCCAACACAAAAAACTCTTAGTAATTTTGAATTTTCATTAATTCAATAAAACTGAACTTGAGCCTGATAATATTACTTTTCATATGTAAATCATAAATAAGTTCAAATAATAATTACGTTTATTCGTAATAATAATATAAAAGTATTAATTCCGCTTGGGCACGAGCTATAAATACCCTAATAACAGGGGTCACAGTAATATGTGAATTTCCCTAATATAGAGTAAAAACAACAAAAACGTTAAAATACAAAGTAGAATACTTTGATGATAACGGACTATGAGTTTGTGTTGATTATTAGTTCCAAACAGTAATGAGGGAATTTCGTACTAACCAGCACTGTTTCATTGTAGAATAAAATTGAATTAAAAATTAATTCTCATATTCTATTTCTGTTGAAAACTGGTTAAATAGTTGATATTCTTCTCAATTAGTATCCACTTTACGAAAATTGTAAAGATGGACATTTGAACGCTGATGAGAGGTGTAGCGGCCTTGAAATCAGTACTGATACGTTCTGCTAAAAACTGATTGGATATAAATAATAATATTTTCCAACACAAAAAACTCTTAGTAATTTTGAATTTTCATTAATTCAATAAAACTGAACTTGAGCCTGATAATATTACTTTTCATATGTAAAAGTTTTAACAAACTAAACAAAATAACGCAGTTTTTGCAATAGCAAACTAAAGACATGGCAAATATCTATCAAAAGGCGCTTGAGAGAGAAGTACTTCTTCTGCCACTTATATGAAAACAAGCATATGAAAAATAATCTCCGAAAAACTTTAAGATTTTTGTTAAAGCACTCAACTGTTGTTGATAAGGAAAAAATAAAATCATTAAAATTATATATACCAGCACATACATATTTTTTGCAAAGTAATTTCTTTTATAATAAAAACTTCTTAGAATAGGAATAGTTGGTAGATTTAAAAGGATCTAGTTTATTATAAAAACGACACTAATTTAGGTTAGGCTTGGAAGAGTAGTGTGTAAGCACACATCCATTCAAAGACCCAAATGGATCCGTTGTGATTCCATTCATAGCTTTGTTAAGGACATTCATAAACATTTATAGCTTTAATGGCTGTCTGTTAAAGTAAAGCTTGTATCGGCTTTGCCATACCTATTCGGTTAAGATTCGGCTCAAATATCTCAGCTGCATCGCAGCAAACTGAAACTTCTTTAATAGCAGAACATTAGCTGCCTAACATGAACCAATAATAACCAACGGCCGACACAATGGACCGTATTCTAGATTTAAATAATTTTTTTTTTAATTTTTTTATAGATAAATTATCACAAAAACTCTCATTATAACAAAAGCAATAATACAATAACCACAACTACAATTATTTAATATTTGCAAAAACAAAATACCTTCTATTAAGCTAAACCTATGCAGTGAGCTCTCTATCTCTCTCTTTTATTCCTACGACATTTCCACAATTCTCCCAGATGAAGGAAAATGCATACATGTTTAATTTGTTTGCTTTTTTGAACTAAAGGGCTGTGCACATTTTACGTATCGCTTCATTGGGGGAGAGTTAAAGATTTGCAAAGTTTGCACTAAAAAATATGTAAGAAGTGTTACGAAGGTATCAAATCTCCGAAAACAGCGTTACGACATATGTGAACGGCTACTTACATGCATAACTAATACGTGCGAATGTATTATTAGCAAATTTAAACGCTTATATCTCCCAAAATTCTAAACCCATAATAATCCAAAATATCTCCTTCACTTCTGTGAAAAAATACTTTTAATTTGGTATAAGTTTTACCAAAATCGGTTGTTTAATGTGTGCGTGAAGTTCATCACAAAAAATCTTCTTGCCTATTAGTTTTATAGATATTCCAATCGGAGGACATTATTTGTTATAGTGCAATATTTCGGCTGAAGAACAAACTCTATATCGGAGCCGGGTAATTAAATCAAAATTTTACTTCGTTATCGTTTTTACTCCTCCTTCTATTTTGGAGGCGGTCAAACACTCTATCTTCTATAGACGTAGGTATTTTTTTTTAACAAACACAGCATGCATGTCTGCAGCAAACATCCCAGATCTCTGGCCGGAATCTAATCGACAACCTTCGGTTTACTAGGATGTCATGTCTACCTATCAGCCACGGCACCACAAGTTTACTTCTTCCTTCTATGGAGATGACAAACTTTATTATGGCTTCCTTATTGCCAGAAATGAAGAATTGCGTTTACAACTCTGGGATGTTAGACTTCTTGAAAACCTCTTTCAATGATGGTGGTGTAGCCGTAAAATTATTTATGTCAAATATATATTGAAAAAATTTGGTGACAGTATTCCAGCTTGTGGAGCATCTTAAATTCAGGCAGCCGTGATAATGATAATCAGCAACGACTAATCAGTTAATTGCAATCCTAATTATGCGACCTATTTTGATTACGACCGTTAGAGATCCGCATAGATAACAGATCAAAACTCTTGTTAGCCTAAAACTATGTTTCTTTTTGGAGGGCTGAATATGCCCCTTTCAGATAGAGTTACAATAGACCTCCAAACCTTTGACCTTAGTCAAGGAAGAAACACCAGAGGTAATTCAATAAATTGAGAAAAAGCTTATCGCTCACAAATAATATCAAAGCCATGGTCAGAACAATATCAAGTGCAAATGTATTACCCAGGTGATTTCTTGAGAAGTTTCACTTGTGATCTTCTTTAATTCCAACGCGTTCAAATATGCTAAATCTCTCACTATACGTTGTTAGACATCTTAATTATAAAAACAAACAATTAATTTGATAGGATGTTAAAATTTGATGTTAAAAAAGAAAATGGCTTCATTTCAGATCCCTAGATATTAAATAGCTAAACTCGTGCCAAAACTTCCATGAACTTTCTGATAAATTACCTTAAAATTAACTTGTTATGAAGGCAGCAGTTGTAATTTAAATTAATATCTGCTTTAAAAATATTTTAAATCTGTTAATTTATTTTCATAAATTTCCATATCAATTAAAATTGTTTTTAGCTTTTTAATAATTTCTAAACTCTTAAATCGTTATTGACATCTTGAGAGAATTAAAGCTAAATAAAGTAACTCTCCTTAAGATTTATATTGTGCTTATTTTCTTACAAATTTTACGCAAAACTACATTTTAATGAGCTCTCTTTTGAGCATATTTACCACTCCAGTGAACTAAAGAAAGAAAAAAAAACAAGAATAAAAAACATTCAATTCTAAGTAGAGATTATTTTCAAATATTTTATTTTTTGGTTAGGAAACCAATTTAATACCTATTAAAAACCACTTCCGTTTTATGTTTAACACACAGGCGTCACTGGGGCATTAACAATGTTAATAAAAAGAAAATAAATGAAAAAAAAATCCCAAATAAAATCTCGAGATTACAATTCCACTATGTTTAATCTTAGGAATCCGTTTAACCAGGTTGTCGGTTGTAAGCAAGCATACTTGAAATATAAAGGAACAAAAATAAAAATGAAAAATAAATCACAGCTACAAAGGAATTAATGTAACGGAAGTAATTAAGAGATTTAACAAATTATTTTAGAGTTTTCTACAACAAACGTACGAGCACTACCAACAGTTGGCGGCAATAATACTTTGGTGGATTTTTGAAAGACGAGAGAGAGAGATAGAAAGAGTGAGAATAAATGTTACCTGTAGGCAGTATAGAAGGTAATACAGTGACAAATTATAAAAATCTTACAAGATTTGTCTCGTTTTCTAGTATACAAATACGCAACAGATACCAAGTCTGCTCCGCTAGTGTTTTAGGTGCTCTTCAATGGGCCTCCTTTCTCAGAGATTTTTGTAGGATTTGTTGACTGGTACTTGAATTATTCTTCAACTAACATTCCGTTTGAGACAGATGGCCGGTAGTAATTTAGTTCCATTCCATTGAATCGAAATTATAATGTGGCTACTAGAGGCTTTCCGTCAACCATGCCAAAAGTATTCGTTTAAATCGATGGAATGATATTTGATGATCGAAAAATTAAAGTACGTTATGTAGCAGGGGCATTTCAATTGAACGAATGCATAAAATTTCACATGAATATTTGGAGATGTAAAAGATTCCCATCTATCTGCTCGATGGTTGTTGAACTGGAGTGACCATTTCAAAGGAGTTACTGGCAATGTTCAGGTGGCGGACGGCCATTAGCACCTTTTTATAACTAAGAACAAAACGTGGATCAATCAGAATGCACCAGAGACCAAAGAGAAATGAAAACCGACTTCATTTAGCGAAAAAGTGTTTTTTTGTTGTTGTAGTAAGGACAATAAACGGAAGAAGAATTGTGTAGTCACTAAGGTAAAGATAAATGAAATGGACGAGAAGCTCGTATTCCATAAAACATACAATCCAGAGACAGAACCTTGCGATTACTTCCTTTTTTGAAATTAGACAAAACTTTTGGGGTCGTAAAAATTTTTAATTACAAGCAGATGTTTTCATTGCAAAAATACCATACTTTGGAGGGCCTCGAGAAATCTTAATTTTTGGAGAAAATTAAAAAAAAAAAAACGAAATATAATGAACTAAATAGCGGAGTTCAGTGTTTAATAAAAATGGTTTGCGAAACAGCAAATGCAAAATATTGTAGCTTTTGTTTGCAATTCAACAACAAAATATACATAATTGAAATTGTCACAGCATTTGCGCAATACTAAAACTGTATAGGTTTTTTTCTATGTTTATTGCGTTTGCACCCCTGATACTCAAACAGCTGACATTTGTAAACAATAGCCGTATTCAAAATCTTGTGCATTTGAGATTGAAAATTTATGCAATTGTAAATTTATTCTATCAATTGTGAATGATATCTTTGGGTTAGGTTGCAATACTTGTTGTAAAACGCAAAATTCTCAGCTGATTGATAAATAAAAAAATTATTTTCCACTGAAGTTTTGGCCTAAAAATACATACATACGTATGTCTAAGAAATTACTCAAGTATCAAAACATTTGCTTAATCAAATAATTCTGATTTTTATTATAAAAATAAGGATTAATTTGTTAGTTAGTCAGGATTTAAAATATAACATACATCTATTTATGCAAATTTGAATAATTAAATAATTTGATTTTTGATGTTTTGCGTTTTGTTAATTTTAACTCTTTGTTATTAAATTTTTTTATTTCATTAATTTTTGTTTATCTTGTTCATTTCCTTTTGCTTGAAATATTTTTGTTTTATAATTTTGAATAAAATTATTAAAATTTGAATAAGCAAAATCGGCTTAGCGCACTGCGTATCAGATTTAGTTTTGCAACTAAGGGTTGCATAAGCAGAGTAAATATAAGCTATTGGTTTTTAGTGTTGCTTATTTGCAAAGATGCAGCATGTGCATTTCTTTGTATTTTGTTAGTGTAGAGTAAAAATATACTACACCATTTTGCAAATGGCAACCTACCAACCAACGAAATATATATTTAGATATTGCTAACCCGCAATTAATAAATAAAATTTTATAATAAAGAAAAAAATTACTTACTCCGGCATTGTCTAAATATCAAACGCTTGCATACCAAATAAAATAGATGCAAGAATTTGACAGCTGATACTCATCACACTGAGTTGCCAACAGATTAGGATCATTAGGCATTGCCAATAATTTTAGGTATGCGTTTAGGCAGTGTCTGCATTGTAAGTATGCTGCAACTTGCATTTAGGAAGTCGGCATTTTTCTTAAAAATTTATTTTTCTAATCTTTAACCTGTAACATCTCTAATGGTGTTTTATTTTCTACAAATAAATGCTACACCTCCATGTAAAAAGTGTACTTTGGTTTTCATTTCTTAAAAATGTTTTGCTCTGTAAAAGGGTGGTGCGTTTTATTCTAAAAAAAAAATTACCCTCACTAGCTGTTAAAAACAGGGGGACTACTTTTTCATAAATTGTTTTTTTGTCCTAGTGAAACAAGAAGTTGCATTATTACAGGGTGAGCCAGACATTTTATGCATGTACCTTTTACCAGGGTGTGCAGCAAAGAAAACACCATTAATGTATACAGAAGATTGTATGAAAGTGCTATTGGTACATATTCTACAAAATGGCTGTTTTTTACATAAAATTCTCTGTTATTTAAAATATTTTTTCACTATATAAAAATTTTTAATTCATCTGCATTTACAACCCACAGTTCTCTGACAAAACCGAATTTCAGAGCTTAACTCATGTACATACATCAAATATCTGTATGTAAGTATATTAAAAAAAAAAAAAAAAAAAAAAAAAAAAACTTGAAAATATTTCCTTCATCACTTCAACAAATCGAAAGCCAAAGAAAAAGACAAAATATTAGAGAAATCAATAGGAAAATGGTTGTGGTTAGAAACCAAACACAAATGATCAATAAAAGACGATTTACAATCTGACAATTTGCTAAATGCTATAAAGAATTAATTTTCCCTCAACCCAAACCCAAGTTAAGCAGTCACGCTCTCCCACTTCTACTCAAAACTTAGCTACAACTTCATTAAAGAGCTGCAATAAACACACTGACTAAATGCTTTAAAATTTTGTTAAAATGTGTTTCTTTGTGTGTATATCTCTCACAAAAAAAAAAGTTGTCATACAAAGAAAAATTTTTTTACTAATGACACATTTCGATTTTGGTTGACAAAAAGTTTGGAAAATGTTTTTATTTTTTGTATTTTTATTTGTAAACTAGCTGATCCCGGTGTACTTCGCTACCCCCCTCGTTATAAAATAAAATTAAAAGTATTTATATATCCTATTGTGACGATCGGTCCAGTAGTTAAGACTATATTACGATTTTTAATTTTAATAAAAAGGAGCGTGGTCCCATCCACTTTTCTCCCGGTGCGTATTCCAAATTATGGCAATACCATATGTACCTAATGTCATCGACGTAGGTCAAAAAATGCCCAAAATATGGCGATTTAAATTTTTGGGTTATATGGGTGGTGCCACGCCCACTTGTCCGATAACGCCCATTTTTGTCGTGATTACTCACATTAGAAACATATGAACTATTGCAATGTTTCAAAACTCTTGCTATCACAATAGTCAAGATATATGATGTTATTCAATTTATGTGGGAGGGGCTACGCCCACTTGAAATATTAAAAGCCTAAAACCATCCTCTATAAATTCCCTTTTGAATGACACCAGTTTGGGTCAAATTGGTTGGATAGTTTCCGAGTCTATAGCGAACATGGGTACAAACATTTTTTGTATTTTATATATATAGATTATGTTTTCTCAAATTCCTTCCATTTAGTTTCGGCTTGTCAGTTTCAATTTAATTTCATTCCACTTTCTATTTACTTCTTAACTTCACTATAATGTGTTGTGGTGTTTTCACAAACTTCAAAAAATTATTTTATTTAAAAAATATTTGAAAATGTTTGTATGTTTAGAGAATGAGTACTCGTATTTGTAATGATAACAGAACTTTGCGAATGAATTTCTTTTGGTTGTTTGTTGCGTAAACTTCCTGTTGATATCAATATTTTGACAGCAGTACTGAATGAAGTCTTCTTTTTTTGGTCTTACGCTTTATTTCCTTTTGCCAAATCTCTAAGTAACGAAAAGCATTTTTGAAGGAAATGATAAACACGAAAATAGATGAACGGAAATATGTCGTGCTGAAAGAGCATTTTTTTTTCTAATAGATTTTTAATGTAGAACGTTTTAATTAAAAGAAAGAAAATGTACAAATATCAGTGGCGTAGCTAGTAACATGTTTAGGTGGAGCACAGTTTTTTCAAAGTTTACATCTGGACTTTATTTCTATTTTTGCTTTTAATGTAAAACATACTGAGAAATATTTTTGTGGAACATTTTAGTCCTGTCTAAAGGGATCTTTTTTTATCTTGCCTTTAAAAAGGGGCAAAAAGCTTACATTCACCGGTGATTTAGTGAACTTAGGGGCTGTGCACATTTTACACAACGCTCTGGCGGGTTTTAAAGATTTCTCACGGATTAAAAAGTTTGCACTGAACATTTTTTAATGTGTCTCAATAACACTAGAAGCGCTTCAACACTGCTTTAAAAATGAACAGAACGCGCAATAGCAGAGCTGTAAAAGAATTAAGTCTTTGCCAACAACACCCTCATTATAAATCATTTGGCAAAAAAAAAATTATGAGTCGAAGTAAAATGTTTTGCTGAAAAAAATTAATATATCAAATACTATTAAAGTTCCCAAATTATTTACATTTTTTACAATCCATTAAAAATCACACACTTTATCTACGTTTTCTTCAAATACACTCCGGTGTACTTATTTAAAGGCACTAAAAATTCTATATTCAGCAGCCTGTATCTTTTGCAATTTTTAACCGATTGCAGAATTTTAAAATGGAAATGGAAGCTAGACATCTTTATATATAAAAAAAAATTCATAACAATAGTGGTTTCTTAACTAAAGAACTTTTTTTGAGCAATTTATAAAAAAAAAAGTCTAAAAATGAGCTATTTTTTCTGGTTCACTTTTAAAAACAAACACAACCAGCAAAGCGATTAGCTTGTCTGCTGAAAACACCAAGGATCTATGGCCGGAATCGAACCGACAACCTCCGTACTACTAGGCTAGCATTGCTACCTATCAGCCACGCCAGCTGAATAAAGGCACTTTATTATTTTTTATTATTTTTAAAGCATTTCTTTATTACAATTTGTTAACCTTAATAATTTTACGAGTCAAAATGGCAAAACAAAACATTTTAAATCTATCGGAAAAAACTTAAATCGATGTTTACCGTACTGAAGGATATTCTAACCGCGAAGTAGCTAAAAAAAATTGGACGAAGCCCAACAGTTGTCGACAATTACATCAAGGATCCCCAGGGGTATGGAACAAATTTTAAAGGAAAGGTTTCGTTGTCTTCATCTACGAATGAGAAAAGAAAAATCATCAGAACTAAAAAAGTAAAAAACGTTATTGGAATTAGTGAACTATTTGGTCCCATATCTTGGATATTGCAACAGGATAATGCCCCAGTAATAAAGGAATTCATTGCAATCCAAAATGTTAATATACTTGACTGGCCACCCAATTCGCCAGATCTAAACATTATCGAAAATGTCTGGGGTTGGTTATCTCGTAAGGTCTATGAAGGAGGTAGAGAATTTGATGACAAGCAGTCACTAATTCTGGCCTTTAAGGATGCTTGGAATCAAATTCCGTTCGATTACATAAATTCGCTTTAACAGTCAATGAAAACCCGTATATTTGAAGTTATTAAAAATAAAGGGGGTTGTACCCATTACTAATAGTTCTTAAATAAAGTGAAATAAATTAAAAAAACAAAAAAAAAAAAGGTTTTCATTAAAATTAGTTAAAGTGCCTTTATTTAAGTGAACCAAAAGAAACAGCACATTTTTGGACTTTTTTTGTATAAATTGCTCAAAAAAAGTTCTTTAATTAAGAAACCACTATTGTCAGGATTTTTTTTTATATCACAAGATTTGCCATTTCCATTTTAAAATTCTGAATGGCTTAAAAATTGCAAAAGATACCGGCTGCTGAATATGGAATTTTTAGTGCCTTTAAATAAGTGAACCGGAGTGTATATTTAACAAAAAACAAGAAAGGGAATTTTAAAGCAAACACCATTCACTCACTACAGCTGCAAATTTTCTCGTCTACACTTTATATTCATTTTATTAAAATGCGATAAAATATGGTGTAAAAAAAACAGGACACATTGTCATATTCAATTACCACCATAGAATCGAGACGCATTTATCATTTGATAAAATATTGTCTATAGAAAGAACTAAGAATTAGAAAAACAAACAAGAAAACTAATAACAAAGGATATCAAGCTACAGACGACATTATCCTTTACAAACAACTAACTTAACAAACTAATAAATGATATTAAGTTTGTAAGGAATATGTAGTAGAAAGGAACACCAACAAGTTGTGATTTCGAAAATGGGTTTGTAACGTTGGTGGTAACTGAAGATAAATAGTTGTCTGTAAGTGGTCATGCAGCTGTAGGTATGTTTTACTTTATTTTTAAAAGGATCTACTTCTCCAAATTCTGTTATTTTAATGAGAAATATAGAGTTAAGCCTCGATGTATTTCCAATAGGGGATTAATAAAATTTTCAAATAAAATTGGATTCGCTAAACTAAAAGATTGTACCTTTGCCACCCGGCTTACAGGCTTTCTCCTGTGAAATGCAGGCTGTTTGGATTTTCTCCCCAACTTTTGGCAGGGCACAAGGGAACCCTTTATATGACATACCAATAGTTAGGAGTGCCTTCAGGGCTAGTTTGAACATTTCCCTTAAATTAGAGGCGTGGGGTGTACTGATTAAATTTTTCTTTATCAGGAATTATTTTATGTTCATCCATGTACCGAATTCTGTTACAAGTTATTTTTGAGTGTATGGAACTTAAAAAGGATTACTTGCCTTGATAAAATGTTCTTGTTGGCGTACTTGGTTATCAAGTGGAAAGTTAAGAAACTATAAATTCTAATTTCCATTTTCATTTCTTGTCGCAATTAAACAACAAAGTCAAAACATGTCAAGGTGGTCACTGATCGCAGTCTTCGGACTAGTTGTCCCCACGGTAGTCTTTGATAAAATTGTCTTCTCCCTAGTTTTTGGACTTGATATTCGCTCATTAGTCTTTGTTTTGATTTTTATGCTCGTTAAATTTTAAAGTGGATCGTCAAATAATACGCCACTATGAAGGAAAGTGAATATGAACAATGCACGAGTTAGAGAAGTGCGAGTCAGCAACGAACTATTTGAATTGAATTTTCAATCCAGTGAAGTTAAGTTAAGCGTACATTATACTCAGCGTTATCACCTCAGTAGTGGTGAGCATTTCGAAAATAGAAACAATGAAGCAATTTTATTTGTCACCGACTTTAAAAAGGAATATATTACTTTTCAATTCATTTTTCAACTCGGCTGTATTTATTTTTATTTTTGAACAGAACTGTATCATTTGTGGGTTTGCTTACAATATTGTTTCAAATCCGAGATGCAAGCTTCACCCCTTAATATTGATTTACGCATAATATTTTGGACCACATTACAAAGTGTACGCTTGTAATTTGGTCCCATTAATTAATTATTAAGTGAGGTCATTGCCACCGCGATCCAAATGATCTTTTGTGCAGCCCAAACGTTCACCGAAGTAAATTAATGGAGCCAACCACTCTGCACGGCGAGAGCTTTTTAAATCTCATTTGGATTCCTACAGATACCTGTAAGAAACCTTAATCTGCGCTCTGTTACCGCCGGGCAGTCAGAGAGAATGTGCTCTGGCGTCTCTTTTTTGCTTTTCGCATAGTCTTCATAGATCGGTTTCATAATTTCTAGTGATGAATTGTCGTCCGGTAAACTAACCCATTAGTAATCTAAAGTAATTTTTGTCCATAGATAGTAACTTTTGGCATTTGTTTAAGGATAACATAATGCATCGTTTTGCTCGTCTCAGGCATTGAAGGGCTTCCCAGTGGCGAGGAAATTCCATCTGAGCCATTCTGTTCTTTAAAATATTCGCGTGATATACCGAAGAAGGATTCAACTCCTATCAATTTACGTTGATTTTCGTGGCCAGGCACTCTGCATAATAATTTGGTCCCATAAAAATAAATAAGTCCGATATATTTATGGACTAAATTCCGCTTTGTTTTCAAGGAGGTTCGTTAGTTTTACCTTGAAGTCGATTTATCGATCTGTTTGATTGGTTCTTTGTAATGAAAAACGAATTTTTTTTTTCCATTATTATTAGATACAAACAAACATTGGCCGCAAAACTTCTTAGCTTGTTGCATAAGAATGGCGACATCATACAGATCTAGACCCAATTTAAAGAAAATATCGCTTAATGAATCACCCTTTATGTCAATGTATACTAACGGAGAACAATATTATTTTCACATAAATTATGGGTAAAATAAAAGTTAGTAATTTTCAAAGCAAAGGCAAAAAGTAAAGTATAAAATTTATGTGAAACAAAGAGGTTTAGTTCTAACGTATTTTTGCATATTTTTCAAAACTATTTTGCTATTAAATAATTTTAAAGAATTTACAATTTCTCTAGAAATACACCACAAAATTTCATTAAAAAGGATCTACAAATATGAAATTAATTATTTTATGTTAATTAACAATGTTTAATTGTAAATATAGAAGATCACTGTTGATAATCATTTACCACACACAGCACAATCTGTATTACTTGCATAGTAAACATACTTATGTATGTATCTATGTATGTGGTTTTTACATTAATGTATGCAACATTAGCGCAACAAATATGCTGTTCAAACAGCAGTCGATTAAACTCATAGCTGAATGCAACTTTAAATCAACACATACGCATTTACTCACACAAAAATAAGATGTGTACAGTTATTAAGCGATAATTGCATATGGATGTAAGTATGTACATACTCGTACATATACATTTATGTATGTGTGTTTATTTGCGTGGGTACATATTCAAATACTCACTCAGAATGAATAAACATACATATTTCTGCAAGAGAGCGTAAATAAAATAACGGTAAGTGTAAGTAATTTTCATGAAGAAGGTGTGGGATGCTGGAAGCAAGAAGTAGAGTATGTTTTGTGTGGTATGTGATTCTGTTTTAACATGTTTTGGTTGTGTTTACATAAATGCACTTATTGTTGCAAACATTTTTACAAATTTATTAATAAGTTAAAAATTATATGAAGGCACTTTTAATAGGGAGAGTAAGATTTTTAAGAAAGAAATTTACTATAACATTTCTTGTAAACCCTAAATTTTTCCTACCTATAATGAATTTTTAGCATTTTCATGTAAAATACAACGAGAAATATTTTTATAGAACATTTCGATGCTCTAACTCTTTGATGTATGGGTCATTATGTCCCTTTTTTTGAAAAGAAACATGGAAAAAAATCTTGGAATAGCGTTAAAATGTTTTAAAATAATATTTCACAATTTCTCAAAGAAACCAAAGCTCAGAGGACCACTCAAGCACCACAAATAAGTCGGACAGCAAATAGTTCTTGTTTTCTAATTAAGATGTCGGGCGTCGCTTAGGAATGAAAAAGACACATTAGAAAAAGTTCAATTGAACAATAGACAGGGAGATAGTAATGTTCCAAGCCATTAAATTGAAAAACAAACTATAGAGTAAAACTTTCAATGTGACTCAGCAGCAGATTCAATTAATGATAGAGGATTATTATCTAGTTTATTGCTGATGTTGTGATTGGCAGTGAATCCTAAGCAGTAAATAACTCTGATAATTATACTGCGATTAGTCTCGAAACATCATTATGTCAGTTCAACATTCCTTGCAGTCGAATTTTTCTTTGCCAGTTCAATTATTACGAGCTTCTAGATTTCCTTTCCAATAAAAATAATAATTTAATTTATAAAAATTAAATTTAGAGGAAACGAAATTAAAATTTCTTTGTTAGCAAACTTGATTACGTGGAAACTGTTAATCCAAGACTTTATATCTTTGGATTGTGTTTCCAGATTTGCTTTCTAATAAAAATTATAATAGGTATATGTAGATATTATAAATGTGAATGTAAGTTTGTTTGTCGCGCTTTCACGCAAAAACTACTAAACCGATCATCATGAAACTTTGTACACATATTGTTGGAGCTGTTAGAAGTAACATAGGATACTTTTTATTAAAAAAAATTTTTATTTCTTACGAAAGATAAAAAAATTGTTTGTCAATGAGCATATTTACACTAGAACAATTTTTAAGCCGCATAATTTTGGTTCTTTTCAAATTACACTAGACTTATTCAACTGGCATAAAATGTATATGTACGTGTACTCAGCGTTGTGTGTGTTAGTGTATTTTATTAATTTGAAGTTTGTCTTTCGTTGTACACATTACGGAACATTGTTGGCAGAAATATGGCGAGAATAATAAGTGATGATGAATTGGCAATTATTTTAGGAGAAATTTCAAGTATAAGAAGCGAATTTACTGAATACTACTAATAAAACAACTTTAGCCAACATTTATCAAAGTTTTTAAGTTAATTGTGTATGTAACTTATTAATTATCTTAGAACTTTTGTAGTTTTTTTTTTAAAGTAAATTTTGAGAATTTTTATATTTAATCGTTAAAAAATTTTATGTTTATTAAAAGATTTACTGACAAATTTAATCAATTCACAATTAATAAACATAAACCACCTTATTTACAAAAAATATTTTCTGCTTATAAATAAAATAAAATAATATTAAAAAAATTAAAAATGAATTGAGAATATTTCATACTTTTTTATTAAAAAAGAAATGCATAGAGTTTGTTGGCGCAACCAACCCCCTTCTTTTTTGAATTTCATGTTCACTCGACGATAGCTAACCAACGACTAAATAGGTCTGTAAAAAATAAAACACAGAACCTGTGTATTCGTAAGTGTGTATGTATTAGTTTTGTGCTGCTAATGCGGGTTTGAGGCTGGTTGAAAAATTGTGCCAACGAAAAACCGCTCTCTTCACCCCTCTCGCCTAAAAACTGTCATGTTATTCAAGCATAACTAATCCAGTATAAAATAGCTCAATGTAATGAAGCTCCAACCCTGAGTGCTGTAATACCGTCGCACTGTATTACCGATAGTTACGTCAATATCCAATCCAATTTACTATAGTATGGCTTCAATGCAAGCGAAGCCGCGGGAAAAAGCTAGTAGTTTATAAAAATTAAATTTAAGAAAACGATCCTAGCCTGATTTATTAAAAATTTCTTATTTTTTCTGAAAATTTATTCAAATAATTTTTGAAGTCGTTTAAAAACACTTTAATAGTCCTAAAACTTTGAGTCTTCTGAAATTTTTTAAAATAAAAACTCCAAAAAAACGAAATGACATCCTTATAGATATGTATATGTATATACCAGAGATCTGCTTGATTGCGATTCATACGACATATTTTTATGTAAGATAGCATTTAATATTAAAAATATTATAGATGCCAATGCATGATTCACATTAATCAAACGTTTTTACGACATGTGTGCCATTGCTGGCTTTTGTAAATTATTCATATGAATCAAAAAAGCAATGAATCAATATGATTGTTTTAAATATCTTTTAAATTTTTTTTTTGATACTTACATATTAATAGAGCACATTTAATTATACGATAAACGCCACTTTCCATATTTTATTACATTACAAAAATTATTTTAAAACTTTTTAATTTTTAAATAGCTTTTACATTTGTATTGCTATTTTATTGCGCTTTTCTTGAAATCATATACATATGTTGTATGGGTCTGTTCGGAAATACATCACTGTGCCGCTTCTGATGCGTTGTACGTTCTGAAAAAAAACGGCTGGTAACACAGCATATGCTGTTTTGTAGCAGCTGAGCAAACTAATCACACATGCGCATCGGATGCGGCGCAGTGTTGCATTACCGAACAGGCGCTATATTTGATTAATGAGCTTGAGGTAAATTTAAAAAATATATATGTATACACATAATACCATTTCCATTTATTCTAAAAATGTATGAATACAGACTTAAACGCACTGTTTTGAGTTCTTTGAATACATTGCAAAACAATCATATGTCAGTAAAACTATTTTATTTTCTTTTGCTAACGGTACTTGAAAAACAAGAGTAAGATAAAGACTAATTTTTCCCAATTTCCGTACAACCTTAAACAAATTACCGTTTTTGGCTAAAATTACCGTACGGGTTAAGCTTTGTAAAGAAACAGTAATATTTTACTATTAAAATAGGTTATATTTTTTAATCAATATAAGTACATATTTAAAAGACATCAAAAACTTAAGAAACAATTAGTATTAATAAAATATTAGAATTAAAACTTATACATTCAAATCACCGTTGTCTTAACGGCTTTATACACACATACATACATATGTGTATATAGCTGAATATACATAGATAAGTATATAAATTATTTTATATTTAAAGCTGAGATTAAAAGTGTTATTCATAGATTAATCAAAGATTTTATATATTTTCGGCCCACCCCGCGATGTTTATCGATCGATAATGCTGAAATTGTAAACGAAATACAACCGGTTTGCGACCTTCTAATCATCATTCTATTATTATTTACATATTTAGCTGTGGCAGTAAATAAATAATAAGTTAAATAAAATCGGTTATTAGAGATATGCAAGTTAATTTGTTTACATCTAGAAAACCACCGATCGATTTCGGTCGACATCGCAGACCAGCCCATTTGTTTCTAGTTCGTCACCCAAGCAAAAAAACAACATTTTAGCTAATTCGAGTACGTGTATAAGTATTCCATAGGAGAAATTTTTAGCATTTAGCCACAATTGGCATTGTTACAATATTTTAGGAAAACTGTGGGTTTTATGATTTGATTAAAAATTAACTGCCTATTTCACTATGTCGAAAGAAAATTTCCACATGTTTTCATTCGTATAATTACATTTAAAGCAAAAACAAATTCTAAAATTTTGTTTTTGTATCAAATGTATTTGTACGAATGAAAATAAAATTCAAAATTCTTTCGACATCGTGAAATAGGCAGTAAAGCTTTATAAAATTACCGTACAAATATTGAAATTACCTGCCTACCTTTTGGAGATCTAAATTACCGTACAATACAGTAATTACTGTACAGTTAACATCACTGTTTGAGTGGCAGTAATTCACATAAAAAATATATTATACACTCTCTCAAACGTTTAAGTACTACCTTAATTTTAAGGCTCATACATACAAATGTACATTAAATATATGAAAGTATACCTTCAGCAATACATGCACGCATGCACAAACCCATTTTCATGACAATGAACTTAAGTCGAAACCACAATAATGGCATAAAAGCATGTGTTCGCTTAAATACCCATACAAGTACAACAATAAACAATAGCAAAAATTACAATGATAAAACAAATGTTCAGTTGAACGAACCCATGTAAATGTAAAATGTTCAATTTTATCTCTACTTCATTTTGTTTGATGGTCATATCTGTGATTCACATCATCACACACATACATACATATATTGAATTTCTTGGTCAGCACATCCTTACACACCAACGTATTTCCTGCCATATTGTCATTATTTGTCATACTCATACACGTACATAAATACTTGTATGTTTACATGTTTACACGCAGCTACGCCAACTTTTACACAATCGTTCTTATTGTTCTTTCTTATCAAGGACTTGTGCTGTTTTTTTTTTCATTTGATTAATTTAATTTAAAGTTTAAAAATTTTACAAAATTAAATGCATACATACATATGTTTGTATTTTGAAATGATTGTCGATTTGTTTTTCGAGTTAAGAATTATTTTCCTTGAAGGACATGTGAAAACAAATGAGAGATCAGTTTAATTTGCAAATTGCTAAACTAGTTTTGATTTTATAGCGCCAATATTAAACTAGTTTGAAGGTTTTTTTCATTGTAGTAAAAAGTATTTATTCAATTAACAAAACTTTTATTTTCGATTGCTTAAATTTATTTTTTAAGTGATTTTGTCTTTTATCGCTTAAGTCAAAATTAAGTTTAGTTCTTTATAAACTTTCTAAATTTAAAAATTTTAAAGGATCAAACTTTATTGTCAAACTTTTTAGGTTGTAAATTTTGTTAATTCCTTGCGTGTAATGAACTTAAGTCCTTAAGCACATTTAAGTACTTTTACAAATCAAAATATGTACATAAAGTATAAAAATTCTACATATTTCTTTAGTTTCTTAAAGCAGCTAGAAATTAACTTAAAAATAATTTGGCATCTCAAAGCTGCCAAAAATATTGTTCAAACGAATCCAAACTATATTTATAAATTTCAACAACACTAACCTGTAAAATATTCTATAATGTTTTGGCTACAATGACCTGAGCAGGCGGAACGGAAAGCTTTTTCTTACAGAACTTTTAGAGGGAGAGCGAGTGAGAAATAAAAATCATGACAGCAACCATTAGAAAAACTAATTCAAAAATTTTAACGATATCCTTAAACACAGACACTTTGTATGAACTTAAAATGTTCCATTGTTTACACGGTCTACACAACTATACCTTGTTTATAATACTTTTAAAAGTTAATTTTTTTCTTGGTTTAAATTACTTAAAAAAACACATTTCTACTCAATACAATAAAACCTTTTAAATAGTTGTATGCTTGATGCAGGCCTTATTTATTATCCTGTTTATTGTGTTGATTTTTTTTTGCCACAAAAAATCCCTTTTTTTCAAAAGTAATATGTATGTAAAAATGTAAATTTTTTTTTATAAATTTCTCATTCATTTATCGAGAGATTAGAAAATAATAGAGCACAAATGCTAGAAAAATTAAACAGAAAATGAATGAAAGAACTGCAAATCTATAGTAAAATAAAATGGAATGTAAATGCGGTAAAAGGATTGATATTATGAAACATTTATGCAACAAAACATAGTCCTGGTTGGAAATTTTGGTGAATTAAAGTATTTGTTAGTTAAATTTTAGCACAAATTACAAATTATTTTAGGACTAGTGTGTACCAACGGCCGACCCAATCGACCGTTTTCTAGTCATAGAAAGATATTATCGTAAAAAATTTCTTATAAAATATGACTATTTATATATACTATAACAGCCATAACTACAATATTTTTAATGATACATTTGATAAAAAAAAAGACCGGTTAAATGCAAAACCAAAATACCTGCAATTGAACTAAAGCAATTTACTCAACTCTCTTCATATCTTAGTAGGTATAGGTGTCTTGCTGTTGTAAAACACATCTATGTGTTGTTTTTTTTTTAATGTTTTTTGTTTGGCTTTAATTTAAAATATGAGTAATACGTGTGAATGTATTAGTAGGAATTTTAAACGGTTATAGCTCCCCAAATACTGATCCCACAAAAACCCACAATACCTCGTTCACTTCTGTGAAAAAACGTCTTTAATTTGGTAAAAGTGTTGTAAAAATCGGTTGTATAATAGGTGCATGAAGGGCAGCAAAAAAAAAGCAATTGTCTATTAATTAAATAGATTAGGTTATCCAAGAAACCTAAGAGCACTAAATCGTGCTTGCTGTGGAAAAGCAATATACGAATATTTATAGGGCAGACCACAGGAGGAATTACCTAAGAGTTATTTAGTGGCGGTTATTTTAAAGCGTAACTCGGTGCTGTATGAATATAAAGTTCTTCATTTATCGGGTACTAGGAAATCACTTAAATGAAGCAGAATCGTCGGCATAGTAAAACAATTAATAAATGACTGCTCTCACAGGTAAGGAAATTTAATGCGTGTACTTAGCACTAGAGGCACTGAAAAAACTTCTCTAAAAATAAACAAAACGTGCAATAGCAGAGTTGTAAAAGAATTAAGCCTTCTTCTAGTTTGTTTACCATCTAATCTCTTCACGATGCTCAACGATGAACAATGCATGGCATAGTCATTACCTGAGAGATAGCTCTACAAAAAAAAAAAAAATCTTCAACACACCCCCTTCAATTACGACATAGGAAAACATGGGCTGGTGGCCCATTTAACCAAACCTTAAACATATTTTCGACGCCAGGAAGGCATGTAAATACTAAATTTAAGTAAAAAATTTTATACAAAATAGTTTAAAAAACTCTTAAATTTAATTCAAATTTATAATATATTATTTAAATCAAATAACCGCTCCTTAATAATAGGTTTTCCAATAGGGATGATATGATTTTGAAGTGACATTTCGTCCATTTGTAATATGTCATGATCTGTCATTTGTTTTTCATTGTGTTTACAATTTCATTATGGAGAGATCTACGCAAGAACAACGTTTTTAAATTATTCAGTTTTATTATCTAAATAATCCTTCTCCACTTGCAACTTTTCGTGCGCTTTTGTCATTTTATGGTCGTAATAATCGTCCAAATGTGCTCGCTATTCGTCGAATTGTTGAAAATTTTGAGCTTACATTTTTTTACATAATTTTGAAGTGCCAATAAGACAAAGAACCGCTCGAAGTAATGCAAATATTGCTGCCGTTCAGGCAAGTGTTGCTGCAGACCGCAATTGGTCGATTCGAAGACGTTCTCAACAATTGGGACTGTCTCAAGCCACAACCTCTGGCGGATTTTGAGAAAGGATTTGGGTCTGCAACCGTATAAAATTGTTCTCACTGAAGAACTGAAGCGATTGGACCAACAAGACGGGGCTACGTGCCACACAGCAAATGCAACAATTGAATTATTGCGAGAAAAGTTTAGAGATTCGATTATATCAAGAAAGTGTGATATTGAATGGCCTCCAAGAAGTTGTGATTTAACACAAATTAGACTATTTTTTGTGGGGTTTTTTGAAGTCATTGGTCTTTCGAAATAAACCAGACTCTTTTCAAGCTTTACAAGTCAATACAACGTGCCATTCATGACACACGACTTGATTTAGTGGAAAAAGTGCTCGAAAATTGGATTCATCGAATTCGTTCCTGCAAGAAAAATCGTGGAAGCCATTACATTACATTACTCTTATTGGAAAGCCCTTTATAAGCAAAAATCAAATAGTTCATGTCTTTGAAAATAGTTACCACAACCGAAATCTTCTTTTCTCAGATATTTATTTGCGTTTCATTTGAAAATCTATATATATATAAAAATGAATGTCTGCCTGTCTGTTTGTTTGTGCTTTATAGGAGGCCAAACCCTTGGGCCGATCTTCCTGAAATTTTTCACAGCATGTTACTGTGACTCTGGAAGGAATAATAGGCTATATGAAGTTTCAATTGGACAAAGGGGCGTGGCACCGCCCATATAATCCAATAATTTAAATCGCCATATTTTGGCCATTTTTTGACCTACGTCGATGATATTTGGTACAAATGTTAGCTAGTGATTTTATAAAAATACATTTTGTCATTCGAATGAATTAATTTAATTTAATTTAAAAAAAAAGTCAAAACTACTCCTCAATAGTTCATAAAACTGTTTCATGTTTCACAAAACGATTTTACTGAACTTAAGTTCATAATTTCCGTAATATTGGAAATTTTTCAAATAAATAATCAAACAAAAAATCAATAAATTAGTTTATAAATTTTTAGTTTATTTGCAAGTCATAGAAAATTAATGGAAGAATCGGCGTAAATCTACGTTCACATTTATTAAATGTTTGTCCAAAAAAACCTAACCACTAGTTTCGTTTATAGATAGTGTCATTTTACTTGGTTTTTATATTAAAAAATAAAATTAATTATTCTACAAAAAAGTATTTTTATGCACTTTTTAAAAAATGCGAATCCATAATTTATAAAATATTGGAATTAAAAAAAATAAATTGTTAGTTTCTTTGTTGGTTAGTAATTATGAGAAATGTGCAGCTGATGGTGTAGTGGTTCGAGTGCCAATCTTCCAAAAGTCGCTAAAAATTCTTGGAAGCTGCAATTTTCAACCCAAAAAATATTCTATTCAGAAATATTCCGTTCAGAAATAATATTTTCTTGAATCGAAGCATAATTTTAATAATTTTTAGTGTTGATATTTGTTGATGCAAGGAGAAAAATATTTAAATATTATTCATTTTAAGATCGCCATGTTTGTCATAATAGTTGAAGTATTTTTTTTTTTTTTTTTTTTGGTTGGAATGGCATATATTTTGTTGTGTGGTATTTTTAATAGCGGCATATTTTATGAAAGAATAATTTTGTGTATGTGTTTTTTTACATTTTTGTGTGGATAGCTATTTTTCATTGACAAGAAATTTTTGCTGAGCAATATATTATAGAGAATTTATTTCATTTTGAGTGCTATTAAAAAATTTTTACTATGGAGACATTTTCCGTCGTGTAAGCTACTTAATATATATTTTAATTTGCAAGTATAAATTTTTTTTAAAAAACCTGTAAAATTATTTTTGGTTATCAGGTAAATATTTTGCTAGTTTTCACAAAAAAATTATTAAATATGAGGGATATTTTTAGCACGAATTAAGTAAAATTTCCCAAAATACAATATATTTATTTGAACTTGGGAATGATTAAGCTCTTCACTAGACCAGTAAGTGGCGGGATCCCACGACACCTAAATGACCCACGTACCGAATTCACTGTATGTTAAACATCATGAATTTTTTTTTAAATTTCACAATTAACTGCCTGTTCGCCGATGTCGAAGTAGTTCTTTCTTTCGAACAATTACATATAAAACAAAAACAAAATTTTTGAATTTCATAACCCATTTCCCAGAGTTAATCATTGATGTTTCCTGTTTCCAACAGGTCAAGAGCATTATGATTTAAAAAAAAAACCTAATGTTTCTTTAATTTAAAATCTACTCTAAAGATTTTTCAATAAATCTTAATCAGAAAACAATTAGTTTGCATTTAAATTAAGTAAAATTTCCTCAAGTTTACTTACAAATGAATTTTTTTCTTCCTTTCTTTATGAATAAAAGATGTTTTTCTTCCCTCAAACTCTTCGTTGCCGTTGGTATTATTTAAAAAATTATTTTTGTTAGTTTATCTTTAGAACGCATACCTGAAAGAAAAAGAAAAGAAAAAAAATTTCTATTAAATCATCGAAAAAAAAAGATAAAGAAAAGGTAAATATTTGATGTGATGATGTATGCTACAACCTACAAAATGGGGTAGAAATTTTAAATCATTGAAAAATAAGAATGTATGTATATCGTTGCTCTAGAGTCTAACATTTCAGAAGAATATAGTAATACACAATGAAATATGCTTTAAAATATATATAAAATAAATATTAAGAGCATTAACCCTGCTAAGGCGCAATGACATGTTAGGTAAAGGGGAAGAGAGAGGTTACTATCCGGAATACTACGTAAAGAATTTCTTACTCCTAAATCGATTATATCTGAGCCAATGATAATTGAATTCCTACAAGTGGTCTTTGATCTCATTTGACTTATATTGCGTCGTTTAAAATATGTTGAAGACTGAATGTATAACACTACACACCTCAATTTCACCACCCAATAGGTTGCAATGCGTCGAAACTGCTTAAAGGTTAAAGTACGGGCCTCTAAGAGAATCCAGTCTAATCTTTTGAAAAATGAAAAACAAACCGTTTTTGTCTTTTAAGTCAAAGACATTAGTTTTATGCTAACCCAAACCAAAATAAATCGTCTAATCAGACATCAAGTTTTTGTCTTAAAGACAACTATGCGAAAAAAAGGTTTTCGCCACTTTTTCGCCACTTGTCTTAATTGGTATGGGTTACATCATTCGAAAGCACCAATTATGTGCAACGAAGTTCGTTGCAGTCCGTTTTGCATTATTATGTGTGGAAATGTTGTATCAAACAAATTATATATTTTCTGCAACCAATGTCGCAATTAGTCAAACATACAGTTTTGCGTGTGTTTTTTTCGATGTGTTTTTTGTCTCATAAGAACTAATGTTCTGTTGTCGTGTGGGTTCAGCCTAAGTTAGAGCAGTCTCTTTTTTCGTTTGTTTTATATTAAAATAAAGTACGTGGTATTTTAGCTATGAAACATTTTTCGATTCTACTTTTTGTAAGAAAAATAAATAATTTTTTAAAATAAAAAAGATCTGTTAAAATTATTTCATTCATAGGCTTTATATGACATATTAAAAATGATTTTAGTGGATGGATATTCACTTCAAAAATTCTTTAGTTGGGAAACCCGAAATTTTTAAATGGGTTTACAATATTAAATGTAAACGTTTGGAAAAAAGTTCACGTTTTAGAGCCTTTATTTAACCTTTGTTCACTTTTTAGACTAGTCAATGAAAAAAAGAATATGTTCAAGTTTTTGGGTAGTTCATGTTACTGGATGTTCACGTTTCTGCGAATTCACTGTATTCCATTTTAGTAGTTTGCTAAGTAGCGATTCTGAGTCCCTCAGTTGTGAGGAGAAATTTCCCTCTACTTAAGATCACATCCTCCATGTACACCTGTTGTCTTTAGTTTCCTTTTGCTTCACTTTAGTGAAGCATGTGTTTTTTTATCTACTAACGACTTTCAAAGCCCAGCGTTGCTTGGATGGGTTAAGCAACACAAAGTAATTTAATCACAAATAAACCCTTCACACATCAAACTTATCCTACTACAAAATAATAAATAAAGTTAAAAAAAAACATACTGTGGTACTCATGTTAGTAACTGAGATTTTTATTCCATTTCTTGTTTTTTTCGTTTTTAAATTAAATTCCTTTCTAGTGTATGCTGGCAGAAATGTATAAATTGTAAAAATAACATTTTTACAATTTTAAAATGAAACGAAAATATAAGAGTAAAGAATTTTTGTAACTTCCAAAAATAGTAGAAAAAGATTAACATTTTTGTCGACAATAAAAATGGTACAAAATATTTATACAAGTTTGTATGTCAGTTTTAAAAGAAATTTCTGGCAATAAGACTACTCTGTAAATAACTGGGAAACATAGCTGCCAGATTTGGCGATTTATCATCATTTTGGCGATTTTTGGTCCTAAAAATGACATACTGACGATGGGATGATTTATACTCTAATTTTGACGATTTTAAATAATTCAAGTTTGCAACATTTATTTGTACTATTAAAGCAACCTTGAACTGCTGAAAATTTTAATCATGATGTAATAAACCAGGTGGCAGTGTTGCGACAGCTGACTATTTTTTGCCCTACTTATTTGGCCGCTTAAAATGTCAAAGAGCTGTTTTTCTGGTTATATTTTTCCGGTTGAATTTTTTTATTTGTTTCAATACAATGTATATATGTATATATGTATGTGTGTATATTTATGTATATTTATTTACATTTGATTTTATTGTGAATTCTAATTGAAGATTTTGATCTCTGTATTTAAAAGAATGATGAGATTTGTTGATTCAGGGGTTTTGTTACGTTTTGCCTCTAATAAAATATGTTTTATTGGTAAAAAACCGATTTTTTCATTTGACGTTCTAATGACGATTTCAATGAGCTATATTGACGATAATGACATGATAAAAAATCTGGCAGCCATGCTGAGAATCTGTTTAGCCGAAGAGGCATTTTAAGAGATAAAACGGTATTTTAAAGCAAACTGATAGATTGGCATTAGATGACTGATTATATTCACCTAAAATAATAACAAAGCATACCTCTAGGCAAAGAATTGGGTCTTTAAACATTTAACTCAAATCATCAACTTCCTTCTTCGCAGCACTGCCATTGCAATTTTCGGTTCCATCATTTATTTTACATTTTTAAAGTTTATTACGTTTGAAAACCAAACAACACCCGTTTTAATATATTCGTATTACATTCTCCTAAATGTTAAAATTCTTTTTTTTTCAAGAATATTGCAAAAATATTGAGAATATTATAGTGTTTTTTTGTATTTTTTCTGCAAAACAAATATACAGTACAGGAAGTGACAAGTAGAACACAAAAAGAGTTTTTAAAACACAACAATGTTGGAAATAAATAAGATTTTACAGCATTGGGGTTGATTTTATGGCGCTTTTATGCCAGTGTTGTGGTTTCAATATTTTCTATAAGTGCTGATGGGGAAAAAAACTTAACTAAAGTAAACCAAAAAAAAAAAATTGGTATGTAAATAAAATTGAAAGCAACAGATTGTTAAGGCATGTGCTTGGTTCAGCTGAATGTCTTAAAAATACAAAGAGAATCAAATATAAAAATTTAAGAAAAAATCGATTTTTTACTTAACCCTAATAAAACCGAAGATATTTAATCAGGCTAGAGGCTCGTAAATTTGATTAATTTAAGTTAATTAATAATAAATTTGAATACAGAAAAAGTTAAAACTTCCCGAAAAAAGGCAGTTCTTACTGTTTTCGATTCTCACTACATCTACAGCGAAACTTCGATTTAACAAAAATGAAGACATTCTGAGCTATATAACCTCTAGATAATGAAATATTCCTTCAAAATCTTCTACACAATATATCAATTTAAATTTTAAGGAAATCGGTAAAGTCTCGTTATTAAAGCCAACAAGTTCAATTTCCAGTAAAATAGAATTTATATTAAAAATAACTTTAGTTATAAATATTTTTTTTCCCATATTTCGTTATATCAAGGCTTGACTGTTGCATATATACAACGAAACGATAGTTAAAACGAAGTATGTATATCTTAGGCCCAAATTCACAGTCATTAGTTAGCTAATAGCAATAGTTTAACTAATAATATATGATTCACAGCTTCTAGTTTAACATTAGTTAAACCATCAAACGTCATTGGTTAACTAATAGTTAGACAACAGCTGATTCGTTGGAATTTATTATTAGTATTTTTGTTTTCTGAAAAATTTTAGATATGGCATGTGAAATTGAAAACGCGGAGTTCGATATTGAAAGTGACACTGATACTGATAATACGCGGAATATTGTTGCTGAGCGTCGCCAACGTAAGCTAAAAAGATTTTATGAAAAGATTCCGTCTTAGCAAGTAGCTGGCGTGGCAAGTTCTTGAATGTATACGCCATTTTTTAAGAAATAATACATCAAATGTAAACAAAAACCATATGCTATAACGGAATTGCCAGTACTGAAAGTTGATAGTTTGATAGGGTTACCATTGTTCATATTAAGAGTGTTGGTTAAATAATACACTGTGAATATGAAGTATTAGTTAAACAATAGTTATCATTGTAGTTTACTAATAGCTAACTAATTACTGTAAATTTGGCCCTTAGTTTTACTGTACTTATCAATTTTAATGTGCTTTGGCTTTGCTAAGACGAATTCAGTCGGAAGACTGGTGAAGACTGTGAATCATACATTGGAATAATACATTAAATTGAATAATTAATAGTCGACTTCATTAGCATTGATTTATAAATAAAGCCAATTGATATGGTTTCCTTACAAATATTTAACATTAAATAAAAATGTTTAGACATGTGACATTATTGTCTTTAAATGGCATAACTGACATATGAAAATGTCTAAAATGCCATTTGTTTGACACATTTAGAAAGCAAAGGACAATTTCGTTAACTTTTTTTTTGTATGTATTATAAGTTTGTACGGTTGGCTACATACAGACATACGTGCATGTGTATGTGCGTATGTACATATCGTCGTCACCTAAAATCCGTAACTGATAAAAAAACTCAAGAGTAATTTTTTTGATATGTAGGTAATTTTTGGAAATAACGATTCTATTAACAGAATTTAAATATAAAAAGAATTTTATATATAAAAAGTGTTGTGCTTTTCCTGTAAAATAATAAAAAGTGCAGTTACAGTCTCTTCGATTTTAGGTGACGATATGTACTTGTGTATGTGAGTATTGGAGAAAGAAAAAGAAAAAGTTAAAGCAAGCTGGCATTAAATGGGCATTGGTATGGATACACCATCCTTTCGGTTGTAAGAGAGTGCCTACAGTACTGACAGCATACACAAAAACTATTGTGTTAGAAATTTATTATTCAAGGCTCCATGAAAAATGGCTCCAAAGTATTGTAATTTTTTTTTCTTTTGTAGGACTAGCACCTAGGGGATAGCCGCTACTTATACCATGCATTGTGTCAGAGCTAGGAAATAGAGCTAGGATAGAGAATATAGATAGTGAAATTGTAGAAGAGTTAATTCTTTTAAGACTCTATTATTGCGCGTTTTTTTTTTCATTACTAAACATTAAGGAGAACGTCCTTAGGCTATGTAGAGAATCTTTATTAAGCAGTGCAGTTTGTATATTAATGAAAGTTTTAAATTAATATTACTTTTATTAACAAAAATACTATTATTATTAAAAAATATGGCCCCAAATTAAAAAAACTTACCCCTCAATTCAAAACAAAAGAGCAAGAAAACATGGCCCCAAAAATTTTTGTTGTTCTTTTGAAACTGAAAAACTCAAAATGGCACCAAAATTATTCCAATGAAAAAAACAAACAAATATTTTTGGAGGAATTTTTCCTATTTTGTAGCCATTTTTCATTTTTGGTTTGGAGCCCTCTTAAATTTTTTAGTTTGGGGCCATTTTTTATGGAGCCATTCTATTATCCTTCAGAGAATAGCTTTACTACTGAAGCAGTTAAATATTATCATTGGTAAATCGACAAACCAAAAAGAGGACTTGATTTTTTTTTTGACATCTGAGTAGTAATCGATAGACCCGTCATGGTTCAGGACAAACATGCAAATGCTCAGATAAGCACAGCAAGTGTAAAAGTATCAACAATTATTGTATGAACAACTTAACAAATCCAGTCGAATTAGCTGAAATATAGCCAATGCACCTAGAAAAAGAACAGGGGTCTGTTCGTAAATTCATCACTGCGATGCATATTATGCGCAGTACGTTCATATATGCAAACAGTGGCAACTCTGCAAAAGGTATGCGTTCAAAAATCCAGCGCAGAAGTATATTATGCGCTAATAAACACAAAACACAAATCATAAAAATGGCTGATGCAACGGATGATTAAGAGTTAAATTTTTTATTATTATTTCTTAACCTTTTTCTTTCTTTAGATTAGACAATTTCACATCATTAGTTTTACCGTCCAGCGCAAAAATTAAATTTATCATTCACTTTTCCATTTTTGTTATATTTTTTCGTTCATAAATGCAAACATTAAAATGCGCAAAAAGAAGCATAAGCAACAGCTGATTAGCACTGGCAGTGCAAAATAATCCTATTATGCAGCGCAGTGATGAATGTACGAACAGCCCCCAGGTCTTGTTAAACACAAAAAGGGAGTATTCGAAAGGAGTACAGAATATATTAAAAAGCTTAAAAGGTTCCAGGTGTGACTTTTATAATTGGAGCAGCATAAATATCCTGCACAATACAATAAAACTGTTCATTAATCTTCATTAAAGTATTTTTTAACTCAAGCTTTAGCTTCTTCTATTTTACTATTTGCAGTAATTTTACATTTATTAAATTCTAGAAAAATTAATTCTAATTATTTGATAGAAAATAATTATTTCTTTTTCTCTTCTTTTAAAAATAGGTGCAGCTCCTTTCCATTTTTGATTTCCTACTGTAATAGAAGGATTATCATGATTAAATAGTTTAATTTTAATGAAAAAACAAAAGTCTTTTGTTTAGAGTTATTATTTCTTGTGGTAGCGGAGCCGCTAGGCCGCAAAAGTGAGTCCCCTCGGGTTTCTCTTAAGTTCGGACATATGGAAATCTTATATTTTTGATCTGATAAAAAAGAGAATTTGCAATTAGATTTCCCATTGCAAAATCTAAATAATTGTAGTCGACATTTACAAAATTCTGCTTGTTTTACATAAAAAATTTTTACTTATCTTGGTCCACTGTTTTGCTAACGGGGAAATAAAATCTTGCCCGACTTGCAAGAACTTTTTAATTTAATAATTTTAATAAAGTTTGGGATATGTGTGAAGAGAAATATGCCGAGTTAAATATGTTTCGACGTAAGCAATTACGTTTTAATATATTCAAGTGTGAAGTTAAATAGGTTTTGAAATAACGATACATTAACCAAAAAAAAAAAAACGATATTTGAAAAGAACATACACAATCCCTGGGGAATTTTTGCGAATGTGACTACTCAAAACAATTCCGATACCAGAGCTGAGGTTGTGAAAAATTTTATACGTTATTAAAGTTTTACTTTCGTTAAACAAGCGATCTCTGAGAGATTTTGGCCAATGTCACCAAATTAAGGGTTGGCATGTCCTTTTGTCTTTGTTTTAATATATATTTTGATAATTTGATAGATTTGGTAATTTTATCCTCACTAGCTTTTACCACCTCACCAAACGTGGCGATTTTAAAACCTATTTGGCGTCCTAATTTTCGATTTGGCGACATGGCGATTTTTTGGTGATTTGTATAATTCGCTGGCAGCACTGTAATGTTTAATATATAATAACAAATAAAAACAAAACAAAAAAATAAAAAATTCCCCAGCTAGCATCCAGTAGATATAAGTCGCGTATTCTATTTGTATTTGTAATTGTGTATAAATAGAGTATGTAATGACGTTCAACGAAGCTACCTAACAAGTAGTGAAAAAGCATTTGCACATGAATACTGACGAGATTTAGTGGCTTTTACCGAAAAACAACGTTTGTTTCTATTCAGCCAGTGCTGTTGAAAAATCTACAAAAGGGATGTATAAATATTAAATTTTTCCTCTGTTGCTCGAAATATGTTAACAAAGTCTACCTAATATTTCTCTGATTAAAAAGATTTACGAACTTTAGCCTGTACAAATATTAACAACGATTTGTAAAATAGTTGGCGATTTTGTTGGCTATTTTTTTCTTAAAAACCATTCAATTCAATACAAAAAATAGTATTATTTTTATTATGGCTAGTGTAGATGTGTGTTAAGAACATTTTGTGTTAGCGTTTTTCCTTATGTAAATACTATAATCTGGCAGGATGTTTATGAAACACAATGAACAAAGTTACCGTTTGTTAATTGAAAATATTATTTTAATGACGATATTCCATCTAATTTCAATCAGTTTTGGCCAAAATTTTATAACTACAAGGATGCACACACGCACAATTTTAAAGAACTTGCTTTGGCGATGATTTTTTTCCGCCGACGTTGACTCCTTCGTAAAAAAAATACGTTTTTAGTGTACCCGCTATGGTTTCTATAAGTCTACAGAGCACTGTTAACCTGCGAACAGAGCTCTGTTAAATTCTGTGGTTCATCTCTAGGGTTTTATATTTTAAAATTTAACTTCACACATTAAAAAATTTATTATTATTATCAAAAATGAACAACAAAAAAAAATTGCTTTAGCGATTTTGGCTATTTTTGACATTGAATTTGGCAAAAAAGGTCAAAATATATCTAATAACCCTGCTACTTATCAACATCATTTTTCTCTTAGCTTTCAAGCATTTTTTTTTATAAAAGTTCAATAAATATTTTATAAAAATTACATCATAGTTTAACTTTAATCAATTTAGCCTAAATTTCCCCTATTCACGTTTGTCTAGTGACAATTAAAATAGAGGAAACCATTAAAACCAACTGCTACTTCTGTCTTTGGCAAAGAGCTTTTATGGATGTGAGGACAAAGTTAAACCTTAAATGAAGGCCAGCACATGAAAAATAAATTACTGATCCTTAAAAATTCATAGTGATTGGGAACCAGGCAACAAATAAATATGTACGAGTATGTTTGAGCAAAAAGGACAGCAAACAATATTTTTTTTTTTTTTTTTGTAGCAACCAGAAGTTTTTACAAATAAAAAAATCCCCACAATTGTTGTGTAATACTTTGTGAATGTATGAGTATTTTGTTATATCCGCAAAAGGACTAGAACTAGCTCCAACATATTCACATGACCAAAAAGTGTTCAATTTTCAAATAATTCTTTATTTTCCACCTTTTGCATCTGTATAGAATTTTATCTACAACAGAATTCTGACGAAATGTTCACATATTTTTTTTTTCGGTTTTCTTTCGGAGAGCATAATCAAACATATTGTATCGAAAAGTGTGATTAAGCAAAAAAAGTGTGTTTTTTTTTGTCAACTTTTGTTCAGATTTCAATCCTGCTACTACAACCTGTATTGCCTAGAGATTTCATAAAGTCTTTTTGGAATACACACATCGTCGTCATCGTCATCATCAACACTTCATATTTTTCCATACATTGTTTGGCTTAGTTTGCACAACAAACCCAACGTGTGTAGCAACACAAAAGGAATAAAAAAGAAATATATGCAAATGTTTGCAAGTAATACAGGAGCAAAATACAGGATATTGTTACGTGGCTGACCAAAAAAGCTTTATGTGTATAAGGCATTATTCATTTTTGTTTTTTTTTTATTTGCCCGATTTGCATATTTAATCGAAACTTCAATACCGGCTAAAGGTACACAAGTATACATTTATCTATCTATACACACAAGAGTTTTGCAATTAAAAAATGTCATTGATAATAATCTTAAATTAAAATGTCAATGTAAGCAAAATAAAGTTTGAAATAAATAGTTCTGGCAAAAAACAAACGCACCGAATTCAATAAAAAAAAGACAATTAAACAGATTACAAAAGCTATGGCACAGTGGATTAGTTTAAAACCAGATATAGTCCAAAGCTAGTTTAGAATTTACTTCTACGAATTTGATATAATGCGTCTTTAAAGAGCGCAAAAAAGTCAACTGACCTTAATATCAGTATATAATATATCATCGCTTTGCCGCTCAATGAGAAATTTAAAATATTTTTATTTTAAAGCTAAGAGCATAATCTTTCATTTGCAAAAAATTTCATATAAATATAACAATTACTTTTCGAGATAAGCGAGGTACAACTTTAATACCCACTAATCTTCATCCTTAATGAGTTTCACTAACTTTTACTAAGACTGTTAAGAATGAGTTGTTAGGATAGAGTTTAAACGTAGTTTTAAACTACGTGAAAAATAGCCATACTGAAGACTAAAAATTGGCAACACTATACATCAAATGGCAATGTTTTTTTTTCGTGCAAAAGAAGATTGAGTGCATAGAAAAGATTAAAAAACAATATAATATTAAAAAAAAAAAAACTGTTATTTATGTTCTTATATTTTTTTGTTTATAATATTTAGATAGCTGGCCTTTTATATATATGTTTGTGTTACCATATTGTAGTAAGTTTAACCCACCTACATTGGCCGCTTAAACTTTCAAGTAAATGTAGTTAATTGTTATCCTAAATCCAGATTAAAGTTGTGTAAAGGTAGGATTACACGATTGCCGCAATGCACCAATTATAGGTTTACTTAATGCGTCAATTTTGTAATTTTCCAATTTATTGGTTCATACGGCAACCTTCGACAATATATTTCTTATTTGCCCCAATCAAATGAAACCCTGGTGCGGCAATCGTGTAACTACTCGATAGACAATAATACGACAATAAAATGTTCTATTTGCGTCAATATATATTGGTTTCTTGTGGGCAATACGCGCCAATATTTATTTTTTGTCTAGTCGAGGAATAATATATCTGTAAGTAAAATTAATTTTAACTGTTGTAAATGTATTAATTATTATATACTTGTAGTTTAAATATGGAATTTGATGACTGCATAATAGAACAAAATGATACACTGGACGCGGATTTTGTTTACTGCCCCGAACAGCAATCACAAACTCCTTTGCCCAAATTTTCTTTACAGAAATCATTTTCACTTATTTAAAAAATTTTTACAGGTTTATAAGTCTATATTCTGTGGTATTTATGTTAGCAAAACAAAAAGTGCATTTTAACAATACAGCTGTTTTTCAATGTTGGCACAGTATGCGGCAATCATGTTACTGGAAGTCGGCAATTATTGCCCATTAATCGTTGTGCACCAATTTACGGCAACCAAATACGAGTATGTGAAATTTGAGGCAATCATGTAACTGCAGATAATTTGGTTGGGGCATCCGTTTGATTTTCCTCCAAATTCGCACAATAAAAATTGATACAAATTGGTGCATTGCGGCAATCGTGTAACCCTAGCTTAAATGTTTAACAGTGCTCTGTTAGCTGCAACATTATCTGCACTAAAATTTTTGGTTTGAATCTTTGCTAGTCAACTTTGTCGTTATTATAGAAAATGATATGAGAAGGATCGTTTCCACAATTCAAATCCATACAGCAAATCTATTAACACACTACCGGATCTGTAAAGAATTGGATTCATACACAGCTAATTAATTCATTAAAGCTAAATTGAAATCGAATTTTAATTGAAACGAAAAGTATTTCTCCTTCCTCAATGTGTGACTTACAAGATACATATCGCGCACTTAAGCAGAAGCCGTCACAACTCAAAAATCACAATGTTCAAGAGACACACAATACCGTTAATGCTTCAAAAGTAATACAGTACATGCTCTACTTAAGGAAGGTAATGCCAAATAAATTTTAACGATTTAAAGAGAAAGCAATTTTGTTTAATATTGAGTAGATGTGACGGTTTACAATTTAGTATGCGATATGTTCGCATATAGAAAAATAATTGGAAATATTACACACATACATACGAGGTTTGTTCAAAACAAAAAGGTGAATTTTGAATTTTCGCTTATCGAATTTTTTTTTTTGTTATGTTGGTACACATGTGTTATTCATATGTTGACATTATCAGCTAATTTGGATTAGTAGTTTTTTGTTGACGACTGAAAAGGTTAGTCACGTTTTTGTGTGTTCCAGTGTTGCCGAATCGCGTGTAATTACCCGAATCAGGTGTAATTTTTATGTGCATGTGTAGCGCGTGGGTAATTGCCCTCAGTTGTAGTTCAAGGGTAATTTAAAATTATTTTGGTTTATAACTATTTTTTATATAATTTTTTTTTTATATTTCCCCCATTAGAAAAAGGAATAAACTTTATTTTATTTTGCTATTTTCACAAACTTCTGCGGAAAGGATATTTAGTAGTCTTAATAATTGTAAAACTGATCTAAGAAACAAATTATCGTCTCATACCGTTGCTGCAATTTTATTTACTAAAGAAGCTATACAGAAAAACGGCAATAATAATTTTGAACCTTTCCTAAACAATAGTACAAAAATTTAAGTTTCAATGATTAATTTAAGATTTTTATGCTGCTTTTTATTATGTATGTACATTTTTTGTATATTTCTCTTTAATTACTGTATTGTATAACAAATATTGAATTACTTTTACTGCCTGGTCCACGATGTCGACCGCTATCGCTCGCTTGCTTTTGTAACGACAAACAGCTGATTTGCGCCCCACTAAGAGTTTTCAGCACGACAAGTCGATCGACAATCAAAGCGAGCGATAACGTAAGCATTCTTGTACTAATTTGCGCCCCACTAAGAAATATTGTACGACAACAATTGTCAAAATCAGTCACTTGCTTTTTGGTTGTCGACTGAGAAATTAATTTGACAAAATATATAAAAAATTGGTTATTTTATAAATAATTTTAGAAATTTCATGATGGAAAATTGATATGTAGGTATTCATGTATATAAATATGTATTTTGATAAAAATATTCTTGTACAGCTAATAATTATTTATTACCAACAACATTTTTCAGCCGTAAAAAGGCAAATCTGAAGCAGATGCAGGTTCTAGTTGAATTTGTAAAATATACACAATATCAAAAAATTATTTTGCTATAAGTTATTTTTCACAAAATTGATTTATTGAAAACATGTGTTTTGTGTTTACATTTGAAGCAAGGCATATTCAAGAGGTGAGCTGACTAGCACAGCTGACTCTGATAGCTTTAGATCAAATTTGCATACTAACTGATACAGTTTTACAGCATACACAAATAATTGTTACAGTTTGTAGAGCATTTTTAAGAAATTGTTAAATTTATTTGATTGTTTCAATAAAAAAGGGAGTATTTTTGTTGTACTTGTTATCGAAGTGTGCATACCTGGTAGTTGTGCCACGTTCAAATGGCCATATTTATGGCTCAACTAACATGGAATATTTGATGTGGCAATATAGTCATTTGACAATGATTACGTTAAACACGTAAAGCCAGACGACCGACAAGTCGATATTTAGTGGGGCACTTAAGCGATCGATAGTGAGTGACTTGCTGTCGCTCGCTTAAGTTGTCGATCGACATCGTGGACCAGGCAGTTAATGTGTTTATTTGCTGTTTGTATCAGACTTTTATGAAAAAAAATAGTTATCAAAAACATATTGTTTGTTGTGGTATACATATATGTACATATGTACATATGTTGCATTTCAGTGATGTTGATACCAAATTATAAGTTGACCTTAAACACGATTTTTGAAATGTGTTATTCCATTGAAATCAGGTAATTTTGGCTCCTACGATGTGTAATTTTGAATATATATTATGGTAACACTGGTGTGTTGTACGATTTTTAGACTTTTGATAAAAAAATGGATCAAAGAATGTGCATTAAATTTTGCGTTAAAAGAGGAATAAAGGGCACTTGAAATGTTGACTGTGACATTCGGCGAGTCTACTTTGTCTAAAAAAGTGTTTATAGGTGGTACAAGCGCTTTACAGAAGGCAGAGAAGATATTGATGACGATGAGTGTTCTGGAGAAGTGAAGAAAATGTTGAAATAGTTAAAAAAAAATTGTTCTGGAAAGTCGTCGAATCATTCGGGAATTCGGGAAGTTGCAGAGGATGTTCGTATATCAATCGGCACATGCCATGCAATTTTCTCGAATGTTTTGGGCAAGAAGAGTGTGACAGCGAAGTTTGTTTCAAAATTTCTAGATTTTGAGCAAAAGCAAAGTCTCATTAGAATCGCTCAGGAGTTGTTGAATGACGTCAACGACGATCCAAGTTTGCTTAAAACTATTATAACTGGTGACGAAAAGTGGGTATATGGTTATGATGTCGAAACCAATGCCCAATCATCCCAATGGAAGCAGTCAGTTGAACCAAGACCGAAAAATTCAGAATTGAAAAACGAGCTGATGGCCATACCGAAACGCACTTCATATTATATATCGTTGTAAAGGTTCGCTGATACTGTTTTTATTGTGACATTAAAAATTAAACGAGGCACAAATTTCATAATTTTTTTTTTTTAATTTCCAAAGCATTTTCTTTCTTTAACAGATCAAAGTTACTTATGAACTACAATTTGGGTTAATGAATAAAAATGATAAAAAACGATGTATCAAGTATTCCACGATCTGTTCAAGTATTCTACGAATTATTCAATTTAAGACATTATTAGCAAGTACGGAAGGCCGAAACAAATTTAAATTTCACATTTAATTTAGCCACAATTATAGTTCGTTTACCCTAATCATACTTTCGTCTTATGCTCCACTATACATATTTTGAATCTTGAAACTTTTTTTTTTTTTTGTAAAATTTCTTTAGTGTTATTTTCGTAATGCAACAATTAACGTTTGCTTTAAATGCTCCGCACTTTTTTTCTAAATCTTAAAAGCTTAAATATTTCTTTCTCCTATTTTTTAATTTTGTTTTCTCTTGTATTGTAATTCCAAATTGCCAGGCAAACAAAATTAGTTGTTTTTTTTTTTTTAATATTTTCAAGTATTTAATGCTTCATTTAACAATGAAACATGTATTGTTGTAGTCCTTGTTGTTGTAGAACATGTTTAGTTGTTGCACTTGTAATTGTGAACGAAGTTAAGTGAGTCAGTAATAATTCCATGTAGACTTATGTTTTATTTTTTCCCTTTTTCCCTTTTTTTTTTTTTTTTTGTTTAAACATAAATTTTTCCAAACTCTTGAATATGAAACGGAATTTGAAGAATCTTGTAGCATAGAAATTGGAAAAATAAAATTCCACGAATTGAGTGTTGTTGTTGCTTTTACCGAGTTAGAAGGGGTTTTAGTGATTATGTCTTGACGAAATCAGCAAACTATGGTAATCTTATATTAGTTGGCAAAGAAATAACCAGGGAAACCAGAAATATGCCTTTAAAATATGCAACATTTATTTTAACAACAAAAATATATTGCTGTTGCAAGGACATACAAATAAATTATTTCGTTTGTAATTTTCACAATATTGATTTGGGAAACCACCAAGTATATTTCTTTTGGCACCTTAAGGCATTGGAATCAAGTGAAAAATGTAATATATTACCCTTAATTATTTTTGGAGTAAAATTGATTCTATTACTTCACACATGTGTTTCAGTGTTTTTAACACAAATGACCAGTATCTCATATTAGTTTATAGTTTCGCAAAACTAGACGAATATCTTCTAGTATTTTCCACAAAGAAGCGAAATACTACAACTGCTGAAAAATATCCGCAAATTTATATATAAAATTGTTAATCTGTGAGTAAAAGCTGATCTAAGCATGAGTTGAAGTCCGAAATACAAAAGTATACACCAGAAAATAAATCCATAAAATTAATTAAAAAATTCTAAATCTCTAAATGAATTTCAAATAAATCAAAAAATTTCTATATATAAAAAAAACTCATTTGTTTAGTTTCTTTTTGTAAAAGTGCATATTAATATTTTAATAAAGTCAAAATATGCAAGGAAAACCGAAGTAAATATGCTAGAAAAAAAAAAAATACACAAAATATGCGGTGTAGTCAAAGGTATGCAAAATTATACAAAATATGCACCAAAAACTAAATCCCTAAAATAAATTAAAAAATTTTAAATACATAATAAATTTGAAATCAATCAAAAACTTTGGCCAATTTTTAAAAAATTTCGAAATTTTAAAAAATTACTTCAAAATTTAAACAAATTTTTAAACGAAAAATTTATTTGTTTAGTTTGTTTTGGAAAAATTTATTTTTTTATTTCGTTTTTGTAAAAGAATATATTAAAAAAAAGTAAGTATGCCACAAAAGCAGTAAAAAATGATATAAATATGCGGGTTTAGTCAAAAATATGCAAAAAAATATGCTATAAAAAAATAAAACATGAATATAAAAAATTTTTCTCTTGAATGAATTAAAAATGTTTAAATCGCTAAATAAATTAGTAATAAATCAAAGAAATCTGGTAAGTTTTTGATAAAATTTTAGAGCTGTGAAAAATTTCGAAATGATTTGATTGAAAACCTGATTTGTTTGGTTGTTTTTTGTAAAAGTAGATATTTTTGAAACAAGTAAAAATTAGCAGAAATAACCAAACTAAATACGCCACAAAAACTGATTGCAAAATGCACAAAATATGCGCTGTAGTCAAAAATAGGCAAAATTATGCAAAAATAAGCACTTAAATATGCCGAAATTCTTAAAACGTAGAAAATTTTTATTTCGGGCTGCATTCATCGCACAGGAAAAAACATGCAATTGCATATTTACGCAAATAACTTGGAAAATACGAATTTATAAAGAAGACCTCAAATTTGGTATTCATTTTAGGCGATATTCCTCTTTTGGCACTATTTTATGGCATATCCGCAAAGAAAAAATCTTTTAATTCTGAACAGGATCATTCAAGATTTATTTTACTTAAAATTGAGTGCATTTCTAAACAGTCCTAAAACTTTTGTGGTTTAGGTCGTAGTTTTGTTTTTAAAAGTTTAATAAATTTTCCTGAAATACGAAGAAAAATTACAGTTCGATTAATATTTTTTTCTTTAATTTCAGATTTGGAAATGTATCAATGCTGAAGATTTTCAAATAGCGAAAAGAACGTTACGTGTTGACTCAAGCATTTTAATTGTTTCTTAAAAAATTCATTATTACCTAATTTTTTCTATTTCAACGTTATAAAAATACAATTTTATTTAAAAACTACCATTGAGGACTAAACTATAAAGTAAAACCAGCTGCTTAAAAGTTCGTTTATTTTTTTCAAGACATTTTAAATATGTGAAGGTAAACTAAATAAAAATGAGAAAAATAAAAAAAAAAACATACAAATTTTTATTGAAGTAAATAAAGTTTTAAGAGTAAAGTTTGTAAGAGAAAATTTACAAACGAATCAATCAAAAACTTTCGTTAACAAAATAAAGTAAAACAAGAAAACTCCTGTTGCGTATACAGAAAGAACTTTTAAACGTAAATCAAAGAAAACGTTTTCGATAAAAGGTTTTTTACTAGATATTCAGAAATTGTTAAGGCTGCCCAACCAGCTGCTTATAAAATATAAGAAAATTTTCGATCAGACAGGTATGAGTTGACAGACAGGGAGATTAAAAATATCAGCAGGGGAATATCACCCGAACTGTAACGACTACCTGATAGAATTCGCACTGACTAGCATTTGCCAACCCATTTTATTATATTCGCCTCATTTGACCATTTCATTTTGTGTTCATTTTGATTTTGCTATCCTCGCAAATAATTTGAAATTTAATTATGCGATATTCCTTTTCAGTAATTTTGCTAAAAAATTAATTTTTTATATGAAATATTTGAACAATTGTAATACCATATTTTTGGCTTTATTTTATTTACAGTTGCCATCACCCCCACCATGCATTCTATACAACACTCCCATAGAAATATTTAGCCATTTAAAAATATCCTTGGGGATACAAAAAAATATATATATAAACGTTTATTAATTCTGCTTGTTGCTGTATTTATTTTTTTCACTTCCATACACGATTTCATTTCGTACGTATCACAATTGCAACAAAATGCTGTAAGATTAATAACGTTATCTATCCATACATGCGTATACTACTACATAGTAACTTTTATTCAAACATATAAAATGAAAATTATATGTCATTGCAAAAAAAAGGATGCTGGCAAAATAAAAGTAGTACATCTCCTCTATACACAGGAAAATAAATAACAAGTAAAAGAAAATAACTTTGCAGGATATTAAATTTTGTATGCGCAAATAACAAATACCAAAATAAAAAAGGGACACCAGAAGAATATATTTGCTCGCTATTCTGCAGTAAAAGGGATTTAAAGGAAAAAATTACCGAAATTAACAAAAATAATTTTATTATTTATAATGACGATAAAAGGGAATTTTTTTATGAAATTTTGCGTCAAGTATTTTTTTTATCGGTATCAAATTTATATAAAGAACTATAGATAAAAAAAATAGTTTTACAAAGTTTTGAAAAACAAAAAACGAGTATGATAAACTAAAATTAGTTTTAGCTGTTTCCATGCTTCAAGACACAGTTGCTAACAAAAGTATATCTCCGAGTATAGGGAGTATAGCGAGTATAGGGAGTTTAGAACTTTCTGTTCATCGTTAAGATGCGAAAATATTTAGAAAATAAATCCTTCCGCATTTTATTCGCAATAAATAAAAGTAAAAACGTAAAAAATCTGTTTGAAAATCAAACGAGTAATTCCTCTCAAATATAATACTTTTGCTCTTCTGCCGCCCTAAACCATTCTACACTAACCTTAAGAGTTTTTATGCGACTATATATGGTTGCTAAAAAAATATATTATTGTTGCCGTGAACATATCCCCAACAGTATGTTTTTATTACGTGCAATAGAAAATTATGTATGTGCAATAAATATCATTTTACCTTTTTAAAACTAAAGTAATCACGTCTAGCGTATTTGTCGAGTATAAATGCTTGTTGCAACTACACTTGATGTCTAAAGTAATTATAAACTAACACAAGTTAAGAATAACCATTTTTTTTCTTTTGTTGTACGTTTCCTTAGCAACATTAACCAACGACAACATAAAAAACTTGGAAAAAATAGCAAAAGTTTCTTTATTAAAGTTCCCTTAAGTATTCGGTGTTGTTTGCATTTTTTTTTTCTATCCACAATTTGCTTTGGGAATGAATTAATGTGCATTATTTAATAATTTTTTTTCTATTGCTGTTGTTGTTGTTTATTGTAAGTAACACCTGAAAAATCGTGGAAAATCTTTCGTTTAATTTCAACTTAATTTACGTTTTCATTAATATGTATTTTTCATTTTATGTTGGAAAAATTTTTTAAAAGCAACTAATTTATGCATAAAAGATGTGAAAATAGGTTGAAGAGGAAGATAGTAGGAAATGTAAGGATAGATAAGGAATCGAGTAAATTGAGGACTTATTTAAAGTGTTTATTAAAAGTGTTTCATGAACTTAATCACTTTTTAATTGCTCTCACACACACACACACTCATTAGTTTTACGAAGAACCCTAGTGCTTACTTTTAGACAGGACAGTTATAGGAAATTTGTTAAAATAATATTTATTTAAATTAAAAATTAACTCCTTAAAAAATCAAAGAAGAATATTTTGCATATTTATTGATGGAACATTTTTTTTTAATGGAAAATGTAGCTACGAAATTAATTTTAAAACACAAAAATCATATTTTAAAAATAAATTCGACAATAATCATAAAGTTAAGATATAAATCACACAAGAAATAACTTACAATACAATGAGTTACCGACTGGATAATATCTTGGCCTGAGTGAATCAGTTATTACAACCGTCTGAACTGACTTATGCCACTTTCAAAACAAACGGCTCATATGCAAAACATTCAAAACATGTGTAAATGGCAAAAAATAAAATAAATTACGCTGTCGCGAAAATTCTGCAAATTACAAATATTTATACAAGCCAAAGTTTTTATTTCAAATCTGCAAAATATGAACCAATGCAAAACATTAAAAATGGCTAAAAGTGATCGCTAAGAATGCCGAAAACTTTGCAAAAATTACGCATATTGCGAAAAACTGCAAATATATTAAAGATATCATAAGTATGATTAAAAATCACAAAAACTTTAACGAATATAAAACAAATTGTAGAAATCACGAAAATGGCGAAAAATCGCAAAATCTTGGGAAATGTAAAAGATTATAGAACGAAGTACTGATAAAAAGTTCCGAAAAATCTAAAAAAAAACACCAAAAACTTCGACAAAATGACACCATTTGCCATAATTATGATTAAAAATTGCCAAAACTTTGAGATATGCAAAAAAGCATTGAAAATCGCTAAAATAAAAATAAAACTGGATAAAATTTAAATGATTCAAGAGCAAATGTAAATAAGAAAAAATTACTCCTATCGCAAAAAAAAAACAAGAATTAGCACGAATTTTCCAGCGGACGGCGGTCACACAAAAATATTTATGTAATTAGATTCGATGCGATTTCCTTCACACCTAAAAGTATTTGATTCGATTTAAGTCTTAGATTTCATTTCAAATCGAATCGATTTTGCACATACCTATATTATGGGGTGCTCACACTTGTGATATTTTGGTGTGTTATTATTTTACGACATATTACTTTATGACTACAGAGTGAATACCCCAAATATATTTTACACTCACAGGTATTTTTACTTTTTTTTCGTTTATTTTCCACATATTTTTAATCAATAACATAACGTGCTCTTTGTTTTTGAAATATTTTTTCTTGTCATCAATTGTTCATTTGTGCTGCTAGATTGAAGTGTAATTTCCCTGCCAGCCAAACAAGCGTACGTATACTTAATATTGTCAATCATTCGACAACACATTTACACAACATGATGGAATAAAACCTTTCAATGCTCGTATACACACATACAATGAACTCTCAGAAACCTGAACTAATTTTTACCAAGGGTGTTCACGTTTTCGATTTTGTTCATGTTTTAGATTGAATTTTTATTACTTTTTTCAGTCTCTTTTGTCTCGTTTGTTTTATATATTAAAATAAAGTAGATGGTTTTTTACCTATGAAACATTTTTCGATTCTACTCTTTGTAAGAAAAATAAATAATTTTTTAAAATAAAAAAGGGGCTGTTAAAATTATTTCATTCAAAGGCTTTATATAAGATAATAAAAATTCTTCAGCGGCGAACCCTAAAATTTTTACAAAATTAAATTTAAACGTTTGAAAAAACATTCACGTTTTAGAGCCTTTATTTAACCTTTATTCACGTTTTAAAGTAGTCAATGTAAAAAAAATGATCATGTTTTTGTGTAGTTCATGTTACTGGATGTTCATGTTTCTGTGAGTTCACTGTATGTAACATTAACACTCAGCCAAATAATATAATTGAAAAATTGTGGAAATAGAGAGCACACAATCACACACAAATAAAACTTATACGCTGTCTTAGAATAAGTGGTAGTAAAAATTGACTTGTGAATTCCCTTTTATCTGTATACAATACAATGACCTTAATTTTTAATACACACACACTTATACAAACGCACACAAACATTGAGTTAGGTGCTGTGCACATATTACGTAACGCTGTTTTCAGAGATTTTATACCCCCCCCCCCCCCCCCCCCCCTTCGTAACGCTTTTTACTAATTTTTCAGTGCAAAATTTCCAATACAAATCTTTAACCCAACACCCACCCAACTGGAGCGTTACGTTATATGTGCACAGCCCCTTATCAACACAACCATAAGAGCAAATAGGAAATATTAATAAATTTTTAACAATAGTTGATAGATAAAAACAAAGTGTAACCATGGAAATAAAATTCAATTAATAAAATAATTTACTTTTTTATGTACACAACAATTTTCATATTGTATTTGCTGAAGTACTTGACATCAACAAATTAAATATTTGTTAATTATATGAAAAATGTAAGGGGGCATATAAATACAAGCGAAAAATGCTAATTAAATATATTTGAATGTGGTTACAATACGGAAAATTATATAAAGAGGTACTTAAAACCCATCAAAATGTTATTGTAAATTAAGTCGATAAAACTTTTGAATTTGCCTCTTATGAAAAAAAGTCTCTTTGATAATATTTGGTATGTATTAGCGCTATGCTCTTTATGGCGCGATGGGGGTTGAATTTTATTTTTCGTAACATAATTAATCGACACTATTACAGTTATATTTTGCTTTTTGTTTGGATTTTCTTGTCCTTTAAAAGCGACTTTGTTGTTGTTTTTTTAAAATCAAGACGAGAAAATGTGTATGTATGTATATGGCGTGTTACTCACATTCAACTGCAATAACAAAAACAAAATATTTAATATACTCATAAGAATGCATATGTATGTTAGTTAGTGTTGCGTTTTTGTTTTGCTTTTCTGTTGCTGAGATAGAGCTACCCACCAAACACAACTTCAAGCGTTTGAACTATTATGCTTTGATGAATGTAGTACATTTAAGTCAACAAAATTATTTGAAAATAATTTTTTGTTTTTTTAATTAAATAAAGATTATATTACTTAAAAACATTTTTATATTATCATTATTACGAATAAACGTAATTATTATTCGAACATATTGATGTATGTACATATGAAAAGTAATATTATCAGGCTCAAGTTCAGTTTAATTGAATTAATGATAATTCAAAATTACTAAGAGTTTTTTATGTACATACATATGTACATACATACATTCAAGTATACAAAGAAATAATCTTTTAAATAATAAGTCACACTAATAATCAAAACTATGATGTACATATATATGAATGTTAAACTATATTTTAACCAATTATCAAATTCATTACAATAAAATATATAAGCACAAACGATCGGTGCAGTCTCTTGCCGGTTATTGAAAAAAATTATTTAGAAAACTTTCTTTACTTAATAAAGCATGCATGTGTACATATTTAAGAACTAAAACTATTTAAATCAATTACATACAATTAAATGCATGAGGCCATATGCAAGGCTCATGAACGATAAATCTGCGAAAATATGTTCTCCCAAACAACACTGAATTACTAATTAAAAGAACAACCAGAGTAAGAAAAACGAAATCTCAAAGTATGCATGTATGTAAAATAATTTAAAAATGTTAAGTAGTGGTGTTTAAATTCGCCATCTCAATGTCATAATAATGATAAATACCTTAAGTAGTGTGACAGTTTTTTTTAAATTTATTGTTAGTGACGCAAAGGGAGGGATTTTTTCGAATTAAATTTGATATAAACCTTAAAAGTAATATTCGTATTCGTATTAGGCGAATATTGTTTCAAATATTCGTATTCGTATTCGCGAATACTAAAAATTGATATTCGTAACATCACTTAAGCTTAGATCCCACTATCGGCACAATGTACCGATTTTCGTCGGCTCACTGCAATAAAGTCATAAATACTAAACCAAAATTGCATTATTTCTCAAGTAATTCAGGAATAAGTCTATATGGCTGTATTACAAATGCAGTGTGGTGCAATTATGTCTTATATTTAAGTTAGTTGACAAATAATGCAAATTTAGCTTATTAATTATAACTTTATTTCAGTGAGCCGACGAAAATCGGTACATTGTGCCGCTAGTGGGATCTAGGCTTTATATGTAAATAAGTATATACTTTGGCTGTAACCCTACTTTAATCGTTTAATAAGTTGACATTTGCATTTTTAAAAATATATTAAGAAATAGTTTTAAAAATAAAAATAATTTTATTGCAATGTTATATAACTCATGAAATTTATTTTATGTAGGTATATACATACGTAATGAGCTTAGATCTAACCGGGTGTCCTAAGACACCTCTGTTCTTTTTTCTTTTTGTTTGTGCTTTTAATTAGTAATTCAGCGCTGTTTGGGAGATCATATTTTTTCAGATGGCAAAAGGTTTTCTTTAAATAAAAATTATTAAAAATTAGTATAATTTGTACATTTTATGTACTTTTTTAAACTTGATGTATTTTTTTTTCTTTGGAAAATATGCTTAAATTATTTGTGAAACATTCGCTTGAATTTAGCGAATACAAATACGAATATCTTGAAATAGGGTAATAGTCAAATAATCGAATACGAATACGAGTATTCGTAACATCACTAATGAAGATTATGAAGAATTTTTTTCTTTTTTAAAGATCAACTTACAAATCTTAAAAAATACGTAATATTAAAAATAAACAGGCGATGAAAAATAAATGAATTTTTTTTATTAAATTCTTTTTATGACACAAATATTTAAAGAAAATTTAAACAAAAAATTAATGCATGTAACCGTTCTGCAAGCACGGAGTTCATCTCCGTAATTAAAATGGGTTTAAGATTAAAAACTTATTTTAAATTTACATAAAAAAAATATTTTTAAAATATCATCAATATATTTTTTATTTTATTTAAATTAAATTTATATACATACATTATTATATACATACATTATTATATACATACATTATTATATACATACATACATACATTATTATAAATAATTTCTACATATGTCCTACACATTTACACAACATCTTATTATTATAATTATTACGCATACAAAAACCAGTAGTAAATCCCCGACCAATACACTCTTCTATGCAGTCTTCTTTGTAACATTCTGGCTCTTTTTTCTTATCCTTCGCTAAATTTTCCAAGTGATCCTTTGCTGTTAAGTCAGCATGAACCTTAGAAACAATAACTATTAGGCAGACAAACAAAATGCAAATGAACTTCATGACGCTGTTTTGTAAAATAGAGTTAAGTAATTCTTTGCTGCTCCTATTTATAGTTAGAAAATATACTCGTATACTCTCTACTCGTATATAATACGAGTATCTTCATAATCTCAATGAGGTGATTCTTACACAACAAAAAATAAGCAAATATAAAAAAATGGGGAAGTTTTTCTCTCAATAAGATTTACGATTTCTAAAGGGTGTTTTTTATATATATATAGAACTTTGAAATGGAATAAAACAAAGATGAATTATTTCAACAGACATGAAATTTACTTTATTCGAAAGATAATCTTCTGGCATATGACCGCCACGGCTGTCTCGATAGTAGTCTCTTCTGGGTGTCCAATTTTCGATTACTTTTTCCAACATTTGTGGCCGTATATCGTTAATAACGCGCAAATGTTGTCCTAAGTGGTCAATCGTTTCGGGCTTGTCGGCGTAGACTAGCGATTTCACATATCCCCACAGCAAATAGTTTAGCGGCGTTTAATTGCACGATCTTGGAGGGCAAAGTCTTCAATAAAGTTAGATGGACACATATCCAATTCCTGTGTACGATGGCGGATAGACCTAAGCGGGTCTTCATTAGGTGTTTACAACTTACCTCTATAAAAAAACACCCTATAGAATAATACCAAAATATATGTTCATTCCACTGTGCTGGTATTTAAAAAAAAACCCATATATATTTTATTGCAAATACTTTAAATTTTTTTATAATTTTTTTATTGTTTTTTAATGATTTATGATACAATTGATTGGTACACATATGTACAAACATACAAACATACAATACTGAAAAATTTCCAACTAAAAACATCATAAACGTATTATTAACGACGACAAAGGCAAACTTTTGGTTTGTTAGAGTGACCACTTTTAAATTCTTTAGATCTGCAATGTGATGTACACAAGCCTCGATTTATAGAGCATGTTTCTGGTTTTTGTCTATTCAAAATCGGTCCACCTTTTTTACACAATCCTTGAGAGATTTGATCTAAACTCTTGTTATGTTCTTCTGCTTGAGAAAATTTAATTTCGGCCAGAATTAAGAAAGTATTGATAATATTCCTACTACTTTCATTGTTTTTAGAGCTTTGCTCTTTATGGCGCGATGGGGGTTGAATTTTATTTGTCGTAACATAATTAATCGGCACTATTGCAGTTACATTTTTCTTTTTGTTTTGCTTTGCTTGACCTTTAAAAGCGACTTTGTTGTTGTTATTTAAAATCAAGACGAGAAAATATGTACTCGTATGTAAATGGCGTGTTACTCACATTCAACTGCAATAACAAAAACAAAATATTAAATATACTCATATGAATACATATGTAAGTATGTGTTTTGTTTTTGTTTTTCTTTGTGTTACGGAGTTGCCGAGCTACCCATCAAACAAAACGTCAAGCGTTTGAACTATTATGCTTTGATGAATGTAGTACATATTAGGTCAACAAAATTAATTGAAAATAATGTTTTGTTTTTTCTATTAAATAAATATTATATTATTTTACATTTATTTGAGCATGTACTCAAGTATTTATGTTTTAAATTTTATTTATTTGTTATATATGTATATATATACTGATGAATTGGTATGGCTACCAACGAAATATATATCTAGATATTGCTATCCCGCAACAAATAAATAAAATTTAAAACTTAAATATTATATTATTTAAAAACTTAACTAAAATTTTTAAATTATGGATTAAATTTCTTAAAACAATGTCATAAACTCAGAAAAATTATTAAATCTTCACACATTTTATGTATGTATATACCTAATGAGCATAGCTCTAACCAGGTGTCCTAACACACCTCACTTCTTTTTTTTATATTTTTAGACTTTTGCTATAAATTTTTCAAACACTTTTTGTATGATATGAAACTTCTATTCAAAGGGATATTTTAGCCTTGTTGTATATTTCAATACCTTTTGTAATTCATTAATAGAACAACAAAAGTTTTGTTGTATGTATGTATTTGAAATTAACCTTTTACATATAATTTGCATCAAAAAATGCCCTTTCTAGAAATGTGTATTTGTCGAAAAAAAAAATTTCAATTTTTTAAACAATTTTCACAAATTTTGTCTAAAATTGGTAGATTCTTTTATCAAAAGAATATTTCCCTAAAAGCCAAATTAAAGTTTTGGGTAAGCTGGAGAGGAAAAAGTACTAAACTAACATCGCTTAGATCGCTTTTGGTTAAATTTATTAAAACTTCCCCACTGCAATAAAAATTAGACTCAAAAAAAAAAAACTGGGAGTGTTTTTTGGCAAATTTTAAAAAATGTGTTTGATACATGAATATTTCATATTAAGAGAAAATTTATTTTTGTAACTGCTTTGTAAAATTTTTTTATATGATCTCAGAAATTATGCCAATACTTTTATGTATTCGCCGAAAATCGGTACATTGTGCCGATAGTGGGATCTAACTAAGCTTTAGAATCTTTTTGAATTCCTAAATTGTTATAAAGGGTTTTCAACAAGACTTTTGTTTTTCAATTGTGACAACACCAACAACATGATAGTTTTGACATTTAGTTTTTTGACGTATTCGTAGTAGATACATTGCTAATTGTTACAATAAATTCAATCCACACAAAAACATAAATGTGAAAATAAGGCCAAGTTCGTATCCAAAAAGTTTCGGCCGTAAAAAGTACTGAGATCAAAATAAGGACCAAGTTCTTGACAAGTACAATTCCATCTCATTTCTAGGCAACCTGTAAGCTTGGCAAAATTTGTTTGCCTTTCTAATATGGGAAAGAATTCTTGGAAAAATATTGCCAAGCTCATAGGTTGCCTAGAAATGAGATGGAATTGTACTGAACTTGGTCCTTATTTTGATCATTTGTTTATAAATGCAACCCTGTAATCGTTTCGAACAAGTTACGCAGTACGCCTCAAAGTATATCAATATCGCAGCAACAACATAAAAAATAAAAAAAACAACAGGCTTTTTGTTTGTGTAAAATACATTTTTAAAAATAGCTCAGTAGCAGAGCTGTAAAGGAATGATTCCTTTTTGAAAGAATCTACGAATCAGAAAAGTTTTTGAAATTTTTGTTAAAATATTCAAGAGTTTTTTAATAATGATCCTAATTAATCTTTTTAGTGATGTGAATGCATGCGAGAATTTTTAATTCATGAGGAATGCATTCGTGTTTTAATTAAATTCACATTTTGTTTAAAATTAATCAATTAAACTTTTTGTAAATCATTTTGAAATAAAAACTAAATTTTAATCATTCATTTACATCTCTGCTCAGTACAACTTAAAGAAAATTGTGTAGAAAGAAAATGAAAAATTTTTGACAATAGGCAATGTAAATATGTATAAAAAAACACGGCCAGCTGTGCTCCTGCATATATTTGTATAAATATACTTTGGTACGGTTTAACTTTCGATTCGGAAATTGCTTTTGAAAAATTTTAATTTTCGAATCTTGAATTCTCTTTCAAAGAAACTTTAATACTTTATAGCATTTCTCTTTTGCAATCTCTGGTATACCTATTTAGTAACTTTTACATAATTAATTTTTGCACACTTATAAACCCTTGATATATTCAAGGGTTGTTAACTATATTTTTAATAATAGCGAAATTTAATTTGTTTATTTTCCCCGTAATAAATACAATTGACGCCATTTTTGCTTTTGGCGCCTTATTCTAGGCTTTAAAAAACATGCATGAAAGCAGTGATTTAATTAATTTACTTTTTTTTCTTTATACCTATCACATATACATATATTTTATAAAACAATACAGAAATATATGCATACATATTATTTAAAACAAAATGTTAATGAGCTGAATTCACACATTCAAAGTATGAGTTTAAAACCAACATAATTACATACATATTATTAAAATTAATTGTTAAATTTTGAAATAACAGTTTACAAAACAGATAAAAGTAAGTAATTTTCTATTGTCTTTATGATAATAAAACATATTTTTGAAACAACATTACAAATTGTGTGCTCATTTATCTTTATTAGAACAAAACCATTGGCAGTGAAAAATAAAGTGTTCATATGAGCATAAATTAAATGAATACAAAGTGTTATTTTTGAAAACAATCATGATTTTGCATAAAAACTTGGGTTCATTTACAGTACGTGGCGATAGTGTGCACACAACAAGTGATTGATACAAAGGAGATGAGAAAACAAACACATTTTCGAGTTTTCATCCTTTTTCAGCATATGATAACAATTATAATTATAATTATGACCAATATGTTTTAAAAGCAAACAAAAAACGAATAATACACAATCATACACCCATATCAATAAAAACAGACCGCCTACCTGTAGCTAAAAAAGATAAAAACGATGCCTGTTGTAAAACTTAATGAAAAATGTAGGTATATCTAAAAATATTTAGCACGAGTATGTAAGTATGTATGTATGTATGTAAAATAATGTATATCTTTCCAAAAGTATCCCACAGTTTAATGATGAATTGGATGTTTATCAGTGTTGTCAGATTAGGGGATTTATCCCCAAATCGGGGATTTTTTTTCAAAATGGCGATGAAAAATTTGGTTTGGGGTTTGGGGAATTCATTGAGAATAATTTATATGCTTTGGGGAATTTATGAAATTTTTTTGGGATTTTTATTTTGTTTATATAATTTGGTTTATTTTTTGGACTATTATTTTAATACCAACATTGTTCTTTACCAATTAATACCAATTGTTCTGTTTTGAGTACATAACTGTTTTTAGTGTGGTAAAAAAACTTTGTTATTAAAAGTAAAGCGGACTTGTTTTTTTATACCTAAAAACTTTATTGAAACAAATGCTAAAAGATTTGCCATCAAATCTCAACATTTTCAAAACATACAAGCAATTTTCTCCAAACATGTGTTGTAACCCATTAGGACAACCCAAATTTAGTTCAATCATAAAAATACTACAACCAGCATCAAATGATAATGTTCCAAGATATATATATATATATATATATATATATATATATATATTTGAGTCACAGTGGAAAAAAATTAGAGTTGTGTCGTTCCGGAACGACCTAGTTCCTTGGAACGATTCCCTTATTGGAACGGTTCGGACTGATCCAGCCATTCAAATTTTATCGTTCCTCGTTCCATAATTGCAAACCGTCTTGCGGAGCTATTATTTGTTTTTGGTAAACGTCAAAATCTACATACAAAAAAGTTCACAACACTATTATACATTTTTCTTATACGTCACACTTTAATTAATGGCACATTCAATTTAATGTATTTATTTTATTTTATTTAAATATTTAATCAGGTTTTATTAAATAAAATCTATTTATCCCTATTTATTATATCATGTTCTGTTGGTTTATTATTTTTGACAGCATCCTTGTTGGTTTTTTAGTGTTGTATTGGTGCATATACAGGCTGACTTCCAAAACGTCAATTGCTTTGTGTTTGAACAAAGCATCATATTTCATAACGCCGCAGTAGAATAATTGTACAATGTATACCATTTCAAAACGCCGACGCCAAGTATTTTTAACGCAGTAAGAAAGCAAACACGGCATCGGTTTTATAGTTGTTGCATTGCTTCGGAACCTTGCATATGTATGTGATTTAAATACAGTAGCAATACTGTATACAAACTTTGTATACGAACGTTTTGGAAGTCAGCCACATTGTTTATTATATATAGGTCCAAAGTAAGCAACAGGAACGATGAACGAAATGAACGACCTAGTTCCCCTAATCTTTCGGTCCGGTCGGAACGATTCCGCAAAAGGAACGATTTTGCCCAACTCTAAAAAAATGCCATTTATAAGGTAATGATTTATTTGATATACAAATAACAAACAACTTAAATATGTTTTGGACAGAAGTTTATTCATATCAAGATGCCGCTGGATCCCCGCCGTTTAAAGACCTGGCAGGGTTGGTATTAAATTTACTTTGCGTATCAACGAGCAACGCTTGCGTTGAAGGAGTTTTGCGGCAATGAACACGGTAAAAACAAAAATTAGAAACAAAATGCAGTACGAGTTGCTCGAATCTCTGTTGAGAATTAATATACATTTTAAAAATAATGGAATATGTTGTGAAAGTTTTGATCCATCTCCAGAAATGGTCAAATTGCTTAATTCTAAAAGCATGTACCAAAAAATTTCTTCAGACAGCGGTAAAGAAGATTTGGACTCCGAACTTTTTGATTTTATCAGTCAACTTAACTAATTTGTTAGAACACATATACAAATATACATATATTTAGAAATGAAATACAGTGCAAATAAAGTAAAAGTGAAATTGAAGTAGTATTATTTTTAGTGGGGATTTTTGGGGATAGTATAAATTGCTTTTTGGGGAATTTCGGGGATGAAAATTTTCAAATTGGGGATGCGAATCAAAAGAACTCTGGGAACCCTGATATTTATTTCTTTCTTTTTTCCAAAACAGAAAAACACAAAATATGATACTTTTATTATGGTAGCATACTTTGCGGCGGCTTAAAGCGAGAAGAGCAGCAACAAGCAAAACAAGTGTTGTATATATGAGAGAGTGTACACTGCAGATAGCAAGTAAATTTTGAATATGTATTAATAGAAGAATACAAAGGAACAATTGTACTTGAATGTGTGAATATACGTGTATGTAATATTTTCTGAAACCTTAAAAACCACAACTTGTTGTTTAAATAACAAAAAGAATTTAAAAAAAACCAACAAACCACATAGAAAACGAAAAGCAGCCATTAAAAACAAACTACACCAAAAAAACACACACACAATCATGCACAGACACTCATTTTTGTTGCTCTCTCTCACCCTTTTCCAGATAAAATCATCATAGCAAACTTAGAATGAATAATGGATTATACGAGTATAATACTACCAATGTGGACAAGTGTGCGGATTTGTTAACGAATTAGAGGTTTTTCTGCTACTTGGTGATCGGTTATCGTGGGGAGTGATGTGGGGATATTTAATTTTTAGTATATAATAAGTTTTTATTTTTATTTCGGCATTATTTTAATATACGAGTATGTATATATCTCAAAATTTTTAAAATTTAATTTTATGCAAAAAATCGATGTACAGTGGTCATATCTTTTCACTCTAAAAGTTTTACATAATTTTCTCTACTCTTCCGCCAAAAAAAATGCTGTTGTTTTTCTCTTTGTGATAGAGGTGTTTTTTTTTTTTTTAATTTATATTTAGATAGGTGGTAACCTATCTAGCTGTCAAAATAAGAAAAAAAGCGATTTAAAAAAAATGAGGTAGGACCTTTCTATATATAATTTTTGGCGTATAAAATCATAGATTTTCAATTTTGGAATAGAGATTTTTAGGAACACCACTAATTAAATAGGAGACATGAGACAATATTTACACTGACACAAGCTAGTTAACAGTGAGCGAATTTATAAGGGGTTCTATATGTGTATATGTGTGTTATGCTTTGTTTACTTTTCTCTCAGAGATGCCAACTTACTATTTCTTTAAGCACAACTATTGTTTATTGTTTGTAGGCAGTCCGCCCGAATTAAAATCGTGAACAAGACTATCTGCACCCTAAACCTTGCTAAGAATTTGTAGCACTTAGGACACGTCCGTAAGGCCTATCTTACCAGTTAATGAGACAGTTCAAATATCAAATTTTTTTAACAGAATCAAACCGTGAGTGTTTTTTGGCTTGTCTGCAGAAGCACTCACAGCATTTTGTGGCAATCTGGACAGATAGGCTAGCATCGATATCTGTCAAATAAAAAACGATTTTCTAGCTAGCTAGTCCTGTATGCCTGCACATTCCGGTAATCAAATCTTGGTATAATTCCTCTTCGTTAACTCTGGGCGTTCCCTTAGTTGCCAATAGTAAATCTCAGTATATGGGTAGTGGTAGTATTGTTTGGCATCCGCTCTGTAATATCTCTATAGGTTATATTAGGAAGGGTATTAGGATATTAGATTTGCACGAGTCAAATTTTGACGCGAGACTCTTCAATCATCTATTCATCCATGAATGATTGGTATAAAAAAAAACACCTGCTCTTACGCATTTATTAGCCATTTCGTTTCCGGGAATGCCTTCTTATGAATTCTTTTATAGAATAACCACCGAGAATACCACCAATCCAGTTCGAATTCTTCTTTTTTTTTTTTGCTTCGGTAAAGTCCAACTACCATATTCATAAGTTAATGATGGTTTACTGTAGGAATTATGTTAGGGAAAACTGGTGGACTTTAATTTTATCAATAACTTATGGATATCGCTGCAGAGTGTAGAGTTTTATTTACAATCGTCTCGGTATTCGGTCTATCAACTGAAAGAATTTGTCCAAATTCAGATCAGCGGTCAAGTTACATGTCGAATTTCATTATTTAACTTTATTTCGATAAATATATATACGTCCGTTGATCGCTAGTAGGTTGACTGTTAGCACAAAAGATTATTTGAATGATCGGAAAGAGATAGCAGTTCGCCAGTTCAAAAGCTTGTGATTGCTGACAAATTCAGTATAATTCATAATTTTTCTTCTTCTTAAAATCTGATTTTTAAACACGCTTTAAAAAGCTTTCTTTAAACGGGATAGTTTGCCTCACTGATGCCTTTAGTATAGTGTAAAATTTTAAAAGGCAACACAGCCAGATACGGCAGAGAGTGGGGATGAAAATTAAATCAGTATTGACAAAAAGGATAAACATTTAACTTTATTTTCTGTTTTGTTTCGAATAATTTCCCACATATGTATGTACATTTGCATGTAAGTATGTACTCGTATGTTAGAAACAGTAAAATCTTTTACAAATATTAATCTCGAGCATAAAAAGTTAATGAATTTAAATAAAAGGAAAACATTTTCATATTCTCTTTTTATAGATGCCACTGTTAGACAAAAAAAAAACACAAATATTATTTTAGTTTACAACAATAAATAATGTTAACAAAAGCATAAAATACTTCAAAGGATTTTAATGCATTAAGAATTGGTAAAAAAAAAAATTATATAAACAAGCAAAATGTATACAATTGGAAAAGTTTTGTGAACTTTTTATATGTGACCAGAGTTTACATCAATGATATGTAAATAAAATTTAATTATAATAATTATAGCCTTTTTAATTATTTGTTGCAGGTTAACTAATCCATATGCTGCATTTCTTAAGTGCTTGTCTATACCAATTAGCAACTTTTGATTTTTTTGATGAGAGAGGAGAGGGTACAATATTCCAAATACACGCACGAAACTTTTTTTAAAAATGAGAACAAGAAGCACAAAGTATACTTAGGGGAGAACTACACATGCAGCGCAACAAAAGTTTCATTGTATGGACAGGAATGCAACTTGAAAAGAAAATTTAAGAATAAAAATTTAGAAGAAAATTTAATATTTTTAGATTTAAGATTTGAAAAACTTATTGATGTTTCAATATATACTTGAAGATTCAATAAATAATAAAATTTATCAAAAAAAAAAAAAAAAGAAACTTGCAGAAACAAGAGTTGACTCGTATGGACGCAGACATATGCATGTGCTAATTTCAATTTATCCGTAGTTCGGTGATTACTTTTGAAAAGTTTTCAAACTTTTTTTGCACAAACTCTCAAGGAAGAAATGAGAAGTACATAAGCGAAAGCACATTAGTTCTTAAAACCTTATTTAAACAACACAACAAACAATTTTTATTTAAGGAAAGTAAACAGATTCATATAGAATGAAAATTGTTTGTTGTGTTTTTTGAATAATTTTTTTATAACTATTGTGTTGCTGTTCTACAACAATCCTGGCAGCTGTATATGCTTAGCTCTGCTAGGTTAGAATAGGAAGCCAAATAGATCCATGCAACATTTCTCTAGCGATCGAAATTATTTTAGATCACCTCGACATATATATAGTGAGGTTAGTTAATAAGAAAAAAAGAGAAACAGCTGTACCGAAGCTGTATAAGGGACCGTTTTGCAGAGCTAAACGCCGTTCCTGACATCCGTTGCTGAAAACTCGGAGAGGCTGCTGTTTATTTACCACCTCGTCGTTACAGCCGAACCATTAGTCGTCATCAGGGAGAGAAGCCGAACGGCTCAAAGCCGGCTTGGAGCCGCCGCCGACGAAAATTCTTCAGCCGCAGCCGCCGCCGCCGCCGATACCACCGGCTCAAATCGGCTCATGGCTGAGCCGAAAATTTAAAAAAAAAAAATTTTTTTTTATGGGATAAAAACCTGTGTTGTTAGCTGTGGTATTTATTACGAGCTGGAATAAAATTATATTTTTGTAAAATGGAGGCTTATATCTTCTTTTGCGTCATATAAAATATATTCGAGCCGTTTTTGAGTCGACTTTTAGCCGCCGCCGACGATATATTTTTAAGCCGCCGCCGACTTCGATCCCTGGTCGTCATAGGTTAAACCCATATGTCTGACATACGTACCGAAAGTACAGTGCGGCTGCGCAAATGCAACTTAGGAAATTTATGAGTTGCTTTGTTCTATTAACATCGAGACCATAGAGTTCTCGCAGTAGTGCATGGTCGCACCATTCAGTTTTGCTGATGAAAAAATTTAATTTCATTGAATTTTGATCAGCTTCTACAAGCTGTGTGATATTAATAACATTGACCTGAGATTATAATATCTTTGATATATCCATGCAGTTTTAAAAGTAGAAATTGACTGGAAATCGTCCCTAACGAAAAATCGACTCACTACTACAGTGGCTACAAGTAATTCAAGAGTTCGCCTTTTGACTCTCTCACTCATGTACATGTACACGCACTCAGTACATGCATAAATGTTAATGCCTTCAATGTAAGTGTTATGATTTTGTGTCGGCGTCAGTTACAATTGGAAGTTCGTGGTCAGAGAATGTTAAAAGTGCTTTTTTTTTAGGCAATGTGAGCAGAAGTCAACTAAAATATTGCATAAAAAAGGAAAAGAAGAATTAATTGAAAATTTTATAAATATTGAAAAAGAAATTTGATAAACAAACAAAAATCCAAAAAATTTAAATTTCTTTTATTAGTATTTGCAGTAAGGAAATATCATTGGTGATATAACTGGTTTTGCTGACCAGTGATCTCAGTGAAGTCAGTTCATTGACACCTTTTTTCAGCCATACTTATGTCTGAGAGCACAAAATATAAGTTAACTGAATAGATTCTCAGAGAAGCGGGCGCCTCCACCCTGCCCTACTTAGAACCATTTGCATAGAGATAAAAAATGAAAGGTTGTTTTTTACACCTCCACTCTTTTCACACGAAGAGTCCTGTGATATCACAAATATGGCCAATTGCAATTTTTCTACGGTTCAACGGGCATCTACTGGAGCAGCATTCAATTTCTTCTTTATTTCTGTGAAAGGACCGCTGTTAAAGTGACCAAAAATTCTAATATAAAAACCAAGTTGGGTTGGATTGGTTATTGGGAAATGAGATTTATGGAGCCAGGCTAAGTGTGCTTAAAAAGTTTTCTCAAATGTTCACTCAGGGAAAAGAGTAGCACTTTAATAACATTTGAAACATAACTAAGAGTAAAAATCAAGATATTAGGATTGCTTCGGGCACCAGCTAGTTTTACCATTCCGTATCGCTGAGAAGCAAACGGGCTAAAAAAATTACAGACAGTTGCTAATTGAGTCAATATATAAATTTAGGGAAAGTGAACGATAAAAATAAATAGATTTGCAAAACAATCTAATGTCTTTTACTAAACATATATTTTATTTAAGAATCTTGACCAGATTCAGTTGCAAGCCCGGAGTTAAAGAACATTTAAAAACGATCCCCAAATGGATGAATGGAAACAAGTGTACACAATGCAGTCACGGAGTCTTGCTTTTGCAGCAGTGTATAATTAGATATGGTCTGCTTTGCAATAAATTTAGTAGATGTTGCCAAGAAGGTAGTGTTTAACGATCTTCTCGGCAACTCTGTGCAAGATAGTCGTAGATGCTCTTCGACATTTGACAATAATCTTATTTACAAGAAGCAGTACAAAGCTTTTTTGCAGGTATTATTCCAGACAGGTGAAGTGATTAGCCGTGTTGACTACAAAGCAAGACCTGTGACCGATCCCTGGTCAGGACAAGTCAATCTAATGTGTATTAGTGTGGCATTGTAATAATTGTAGTTGGACAGTCAAAATTTAATCTTATTGAAATTTCCGTACTTCATGATGCAATAAAAATCTGAAAAAATTCAGCAACATTTAAACAACAATTATCAATAATAATATTGCCCAAAAGTTATTAATAAATTGTTTAAACAAATAATTATTCAACAATTTTTGCGATAAGCTATTATTTTTCTTAAACAAATCGAATGCGTTAATTATTCGACATTTTTTTTTTTTTGAAAACTATCAACAATCTGCGAATATAACTGGCATCGATGAAGATATAATACTTCGTTTTTATATTATATTGCAAGCCATCTCAAGTGGTTATGAAAATAATACAGATAATTTTCGCCAATATACTGTTCTATTAGCTAAAAAAAAATTTTAAAAACTTACTTTAGTACATAAGCTTTTAATTCATGGCCCAGAAATTATACAAAATTCAGTTTTACCTATCGAGCAAATGTCAGAAGAGGCTGTTAATTTTTTATCATTCCCATCTGTCAGTAGAGATAAAACAGAGCTTGAAAGTGTAGATAGCACCTCAGCCTCTGAGTCGGAAACCGATATAGATATTAATGATCTTGAGGACAACGGAAGTTTCTTAATGTAGTATTATTTTTTTATTTACTTTACTTCAATCGATATTATTATATTATACTATTATTTAATCACTTGTTTTATATATAATGTATAATTCTTAACTGTAATAAAAAATTTTGTGATAATTTGAAAGTTGTTGTTTTCGATTTCAAGGCTCTGACTTATGTGAGGTTGGCTCGCTTTGGGTTTAAAACGCCCTGGGTGACGCCATCTAGAATTTGACATTTTGAGGGTGGTGTTGGCTGAAGTGGCGTTAGCGCGTTGACTACTAAGCAAACAATGACTTGGGGCCTGGATTGAAACCCTGGCCAGAAAAAGTCAATCAACATCATTAATGTCTCTAATGTACATTAGGGTGGCATTGTATTAATTGTTGTCGGACTATTTAAGTGATGAAGGCATAGCACTGGTCACTAAAAAACTGTTCCGACAGCAATTGATGCTGTTACCAGCTAATGTCAACAACATCGCCCTTCTTCGTCGGTTAGCAGAAATATCGGCGAAATAAAACAATTATTAAAATGTCTGCCAATACAGCTTAACAAAGTTAATGCATCTACTTAACACCGGAGGCGCCTCAACACTGCCTTAAAAATTAACATAACGCGCAAAGCAGAGTTGTAAAAGAGTTAAGTCTTTTAAATTTTCAACATCTATCTTCTCTACCCTATCCCTCGCCCTGAGTTCCGGCACAATGCACTGCATACGTAGGGCCCATCCCCTGAGTGTTGGTCCTAATTAAAAAAAAAAAGTGTCGAAACCCACAAAACCCTCAAAAACGATATGTGCTTGATTATGATAAATAATATATGATATTATACCCCAAGGGGTAGCCGATTAGGGATGAATTTCTGTACATTTGAGTTAAAATTAGTAATCAGCGACCCCAAAAACCCCTAAGATTCCATTTTGGAGTGAATTACTTGAATTTTCGAATTTTGGCCATCATTTTGGCAATCGGCCGCACTGTGCGCTGGCACAATTCATTTCAAAAGTAGAAGTCATCCAATGAGTACGGGTCCTACAAAAAAAATCCACACACCACCTTCTTTCGTTTCTTATTATCTGCTTTAACTTCAGATTCTTTATTAGTTTGTATTTTTTTTTTTAACAAAGGCAACACATAATTCCAAGTCAAGCTAATTGATTATTTTCCCCATACTAATTTCTTCAACATTTAAATTTCACAATAATTTATTACACATTTCCTTAATTCAATTAAGCAAATGTTTATAAAAGCCTTTTTGCTATAAATCCCCTTTTTATAATCAAATTAATATCAAAATTAATTATATGTTTAACAACATATTCGAAATTATTACGAGTACTAGTCATACGTGTTTGTAAAACCCAAACCCAAATATATCTACATATTGAAATACGAGGAAATTTTATACAGAAAACTTTATGTTGTTTATGGCAAAATGACACTAAAAATTGTGTAGTAATGTGTACAACAAAATAATATATAAAACTCATTTAATTAAATGCACATTTTGGGGAAATAAAACATTAATATTCATCTGGAGCAAAAAAAAAATCGACAAATAAGAGGATTATGTTCGAAAACATAAACGACTTCAAGGCATACTAAGCAGAGAAATAGCTTCAAGTATGAGAAAAAATAAATTAATTGATTTAAGATATATTAAAAAAATTTATGCCATTATGGCAGAAAGGAGTTCTGTACATATTTATTTGATTTTTTTTTTTATTTTTTGTAGAATTAAAATTTAAGAAAACCAAAAAAAAAATTATTTCAATTCTCTTAATAACTTATTTATGGTCCTTCGAACCAATTTACAGTTACCGGCGTTCAGTACACTAGAAACACAAATATAACTTCAGCTTTGTTGACACTAAATATTTCAAACTATAGCAACTACAGAACAGCTAGTGTGTCAATATTTCAGCTGCTTCAAAAACATTTTTGTTTTGATTTCATCGAATGTCACAGTAACTAATTTCTACATAGTTTTTGAAATTCCTATAGGGTGTAGGGTAAGCAAATATAAATTAATTTTCATATACATACATACTCGTACATACATATGTATGTAAATATAGTTGTTATAATGGTAAAAGTATTTCATGAAAATTCATTTTCATCTATTAACAAAATAATTTTCTGTTAAAATAAATAAAATAATTTCCTTTAAGCTTAGAGAGAAATATCTGTATGAACATTTAACATGCGACTACGTGTAGTCATTTGGTCATTAACCCAATAATAGAAATTGCTATAGACTCAAATACTGTTCCAAATATTATTTCCACAGGTTTTTTTTTTTTTTTTTTTTTTAATATTAGGACCAGCACTCAGGGGATGACCCCTACGTATGCAGTGCACTGTGCCGGAACTCAGGGAGAGGGATAGGGCCGAAAAGATAGATGTTGAAAATTTAGAAGACTTAACTCCTTCACAACTCTGCTTTGCGCGTTATGTTAATTTTTTATAGCAGTGTTGAGGCGCCTCCGGTGATAAGAAGACGCATTAACTTTGTTAAGCTGTATTAGCAGGCTTTTTATTAGTTGTTTTACTTCGCCGATGTTTCTGCTGACCGTCGAAGGAGGGCGATGTTGTGTACATTAGCTTGGATAGCATCAATCGCTGGCGGAACAGTTTTTTAGTGACCAATGCTATGCCTTCATCACTTAAATAGTCCGACAACAATTAATACAATGCCACCCTAATGTACATAAGGGAAATTAATGATGTTGATTGACTTGCTCTGGCCAGGGTTTGAACTCAGGCCCCAAGTCATTGTTTACTTAGTAGTCAACGCGCTAACCACTTCAGCCAACACCAACCGTTTATTATCAATTCGCCATAACTCTGCCCAATTGTACACCGCTCTGGAGAATTTGTATAAGATATGAAACCATGGTATATTTACTTTGAAATTGGTAACATCTTTTTAATCCTGAGATATTTCTCCCGATTTTTTTCTTTATTATTATTCTCCAGCAGCAATTGCTTTTTTTTTTTTTTTTGCCAAGTCCAGTTCAGCAATTTGTATAAACTCGTTTACCACGACATAATACAATTTAGGACCAGTGTATTCCAACACGTTTTGCAAATGAGTGCGCCTCCTTCGACCAGCACAAAGTGAATGACCCCTACTTATATAAAGCATTGTGCCAGAACTATAAAGAAAATTATAGGATAAAGAAGATAGATGATAATTTTACAACTCTGCCATTAAACGTTTTTGTAATTTTAGAGCAGTTTTGCAGCGCCTCTGGTGTTCAGTAGGCGCATTACATATCTTAAACTGTGTGTGCAGGCAGTTTATTAATTGTTTTATTTCGCCATTATTTTACTGCACCTACGAACATGGCTACTTGTTGCTTTTGTATTCCAGTTATAAATGAACGATATCAGTCAACATATAATAATTTAATCATAGGACCGTATCCAAAATTGGTTGCACATGGACTAATAGCCTATTTTCTGGGTCGTACGAAAGTAAAATAAACAAAACATCTTGCCAAAGAGTCCCAATACTCGTAATTTTTCGGTCGCTACACCACCATCAATGGTTTTTCAGATGAGGAGGAGAGGTATTACAGCATAAGTTATAATGGGCCTTATTAAACAAGTACTTCCCATAATTAATATACATACGAAAAATGTTTGCTGAGACATTCAAGTATATACATACAGATGTAAATACTTTTCGATAAATTTCAAATAATTTAGAATATTTTCAATTATGTATAACAAATTTATAATAATATACATACAAATAAAATTTTATATTATAAATACAACATTAATCATCTATTCTATAAATATGTACAAAATTTCATATACACATACATACGTATGTATGTATGTATATTCTCTATTCCATTGCCCCCAATAATATGCAATAAGACTTACATGTATTTTAGAATTAGTTGGCCAAACTTATTGCGAATTTACAAATAAAACCAGCATAAATTTTTACCTGAAACGAAAGAATGCACAAAAAAAAATTATTTAGTTAAAATTGTAACAAAATTTATTAGTAAAAATTTAACATTTTAATAAATTTATTTATGCACTTCAATATATCCTACTAATATTATAAATGAGAAAGTTTGTTTGTTTGTTACAATAAAACGCGAAAACCCCTTAATGGATTTGGATGACATTTGCTTGGTGTCGTTACGTGACATCAAAATTAAATTTTCTGTAGAAATGTGTTTATTACGAACTATTTTAAATTATAAAATTTTTTTTATTTTTATCGTATAATCGTATTAATCTTGAACATGTAATTAATTAATAATAAAGTATTTTTTAGAAAAATATCAAGTTTTTTAATACAATTAATTTTTTTTCAAGCCCATCCAGAGAATTTAGAGTTTTTTTAAAGAAAACAAGGAAAAAATCACTATTGATTTTACAAAACTATACAGAGATACAGGTTTTGACACACTACTGAGGAATGCCAGTAAACTAACACTCGTGCTTCAGCTGTTTTTCCTCCTAAAAGTACAAAACATCTGAAATTAAAAAACCACCGTACACTTATTTTTTTACATAAATTCAAATTAAGATGGATTTTTTCAGCAAAATAAAGTTCCGAAATGTACCTATTTCATCCATTTTTACCCCGTTAATATTAGAATGACTAAAAATTTCTAAAATTATTTTCTAACATTATACGCTTTAGCTCTGGAGCGATTTTTTCTTTATTCGATGCAAGGACAAGACTACCTCCCATATATCCTTTTTCTGAAAAACTGAATTTTATCTGCATTTATGATTAGATTGCACTAAATACTAATAAATATTTCTAAAATTATACAATTCAGCTCTGGAGCGATTTTTTCTTTATTCGATACAAGGACAAGACTGACTACCTTCCATATATCCTTTTTCTGAAAAACTGAATTTTATCTGCATTTATGATTAGATTGCACTAAATACTAATAAATATTTCTAAAATTATACAATTTAGCTCTGGTGCGATTTTTTCTTTATTCGATGCAAGGACAAGACTACCTCCCATACATCGTTTTTCTGAAAAACTGAATTTTATCTGCATTTATGATTAGATTGCACTAAAAACTAATAAATATTTCTAAAATTATACAATTTAGCTCTGGAGCGATTTTTTCTTTATTCGATGCAAGGACAAGACTACCTCCCACATATCCTTTTTCTGAAAAACTGAATTTTACCTGCATTTATGATTAGATTGCATTAAATACTAATAAATATTTCTAAAATTATACAATTTAGCACTGTTGCGAGTTTTTCTTTATTCGATGCAAGGACAAGACTACCTCCCATATATCGTTTTTCTGAAAAACTGAATTTTATCTGCATTTATGATTAGATTGCACTAAATACTAATAAATATTTCTAAAATTATACACTTTAGCTCTGTTGCGATTTTTTTTTATTCAGTGCAAGGACAAGACTAACTCCCATTTATCCTTTTTCTGAAAAACTAAATTATACCTTATATGAAACAGTTGCGTTTTCCAATTCGCTTGGCTTATGCTCAGTCTTTACATATATTTTCCACGAGGAATTTAAAGCAAAGCTTTTGTCTTCCTCTCATCAACCGAAAATATTCTAGTGTAGCGAAGCACACCGGGTGTTAGCTACTTATTGCAATAAAACTTTTAACAATACAAATAAATCTCCTAAATGGATTTATTTATTGCAACAATTTAATTGATTTAGTTTCTTCGATAACAATAGAAGATTTTTACTTAAGTTCAAGAAAATTTGTGAAATTTTTTCTTCCTTTTTTTACAATAAAAATGTAATAATCTTTGTATGAGTGTTTTTATTATTTTCTCTTTATTTGCTTTCCCCAGCTACTGAACTCAAGTTTGTTGTACTTATTTCTTTTTTATTTTTGCCATAAATTTATTATAAAAAATATCTACTTGAGAATGTTTTATAAGTCTGGTATGTGTCTGTGAATTTATGGCAGACCAAACAAAAAACAAACAAAAATTTAATAAAAAATCCAACACAAAATTATAAATAAAAATTCTTTTGTAAGATTATTAAGCCTATCGAAATATATTGTTACACGAGAATACAAATTATTCATATTAACAAGGGTGAAAGTTAAATCCAACTAAATCAAATCAAACAAAATTATTTCCGTTATTGAAGGACAGATGGTGCTACGTCCGCCTATCAAAATATTTTATTTTTTTAATTAGGACCAGCACGCAGGGGATGACCCCTACGTATGCAAAGCATTGAGCCGGAACTAGGAAAATAGGTTTTGGGAAGCAGGATGAAGGTTTAAAGTGGCAGGAAAGACCTCTGCGGGGAGTTTATTCCACAAGCGAACAGTACGGCTAATGTACGAATTCTCTCTGTAATGCGTGGTGCGGTTCACTGACATATTGACCACAAAGGGATGTGCTCTTGATAAAGAGCGTGTTGTACGACAGGATTCGGGAACAAGTTCCCTGATTTCATTAAAACACATTCCATTGTAGTAGCGATAGAACAATGCAACACGTCTGCGCGTGAGCATACTCGTAGCATATTTGGTCTTTCGTGCATTAAAATTGACCCTATTAGCATGACCCCAATTTGAAATTGTCAGGAGATCGCGATTTAGTGTATCATTTATGTATTGCCGCATTGCCCGGATCTCCGACGGGTTTGGCCTGTTACTGAATGAATATGAATGAACTAAGCTGCTGGTCATCTGCAAAAGAGTTGATAGGGTTGGAAGTTTGAAGTAGAAGGTCATTAAGAAAAATAAGAAAAAGGGTAGGAGAAAGAACGGAGCCTTGCGGTACCCCTGAATTTATCTTGAACTCGTTTGATGAGACCCCATCTACAACAACTCGTATAGTGCGATCTCTGAGAGAACTCGATACAAATCGAGTGAAGCCATCACCGACACCAAAAGCAATCAGTTTTGACAAAAGTGCTCCATGCCACACTCTATCAAATTCCATGGAAATATCTAGAGCCACCACCTTACTTTCGCCAAAGTGATGTATGATATTACACCATTTCTCCGAAAGGAAAGCAAGTAGGTCCCCCGAAGAGCGGCTCCTACGAAAGCCATACTGCTGGTCGCTAAGTAAGGTCCAAATACTTCACAAGATGAAAATTCAACATAATTTCCATTACTTTGGAAAGCGCAGAACAAACTGCAAATGGAAATTCACCAGCATGGTACAAAGAGCTTGGTAAAATGGGTTGATGAGTGGGGAGAATGGTTCCCCCATATAAGAAAATAGCTTCCGGGCGAAGCCGGACAATCATCTAATTTTTAATATGTATATTATTAACTTTTGTTGTTTTTTTTTTCAAGTTCGCGATATTTTTGCGGTTTAACGATTTTTTGTTGCCAAAGTTTTTCTTATTTAGGCGCTTTTTATTTTTTACCAGTTTTTTTTATTTTGTTGATTTAAATTTGCTGAAGCATTTAGTTTTAATTTTTGTTTTTTGTTTTTCTCTAGTTACCCCCAGTTTTTGTTCCGGTTTTCAGAATTTTTTTCATTTGTCCGAATTGTATCTTGTTATGTGAATTCTTTTTGCGATTTTTTCTTTCTAACGTTTATCTTGTTTTGATGACGTTGGCGGTTTAGGTCTTTTTTGCCGTTTTTGCATATTTCAAATCTGGAATATATTTTGGACCATAAAACTGACTGATACGACGTTAAAGATAAGCGATAGAAAACAATATTTGCTAATTTAAAAACTGTTTTTGTTTTCTAAACTGAATAATAAATTTGGGGCCAAATTTCTCTGCAGTATAATCTGACTTTCTTAAAAAACAATTTAAATTTAGATAAAGCAGCTCTAATAATTTAGAAAAAAACCCCCTTTAAATAGCAACCATAATCGCATATTTTTGTTTAAATGCTCTAAATAGATAAAAAAAAACTTAAATTTTGTTCAAAATGTGTGTATATAAACAGATTATATCCTTGTTTTTACTCAGTTTAAAATTGAAATTGAAAGTCTCTAACTCAAGAAAAAGTTAAAAAAAACAATGAAAGTAATAGGAATATTATCAATACTTTTCTTTGCTTTCTTAATGCTGGCCGAAATTAAATTTTCTCAAGCAGAAGAACATAACAAGAGTTTAGATCAAATCTCTCAAGGATTGGGTAAAAAAGGTGGACCGATTTTGAATAGACAAAAACCAGAAACATGCTCTACAAATCGAGGCTTGTGTACATCACATTGCAGATCTAAAGAATTTAAAAGTGGTCACTGTAACAAACAAAAAGTTTGCGTTTGTCGTCGTTAATAATACGTTTCTGATGTTTTTAGTGGAAACTTTTTCAATATTGTATGTATGTATGTATGTATTTGTACCAATCAATTGTATCATAAATCATTAAAAAAACAATAAAAAATTATAAAAAAATTTAAAGTATTTGCAATAAAATATATATGGCTTTTTTTTAAATACCAGCACAGTGGAATGAACATATAATTTGGTATTATTCTACAGGGTGTTTTTTTTTATAGAGGTAAGTTCTAAACACATAATGAAGGCCCGCATCGGTCTATCCGCCATCGTAGACAGGAATTGGATATGAGTCCATCCAACTTTATTGAAGACTTTGCGAAAAGATCGTGCAAGAATTGAATCCACACGATCACGTAGCAAGGCGTATATTCGGTAAATGGCACCAAAACAAGATTGCCATTGATTCCGATTTTCATAAGCAAATTTTGTTTAGCAAAGAAGTTCACTTTTATTTGAATGGATAAGTCAATAAGCAAAACTAGCGTATTTGGAGTGATAATAATCCTGAAGTGTAGATTGGGACGCCGCTACATCCACAAAAACTGATTGTTTGTGTGTGCTTTGTGGGCTGGTAGAATTATTGGTCCGTACTTCGTTAAAAACGATGCTGGTCAGATCGTTACAGTCAATGGTGACCACTATGGAGCTGCAATGATTACTGACTTTTTCGTTTATCTGTTGAAAAAATTCATCTTTTTTTTATTCCATTTCAAAGTTCTATATGTCTATAAAAAAACACCCTTTAGAAATCGTAAATCTTATTGAGGGAAAAACTTCCCCATTTTTTTTATTTGCTTATTTTTTGTTGTGTAAGAATCACCTCATTGACATTATGATGATACTCGTATTATATACGAGTAGAGAGTATACGAGTATATTTTCTAACTATAAATAGGATCAGCAAAGAATTACTTTACTCTATTTTACAAAACAGCGTCATGAAGTTCATTTGCATTTTGTTTGTCTGCCTAATCGTTATTGTTTCTAAAGTTCATGCTGACTTAACAGCAAAGGATCACTTGGAAAATTTAGTGACGGAAGATGAAAAAAAGCAAGGATTCGAATTAAGTAAACAATGTAGCAATAAACCCTGCAAAGTTGATTGTATTACTCGGGGATATACTACTGGTACTTGTTTACGTAATAACACGTGTAAATGTGTAAAATAAATATGTAAAAATGATTTATAATATTGTATGTATGTATATAAATTTAAATTAAATAAAATAAAAAATATATTGATGATATTTTGGAAATATTTTTTGATATAAATTTAAAATAAGTTTTTTATTTTAAACCCATTTTAGTTACGGAGATGAACTCCGTGCTTGCAGAACGATTACACTAGTTTACAAAATGACATTTTTTTCATGTACATTTGATAAGAGATAGATTTTCTTATGTATTTTCTTTCGCTGAATTCAAAAATCATGGTTAAATTTTTTTTATGGAACAGTTTTTGAGATATTAAATTTTTTGCATTTTTTCGACCTTTTTTCACTTGACAAATCATATCTCGAGCTTGAAATGTCCGATTGGTTCGTTCTTAGTACCCAAAGCAAGGTATTGAGATGACAAACAAATATGTATAATCGGATCTTTCATTGGTAAAGCGGTTTAAATTATATCGATGAAAATAAGGCACATTTTCAAACAAATCATATTTTACAGTGATTCAGTGCCGACGGAAAAGTACACATGGTTTAAAAAACGTCTGGTTTCTCTTCATGTACGTAAAGATGATACTTTTACGTAAGAACTAAGACCAACCAGAAGAAAATCGTCCTAAAAATTACAAAGTTATAAGCAATTGAGTGAATAAATCCAAATTCCATATTTTCCGAATAATTTTTTTTTTTTTTTGACAATTTTGTTACTTTTGTCTGATCAAATCCACTGGTTTTGGAAAGAGTGCCAAATGGGTTTATGCGACAGTAGCATCTGTTTCGCTTCCAGTTACACATTCAAGTGAATTTCCTCATCCTAAGTGCCCCGATTCAACAATTGAATATTTTCAATCATCACAAGAGACAGACACAAGCAGTGATAATGAATTTCAACAGGAGTCGCAATAGAAACATTTTACGCAGCTTGAACTGAATGATTTGGTTAGAGATCTCGAGCTGTCAAAGGAAAAAGCGGAGGGACTTTCATCTCGCCTGAAGCAACGGAACTGATTGGCTCCGGGTTAAATGGAACATATTACAGAAGCTGTGATAAACCTTACGCACAACATTTTAAGAAGGAAAACGTCATATGCTACTGCAACGATATTCCTGCATTGTTTGAGTAACTCGGAGAACCTTATGATCCAAATGAGTGGCGCTTGTTCATTGACGGTAGTAAGTAGAGTTTGAAAGCAGTCCTACTGCATATTGGAAATGAAAAACCTTCTATCACCATCGCTCATGCCATCAACACTAACGAATCATACGCCACAATGGCCAGTTTGCTAAAATACATTCATTATGAGCATCACAAATGGAAAATATGTTCCGCTCTCAAAGTCGTCGGCATGTTGTGTGGAATGCAGGGTGGATATACAAAATATTGCTGCTTTGTTTGCCTCTGGGATAGTCTCGCTCATGAACATCATTACAGAAAAAAATACTGGCCAGAAAGGAAGAACACTGTGTCGTTCGACAATATTAAATATGTGCCTCTTGTCAAGAAATAATATATAATCCTTCAAGCGTTACACACTAAACTTGGCCTCATTAAAAATTTTGTGAAGGCCTTAGACAAGGAAGGCCAAGTATTTTCATATTTGAAAACCCTTTTCCCGCAGATTTCTTTAGCAAGGTAGGCGTCTTCGATGGTCCACACATAATTAAATTGGTAAAAAGCACAGATTTTTCAAAATATTTAACACCCGTTGAAAACGAGGCCTGGAATTCTTTTCAGTGGGTTGCTACCAATTTTCTTGGGAACAATAAAAGCCCTAACTACGAGGATGGTACAACAAGATGGGTACGGAATGCCATTATTTAATTTCATGCCTGGTTGTTTTCTATTGTATTGTTTTTACCATTTTAATAATTTTTCTACAGGTGTAAATATGTCTCTAAAAGTCTATTTCTTGCATTCGCATTTAAATTTCTTTCAGGATAATCTTGATGACGTCAGTGACGTATACGGCGAGAAATTTTACCAACAAATTAAGTCCATTGAGTGGCGCTATTAAGGATTTTAGGATGAAGCAATGTTGGGAGACTATGTATGGTTTCTCACTAGAGAAACGGATCCCAAAAGCAAATGTTAAGTACAATTAAGTTCTAAGTAAAACGTCTTTCAAATGGCCTCCACGACTTCTTCTGCAGGAACGTATTCGATGAACCCAATTTTCGAGCACTTTTTCCACTAAATCAAATCGTCAATATGTCATGAATGGCAAGTTCAATATGCACTTGTAAAGCTTGAAGAGAGTCTGGTTTATTTCGAAAGACCAACGACTTCAAATAACCCCACAAGAAATAGTCTAATGGTGTTAAATCACAACTTCTTGGAGGCCATTCAATGTCACAATTTCTTGAAATAATCTTATCTCCAAACTTTTCTCGCAATAATTCAATTGTTGCATTTGCAATGTGGCACGTAGCCCAGTATTGTTAGAACCAAATGTTGTCAAGATCAACTTATTCCAATTTCGGCCATAAAAAGTTGGTTATCATCGATCTATACCGCTCTCCACTGAGAGTAACGGTGTACCGGCTTCATTTGGAAAGAAATACGGACCGATGATTCCACCAGTCCAAAAACCACACCAAACTGTCAAATTAGGAGAATGTAATGGTTTTTCATGAAGAATTTGTGGATTTTCTTCGCACCACGCAGATGAATAGCGAACACACTTGGACTATTACTACCATCATAAAATGGCAAGAGCGCACGAAGCGTTGCAATTGGAGAACGATTATTTTGATAATAAAACTGAATATTTGTAAACGGTTTTCTTGCGTATACCTCTCCATAATGAAATTGTAAACACTACGGAATACAATGAAAAACAAATGACAGATCATGACACATTACAAATGGCCGATACGTCACTTCAAAATCATATCATCCCTATTGAGAAACCTTATACATATTTAGAAAAATTTATAATTTCTAAATACATATGTATAAGTGATGTTACGAATATTCGTATTCGTATTCCTATTCGATTATTCGACTATTCGCCTATTTTAATATATTCGTATTCGTATTCGCAAGATTCAAGCAAATATTTCTCGAATATTTTGCACAAACATTTTCCAAAAAAAAAAAAAAAAAAAATCATACAAAAAGTTTAAAAAAGTACATAAAATGTACAAAAATATATAAATTTATAATAATTTTTATTTAAAGACCGAAAGCCCTTTATATTTGACGAAAAATAATAATCTTCTTTAAAAACAAACGAAAATTATATTTCGTAACTATCATTTTATCAAAAAAATTGACATAAAAAATAGTGACTTACGATATGCCACTTTCAAAATAAAAAGGCTCATATGTTAATTCATATCATGTTAAATTAGTAATCAATTCTTAGTAGAGGAATGTTGGACTTCAAAAATTGAAGACCTAAAATTTAATATGTCAAAGTCCACCGAGACATGTGGCTGCGCCATCTGCGAAAATATGTTCTCCCAAACAACACTGAATTACTAATTAAAAGAACAACCAGAGTAAGAAAAACGAAATCTCAAAGTATGTATGTATGTAAAATAATTGAAAAATTTTCATTAGTGGTATTCGATTTCGGTATCTGAATGTCATAATAATGATAAATACATAAAGTAGTGTGACAGTTTTTTTCAATTGTTGTCACTGACTCAAAGGTAGGGATTTTTTCCAATTAAATTTTAAATATTAAGTTTAAGGGATGTAACGATACGCCATTTCGCCGATCCGATACCGATACCGATACTCAAAAATAAATATCGCCGATACCCATACGTATATTGAAATTGAACTCAGGTAAAAATTAACAAAACTCAAGTAGAGTAATTCTTCTATTATACAATATAACAGGGTTTATTAATGAGCCATTCAAATAATCAAAATTTTCAATACATTTCAGTTTCTAAAATTCCAATTTTCAAACTACAAAACATCTGTAATATTTATGATTTTACAAAATAAACGTTGGCATTCAGTTTAGATTGGCTCAAGATTTAAAATTGATATTAATAATATTTTTGTTTAAAAAAAAAAGTGTTCTCAAATTTTGCGGAGATAGACGATTTCTCAAATCCGTTTGAAGCAGACCTGCAGTGGAAAATAGTCTCTCAGATGCGACAGAACTCATTTGAAAACTTAAGTATTTCTGCGCCATTTTCTTTAAGTTTGGGTAGGATATGTCATTGCGCCAGTAAACAAGATGGTCTGCGTCTCTAGGAATATTAGGAGATCTAAGGTATCTCTCGACTTCTTCGTTAGCAGAACCACAGCTTAGGATGGATAGAGGCTCATCCTCCTCGGATTTTCTTATAATTTTTTCACATACGCTCCAAAGGCGACTACTTCTCGTAGACTTATCAGAACTTTTGCGAGGTGTAGAGAGGACTGTGTCTTCTACACTTTCGGAATGTAGAGTCATGTCAAGCAGCTCAATAAGAAGTTTTTTCGATAGGATTGAAGTCGATTGTCTTTGAAATATTCGAGCTTTGTATCGAGGGTCAAGAATTGTAGATAAATAATAGGTTGTACCAACTTTTACATCGCTGAACTAAATCATCGCATGCATAAATGAATAAAAGAAAATCAAGACGTATTCAAAGTGGTGATGTTATAAGCACAGTTTTTATTCTTTTTTTGTGCAAATTAGAGGTTCGTATGTCAAAATTTGTACATGTTGACATAGGGGCTGAGATGTTAGTTGTTATTTTAAGTTGTAATTGTTGTAGAATTACCACCACTTGTATTAATGCGCTTTGAAAAAAATCTTAAAACATACAAACACATAAAAGATTTAGCATTGAAAGAACATTTCATTACTATGATGCAAAGCAAAATAGAAGAAATAATTTCATTATGTATTCTGTTTTGATTTTATGTTCTGCTTTTAATATGTTATTTCTCATAGTTGTCATGCAAAAAAAAGAGTTGAAAATTGAATATTTTGTTCAAAAAACTCTAAAAAAAAATACAAGAAGTATCGGCGTATCGACAGTAAAATATCGCCGATATCGATATATCGGAAAACCAGAAGTATCGCCGATATATCGGTATCGGTTGCATCCCTACTTAAAAGTAATATTCCTATTCGGATTCGTATTCGTATTCGCGAATACTAAAAATTTATATTCGTATCATCACTATATATGTATATTACTAGCATACCCGCCCGGTACTTTGTTACCTGTAATTTTTAAAGTAAAAAATACCTACATTCAAATTTTGATACGAGTATTTCTGGGGCCATGCTTAAAAATTTCCCTTTTTGGGCCGTATTTTCCCCTTTTTAGCTCCTTAAAGCGCGAAATTCTAAGAATCCCTATTGCGGTTTGAATCTGCCTCCCAAAAGGATCCCACATTCCAAATTTTATATTCCTGGACCATTTTTAAAAATATTCCCTTTTGGGACGCTTTTACCCCTTTTTATCCCCTTAAAGTGCGAATTTCTAAAAATTTATATTTTGGTTCGAGTCTACGTCTTGAAAGGAAACTACATTCCAAATTTCATATTCCTGGGACCTTTTTTAAAGATTTTTTTAAAAATGTAATTTTTCGGCCGTTTTTACCCCCTAAAAATTCGAATTTCCAAAAATCCCATCTTAGTGGATCTACACTCTGTAAAAGAAACTTACATGCCAAATTTCAAGTTTCTAGGTTCAGAGGTTTGGGCTGGGCGATGATGAATGAGTCAGTCAGTCACTCACGCAACTCTTATATATATATAGATACGAGTATATATATACTTATCTAGAATATAATATGTAAACAATACACATAATATGTGTGTATCGGATGATAATATATGTTCTATATATTTTAGTTAATATGTATTTAAGTGCTAATTTATTTATAGAATGGAAACTTTACTACAACGATTTTTTTTACTTTAAGTCCTGATAAATCTAACATTTACTAGCGACCAGTTTGGGTGACTTCCACTAGTTTCAAGGTTACGATAGATCTTATTCACAAGTCATAACTAGCGTAGCAACTGCTCTCCCTGCAACTGCAACCCTGCATATTTGCAAATAGAGTCAACAAAATATCGATAATATTTTGAACGATTACAGTAAATTAATAATTAAAAAGATTGTAAAGCTATTGAAAACAATTTTTGTTCTTTAAAAAACTCATATAATTTCTAAAAAAAAGTAATTTTTGTTTAACCAACTGTGAATAACTTAAATTGACACTTAAAAACGTTACCAATTAGTTATCATTTAAGAATATGCACCAGTGTTTTCTTGCATTTGTATTAAAATTTTTATATGAATTTAGTTATGTACAAGCTGACAGTTATTTTGATATTTCTTATTTCTATTGTGCTAATTTTTTTTTTTTTAACTTTTTTATCAAATGAATAGAACCAGAGGAAGGATAGAGACTAATAATATGGAAGTTTTAGTATAGATTTTATTTTGCGGCTGATGCATAACGAATACTAAACACTGTATAATAAAGAGTTTTTTAACATTAAAAAACCAGAAAGGCAAAGCTTAAGTTTTATGACCTTCAAGTGTCTTGATCCTGTCATCGTTACAGGACTAGATTTGCAAACTTCGTCTCATTTAAAAACTGTAAAGACTGTAGTAATAACATGTAAATATGCCGTTTAAATATACATATTTCAAATCTGGAATATTATTTTGGCTTGCCTTTAGTTTTTGTTACGACTATGCAGCTTAAGTAACGTATTTTAGATCAGTTAGTTTAATTTTATGACAATAAAACTGACTGATGCGACTTTAAAGATTAGCGATAGAAAACAATATTTGCTAATTTGAAAACTGTTTTTGTTTTCTAAACTGAATAATAAATTTGGGGCCAAATTTCTCTGCAGTATAATCTGACTTTCTTAAAAAACAATTTATATTTAGATAAAGCAGCTCTAATAATTTAGAAAAAAACCCCCTTTAAATAGCAACCATAATCGCATATTTTTGTTTAAATGCTCTAAATAGATTAAAAAATAACTTAAATGTTGTGCAAAATGTGTGTATATAAACAGATTATATCCTTGTTTTTACTCAGTTTAAAATTGAAAGTAAAAGTCTCTAACTCAAGAAAAAGTTAAAAAAAACAATGAAAGTAATAGGAATATTATCAATACTTTTCTTTGCTTTCTTAATGCTGGCCGAAATTAAATTTTCTCAAGCAGAAGAACATAACAAGAGTTTAGATCAAATCTCTCAAGGATTGCGTAAAAAAGGTGGACCGATTTTGAATAGACAAAAACCAGAAACATGCTCTATAAATCGAGGCTTGTGTACATCACATTGCAGATCTAAAGAATTTAAAAGTGGTCACTGTAACAAACAAAAAGTTTGCGTTTGTCGTCGTTAATAATACGTTTATGATGTTTTTAGTGGAAACTTTTTCAATATTGTATGTTTGTATATACATATGTATGTGTACCAATCAATTGTATCATAAATCATTAAAAACAATAAAAAATTCTAAAAATATTTAAAGTATTTGCAATAAAATATATATGGGTTTTTTTTAAATACCAGCACAGTGGAATGAACATATAATTTGGTATTATTCTACAGGGTGTTTTTTTTTTATAGAGGTAAGTTCTAAACACATAATGAAGGCCCGCATCGGTCTACCCGCCATCGTACACAGGAATTGGATATGAGTCCATCCAACTTTATTGAAGACTTTGCGAAAAGATCGTGCAAGAATTGAACCCACACGATCACGTAGCAAGGCGTAGATTCGGCAAATGGCACCAAAACAAGATTTCCATTGATCCAGATTTTCATAAGCAAATTTTGTTTAGCAAAGAAGTTCACTTTTATTTGAATGGATAAGTCACTAAACAAAACTGCCGTATTTGGGGTGATAATAATCCTGAAGTGTAGATTGAGATACCGCTACATCCACAAAAACTGATTGTTTGTGTGTGCTTTGTGGGCTGGTAGAATTATTGGTCCGTACTTCGTTAAAAACGATGCTGGTCAGAACGTTAAAGTAAATGGTGACCGCTATGGAGCCGCGCCATGATTACTGACTTTTTCGTTTATCAAATGAACAATTGTGATGTGCAGGAGCTGTGATTTCAACAAGACGGCGCAACATATTACACAGTTCCCGCCTTAATTGATTTATTGAATGAAATGTTTGGTAACCGCATAGTTTCACGTATCGGACCTCCAAGGTCGTGCATATAAACGCCGCTAAACTATTTGCTGTGGGGATATGTGAAATCGCTAGTCTACGCCGGCAAGACCCTAGTCTACACCGATGCCGGCCACAAATGTTGGAAAAAGTAATCGAAAATTGGACACCCAGAAGAGACTACTTCCGAGCCAGCCGTAGCGGTCATATGCCAGAAGATTATCTTTCGAAGAAAGTAAATTTCATGTCTGTTGAAAAAATTCATCTTTTTTTATTCCATTTCAAAGTTCTATATGTCTATAAAAAAACACCCTTTAGAAATCGTAAATCTTATTGAGGGAAAAACTTCCCCATTTTTTTTATTTGCTTATTTTTTGTTGTGTAAGAATCACCTCATTGACATTATGATGATACTCGTATTATATACGAGTAGAGAGTATACGAGTATATTTTCTAACTATAAATAGGATCAGCAAAGAATTACTTTACTCTATTTTACAAAACAGCGTCATGAAGTTCATTTGCATTTTGTTTGTCTGCCTAATAGTTATTGTTTCTAAAGTTCATGCTGACTTAACAGCAAAGGAACATTTGGAAAATATAGTGAAGGATAATGAAAAAGAGCCAGAATGTGAAAAAGAAGACTGCAAAGAAGATTGTATTGATCGGGGATATACTATTGGTTTTTGTATGCGTAATAGTTATAATAATAAGATGTTGTGTACATGTGTAAGTTAAATATGTAGAAATGATTTATAATAATGTATGTATCTACTAATGTATGTATGTAATAATGTACACAAGTATATAAATTTAAATAAAATAAAATAAAAAATATATTGATGATATTTTTAAAATATTTTTTTTATTTATATATGAAAAGTAATATTATCAGGCTCAAGTTCAGTTTTATTGAATTAATGAAAATTCAAAATTACTAAGAGTTTTTTTGTGTTGGAAAATATTATTATTTATATCCAATCAGTTTTTAGCAGAACGTATTAGTACTGATTTCAAGGCCACTACACCTCTCATCAGCGTTCAATTGTCCATCTTTACAATTTTCGTAAAGTGGATACTAATTGAGAAGAATATCAACTATTTAACCAGTTTTCAAGAGAAATAGAATATGAGAATTAATTTTTAATTCATTTTTGATTCTACCTTGAAACAGTGCTGGTTATAATAATAATATTTAATAATAATAATATTTTTTTATATAAATTTAAAATAAGTTTTTAATCTTAAACCCATTTTAATTACGGAGATGAACTCTGTGCTTGCAGAACGATTACCATGAATTAATTTTTTGTTTAAATTTTCTTTAAATATTTGTGTCATAAAAAGAATTTAATAAAAAAATTCATTTATTTTCATCGCCTGTTTATTTTTAATGTTACGTATTTTTAAAGATTTGTAAGTTGATCTTTAAAAAAAAAAAAAATTCTTCATAATCTTCATTAGTGATGTTACGAATGCTCGTATTCGTATTCGATTATTTGACTATTACCCTATTTCAAGATATTCGTATTTGTATTCGCTAAATTCAAGCGAATATTGCACGAATAATTTACGCATATTTTCCAAAGAAAAAAAATACATCAAGTTTAAAAAAGTACATAAAATATATTAATTTTTATTTAAAGAAAACCTTTCCTTTTGCCATCTGAAAAAATATGATCTCCCAAACAGCGCTGAATTACTAATTAAAAACACAAACAAAATAAGAAAAACGAAATCCGAAAGTATGTAAGTAAAATAATTTAAAAATGGTCAGTAGAGGTAAATTTTAATGTCATTATGCACGCTCATAATTGAAGGTAAACATGACTAAATCCAAGATTTTAGTTTTTCGTAGTGGCCCAAGGATTTCCAAAAATCTAATCTAATCTAATGGTGAAGACAGAATTGAAATTGTAAACTCATATAAATATCAGGGGATGAACCTTTGTTACAATTTAACCTTCCGCGATCATTTGGAACACAAACTTTTTACGTCAAAACTGGCAATTACATCGTACTGGGGTAAATATGTGAACCATGCCAAAATTTCAAACAATAATAAGCTTAGAATCTTCAGTGCTGCTGCCCGTTCTATTATGTTTTATGATGCGCAAATATGGGGTTACAAAAAATATGATGCTGTTCTTGCCTAGCAATTTCCCAAACTACATGCTCTTCCTAGAAATTGTCCTTAACTCATTATTTGTGGATACGTTAAAACTTCATTTGGATTACATAAATAAAGTACTTAACATGTCGCATAATAGACTACCTCGAAAACTTGCTGAAATTGTAATCGATAAACATACTTTTTGGGCTGAGGAATGGACAAGCCTGTGTTCTACAATATATTTCTTACCACTAAATAATTCAATTCCGTTTAGCAAATATTGCAAGGTAATTTTATCTCTAAATACCTATTTTTTCCATTTTCAAACCTCACGCCGGCACTAATGTATACAATCGAATGTAAAATGATTTCCAAACTACAATAAACAAACGCACAACTGTGTTATTGGGGAATCCCTTAAATCGCGTAAGCTGTTGGACCAATTGGTTTGTACACCATACGTACGCACCACAAACATTGCAAGAATTAGTATTGTCAACTCTCCGAAGCAGAAGCGTAAATTGTAGAAAAAACGTTAAATTTAAAACATTATGTGAGAGAGAAAATATTTACCATACCCACATTTAACTATGTTATGTGATATAGTAAATATGATAAACCGTGCCTTGTTGTTAAAGCGAACAAATTCAGATTCTTGGCCAGATTATTTGTAAATTATGACATGAAAAAATCGGAAAAAAATAAGCTAAATGTCGGTCCAAGAGAATTTTTTTTTTGTCAAGCTGGTGTCCGCGTCCGCTCATGAAAATCGTCCGTTCAAGGGAAAACGACTGCAATGCTTTCCTTATGGAGCGCTCTCGGGACCTAGCAACCATGTCCGTCTAAAAGTGGTGTCCGCTTATGGGGAGTGTCCGTTAAGAGAGATTCCACTGTATTTAGTTCTTTTAAGTTATTACTAGTTGGATTCGAGTCCTAAAACTACTTGATCTTAATTTTTATTGCGCAAGAAGAACACAATTGCAGTACTATATTTGTTATATACAAACTCATTTATTAAAATATTTGCAAATAACGATTTTTATTTTAACTTTTATACACACATATTTGATTAGCCGCACTAAATTGTTTACACTTGCCTGCAGGTTTTTTTTTTTTTAAATAAGGCCAGTAGTCACTAATAATGCAAAACATTATCAAAAGTTTACAAACATTTTAAGAAAAAGAAGACAAAAACAAATAACTAAAAATGTTTAAACAAAAATTCATCACCATTTGTTTGTCCGTGGTCTGGGACTTAAAACAAATACAGTGAGTCAGTGTTTAACACACACCAGCCAAAGAGACAGAAAAATGTTTGAAGTGGTTGAGAAGGTTAAATAATGACAAAAGTTTGAAAAAGAGGACGACTCATCATAATGCCGGTTCATGTTGCCAGTAACACTGTACAAACATGTCTTATCAGGCACCACATCAGCAAAAATTGCTGTCCTTATAAATTAACTTTAGTAAAATCCCCAAAAACATCTAGAATATAAACCCAACTACCGGAGAGTTTAAAACAAAAGTAGAAAAAGTTGAAAAAATAAAAGAAACCGTAGGAATTTGTCAACTCGTTGGCTATAAAACAAACAAAAGAAGAGCAAAGTTTTTAATAAAATTTTCATTTTGTGGCGTGTTAAGACAAATATTTCACTGTGTTCAGTTTGTCAGAGTAAAACTTGTTTTTTTTTTCATCTTTTTTTGTTAAAAAAAAATATGCCATATGTGGCGCTTTATTAATTTATGATAGAATTATCAGTGGGATGAAAATTAATATTTTTGTAAATTTATTGTCAGGCAGGCATCGATGACACACACAGTAAAGAATAGTTTCACATAATAAAAAATATGCGGAAGAAAGCATGTTGCGGAAAACCATAATTTTAACATTTACTTTGCAAAGTTAAAGTACACTTTAAATATTGGGATTTTCATACAAAATTCCTACATTTTAAACTAATAAATATGTTTAATAATCATTTATAAATATTTGGTTGATTAAACTTTAACTATACGACTATCACCAATAAACACATTTATTTTTTATCCTTTTATGAATCTTTTACCCAAAATTTCATTACTCTTAATTATGTAATTTAGTTATCTCAAGTGCTTTTTAAATTTCGACTTTTGTGGTTGATTGTCGGTTTTGTCTTGTGTGCATTTGTTGATATAATTTCGTTAATAGGGCTTTTTACTAAACAAAATTACCTTTAACAACCTTCATTTTCTGCCTCCCACTATTTGCAAACTAATGAACCATTAAAAGTGCAACACACACACACAAAAGATATACTCCTTTAACTTCTGCCTTCACACAGAAATACTAACACAAAATATCATTACAAACTAGTGATGTTACGAATACTTGTATTCGTATTCGATTATTCGACAAATTCAAGCGAATATTTCTCGAATAATTTGCACATACATTTTCCCCAAAAAAAAAAAAAAATCATACAAAAAGTTTTAAAAAGTTCATAAAATGTACAAAAATATATTAATTTTTAATAATTTTTATTTGAAGACCGAAAGCTCTTTATCTTTGACAGAAAATAATAATTTTCTTAAAAAACTAACGAAAATTATATTTCGTAACTATCAGTTAAAAGTTTAAGTCTTATATGCGCCGTTTCTTTTGAAATTGGCATAAGTCACTTTTTCCAAGAAATTGAGTTAATGGGAACACTACATACAATTGAACGGTATCTTTACATTTGTAAAAAAATTGTATTAAATAATAGTGACTTATGCCACTTTGAAAATAAACGGCTCATATGTAAATTTATATCATGTTAAATTAGTAATCAATTCACATCAAAAATGGAAGAACTAAAATTTAATATGTGAAAATCCACCGAGACATGTGACTGCGCAATCTGCGAAAATGTGTTCTCCCAAACAACATTGAATTACTAATTAAAAGTGCAAGCAGAGTAAGAAACACGAAATATCTCAAAGCAGGTATGTAAGTAAAATAATTTAAAAATGTTCCGTTGTGGTCTTCAAATTCGGCATCTCAATGTCATAATAATGATAAATACCTAAAGTATTGGGACAGTTTTTTTTTCAAATTATTATATTATTACTGGATCTAAACCTTAAAAATAATATTTGTATTCGGCGAATACTGTTTCAAATATTCGTATTCGTATTCGCGTATACTAAAAATTGATATTCGTAACATCACTATTACAAACACGGTTGCAACCGTAGAAAATTCCTGCAATAGACAAATACTATTACTCGAAATAAATGACAGTATCATCAATTTAAGTAACTCAACATCGAGTAAAACTCCCAAAACAAAAAATATGTGTAAAAAGAAAAACTATTTTTCATTCATCCTGCCACATATCTACCGCTTTTACCTAAAATTGTCTCTTTCTAGCTTCTCTTGAAGTCAAACTGATAGAAAAAAAGTAATTTTTTTTTTTGGCAAAAAGAAAAAATATATTTTTACAAAATTGCATAAAATTACTTTATCTGTACACAAAATGAATGAAAATTTTTCTATTAGTGGTTGATGATGATGATGACGATGGTGGTACGAGTACACGACTTGAAGTTCTTACCATCGCTTTGATATTTAAGTTTAAATTTATTTCAAGATTTTTTCAAAAAAAAAACTATCTATTTGAAAATGTTTACATTTACTGCAACTATTAAAAACCTTGGAACACATAGTGGAGGCAGTACCATTACATCGTGTTGAAAATGCTCATGATGTTGATGCTAATGTTGCAGTATGTTGTTAAAAGTAAACGTGCAGACACATAATAATGTGGGATAAACTACTCTTTATAAGAAATACGAGCAACAACAAGAATATAAAGAAAAAAACTAAATTCGTAAACAATTTCCATATGTTTGCATTTATTTTCTCCCCGGCAACAAAATGTTGGAATTTATAAGGAATGTTTAAAGAGCCAGAGAGAGAGTGTGATGAAGAAAAACTTTGATGGTTTTGAAAAAGTAGGAGTGTGTTTATAATAAAATTGCACTTAATACAAGCAGCACAATTGATGATATGATAAATAATGATAGTATTTCAAAAATAGAATTTATAGCAAAGAGTATGAAAATTAAGTATGTTAAATTGCATTGCACAATGAGGCAGAATGCTAAATAATTTGCTAATAAATTGTAATAACGTATGGGCAATGTCACCAATTTTTCCATAATAAACATCTATCATCCTAATTGAGTTTTATCAATTTTTACGACGACTATTAAGTGTTTAACAGAGATCTTTTAATTTTTTGTGGTTTGCATCTTAGCTAGATAAATTTAAATTGATTTCCACACACGACTCTCAAACGTAACTTTCTTAAGTCAAAGTTATTTTTTTCTTTAATTTAAACAAAATTAAGATTCATTTACACAAAATGTCGGGCCAAAAACTATGAAATGTGCCACAACTACGTCGTTTTTACTTAATTCCCTTTTGAAGTTGCTTTCTGCGTTCATACGATGAAAATAATGAAAAGTAACAAAATAAATAACAAAAGTAAGAAAAATAATAAAAAGTAACAAAGAGAAATATAAAAAAAGTCTTGAAAACCACAAATCGAGTCTTTTTCTTCCCTACACCGCTCACTTACAAGCAAAAATAGACGTCGAAAAAGCGACGTCGCAAAAGTCATCGTGTGAATTTGGTGTTAAGCCGTGTGTGCAGACATTTTATTAATTACATATTTTACTTCGCCGACGATTCTGCCTACCGACGAAGGACGGCGCTGTGGTGAACATTAGCTTGGAACGATTTCTATCACTGTCGTGATCACTAAAACAGTTCGACAACTATTAATACCACACAATTAGAATATTCTGTAAAATGCCGCCTAATATTAGATAGCCCACTTTGGAAGAACGAAAGGTAGTTATTTTGAAGCATTTATAATGAAAATCGGAGCTCAAAATATCAACATTCAAATCAACGGTGCGTTTTCCAGATGTAAAGAAAATATATTGATTGCAAACAAGCATCGTGAGACGCGATCCAAAAGGATATGATTATGTTTTTAAGAGAAGTGAAAGAAAATCCTTTTATATCTTCACTGAAATTGACCGCAATTGTTAAATAAGCTTTTAGAACAGAGGTAAGTAAGCCCACAAATAATAATAAGACTTTAATAGAAAAATTTATTTGAACTTAAGAAATTCCTCATCATGTTTAACTGTTTATCTTGAATTTTTTGTATATATGAAAAGTATTATTATCATGCTCAAGTTCAGTTTTTATTGAATTAATGAAAATTCAAATAACTAAGAGTTTTTATTTTGAAAAACATTAGTATGTATGTATGTATGTATAACCAATCAGACAAGCAGAACGTATCAACTTATGTAAAGTGGATACTAATTGGGAAGGAATATAAACTATTTAACCAGGTTTTCAACAGAAATATAATACGAGAATTTTTATAACATTATTTTTATTCAATTTTTACATATTGAAACAATTTTGGTTAGTACGAAATTCCCCATATCTGATTGGTTTATTCGTAATAATATATAAAAATATTAAATCTTTTGTCTTGCGCCATAATTTACATCTTTCTTTCATTACATACCATTAAGTTGTTTTTTTTTAACAGTAAAAAAAAAATTAATTTTAAAACCATGAAATTTTTATATTTTTCTTTACTTAAAAATCAAAATCCTTAAGATTATATTGACGAGAAACAAGTTGGTAATTTTTGGTTTTTTTCTTGCTAGTGAGCGGTGGCTAGCCTGTGGAGGACAATATTCTATGCGATCCTGTCGTATAAGATGTTACGTGATCAGCGGTGTCAATTGTCCGTCCGTAATATTGTCAACCTATTTGTGCAATATATGTCTTCTGGTTTATTTTACTAAATTTTTCTCTTTTTGCTATTCATGAACTATTTTGTTTGTATATTGTTGACATATTATCACATACATATGTAGCATTAATATATGGTCATTTTTTAGGAGGCCGTCGAAAGAAATACAAAATTCTAAGGCTGAGCTAGTGCCACGTTAAAACTTAAAGCACACTGAAAAATCCAGCAAGCCGTTAAAATTGTTTGCCAATGAAAAATTTATATATGTAATAGCATGAAGAAGGGGGCACATTTTAGCAACATGACCCGAAAATAGAAGCTAAATAGATTCTCGACGTTACGTTACAAAAAGAGGACTTTTATATGGAAATGCCGATACAAAATATAAATACAATAAAGTAATAATCAAAGCGAATTCAATACTAGTTGGCCATACTAGCCTACGTCATCATCAGCTGTCCAAAATCAATCAATCAATCAATCATATTTTCACACAGTGTTGCAAATTTTTTGATAGATTGGTAGTTTTGTCACAACGAACTTCGGGTTGAGTTTTTGTTTTTCTTGTTGCATGGTTATCTATCTAGTATTGAATTCGCCTTGGTAATAATATCACTAATTGTTCTTTTAATTTATTCGATCTTCTGATTTTATTTTGACTATTTTTTAAGTAGAAGATTCACTTTGTTTATAAAATAACAATGGAAAATAAATTATATAAATTTGTCGTGTTATTTTTATATGAAAAGTGGATTTTTTTTCCATTAAAAAAATAAAGTCATTTAAAAAAAAAAAGAAAAATTTATTTCAATACTAACTGTCCGACGGCCCCAGATTTCAAGTTGTTTCAAAGATCGAAAGAAAATCATTTTTATATTTCTAAAATTTTAATTTTTAAAATATTGTTATTACGTTTTAAAACAATGCATGTGACAACACTGTTTATAAACGTTTACGTATTTTAAGTAACTAAAAAAGTTTAGAGTTGTCCACAATGTTAACGTATCCTCAACATTTACCTAAGAGTAATGGATCTTTAATTTAGTTGTTTTTGGAAAAATTATCCACCATAAAAGATATATTTTCTCTGAGATACCTATCAAGTGCTTAAATTATTTATTTGTTTTAAAAATTTAAATTAGAAAACTTTGTAGAATAACTATTATTTGATTTACTTTAAACCGTAGAAAATCAAATTCTAGTGAAACCATTATTAAAGCCATACTCTTGTAACATAAGTTTCTTAACCAAAAATAATATACACCAAAATAAAATATACAAAAATTCTATATATATATATACATGTATGTATGTGTATGTATGTATATGTATAATTATTTGAAAACTTTTCACAACAGATACAATATTTTACTAAAGTTGTCTGCTGAACAACAAAAACCAAAACACTACTTGACCATAAAAATCATATTTTATTCAAAAGCACATATAAACACACACCTATCTTTTATATGTATGTTAGTGTGTTTTAGATTTAAAATATTTTTTTTTGTATTTTGGGTGGAGTTAAACTAAAAATAATCTAAGTACAAGTTTTGAATAACTAAACCGAACTAAACTAAAGTCAGTTTTTTATATGATGACTTTGTAACTCATCCCAAAATTTAGGAGCCCCTGCTTACCTCCCACCATTGTACTCAGTGTAGTCTGCGATGTACACCATTTGAAAAACATAAAGGATTCATGTTTCTCATACTTGATGACGACAAGCACTCAGGTCAGTGGTGTGTATGCGAGTATTTCGAAATGTATGAAGAACAAAATATAATCTGAGAGAAGCAGAACATTAGCAAGGATTATAGTATTGTGTGGTCTGCTTCACATGTTTTTTTTTTTCTAAGTCTTTTTATATAAGTATTTTGCATATAAAGATATGTTGTATGCGATAAAAATAGTAAAATAATAAAGTTTCATGATTATCATCATCATCCTTTAAACACAACATAAGACTTTTCTATTTTGAATTCATATTTTTATACTTTTTTTTTCGAAAAATAATGAGAACATTATAAAGTGTGAACATGTTTTGAGGTTATGTTTGATCCTAACAGCAAAAAAAAAAAAAACATTAAAAAAACAAGTAGAACATATTTTTGAAATTGACCTTATCTTAAGTACATTTTGTTTCAAAACAAATGCTTGGTACTCGTATAATTTCAGGACACTTCTTTCCTTTGTGACTTTCAGTGCCAATAATAAGAATTTAGCTGTTAATAATTGTTATTAACATGAAAGATATTTTAAAGAACGAATATTTTTAAACGTGTTAAAACGCAAACCCTCAAATATCTCGACTTAAAAACAATGTGATTTATGCCACTTTCAAAATAAACGGCTCATATAGCATTGATTCATTGTTGTTGAGTTTAAACTACATTTATCTTTAGTTTAAATAAACCAGCCGTTAATCGAATTATTAACCACAAGATGAAGTTTGTATTTTGTTTAAATTTAAGTTTAAACTTTTGTAGTTGTTGTATTAAAAATATTCAGTTTTCTTTATTTTGATCTTGTTGAACCAATATTAACTTGTAATTTATTAGGTTTATACAAATAATTTACCTCTTTTCAAACTTTAAGTCAAATTAAAATCATAACTTTGATTAATTTAAACATTTTCTTTTCAAATAAGTTTTGAAATAAAACCAAATCTATAACTAAGTCAACTACAAAGTTTGTACTTAGAGTGTGTTAACTTGAAACAAGTTTTTTTCTTTTCAAATCAAAACAAACTTTTTTACAAGCCGCGGTACTTTTTATACACTTAAAACTAATTTCACTTGCATTTAGTCGTATGAAATAAATTTTACTTTAACTTTTGGCACAAATAAAGGTAAAACCTGTAAAACTAATTTCTGGGCGTTTTAATGGAATGTTGGTTGTTGTACAAATTTATAATGGAAAAATAGATTGCCACAGCAGAAGTTGTATGGCAACAAAACAACCGAAAAAAACAAACAAACAACTAACTAGAATTAACTAGTTTTTGTTTTTTTTTTGTTTTTTTTTTTAATAAAGATTTTATACTCATAACTAGTAAAATAAGCAGAGAGATTTGCTAACATGCAAATTTATTTCTATTTAGTACAAAACTGTAACTGGATGTATTTTATAGTCGTAGCTACAAGCTTTCCTAAACAATCCATAGAACAAGCCACAATTATTGTGACTGCCAACTCTCAGGGTTTTGCAACCAAAATCAGCCACGAGCTCCAACAGCGGCGACAGTTGGTGCAGCAAAATCTACTGGTATAGTTTTTCAACAAGTTGAAATTTGTAGCTGACATTATAATTGTGTACAAGGGTTACTCTGAAATGTGTCACTGTGTGTGGGTGAAATAATGTAGTGTGTGGTTGGTGGCTTTGAAAAAAGCTGTTGGCATACTTCGCATTCCGCCGAAACAAAATGGTTTCAACAGATAAAATAGACTATAAGAGAAAAAGTTACAAAACTAAATTTTTATAAACAATAGAAAACGTTAATAACAAATTCTCTCATAAATTAAGTTAAAATATAAGATGGGAGTAAAAAACAACATCCATCATAGGATTTCGAATAAGTGGTGTTCGATGTTTCTAAGCAGAAATATCAAAAGCTCAGCCTTAAATTAAAATTCTCTTCAAGTCGTACTTATGTTTTATCTATGCTATTTGAACTGAACGATTGCTAAAGATAAAGTACACTTTAAAATCTGCTTTCTCTCATAAAATTTATAAATGAAAGCAACTGTAACTTTAAATAATGGTTTAAGTTTAGTGAAATTTAACATTAGAAGGTGCTCTTAAACGAGCAATGTAACTTCTTGAAATTGTAGCATATTTGAAGTAATAAAAATAAAGGGTAATCTAACAGGTAATGTAATTTTGATGACATAATTTTGACAATGAGCTGCATCGAATGAGAGCTGCACAAGAAGTGAACTTCCGAAAGCAACACCTTAGAAGTAAAATTAACAGCGACCAAATAATAAGTAAAACAAAATTAAAGGGTATTCTATCAGATAGTGTAATCTATAAAGTACTCTGTATCTTATGAAATTTTCGCAATTAGTGTATTATTATAGAAACTAAAACATGAGTCAAAGTATATAATTTAAGAGCATGCATTCGAACAATACAACGACCAAGAAGAAGAAATGGCAAAAATGACAAAACACGAAAAAATTATAGAAATAAAAAATAGCGAAAATGAAAAAATAATATAATCTATTCCGTTCGGAATACTGTCAATTCCGTATTTGTCATTGCGTTCGAAATCATTGTTGGTGCTTTAGATTCCAAATGTTTTCATCAATCCGAAAAAATTTGCTTAAGCAAGTTTTATGTAACCAAATTGGCAACATCAGGATTTTCACTGTATAACATGGCAACAAAAATTCCTTTGATATGGCAGTGCTTCACAAATCAATTACGGAAATTTTATTTTCCTGTAAACATTTTTGTAAAGAGTTTTAAATATTTGTAAAATAGAGGGTTAGAAATTATTTAGAATAAACTTTTTTTGAAAAATCAATAATAAAAACACATTTGGGGTATTTACACTGTAGTCATAAGTCATATGTCATAAAATAACAGCACACCATAATATGACAAGTGTGAACACCCTGTCATAAATAAGAGTGCTATGTCATAATTGTGCCAGCTGATAAACTTTTAAAAACGTTCCATTTTTAGTCGGCTTAAATGTAAATGTTTTTTAATTGTTAATAAAGAAAATAATAAATTTCCTGTAAATTTTTTAAAATGTCCATTATCAATTAAAATTTTCAATTTTTTTTATCTATACGAACTTGCTGAAGTAAATATAATGAAAAGCAGCTGTTGCCGGTAACATGAGCTGAAATCTTTTTTTGGACGGCGTCCAGTGGAAAAACGTTCACAAGCTGCCAGGCAGTTCAGTTACACAAACACATATTTTCATTCAAGGCGAATTAATTATAAGGTGGATGCAGTGGCGAATTCATTGTCAAATTTGTTACATATTTTCTCGCGCCATTTTAATGTAATTTTTTATGCATGGAGAATTTTGACAGTGTAGGTAATGAATTCGCCGTTTACACAAACAAAATGCCTGTTGTTTGCTTTGTTGTTGAATTATTTTAGTCGTACTGAATTTGCCTTTTGCACGAAAATTACATTAAAATGGCGCGGGAAAATATGTAACAAATTTGACAGTGTAGGTAATGTATAAATTCGCGTGAATTCGCCACTGCATCCACCTTATAATTAATTCGCCTTGGTCGTACATATACCTGGTAATGCATTTGCCTTGTTTTTTAATTCTTGTGGCGGCTTATAAATATTATGGCCGGCTCGAATAAGGAGTTGCATCTGCTCGACTAAGATTTCTACTGTTATTTTATGACAAACCATAAACATACCTCAAAATGTCTTATTATTATATGACTTTTTTGTTTGAAGCAAATTTTTTTAAACTATTGTAAAATAATAAGACATTATGACAATATGACTGATATGAAAACAGTGTGAACACCCCAATTGCTTTATTGAAAGAAATTATATGTATAAAGTTATTGAAATACAGAAAACTCCCATTCAAGAAAACAAAAGTGATGTTGTTCCGAAAATTTTTTTCGTAATTAAATTTCTGAAGCACCAAAATACGGAATGAATTCGGTTTCCGAACGGAATTGTACTCTGTGACATGGCTGATAATAACAGAAAAATATTTTTAAGTGGAGAATTTGTCAAAACGAAAAGAGATACAATATTTACATACATACATATATATTCACCCCTGTGCGCGAAATTATTGTATATTACAGTTTTTCGGCATTGTCTTTTTTTATGCAAATTGTTTGTAAATCCCTCAACTCATCTGCTGCAAAAATATAATAAAAGTAATTCTTATAGTTATGGAGATAACACTATTAACATTTCATCGTATGTGACAGTTTCATTTACCTTGTGGTCAAACTTATCGTATTTGTCATATGCAATACAGAATTATTTGCTACAAAGCAGTTGTTTTAAGACAAACAGTTAGTATGTTCACTCAGAAAAAAAAATTGCTTGGAAATCTCTTATGTCAATAGAATATCAGTTGCATATAATATATATACTTAGGTTACCGGTACTAGTATTCTATGGATCCAACCAACATTCCATGATTATAACCATAATAACAAAATTGTAACCAACATACGTTTGTGAAAACTCTTAAATTGGTTGGGACAACTGAATGAATTATTTTGCTGCTACTAAACGCCAAAATGGCGAGCACAGCTAAATAATTGGAAACGAATATGGTTTGGTTGATATTCCTAACCTAGAACTTACTCAATATTTGTCTTTTTTAAAAAACTCATGTGGCTGAGTTGTCTAAGGCGATGTGTTACAAACTTGTGATTTCTATGTTCGATACCAATAATGGACAAAAATAAAATTTTAAATTCAAATAATTAAGCAAAACAATTTAATTTAGTTAAGTATTAAAAATATCAATTTAATTGTGTTCCGGGATAAAAATGAGCGTATCGATATTCGATCATCGATAAATCGGTTATTTCTTCAATTAAACTAATTAACGCATGTTTTGATAATTCTAGAAAAACGTGAATAATTTTTCCCTAGTAAAGTTTTCACTTTTTACGTATTTGTAAGTATGAAAAACTCGTATGAAAAAAGTTTATTCAGTCCATATTCTCCAGAATGACAACGTGAAAATATTGTTCACTGAAAACATTCCCCTTATCATGAGTAATTGTTTCCCTCGGAATTTTTTCACTTCTCCCTTTGATATTATCACTTTATTTTTGATGAGGAATAGAACAGAAAATGTACGTTGTTCTTCTTATAATTCGAATGTTACAGCTTTCAAAAATATCTGATAATAAGGCACAAACTGATGTTTTCGTCAACAAAATGCAAAAAACAGGCTGATTGCCTGCAGATTTGTGAAGCTCCAATTTGTTGGAATTTTTTCGTTTTGTTGGATTTCCAAAAAGTAGCCGAATTATTTTACCACATAAAAGTTAGAATGCAATAAACAAACGGGGGCAACCAAACTAATGGCTCGATTATGGATAGTAACCGAACTTCAGTTGCGTTGCCAGAAAAACACTAATTAGCAACTGAAACTGGCAGCTCTCAGTTGCCAGTTTCCATGCGTAATACAATTCTCAGCAACTGACAACGCAACTGTGGTTCGGTTGGCATCCATAATAGACCCATAAAACTCCAACAGTGAATATTTAGCTTTGATTTTTTAAGATTTTTTTTTAAATAAATATGTCGGTGTTTATTTTTGAACAAAAATTTCTTTTATTTTTTGTTTTTTAATCTTCTTTCTTTTTTTACATTCACTGATAGCGGGAATAATTTTTCACGTAAGATTCATGATAGCATTTTTCACTTCGGGGGGAATAAAAATTTCAGGGGAACAAAAATTTCACTTGCTAATCACGTGATTATATTTATGTCAAAAGTTCATTTATCTCAACAAAAAAATTTACCAAATTAAAAAATCATGTACTCGTATATATATTTTTATTGAGTTCTCCGAACACACTCAAACTTAAGTCTCTTCAAAAAAAAAAAAAAAAAACAGAAAAAGGAAATGGAAATGGAAATGACTTAAAATTTACAATTCAATTTCTCACTCACACTTCTATACAAATGTATGCATGTACGCCGGTTGCACAAAGAAACAAAGGAACAAACAAACACTTAATCCAACATCAAAACTAGAGATAAAATTATGCAAAATGTAAAAGAAATTCATTAAATTTACAACAACATCGGTTTGAAAAAACCAAACCAATGAGAGGAATAAAACGAAACTGAAAATAAAAAACTGAAAAATGAAATGATAAACAAATTCCACATTAAAAAGGAGGAAAACCAAATCAAAGTTTAGTGCTTTTTTGTAATTGTATTTAAAATAGGAGTAAGCCAAACCGGAGTAGACAAGTATGGCACTACACATATTCCTAAGGAACCTTAAGACTCCCCACAGTGATGCTAAACACATAGATATTGTTATTGTTGCTGCTTTTGTCAATGTGTTAAGAGTCCCCCGTTGGCAAGAGAAAGAAATTGGAAAATAGCAACAACTTAAAATTACAAGGTTTTTAGGTTGTTAGAGTTGTTGTATAAATTTAGCTTGTTGCTGTTAGCTGATTTTTTACTTAATTTTTTTTTTTTTTTTATTAATGGCTAAACACACAAATTTAAAATCTAACATTATAAATATTGAAATGAAAAAAAAAAAAACTTTCTTTTTTTTATTTAAATTTTATCACTCTACAGATAACTAAATTTTTATTGAGTTACTTTTTGTATTGCATACGTTTGGGCATACGTCAATTATTTAAAAACAATGTTGATCTCATTCATTCCATTAACAAGGATTTCTGTTCAAACATGAGAAATTGCTAAGGGCTTTAAAGAAAGAAAAAAAATCGTTCCCACGTTTAATAATCTGATATCCATTGACTTATTTTTAACAAATTTGCATACTATTTGATTTGGAAAAACTTTTTAAACATTTAAATTTAAATTAAAAAAAAAAAACATAGTTTAGAATACGACGGTGCCAGAGGTGACTAACCTGATCAAACATGATCAAGCATGATGCCTTTGAGAGGACCATAACCATTTTCCGGTTTTGAAATTTTCTATATGAGAGAGAGAGAGAGACGTTGACGTGATCACGATTTTCACGAAAAAGATAAAATCAACATCAATTTTGTTTTTAACACAGGAGGTGATAATGATTCGCTTGAGTGCTAATGATGGGGATATGGCGACTTAATAACGACAATAAGTGTAAAACATTTTGTGAAGTTAATTTTCGGCATTCGACAACTTCCTTTGGACTTGCAAGACTACATCGAATGCTGCAAATTTCACGTAACGCTTATGCTTAGCGGGAAGTTCTATAAATACTCCCATCCCACAATTTTTTCTAAACCAAACTAAACTTATGCCATTTTTCGAGAGATTTATTTGTTTTTTTTTTTTTTTTGTTTGCTTATGGACTTCAAACTTTTTTTTATTGGGTTTTATAGAAAATCATAGTTATATTATGATTAAAAACCACCTTTAGGTAAGAAATTTTTTATATCCATATTTTTGATAATATTTTGATAATCCCGCTTTTGGTACTTTATTGAGTACAAAATTTTACTTTTTTTACCCTAATTGTATTGAACTGCTTGCTACACATGTTTTTTTTAAATTAATTTTGTTTTCAGAATATTAAATTTAGAAAGTATTTACATACAGTGATGTAACTAAGTATAGGCACAAGTTGCGCAATAAAACCTAATGCAATTTTTTACGTATTCTGAAAAATCAAACATATACATATTTTATGATCATATAACAGATTATTGTGCGAACCTGCCATTACGGCTTAAGCCCACAGTGCTCTTAACACCGTGTAAATATATGAGTTCACAAGCACCCCCGAGTTACACCGGGGGCACACAAGTTTGACCTCGAGGGTCACATCAGGTGTCAACTTCTAACGCATGGTCTACCACCTATGCCTAAGCACCTTGCTTAAGTGTTCTAGCCATGTAATCTCTTTTATCTTTTGTTGCGCAAGAGCACATAGAGGATTAACATTGGTAGACCGATAATCTACCATCAGTCGAGCATCAGTCCTTAAACCAATACTTCTGCCAGCTTTTGGTAGCATCCATAGTCACCACGTGGACTTCCGAGGACACCTCACCAATAACCGGTCGCGGAACCAACGAAGGTAGTGACATGGCTGCCAGCATATCCTTTCTAAGTCTGTGTTCAGATGATGCAAGTCTTATTTTTAAGCTTATTAGCTTTTAGGAGAGAGAGACAGGGGGAAAAGAAACGAGTACACCCTCTCATGTACTCATTAAATTCGTTTTGTTGTCTTATTCGTAGTGTTAAGTAGGTATACATACATACATACATACATACATACATTCATACAAAATAAGCAATAAGACGAGTGCTGTGTGAACGCCAATGAAAGTTCAAAGAAGAAATCGTGATAAGTTTTGCAATAAGACTTGGATAGTATGAACACAGACTAAAGGAGAAGGAGAATGCCAATACGATATCCATCTCAAAGAGAACAGATATGCATCTCGCAATATCACATCACAATTTGTGTATTCGTGTTTAGGTTACTGGTCAAGCCTTAAAAGAGATCCCCTAATGAATAACTTTCTATCGTCTTTTGTCTTGGATACACTCAACCAAAAAAGCAATTAAATTTAAGGAAAAAATTCGTTGATTCGACGTTGATTTTTAAGAATTTATTCCTTGATCCAACGTATTTATACAACAAAATCAACGTATTTTACTTAAAATCAAGAAATAGGTTATTTGAATCAAAGTATTTGTGTTTAAATAAATGAACGAGTTTCCTAAATTCAACGTATTATACATTAAAACAAAAAACTAGTTCATTATTTAATTCAACGAATAAAATCAAATAATGGTTTCAACGTTGAGTTCATAAATACATAAAATTTTACCTTTGAATTTCAAGGAATATTTTACTGAAACAACGTATAATACGTTGAATTTCAAAGAATTTAATACAAGGAACGGGAGTTCGTTGAATTTATGTAAAACTGTTTCTTTTTTAGTGTATAGACCTTAGGTTCACTTTCACTTTCTACCAGATTAATATCGACTAACTACTTCCTTTTTCTACCTTATATGTACTATTGTTGCTCTGCTGTTTCAGAGATTGGGTAGTAAAATACTCGTATACATAAGTTTTATGGGTAGTTGGTCTAAGATAATGTCTGCCTTTTCCCCAGAAGGCACAGCACCAAGGTGTGGATATCACCAAGATGACAAAACGTACCCTCGGGGTACAAAACAGTTATATTTAGGATACAATAAGAAACCATCTACCAATTTTCTTCACAGGCTTTCTTCACATTCTCGAGTTGGAAAATATACTTGCTCTTGTCCGAGCAATGATAACAGTTTTACACAACCAATTCGGGTTTTCCGATTGATAGCATTTGCTATATTTATAATATTTAATAATGGTTTTCGTCTAGCCATATGAGTTCTAAACAGCTTGATGCAGCAATCTTCGAACAGTTTTAGACTGCATGTCCTACAAGCTGTCTGAACCTTATTTTTCGATTAAATTAAGTCTTTCTTACCATTTGAGCACGTTATCATGAAGTTAATTTGCGCGCACTTGGCACTTTCAAAATTAAAAGGATTTATAAACAACCAAATAATAAAACGGCTACAATCTATAAGCACACCATTCTCAGAATGAGAATTACCTTTATTATAAAAGTGAAGAATAATCATACGCTGAGATTCTGTGATTTTACTTCATTTTTGACTAATTGTTGTAAAATAGTAAATAAAATTGTTTTTCTAATCTAAGTTTTCAACTTTTTACTTGCTGAAAGAAAAGAAAAAGTATAACGGAGAATTCCATATGGGGCCAAAAGTAAAGATCTGCAGGATATACAAAATTTCAATAGAATAAAAGAGTAGCATAGAGTTTTACCTAAAATTTTATTCTTCTTTATTATTTGTCTTTATTATTTTACCAATATTTTATATTATTTTTAGATTAATTTTTATAGTGTAGCTGATCTATATGTGTTTTCCGAAATACGATAAATGTTACAGTGTTCGGGAACTTGTGCCTGCACTTAAATCCGCCACTGTATATAATTTTTAATAAAAACCGCTCACGGGGACTATTACGGAGTTCCTTGATTATAGCGAAAAAAGTACCTGGCAACCCTGATCTCACTAGATCATTTAATAGAAAAGTTTATTTAATATTTAAATGAGTCTTAATAACAACGTCAGTTTAGCGTATACAATAAATCATTTTTAGTTTTTTTAATTTCAAATTCTGATTGATTTTTGATTTAGTAAAGCCTTTTTTTTATGAAGGAAATTCAATTAAATGAAAAACACTTATGTACATATTTACTGCCTGTTTTTAGAAAATGAAAACAAAATAGTGAGTGAGAATTTATATTGAAAAAAAAAACAAATTTTCGTATTTTATTGCTGTTTTCAATATAAATTCTCACTCACAATTTTCTTTTCATTTTCTAAAAACAGGCAGTTAATTTTATTACCAATCATTTGTATTTATACAAAGTACATACTCGTATGTACATATATTATTTTTACACCTACAAATTCTTGTTGGGACATTTTTTACCGTCCAATTTAGTGAAGCCAAACAAAAAGGCGACCTTAATTTATTAAATTTAGCCAGATTAACAAATCGATAAACATAATTGATTGAGAAAATAAACATATAATAAAACCCTGAACAAACCCTTAACAAATTTATAAATTGAATGTTAATAATGACAAATATTAGTGAACCTGACTGAACCAACAAAATGTTAATTGCCTTAAGGTTGGCCTCAATTTTAATAATTACACTCGCAGGGGAATTTTCTTTTACTATTTTATGTTTTTAATGGGATTCTTTTGATTGTATTTTATGCCAATAGGGTCTTTATTGCATACTTTTAGGCGTTGAAGGATCTTAGTTTAATAACAAGAAAATTGTTTAATCTCCATACAAGCGAATATAAGAACAAACAATAGCTGGAGCCGTAAAACAAAAATTCAAAAATGGTAAACTACCATCAATGACCTAAGAAATAGAATTTTATTATAGAGACGCACTAAAGGACAACATAAAACCGTAAGTATTCAAACATGAAGAGTAGAAAAGCATAAAAGTTTCGTAAATTTATGAAAGCGAACAAAAAAATCATAGAAGCCAGCAAAATGAATGGAGAAGAAAAACACCATAATGGTAATAATGTTCTTCTAGCCAAAGTCATTTTTCAAATTGTTAAACAAACCATTAATCACAATGTTGGCTGTTGCTGGCTGCTTGTCTTTTCGTCCATATTTGAAGAAGTTTTTTTCTGCCCAGAGTTTGAAATGTTCTATTGATGCCAGTACGTGATTTTCCAAAAGTAAATTTTTACAAAATTGCTACAAACTAAATAAATTTTTCAAGTTATTTTTTCACTTTTTCTACACATTTTTTTTTTTTTTTTTTTTTGTTGTGTACTAACAACTTGCATTTACTACTGCCAAAATAACTTAAGGATCAAACACATTTCATGACAGTAGCTTGGAAATTGGTGTATGTTTTATGAGTTATGAAATAGTTGACATTTGGAAAATATGTGTGAACAGTGAGTATAACATGTCACAAGCAATTGCAAAAATATTTGTTTTGTTAAGCGCATAAATGGTATTTTCCAGTACATACACATACATACGAGTACATACATACTTTGAAAAAAATAAAATAAAGATTCTAGCAGAGAATAAGAAATAAATCTTTGGATGAAAAATGTGTTATTGGGCACACATCAAAGTTGGTCGATATCAATTAAATAGCAACAAATTACAACAGTGCTAATGGGAATAAACTTATATGAACACAAATAAAAACGAAGATATGTATATATAAATAAGAATTAAATCGATATGAAGGAAATAATTGTGGTAAAAAAAGCGACTGCAAAAAGCCAATCGAACAGAATACAAAATCAAAGCAACTATGAGAAAGTTTAAAATCCGATATAGTTCATTTCTAGTTTATATTTTAATCTCACGAAAGATTCAACTAACTTGGAAAATTTTAAATCTGTTAATTTCTATGAGACCAAACTGCAAGCGTATAGTTTCTATATACCGCAAAGAAATTCCTTCAAACATAAGAAGATTTCAGAAAATCGGTTTATAAATGTAGGAGTTGTGTGAAAATCAATAATATATCGATCTTAATTTTCTTAAAAAATATAGGACCGAACTGCTGAAAAGCCAAAAAAAAGTAAGAAAAGGAGTTAGGCGACAATGAGTTCTACACAACTTGAGACAACTATGGGACCAAACTGCAAGCAAGACTGTTTAATGACAAAAAAAAAAACGATTACGCATATCGGTTCATAAATAGAGGAGTTATTCGGTAATTAATATTTTAGAAGATCACTTTGCACATCAATTTTAATAAAACGTTCTATGGGACCAAAACCTTTTAAAAAAGAAATAGAATTTTGAAAATAGTTTCCTAAATTATACAGTTATGCACATTCAAACACTAAAAGAATATACGCGAGTTAATAATCTCCTTATTTCTCTGAAGTCGTTTAAAAATATTGGATTTGAAGTTCAACTAGTTAAAAAAATCTGTGGCACACAAGTCCAAGACGGAACCCACACCTATAAAACACAAAACTGTTTTTTGGCTAATACCACAACAACAACCCACACCAAGAAAAACAACCGCAAAATGTCTTCTTGACTTACTGCGACAAAACATTAGTTGCAGAAAATATATATCGATGACTTAATATAGAAAGGTCGTATCTCAACTTTTAACTATTTTACAGAAGAAGGAAAAAACTCAATGAAAAATGAACAAACAATATGTAAAAAATGAGTTGGGCTGTTTTTTAATTACTGTAAATCTGTTATTCGTCAACATAGGAACACAAGGAAAGGCAAACAAATACCTACACATTTACAGAGTTTAAATCTATAGCCATAAAATGGAATGCACAAATGCAATAAAATGGAAAAGTTATTCTAATGCAACACAGCAAACAATTACATACATACATATATTTAGTTTTTATCTTAAGTAATATATTTTCTACATAAAATTACGAAGTAAATAGACCATTTTCTCTAATAATACTAATGTTGTAAATGTGAAAGTTTGTATGTTTGGATGTTTGTTCTACTATAACATGAAAACGTCTCAATGAATTGGAATGAAATTTGGTAGCCGGTTAAAACATAGAGTACTTTTTATAGTCTAAAAAGTAGACAAATTATTGATTTTGGTACTTTTTATTTTTTACAAATATTTTTTATAAACTAATTTTTTTTTTTTGGCTGAAATAACAACGAATGGTACTTTTGTAGCTTTTTTTCTAATGAAAATTTCTCTTAGTGGATTTGGATAATTTTTGGTAGACGGACAGTATATGACCCCGATTAAAACATAGAGTACTTTTTATCGTGTAAAAAGTAGACAAATTATTGATTTTGGTACTTTTAATTTTTGTACAAAGATTTTATATATTTTTTATAAATGAAGTTATTTTTGGGGGCTGAAATAAGAAAAATTTGTACTCTTGCTACTTTTTCTTATGCGAAATTCTCTTAGTGGATTTGGATAATTTTTGGTAGACGAATAGCATATGACCCAGATAAAAATATAGAGTACTTTTAAAGTGTAAAACCCAGACAAATTGTTGATTTTGGTACTTTTTATTTTTGTTCAAGTATTGTATACATATTTTAAATATTTTTGGGGGGCTAAAATAGAAAAATGGTACTGTTTTACTTTTGGTGCTTTTTTATTTTTAGTCCTTTTTCGCAGGATGTGGCTGAAATTTTGTAGATAAAAATATAGAGTACATTTTAAAACATGTAAAAACTAGACAAATTTGTTATTTTTTCGTAGTTTTATTACAATAAATTTTAAGTTGAGTTATGGGGGGTAAAGTAAAGAAAACCTGGGGCCAAATTACGGCACTCAATATCGATCGAAATTTCAATACAATTTAAATGTAAATTTCGATAGATATCGAATGATGTTACTTATTATTTTTTTCTTTTTTTTTTACTTACATAGGTATATCGTGATCGAAGTCACTGGTAAAATCTGGTATACAATTAAAATACGCTCAATTGCTGATGAGATGACACATGGGCCTTTGTCTGAACAACAAAAAGTTTTCCAAATATGTATGACTAATTTCTTAAATATGTATTTGTTTGTTCAAAGGTTAAAGATTTTTACGGATTGGAAATTTTGCAATGAAAAATTAGTAAAAAGCGTTACTAAGGGATTGGGGGGGGTATAAAATCTCTGAAAACAGCGTTACGTAATATGTTGACAGCCCCTTATGGGTAACAAATACAAATATAAACAAAAAGCTAAATTATATTGCGTAAAAAAATCCTTCGGAAAATGACAGATACATTTATTTTGTGTAATATTAGCGGAAAAATAAATTAAAAATAATAATTATATTTTTGAGCTGTAAGGGGTCATTTTCTGTGGAAACACCCTTATACTAAAAAAAAAAAGTTATTTTTATACTGTATTTAATAAATCCGATCCCATATTAAAAATAATTTGATTTAAAGGAAATAAAATTTAAGATTGTCTGTTGGCCACGCTTTCTTTGTCAAATTTTCGATAAGTGTGAACGTAGTTTAAGGTTCTTGGGAACTTCTGGCTGAAACTTAAGTGTGTATGTGTAAGTGCTTTGCTTATATTTTTCTGTGTCAATGTTTTTCATTCAGCTTATCGACCGCATTTAAAAGTGTGGTGTCCATACGTACATGCATTCATATGTCACAGGGGGTGTGTGTGTGTGTATTTAAATTTTGCAATCGTATCGATTTATGGCACAAAATCATTGCCACCACATTTGCACACTTGCAGCAGTTACTTTTCTTAAGTTTAAAATTTGTCTCATTATATTTTATTATTAATAGTTATTTAAGTTCAATAAAAATTTATATGTACATACATACCTACATACATATACACATTTAAGTACAGATATGTGTGTTCACTTCGTAACATATTGTTTCTACAGCTCTTACTTTTCTTCCAGAAAATAAAACTTTGTGACATTTACATGTATGTATTTATATACTCGTATGTGTAATGAAAATATGTCGTTAGTGAATTTATACTGACTCGCTTTTTTTTTTTTTTTTTTTTTTTTTAATTAGGACCAGCACTCAGGGGATGACCCCTACGTATGCAGTGCATTGTGCCGGAACTCAGAGAGAGGGATAGAGTAGAGAAGATAGATGTTGAAAATGTAGAAGGCTTAACTCTTTTACAACTCTGCTTTGCGCGTTATGTTAATTTTTATAGCAGTGTTGAGGCGCCTCCGGTGTTATGTAGACGCATTAACTTTGTTAAGCTGTATTGGCAGGCATTTTATTAATTGTTTTACTTCCCGATGTTTCTGCTAACCGACGAAGGAGGGCGATGTTGTGTACATTAGCTTGGAACATCATCAATCGCTGTCGGAACAGTTTTTTAGTGACCAGTGCTATGCCTTCATCATTTAAATAGTCCGACAACAATTAATACAATGTCTCACTAATGTACATTACAGAAATTAATGATGTTGATTGACTTGCTCTGGCCAGGGTTTGAACCCAGGCCCCACGTCATTGTTTGCTTAGTAGTCAACGCGCTAACCACTTCAGCCAACACCACCCTTTTGACTTTGGCACCAGTACGACACTCTATTACCCCCCATACAATGCTTTATGCTATAGACATTTAGCAAGTGCTTGTCATTGAAAATGTACTAGTAACATTGAGAGTGTTAACTAGGTAGAGATTACGTAGTTCTAATTGGACCAAGTAGAGACATTCGAACCAGAAAATTACTAGTACATTTCTATAATTTTAGTCTATACCTGTTAAAGCAAAAAAAAAAAAAGTGTAGACGTATCGTTGACAATGTCATCAAAAAGTCAGCACTAGTCGTCAAATTGGTGACATGTCAGCAATAAGCCCAGTAAGACGTCACCAAACAAGTAGACAAAAGTGGTGACTTGGAGACAATTGGCCCCGAGTTTACTACAGGGTTACTACTAAAACAAATAAAGCCATTGACATCGTTCACGCTACATATTAATGAAGTCATAACCTGTATGTATATCAAATTTATCAAAGAAACAAAGAGGTACCAAAAGTACCAACGTTTCCTCATTTCACCCCCATCAAATTACACACTGCGTAAATGAAAAAATAGATTTTAAATCCCTAAGTACCAATAGTAAAAATTGTGCCATTTTTACCCCGTAAAAAAGTACCATAGGTAAAAAATATAAAATTTTTTACATTTCTGCCCCCAAAAAGTATGTTAATTTATAAAATAATGTATAAAATATTAGTCCAAAAAAAAGTACCAAAACTACCAATTTATCCCCTTCACTCCTTCAAATGTAACCTAAATTTTCATCTGGTCCACATCCTATCCGTATACCAAATTGCATTAAAATTCATTGAGCACTTTTCATGTTATAGGGGAAAAAACATCAACAACACAAATAAAAAAGTAAAATTAGGTACATTAAAACAAAATGCTAAAAGTTTTTAAATAATAATTGTTATACACTTGTTTTGATAACAATTTATCAAATGTGATTGCAAATTCGTTATGCTCGGTATTGTTTTGTAAGTGTATTTTGGGCGCAGGCTAGAATTTTCTGTCTTATTCTTTTTTATACTTAACTAGCTTTTACCCGCGGCTTCGCTCGCATTGAAGCCATTAAATAAGTATCAGAGATCAAGGGTAGGGGTATAATAAAAATAAATTAATATTACAATTATATTTTATTTTTTTTTAATAAAAAGTATCCTATGTTACTTCTAATACCTCCAAGAATATGTGTACAAAGTTTCATGATGATCGGTTTAGTAGTTTTTGCGTGAAAGCGCAAAAAACAAAGGGATATTAACATTTATAATATTAAGTATGATATGATTGTCAAAAAGTGCTTTTAAGAGGCGAAATGTGCGCGGATCCTGTGTGCATAAAGAACTTAAGTATTTCATATCTATTCAATGACATTTCTTATACCCTTCACCAAAAATGGTAAGGGTATTTATAGGTTTGTTATTACGTGTGTAATTTCCACAATATTTACATGAGGTCCATATAATATGTATATTCTGAATCTTTATATATATGGAAGTTGAATGAGAAATGTCCGTTTATCCGTGCCAACTACAAACCATTAAGAGCTGAAAAATAACGTAAGACTGAACCGACGTAAGACAAACAATTTTATTGAATAATGCTGGGAACACAATTGCGACGAACGACGAATTTCGTATAGCACAAAGAATTCATTGGTAAAAGTTCGTAATACGACAACAGCAAATTCGTTCTTATGAGACAGCGCACATCGAACAAACAAACGCAACACTGTATGTTTGAGTTACTACGCTATAACAGTGGTTGCAGAAAATACATGTGGTTTTATACAACATACCCATACAGAGCCAGACAAAACATACTGAAAAAAAACTTCATTTCACAAAATTGCGTGCTTTCTTATGATGTAATCCACACCAATTAGGACAAGTCAAAAAAACACGAAACAATGTAAAAAATCACTATCGCATTTCTGTTTTATTAACGGATGTCTTTTAATTCTCGTTTGGTATGTGTTAGCCTCAAACAATTGTCTTTTACTTGAAAAATGTTTTGTCTTTCGTTGGTATGTGTTCAGCCTAAAGCATAAGCTTACGGTAATTTAAAAAATCTACATAAAGGGTTTTTCAACAAGAACTTTGTTTTCTAAAGCAAAATAAAACATAAAATTTAGATGCAGATGATTAAAATTTTTATTGTATTACGAAGAAAAAAGTTCGGCAATTATGAATAAAAAATGATATCTGGCAAACATCCACCACGAGAGCACGCTGACAAATGTCGATTCTTTCATCAAAGTTTTTGAAAAGTTTTTGGCAAAATGGCGGTTCTATTTCGTTAACTACATCACTTATTTTGAGTTTTAAAGCTGCAATCGATTCGATTGGCTCTGTCCTTAACACGTGTTAAATCACACGATCTGGCTGGCAATTTTGCTTGTTGACATACCCTGACAACTTAAAATGTGCTTCGTCAGAAAAATTTATTTTTTTCAGAAAAACCAGCGGGTTGTTCCTGAATGAATTCAGCGAATCTACGGCGATGTGAATGGTCGGAAATGGTTTTGGATAACCCCAATTATTGAGAACGTCGAGGAATTGACAAATTTGGATCTGCTTCAGCACTGTGGCTCACGGCTGCGATGTTTTCAGTTGAGCGACCCGGTCAAACTCGCGTTGGTGTTGGCACATTTCGTATCGAGCCTGTCGACTCAATATTAACCACCAAATTCTTAATAGCGGTCTCATAAAGACTATTATGTTGTCGGAAAATATCACGAATTTTACGAAATGTAACTTTAACAGAACCACCATTTTCATAATGGATTTTAATTATTTTTATGCGATTTTCCAGCGAAATTGAATTGATTGCAACAATTGCCAATGCATCTACTACGAATACGTCAAAATACTATATGTCAAAACTATCATGTTAAAGTTCTTGTTGAAAACCCCATCACATATACACACATACATATATATAGCTTCGTAAAGGTCGAAATAGCGTTCTCTCAAGCCGGTTCGAAGGATCATAAATAATAATTAAATATTCTACAACCTACTGCCTTTCTTAGACAAAACTAAAACAGAATTTATGTATCACAAGTAAGATAACACCGACGAAGTGGGACCATTTTTCGGGGGGCCTTAGGCGGTACCTAAACATTATTTATGATTTATTTACTTTGATCAATATTACTTCACACTTAATTTTTCAAATAAAGCAAGAAACATTTTGTATTGCAGAAAAATTTTTCTCCTATTTTTTCAAGAATATACATACATATGATTGATTACATACATGGTATGATTTTTTATTTGTACTAGTAAATTTACATCGATCTTTAAACAGGCCCGAAGATATTTTCAAAGATTCTTATGCTTTCATGTCAAACTTTAAAAAGCTTATTAAATTCCTTATTTCCCAACTTGTTTTTTATTTTGTTTTTTTAAATTGTCAAGAAATCTTTGTGGAATTTTTTATGCACCACCAAACTAAAAGGCAATCAAATAGAGAACCACAATGCAGACGTCGCAGCGAGGCAAACCTAATTTTTAAGAGGATTATTGATTGTCATTATGGCAAAACCATCCATTATTTATTTTAGTAGCCTGGTATTTAGTAGGTATACAAGAGCAAATAAAAAAGGAAGAGCTCGTTGTTGTTTTAAGTCTGTATGAAATTTGTAGTACCATTGCATGTCCATTATGGATAGACACAAGTTGTTGTAAGCCTTAATAATACCACTCAAAAACTTATTTGAGTTCCATATTAAAGAAAAGAAAATCAAAACTTAATAGAAAATGTTGTATGTAGTTGTAGAGAATAATAAATACTTTAATTTAACTTGAAAACTTGCTTAAAATCCTAGCAACGTGCCTTTTTTATACATACATACATACATACATATTTACATCCATACATATATGTACATACATTCCTACATGTTTAATTTCATATCCTTTTATTTTATAATTATTTCTTTAACAATATTCATAATTTCCCCAAAACGTGTAGGCTTTTTAATATTAAAAATACTAAAAATTGTAAAAAGCAAATCAACCAAAAAGGTTTTTATATTTAAAATAAAAATATTAATTTAATAAAAAATAATCTACTCAAACTCATTTTTAACTGCCTGTTTTTAGAAAATGAAAACAAAATAGTAAGTGAGAATTTATATTGAAAAAAAAAAAACAAATTTTCGTATTTTATTGTTGTTTTCAATATAAATTCTTATTCACAATTTTGTTTTCATTTTCTAAAAACAGGCAGTAAATAAGAAAGTTCACTCCTACAGTTTGTTTTTTACAAAAAAAAAAATTTAATTGATTTCTACCAGAGGTATTTGTGGATTAAATTATTTTCTGGCGAGCAAATACTATCTATCATGTATTGGAAAAAATTTCCTGGTACTCGTGATGAAATTGAAAGTAAAAAAATATTTGGAAAAAAGCTGAGTGAGCTGAGCTTTTCATACAAAATTTTACACTTAAATCACTTGTTCGTCATTTTATTAATTCAAAACAGCTTTAAAATCGATATCAATTCGATACAGTTTTTGTGATTTATTTAACAACTATCAATTTCGGTGCTGTTTTCAGGTTTTGCATTATATGTGATTTTTCGAATTTTCACCATTTTACGATTTTTGCAGATTTCTTTGCACTTTTTAAGGTTTAGCGATTTTTTATTACAATTATGGGCCGTTTAAAATTTTAGGCAATTTTTCGCGACACAAAAATATCACGCCTTGTAACTTTCTCAATATTTTATAAAGTTTTAATTAATATTTCACGCTAAAAGCTCTAAACTTTTAGTAAATTTCTTGCGAGTTTTAAAATATGGTTTGCTTAAAACTGCAAACTTTCCCAAATTTTCGCTTCTTTTGCAACAGGTGCAATTTTTTAAAAGTTTTTTGTTTTCAATCCTTGTTGCGGAATTTTAATCATTATTGTGTTTTTTTATTTTTAAAATTTTAACAAGTTTTTGTAAATTTTCATAGTTATTGCGATTTTTTTTTATGTTTATATTTTTAGCAATCTTTTTGGGCTTATTGCCAAAATTGCGATACCACATAATCATCATGGTTGTATGCCACTAAAATGTGTGCAACTCATTCATAACAATTTAAATCAGGCTAAAGTTGATATCATTCACAAATTTATGAAATTTTATTACATACTATTTGACTAGACTTTAAAAGGACTTAAAAGGAAAATACCATTGTGAATTAGAACCTCTTGTATTTGCTTTTATATGGAAAATCATTTCATTCTAAAACGATGACTTTTAATCATTTATTTCATATTATTTTTGAATATAAATGTTTAAATTGTCCAGGGAAATTTTATTAATTCCCAAGAAATGAATCTTAATAACTAACTGCCTGTTTTTAGAAAATGAAAACAAAATTGTGAGTGAGAATTTATATTGAAAACAACAATAAAATACGAAAATTTGTTTTTTTTTTCAATATAAATTTTCACTCACTCCTATTTTGTTTTCATTTTCTAAAAACAGGCAGTTACACTCAAAACAAATTTCAAAAATCCGTAATAAAAATTTTGTTTAGCATTGGCTAAACATACATACATATATTAAACACTTTTAGATTTAAGATTTGAAAAATTTATTGATGTTTCAATATATAATTGAAGATTAAATAAAATTATCAAAAAAAGCGTTATGAAGGGGGGGGCTATAAAATCTCTGAAAACAGCGTTACGTAATATGTGCACAGCCCCTAATTTGTAAATTTTCAGTGTGAAAAATAATTATTGCAGATTTCAAACGATTTTCCTTCCGCGTTCATTTGTGTTAAATACCTAATCAAAATAAAACCGGTCTAATTATAAATTCATTGAAAATTTGTTTGAAAAATTTAATTTATTTGTTATGGTAGCTAAATACCAACTCATCAATGAAATGCATATAAATACATATGTATGTGCATATGTATGTTCTTATATAGAATAGCTAACCCATAACAAATAAATGAATTTATAATCAGGCAGAATAAAATGTAATACATATTAACTGAAAATTATTCATCTGAATTGTTGTTAATTCAATTTAAATTGTGTGTTTGGAAAATACTTATGTATGTACCTATACGAAATACATCAAATAAAAATGTATTAAATCTTCTTTGGGCGAAATTCCAAAGAATGATTTTACTTTGACTTTTAGTACATACATACATACATACTTATACATATATATGACAAAAAGTCAACAACAGCCGAAATAAAATTCAAATTACTAACGCAAGAAATTGCAATCTCTTTCATTATAAAACATTTTTAAAATTGTTTTACAAAACCCATAACGATTATTTTTTTACTTACCTCTATTACACTATCTCTTCCTAGGCCAGCTAGCACCTTACGATTCAGCTGTTGCTTTCTAGCCGCTGCGGTGGCACTTGCCACACGTGCACCAGAACCTGAGCCGGTGAGACTAGCAGCTGCTACCGCTGTTGATGCAATAACAATTTCGTCGTCCTCGTCGTCGTCTTCTTCTTCCTCGTCGTCTTCTTGATCGTCTAAAATATTCTCGTCGTCCTCATCCAAACCTGAACCACTTAAATTGAAATCATCAGCAACGGCTGTGTCTACAGCATCTAATTGTTCTTGAAAACTTAAATCTAAATCTTGGGGTAGTTTAGCATATTTCTTATGATTTTTCATGGTTTCTCAAGACCATAAAACGATAAGTTTAAAAGGAGCTAATTGGCGTTGTTCATCAATGTCAAAATATTCGTAGAAAATATTAAAAATAAACTCACTCGCGCACAATTAAAACACACTCATGCACCGGCACGTTCATACGACTATTTATGATAATAAAAATATAAAGCTTTATTTACTTTAGAAGTAAAAGCAAATATTAACGGTATTCTGACGAGTTTTTGATTTTCTTTATTTCACTTCCCTTGCAAAATTCTAAACCATTGTGCTATGTTGTTGTTATTTTTAGGGATTGTTTTGTTTTGTTTTATTGCATGAGTCATAATATTGTAGACTAAAAACGGTTGAGTAAAGGAATCTTTATTATAGTTTTGTTGATTTTTTTTTATCTTTTATTTATACATAAACGAATAAAAGTTCTATTCAATAAATTTTTTCATTATTTTAAGTTTTGCATACTCACGTTCAATATACAAGAAACTTTTTTTATACTTTTTCTTACTCTGTTGCTGTTGTTGTTTTTTCTTTGCAAATAAAAATGGGCACACAATCGATTTTTTTTTTTCTTTTTTATTGTTCTCTTCTTTTTCATTCACAAATTATGTTTTTTTTATTGCAATGCAATAGGTTTTATTAAAATTATTTTATTGTTGTTGTTTATAGTATTTTAAATATGCAATACATATAGTACATACATACATACAAAGCACAATCATAGGTAGTATGTACATACATACATACATATGTATGTACAACAGGTTTTTAGCGTTTGTTTGCTTTTCGCTTTAAACAAATTTATGCACTATTTTTCTTTCAATTGAACAATTGCAATGACTTACATATGTATTTAACAATTTTCGGCTTGGCAAGTGGGGGCTTGTACAAACAGCCTTCGTTACAACACGTTGCTTCATTGAGTAGTTAAGTTATTGGAAAAAACACAAGCCTACAATGGCGACAACAACACTAGTTCATAGACAATCACTTTTTCATAACTTCAAGGGAAGGAAGAAAGAAATTTTTTCTTACTTTGTTTCTCTTAACACACAAAAATTCCAACAGTTTATTTTTCACTTCCTTTATAACACTTTGTTAGTTCAATTTCACGTAAGATTTCCAATTAAAAATTCATTTTGTAATTGTTGGTTGTACATATTTCCTTTTACTTATAAGAAATATCCTATTGGAATTTTTTCACACACTTCACCCGCTGATTGGATTTTTCTTTTTATATTTTATCCGCGCTTATGGTCTTTATGCCACCACTAATGAAATGCGTTTGTCGCATTGCTCTCTCATATCTGTCAAATAACTTTATTCTTCCGCATTTATCTTTTATCCCCTATACTATTTACACCCTGCCACTGCGCAATATCCCACAAGCCGTTTTGTTTGTTTTGCTCATAGTTTTGTATGCAAAAGAATTGCATTTCTGGTGCTGTGCTGCCACATTTTACAGGTGTTATAAAACGACAAATTTTTTTGCAGATATCACGGATGCACTTTATTCCAAACTGGCATAGAAGGCAAAGCCTGCGTTATTAAAAGATTTTAGTAGCATGCTAAGGGCATTTGACCTTCCATCAGATATTTATTTAGTTGCAATATTAGGGCGACTACTCATATTGAGCCTGAAAAATTTTAAATATTTTTTTAGTGCTTGTTCGCCGATATCGAAGAAGTTCTTTCTTTCGAGCATATACATTTGAAACAAAAACAAAATTTCTGATTTTTTTTAAACGTAATTAATCTATTACCAGGCGTAGTAGAAATACGCCAGCAGTAATCAAGCTGATTATTTTAAGATGGTACGGCAGCTATTAGTAATTGTTTTTGTTTATTGTGGTTTTGGAAACAATAGTTGTTCTTTTAAAAACGTTGTTCTAACGAATAGTTTGCTTGTAAAGACACTCTATTACTTATTCATAACAATAAAAGTTCACGCTATATTCCCAAAAATATATAATACGTACAAGAAATAAAAACAAGTATACAGAGCCAAATAAGGGGGAAAAACTATCATGTATAACACAAATTTAACCGAAAAGTCTCCAATGCTCGACTAAAAGTTTGCGAACACTGTAATCTTCTGATATGCATTTTTTTATATAGAAAGCAACATGACTTTTTAATATATCCTTCGTAACCATGAAATATATGAGTACATAAAAACGTTAAAATTGCAATGAATTCTCCAATCTGGCAGCTTCTTATTGTTGTTTATGCTATTTTATATTGCAGATTATTGTTGTTGTATGCTGACCATTTAATACAGAAATGTAATAGATTAAGGAAAATCTCAAAAGTAGTGTTAGTCAACTATCTGTTTCGAATGGTGTTGGAAAATACCTTATTTTAAAACTAAGTCGGTTATAATTCGAAATATATAAAAGTATTAATTAATTATTTTTTGACGAATAATTCAATACATATTCAATAAATTTTCTCTTTAAAATTCGTCTAGTCTGACGGAATCATTTTAAGTAAAAATTTTTGTAGTGCAGATAATCGAAATATTATATGACTTTTTATTGCGTACAGCCGTAGTTTGCTCTAAATTTTTATCAAAAATCATTTATTAAGCACATATGTACATACATATGTACTTATGTATATTTTTTATACAAATATTTATTTTTCTAGTCCCATGGCATTCTATTAATATTAAATAAAACTCGATTACACTTTCGTTAGATTTTAAACTTTTCGAAAGCAGTTTTTATGTATTTTCAATTTTATTAATTATTTGTGGCATTTACTTACCCTCATGAATATTTAATTATTTTTTTTAATAATATTAATATGATTTAGAGTTGGTTGATTTCTCTTAAAATTAAATTTGTTTTCTGATTTGTATGATTTCAGTAATATTAAGTTAGACAAATTAATATTTAAATTAAAACTAAGAAACAGAAAAATAATATTGAATATTCAAAAACAAAAGATCAATATTAAATTAACAAACAAAAATTGATAAGTATGTTTAGCTACCACACAGAAATTAATAATTATGATAAAAAGTTATTTTTAACACTTTTATCAATGATTTTGTAATAAAAATTATATGTATATATGTAGAAAAGTGTAAAAAATTGTATATGTATTATATGTTTTGAAATTTTATTTATTTGTTGCGAGTTAGCAATATGGCTGACTTCCAAAACGTTCGTATACAATGTTTGTATACAGTATTGCTACTGCATTTAAATCACATACATATGCAAAGTTCGGAAACAATGCAACAACTCTAAAACCGATGCCTTTTTTGGTCTCTTACTGCGTTAAAAATACTTTGCGGCGGCGTTTTGAAATGGTATACATTGTATAACTATTGAACTGCGGCGTTATGACATGTGATGCTTTGTTCAAACACTAAGCAATTGACGTTTTGGAAGTCAGCCTATCTAAATATATATTTCGTTGGTTGCCATACCAACTCATCAGTAGATGTTTAGCCTTTATGTTTAAAAAGTTCCAAAGCTCATCTATTTATGTATGCATAAACTCACAAACAGATTTGTGAATTACAAATCATAAAAATAGCCTTTCAAAAAAAGACTTAATTTTTTTTATAAAACTCTGTTTGTGAATTTATATACATATAAATAGATGAGCTTTGGAACTTTTTAAACATAAAGCGTAAACATCTACTGATGAGTTGGTACATATATATTTAGATATTGCTAACCCGCAACAAATAAATAAAATTTAAAAACATAAATTCTTGAGTACATGTTCAAATAAATGTAAAATTTTGCATGTACATATTTTATTTATACTATAATAAATTTAAAGTTTTATTTTTAAATAATACAATGACCGTATTATTATTATTAATTTTGTTAATAATTTTCCATACTACATTGCGTTTTACTTTTAGCCTTTTATGGTTTTTAGTTTAAAATACTTATTTGTAAATGTTTACATATTCATACACATTTATATATGTAGTTGTATTGTTTTAATATATGTATATTAATAGAAATTTATGTAAAGTTTTATGTGAGCCGTTTATTTTGAAAGTGGCATAAGTCAATTTTTCCAAAAAATCGAGTTGATGGCCACACTAAATAAAATATAGCGGTATCTTTTCATTTGTAAAACATTTGCAAGCAACAAAAAAAAGTGACTTATGCCACTTTCAAAATAAACGGCTCATGTATGTATGTATATAAATAATTTTTAAATTTAAGTTTTAAATACAATTTGTATGTTTTACAAGAATCTAAAAAAATAATTGTATTTTTGTTTAAATTCAATTTATCTAAAATTGCATTTAGATGTTACTTATTTTATATATAAAATAAATACCGTTATTTAATTACATAAAGTATTGTGTATATTAATATGTATATCAATACTGACAGCTTACAAAATTTCTATGTATACATATATATGTATATACATATGAAGTTTATATCTTTTTCGTTAAAAAGTATTCATAGTTTTATGTGAAATTTACAATTTTCCAAAAAAAATTGACATTTTTTGTTTAAAAAAATTAACAATACATTTGGAGAAATTAAAGTACATATAATAAACAAGTTTAACACACTAGATTTGTAAAAAAGAATAAATGAATCTTTAAGACCGACTTAATTACAAAGTGTAGACTAGAAAGATATTAATTGGATAAAAGAATTGCAATAAAAACAAAATTCATAAATTTTAAAAAGTCGTCTAGATTAGACTCATTTTTTTCATAGAAAACTTTATTAGACTACACATAACTTTTCTATAGTAAAGTTTTCAACACCAGACTAAAATTATTATACTAAAAAGTCGTCTAGATTAAAGTTACTATTTCTGTAGAAAAGTTGTCTCATTTTTCTTTAAACGTTTTTAAGTTTTGCTATAGAAATTGTTTATCTTAACTACAATAGAAACTTTTTAGACGTTGTCCATTGCAAAATTGCCTAGACTAGAAAAAGTTTTTTTTTTTAAAGAGCTGCCCATAAATTAAAATTATAGATTTGTGCAGAGCAATGATGATCCTTAATTTAAAATTAAGGCACATGATCATCAAAAAATTTTTCTCCAGTTATTCACTCAGATCGTGAATGGTAAGTGGTATTTTTTCGCATGAAATTTTTATTCCCCTCGTAGGGAAAAATGGTATCGTGAATTTCCCGTGGTAATTTATTCCCGCTATCAGTTCTCAGTGAATGTAAAACGAGAAAGAAGTTAAAAAAAATAAGAAATCATAAAAATTTTTGTTCAAAAATATACACGGACATAATTTATTTTAAAGAAAACGTAAAAAATCAAAGCTAAATATGCAGTGTTGGAGCTTTAGTTTGGTTGCTCTGTTTCTCTATTGCATTCTAACTTTTATGTGGTAAAATAATTCGGCTACTTTTTGGAAAGCCAACAAAACGAAAAAGTTCCGAAAAATTAAATATTCACAAATCCGCAGGCAATCGACTTGAGTTTTGTATTTTGTTGACCAATACATCAGTTTGTGCCTTATTATCAGATCTTTTCATTAAAATAAACTTTTTAAGCTTTAATATTTGAATTATGTATAAGAAGAACTACATATGTACATGTTCTGTTCTGTTCACGATTGCAAATTTAGGGCAAAGTTTCGAGTAAAAAATTATTCGTGATAGGGGTGATTATAAAACAAACTGGTTACTTCTTAGATTACCAGTAATATGAAAGTGCTTTTTAGTATTGCCATCTTGAAGTTGCTTCGTTATTACAATGAAAACTCTTTCAAATATTGTTAATATCGACTAATTGTAAATAAAATATGTGTATTAAAGAAAATTACTGCCTGTTTTCAAAAATTCAAAAATTTTGTTTTTGTTTCAAATGTAATTGATCGAAAGAAAGAACTTCTTCGATATCGGCAAACAGGCACTTAGAGTTTTCGAATCAGGAAATAAATAAATAATAAACAATTCATACCAAGGCGTATTTGTAGCAGGTTTGGAGGCTCGACAGCTTAGGTAATTATTTTTTGTTTATTTTTTTTTTTTGTGATCTAGTTTAGATGTCAAATTCTTTGTTGACAAATTTGGCGGTACATTTTTTGACATACAAAGTGGGCATTTTTCAATGCGAATCGAGTCGAGTCTACCGGGTATTATGAGTTGATTCATACTTAATTTAAAATCAAGGCGAATTAAGCTGCAAGGCGAATTAAGCTGCAAGGCGAATTAAGCTGCAAAGCGAGCTCAAAACAAAGCAACCCTTTAACGAGACGATTAGATATCACACTTTAATAATTTTTTTTAAATCATATAAATAATTATTGGTTTTCTTATTGAAATTAAAATGTTGTGGCCCCAGATTATTCGATTTGAATGATATTTTTCTTTTTAATTAAGTTAAACGTATGTAGATTGAAATTTATTTAAGAAAACGAAATTTTGAAAATTATCGAAATCGATTGTCGTTGAATCGGTTCAATCTTACTCTACATCTGTGTGAGAGAAGTCAATATCTCAAAAGAAAAAAAAAATAATCAAATAGTTTAATAACCTTTATTAAATTAAACTTTTGTCCACGAAATAAAAAGAAGACAACACAATCAGACTATTTTGCTACTAAAAGTTGGGCAAGTATAGAGCAAGGCGAATGTATACAATGACCTATACAAACAGTGAAATATGTACCATAAATTTAAATATGTAACAAATTTAAAAGAACGACTTCGCAAGTATGTAGTGGTTAATTGACAAACTATGTCACAGCGGTGTCTTGTGATTTTTCAGTAACAGTGATTAAATCGAGGGTACAGAAATATCACAGCAGTTTTAGAAAAGCCACTTTGTTATCATATCAATTCGCATTGATATAGTTTTCTAGTAAAAATTGTGGCTATATTTTTTGTTTTCAGTCGCTCTGATAACTAGTTTAATTTGCCTCCTAATTATTATTTTAGAAAAAAATAAACATTACACTAATTGTAAAAGCTAATTTCCGTCAAGCATTAAGCAGTTTGGTGTCGAAATTTCTATAATATGTTATATTGGTAAAAAAACCGCCCCTTTAGATTATCGAATTTTTTAATACTTCTTTAAAAATTGCAATAAATGCATGTGTAAAATATACAAAACAATAATTTTGTAAATATTTTAAGTACGAAAAAATTACTTAATATTAAAAAAAATATAAAAGTTTATTTTTGCTGGCAACTTTTTTGTTTCATTAAATATTAAAACCTATTTTTTTCAATGTTGTTGGCAATTTTTTTATGTATGTATGTATGTATGTATAAAGTTTTGTTTGTATTTTCCTCATTACTTAAGCATAAAAAGATTATATTTAAAATATGTATCTTGCAATAACTTTTAAAGTTATTGCAGTGTTGGCTTATTTATATGTATGTATGTATGTAAAAAAAAATTATAAAGTCTTTTTATTAAAAAATATAATAATTTTTTTCTTGCTTCATTTAAATATGTATGTATGTATGTACGTATGTTTAAAAATGTTATGTTCAATTAATGTAAAAAAAATCATGGCAAGTTTGTTTGAGTGTAGTTTAATTCATAAATCAATTAAAGTTTTCAAAACTTTTCGTGTATCTTATTTAAAATATGCTTCGATAAAGGCAACCAAACTTAAACGTTTTTACCTTTAGAATTAATGTTGTTGTAATTGTTGCTCTTGCAGTTGTTGTAATAATAGTTGTTTTGTTTCAGCCTTAACAGTTTTATAACGATCTTTTTCTTCGGTGTTTTCGGGTGGCTCGCATTCAAACGAAGCTAACGATAGAGTGTTCTCATTCAAGACCGGACTATTTTGCAAATAGGCAATAACATTTGGTAATTTTTCAAATGGACATGTTACTTTTTTCCACTCGTTAAATTCCATAACTTGCTTGGCTAACTGAGAACATTTTTCGAAATTGATATGATTGTTGGGTAATCTGGAAAATGTTTAAAAACATTTTAAAATACATAAATAAAATTCCAAGAAATGTAAAAAAAAGAAATATATAGAGTGAGGCTGAAATATAAAAGATAATTATGTAAATTCGTTTAAAGCCTAAAATTATATCAATGCTAAATGAAACAAATTTTTTCGGCTTTACCGGTTATTTCAAGATTTGGTGATTTTTCCGCTGTTCAGATTTGTTCCCATTTTAGAGATATATTTTAATTTTTGTAGGTTCTAGCGTTCCCCGTTTTTGGTTTCATAGTTGTGTCCCATATTTCAGCAATTGATAAACCGATTTTAATTATTTTTTTAGGAGTTATTTTATAAGATTCAGAATGTATAATATTATCCTGCTCTTCATTACCCTGGATTCATTGCAACAAACAGACAGACGGATAGCGTTACATTTACTACCCTATTTACAATTGTCCAGACTAAACATATGTATGTATGTATATAGAACATACCAACAAAACGTTGTATATACATACATATACTGGTACATAAATACATTCATAAATATACATAAAAACCATAGAGACATATAAAAAAAATGTGTATCTTACCGATTAGAACATCCCTCATTGAGAAAATACAAATCCTTAACAAATAAACTAAAAAATGGAATGATAATACGTTCACGATCTTCGGTGGCACCTTCCGAACGCCACATAGCAGCTTTTAAGGTGGACCGATAACTATTAAAATTAGATGTAGGATCCATTTGATGTTCTAAAACAGAAAATTTAGCTGATTGTATTTTCGACCACTAGAAGAAAAGGAAAAAATGCAAGTTTTAATAATTTTAGTTAATGAAAAAAAGTAACGCAAATAAAGGTTTTACCGTCTTTTTTAGTCTTGAAATCGGTGCTAAATTTAGACCAGCTATTATTGCCATAAGACTATTAAAGTTCCCAATATTAAAGCATTCTCTGGCGGTCTCAATCCAATATTCGATAATTCGTACACGCTGTTTTTTCTTAGGATACTATAGAGATAAAAAGTTAAGAAAAAAAGTTTAAGAAAAAGTATATTTTAACTAAAAGCACCTTTTAAGAAAAAGTACCTTTTAAGAAGAAGTATCTTTTAAGAAAAAGAACCTTTTAGGGAAAATTTCCTTTTAAGAAAAAGTAAGTTTTAAGAAAAAGTAAATTTTATTAAAAGTACCTTTTAAGAAAATGTACCTTTTAAGAAAAAGTACCTTATAAGAAAAAGCATATTTTGAGAAATAGTACCTTTTAAGAAGAAATAGCTTTTAAAAGAAGTACATTTTGAGAAAAAGTACCTTTAAAGAAGAAGTACCTTATAAGAAAAAGCATATTTTCAGAAAAAGTATCTTTTAAGAAGAAATAGCTTTTAAAAGAAGTACATTTTGAGAAAAAGTACCTTTTAAGAAAAATTACCTTTTAAGAAAAAGGACATTCTAAGAAGACAGCGGCTTAAAAAACTATGAGTATAGTTTTTCAACACTTTAGCCGCAGCGCACATACATACATATATGTACATTATAGCCAAAATTTTGATTTAAAATTTTTTAGTTTTGGGCCATTTTTATGGAGCCAAATGTTTTTTTAAAGCTATCGTAATCCTTTTAACATACCTTGACAATTTCCGAGGCTGTTAAATAGCTTAAGCGATTGAACCACTCCACATATGATTCCAAATTACGCGTCTTTTTCATATCATTTAAAGAAGTTTGCATTATTTGCTGCTGATGTGATCCAGCACCACCTGAACCTCCACCACCAGCACTACTTGGAGACGTCGTCGAAGTTGATGAGCTGGGAGCATTTTTACTTATAGAATTTTGATATTCCTTCGCAAAAGCTTGAACAAATTCCTCGGGACCTATATGTGACAGACGTTCCAATTCAATGGCCGTTAACTGATGAGCCAACTGAGCACAACTGGAACATAGATCCATTATGCCAAAAACATCATGACTATTAGGAGATTCGGAAGAAGTGTGTCCCGTATTCGAAGATGTGGTATAAGTAGCAGGTGTTGTTGTGATATTGTGAGAAAATTGAGCAGTTATTAAATAATTATTTTTTTGTGCTGATGAGCATGCTGGATCATGACTATTTAGTGCCTGTACAGCTGATTTTGTTAAAGAGTTGTGAGCAGCATTTGATGATGAGGTGGAAGAGGAGGAGGAGGAATAGGAGGCGGATGCCGATGTGCTATAATGTGGTTGTATAATGGTATTGAGATCATTATGTAGTAAAGATTGTAGAAATTCTTCATATTTTTCCAGAGCTGTAAGTCGTTGTACCAACAACTGTAATATTCTAGACACTTGTTTGCCTAAGGCATTGTCGATATAGACACATTTACGTGTTAGTATGCGCACTTGTTGCATTAAACGTTCATCTCGAAAGTCATAGGGAAATGTTTCTATCCATTCGGTCAATAGGCGTATGCAATTTTGTGCAGATTTTTGTGTTTGCGTAGCATTTTGTCCCAGCTTGCGTTGCAACAGCGGTGAATTGGTTAGACCAGCTTGAGTGGCACAGATATTTTTAAAATGACCAGCATCATCTACTTGATCTTGAGCAGTACCAGACTGCTGCAGCAATTGTTGCTGTTGATGTTCCCATGTTTGTGATATCTTGGCCAGCAATTCATGGGGTCGTATAAAAAGCCTCACACTCAAGAGAAACGAAAATGTATATGTTCTTTCGGGATAATAGTCAGAAGTTGGTACCATATGTTCTATCAGAGCATCCAAACTGCCTGCTACCAACTGATCATCATAATAGACTAAACAACGATCGTTATTTAAATCTTCAATAGCACTTCGTTTGTCTAACTTATCGACTTCATCTCTGCTCTTTCGAATAGTGCTACTGCTATTGCTAGTGGTGTTGTTAGTTGTTTTGTCATCCTGCGGACGATAAATCGTTTGCGGTTTAATGTATCTATATTTTGAGGCATCTTTTAGGCTTTGTGGCAAGTGTATGCCACCGGTATGTGAATGATGGGGTCCACTAATACTGGAACTATCACGGCGATGAGTTTGTATTCTACTATTTATATTTACATTTGCTATTGGTTGCTTTAATGATGTTGTTCCGGCTGTTTTTGCTGTATTTATATGTTCGTTGTTAGATGTTTTCGGCTGTTGATGTTGATGATGATGATGCTGATATTGTTGTTGTTGTTGTTTATCCGGCAGTGCTGGTGTTTTAAAACTAATTGATGCCTTTGTATTGTTTACAGTGTGGCTAATCGTTGCATTTGTCGTGATGTTACTTGTTATTTGAGAATTTGTATGTGTGATAATATTCTTTTGTATTGCTGCTGTTGGAGCTGAGGAGCTTGTGGTAGTTGCTGTTGCATGGGTATTATTGGCACTAGCGCGCCCATTTGTAGCGCTATTTATGCCGTTATTCGACATTGGCAAAGTAAATATTTGAAAACAACTTATCGTTGGTCCACGTGGAATTTTAAAATAAAATAAAACATACTAGAAAAAAAAAAACAACTGAATAAACATCATGTTAACGAATCGAATAGAAATACTAGATATAAATTGTGTTTTGCTAGCAATAAATTATTTGCAGGTAGAAATTAATTGCATCGAATCGATTTAAGAATGTGTGTTGCATTCAACTAAATGTTAACAGCAAAAAAGCTGCAGTGTGGTGCAGGAAATAAAAAAAGTTATGAAAAATGCATATGATTCTCTGCTGGTAATTTATTTCACATATGTATGTGCAGCTTGGGCATTGTTTAAATATTATATTTTACTCGCTTTACCACGAAAAAATCTTTAACGCACAGAAATAATCTATATAATTAATAGGCAAGAACTTTTTTGTTATAGAGTTTATGGACACATTATAAAACAGATTTTGGCTAAACTTATAAAATTAAAAAGACGTGTGGCACTCGGGGACTGCCGCGGTAAAGCTATTGCTTTCTAGCTATATTGGAAGTGCCCCATACAAAAAAGGGGCACCCTAGTCCCCCCAGGTAAAAAGTGCCTTACCTTAGTATCATATGTCCTTCTCCTGGTTCTAAGCTGCCTGACGACCAATTTTCAGCCAAATCAGTTCAGCCGTTCTTGAGTTATAAATAGTGTAACTAACACGACTTCCTCTTAAATATATATTGATAAATATGCTTATTCGACGACACTTGGTAGTTTGGAAACACTTAGCGAAGACACACTTGTGTTTAGTCGAGCCACAAAGGCTTAGCAAAGACACAAACTACCTTCGGGAATTCTCAAAAACTTGGACAAAAATCACAGAAAATTTCCCGGGAAAAGTAGCAACACTGGACGGGAATTCCTAAAAACTTGGACAAAAATCCGCTCAAAATCCCAGAAAATTTCCCGGGAAAAGTAGCAACACTGGAAATTTAAAAAATTTTTAAAGCGGCAACACTGTATAGTCATCATACATAGACTGTACAAAAAAGAGTCTCGGTATCGCGAGTTCAGAGATTTAGTCTCAACTAAAATATGCGTACCGCGCTGAAAGAAGTTTTCACTTTAAAAAACAAAAGACTTAAGAAACAAACTTAGTGTTTTTTGTGTTACTTTTTATGTGTTAGGTTTTTTCGTTACGGAATTTCTTGATTTAGTCGCCAAAGCCCACGAAAAAATCTATGCAATAGCTTAAAAATATTTATTCACAAAAGTGAACAAGATGTTGTGGATTAAAATCAGTTCAGTATTTTGGAAGATAAAAGGGTTTAATTAAAATTGCATGTACATTAGACCGCTGGATAAATAGATGTGTATCTAAGAAGTTCACGTGTACTTCCAAAGCATGAACACTTACTCGAAATGAATTACAGAAACAATGTACAGTCAAAGCCCGGTATACCGAATGATATAATGTCAAACCCATTCGTTATAGTGAAAAATTCGTTATATAGCAAAGTTTTTTATTTTATTTATTTATTTTATATACTTATATTTATTTAAATTGAATGTTTAAAATAACTTTTATGCAATGTTAAAACTAAACAAATTTGAAAAAATTATTCAAAGTTGTTACATACTGTTTCTGCTCTATTTGCAAACTCTTTTGAACAGCTTCTTCTTGTAATTCTCTTATAACTAATGATTTCGAAAAAGAAATATTATTTTGCTGACTCCATTGAAAGCACTTGTACAAACATTTAATTACTTCAGCATGTTTTATTTTTGTTTCATTATCGGCCACTGGAACTACAATTTCTACACTATTTTGTTCATTCTCGTCGTTTTCTTCATCTGACATAAAATTACCTTTTTTGTTCCAAACATTTAAATCGTCTGCATTAAAAGGTATCTAGTAAAACAAAACATTCGTATGTATGTAAATTAAGGGTGTTCTTATTTTTAAATGTCGGATTTTTATAATCCGCCGGGCAGATTATTGTTCCTTTGTGCTACAAAAGTATGTAAATCCAATTTGGAGTAAATCCGATAACTCTTAATGGACCCGGAAACGACTTCAATATACCTCTACAGAGAAATTTTTTAAAAATTTTCGACACAAAATCAAGAGTTTATATTTTTACCATCTCCGATTTTAATGAAATTTGACGTATATACGCTACTCTTACGTGCGTAACGCATGACGAAGGAATTAGTTCGATACCTCTTATGGTTCCGATTTTATTTCCGTCTAAACTTCTGGGCATCTGGGCCATTTTTGCGAAAAGTTCGTATTTTTTGTGCCACCCCCCTGTGGATATTTTAGTAGTTGAATTAACGTTAAAATTTCAAAAGTTAAAAACTTTAAAAATTATTACTTTAAAACTCTTTACTGTTTGTGTAAGCTATTCCTAGAAATTGTGTATTCCTCCGCTACAGTCGCTGCTGATAACGGAACATATTTGCAAACATTGTGATTAAAACGACAAATGACATTGTTGTAAAAACCGTGATTTAGTTTATTTTTTTCATTTGTAATGTAAGTGTTGATCGGAGTAAAGAGAGTTCTTAAGATTAAAATTAATTAATTTGCAATTCAAGTGGTGTTAAGTTAAAAAATCATATACAGGCATCTTCCAGAAAAGTAAATGAATTTTAGTTTTCAAACTTTCTATATTTTGATTTTTTGCAAAACCAAAAGTTTGCTGTTCGTAATGAATATACATAATGTATTATAAATTCCATACGAAAACATAAATAGTGATTGTGATCTGTCATTTTTATGTAAAATTGAAAATAATAAGTTTGAAAAGTAAACTTCATTTACTTTTACTTTTCTGGAACATGCCTGATACATATAAGAATTAAGATGTCGAAATCGACTGCGGGAAATTCACCAAGCACTTCAATCGTTACAACACGTAAGGCCATTGAAAATTTAAAATAAATTGATTTGGGTGTAAATGTTTCTCACCAGTCCTATTAAGTCCTATTTTACAATATGCGCTTTGTTAATCTTTTAGCAAAGCAAAGTCAAAATTGGAAATCGAAGCAGTTCACATTTTTTGGCATTAAGCACGTATACCGATTTGAGAAGGTCATAAGTGTGTTGTCAAATTATTAAAATTATATGAAAAGTGGAAAAATATTCAAAAAACACTCCCAGAGAAAAGATCAAATGCCCAAAAAAGCGGTCGATACTATTCGAATTTAATAGACTTTAAAAAATACTCCTTATGTGATTTTGTATCAGAGAAAACAATGTATTTCTTCAGTCGGTTTAGTTTATCCCTGAAATTTCTAGACTTTGATCCCTCAACTTGGGAAACATCATTTGAATTTCAGGAAGGTTGGACATTCTGAAAGGACTTATTTGTTGTAAATGACACTGCTGAAAGAGGCATTAAATTCATACATGACTAACAGAATATTAACCAATAATGAAGAGGAAAAACAATTTTTGCTTCAGGTTTTTGAGACTTACCGACAGAAATATCCATCCTATAAAAAATCTGATCTAATATTAAATCCATAATTTTAAGAAATATACATTAAAAAAAACCCTTATACTAAAATTCATTAAAAAAAATATGGTAAATATATCCCTCGGCTCAAGTAAAACGTTAAATTTAAATCCTGTAAAAAATAGTAAATTTTTGTAACTGAGTAAATTTCTTTCGAGTGCAGATACAGAAACTAATTTTATTCAAATCAATTAAAATTTGTTCGAAAAAATTATTTAAAACTGTCATTTTGTTCTTTTTACTTTTTGCAAATACATAACAACGACATCGCAAATGAAAAATAGAAGCTATGTCATTTTAAGCAATATTTGTTAAATGTAGACTGAAAGAATTCAAATGACACCAATATTATTAATATCTGATGATGAACTCTAAAATTATTCAATCTTGATTATGACGAATTTTCGCAAAAATGGCCGAGATGCCCAAGTTTAGACGAATATACAATAGGAACCATAAGAGGTATCGAACTAATTCCTTCGCCATGCGATACGCGCGTAAGAGTAGAGTACATACGTCAAATTTCATTAAAATCGGAGATGGTAAAAATATATACTCTTGATTTTGTGTCGAAAATTTTTAAAAAAATTTTCTATAGAGGTATATTGAAGTCGTTTCCGGGTCCATTAAGAGTTATCGGATTCGCTCCAAATTTTACCTAATTAATTTTTAAACATAAAGGAACCAAAATCAGGCCGGCGAACTGGAATCAAAACATTTTGAAATTTCACCATACTAATAAGAACACCTTTAATGTAAATAGAAAATAACTAAAACTATGTGCTACATTTTCTTACACTTAGAAAAACTATGCTCAAAAGTCTAACACCACGTCGAATAGAAACGAATTCATCTCCTTATAAAATTCTTGCCAAAGGTATGTCATCCTCCTCATCAAATTCTGAATCTTTGTAAATTAAAACTTTGCTCCAGCATTTAGCTAACGAATGTTGATCAATGTTTATCCAGGAAAGTGCAATCATACAAGATTCATCACGAATATTCTTCTTTTTCGTCTTTGCTTTTCTATTAGAACACATAAATAATGTTTTCTGTGTTTATTTTTTCAATCATTCGTTATACTGGGCGTAAAAATTTCAAAATATTCGTTATATAAGGTACGAATTCGTTTTAATGAGTATTTGTTATACCGAGCAATGACTGTATGTATGTATTTTTGAAAACACCAAAAACTTGTTGTCACAGCTAATAAAGAATAAAATTTAATAGAAATAATCTGTGGAAATAAGGAAAAAGTGCTTAAGTCATATTTTATAGTTGTCTTTAAAAGCAGTTTTAAATGTTTAAGTGACTTGATAAAAATGTAATCGCGTTGTACTAAAAGTTGATCATTCGTTTGTCGATTCTTTTGATTTTTTAACACATAGTCCTGACCACTATAACATACATATGTACATATATACCTATTCGATTTGAAACTTAATATGTTATAAGATAAAATAAGATGTTATTCCAGAAAAAGGAAAGCAGCAAGTAATTGTGGCAGAACTACGTTAAAAATCGTTTAATATAAATTAAACTTTGCTCAGAGATACTTTTGAATATGAGAATACGATGGTGATATTAACTCAAAATCAGCTTATCTCGACTTAAGCACTTTTTCCTTTTTGCCACAGAAATATAGGTAGTTGTTCTTTATTTTTTTTTTTTGCTCTAAACAAAATATATTTTTGAAAGTAAAATGCAGCTTAATTAACACTGAACTTAAATGTTTTGTTTTTCCAGTTAAATATGTTAGTATTAATGTACATAAACATGAAAAATTCATATATTTAATGAAGACACACAGCATGTAATTAAAGAAAAAAAAAACAAAAAAGAAAAAATATAACAGAAAATAAAATACTAAATATAAAATATAAAATAACTACATACAAAGTGTTTCATACTTTTGTAGTAGACTCTACATGTATGCGTTTGAGTAAAAGTATGTGTGCAGTGAAAGGACCCTCCATTTTTAAAAGTAGAAATTGACTCCAAATCGTTAGGTACTTCACTAACAAAAAATCGACTAACTACTTCAATACCTACAAGTAATGCAAAAGTTCGCCTTTTGACTCTCTCACTCATATACGTGTACACGCACTCAGTACATATATAAATGTTAATGCCTTCAACCTTGATTTTTTTTTACGAGTTGAAAAAACTGTGCCCTTATTCCAAAGTTTTTATGTGTTATGATTCACGTTGCATAAAAAAAGAAAAAGAACAATTAATTGAAAATTTTATAAATATTGAAAAAGATATTTGATAAATAAACAAAAGTCCAAAAAATTTAAATTTCTGTAGTGTTTTTATTAAGGAAATATCATTGGCGATCTGACTGGTACATTATGACTAACGAAATAGGTGGTTCTTGCAGACTAGTGATCTCACCGGTCTGATCGTGTCAATTGACTACCGTCAAGGTCATCCCCATGTTAAAATCGTCAGGCGAGTGCATTGCTAGTAGTTAGTCTGGTAGTTAGCGGTAACGACTGGTAGCTAGCGCAATCGCTAGTCATTCGCTAACTACGCCGACTGCAAGGGAATGCACTCGAAGATGTACACATGTACTACATACATTCAGTCATACAGTTGTTCATAAAATACTTTATGTATTTAGATATGTACTGTCTATGAATGTACGTATGTACATATGTGTGCATGTATGTATTTATGTACTACTACAAAGAACGAAAAAAAAAGAAAACCAGACGTTAATACGTACCTACGTGCTACAACAATTATAGACAAGTAAGTTAAAAGCCATTATTAACAGAAAAAGCAATGGGGTGGCTGGCAATGGCAAGAAGGCAACGTGTCAGTCAGTCAAACATTGAGACTGACTGGCGGCCATTTATTCTTGATTCTTACTGTTGTTATTGTTGTTGTTGATGTTGTTGTTGACCTAACAAACAAATATTTGTCGAATTAAAAATAAATCCTAGGAAAGCATAAAAATAAATATTTATGTACAATAAAACGTAGCAAAATATATACCTACATGTTGCAATTTTATTTGATGTTAAGATCAAAGTAACACTCACAGTCACAAAAATGGTAGGATGATAATTTACAAAATACCGCCAGAAAAAAATGTTTTTAACACAGTTGGATACACGTAAAGTAAAATAAGAAACTTTTTATCTAGAATTAAACTTAAAAATGTATATTTTAATACAGAGAATTCGAAAAAAATTTCATTATAATTTATAGAAACAATATCTTTAGGTTAGGTTAGGTTAGGTTAGGTTAGGAAGGGTAGTGTGAAACACACATCTACTCGGAGAACCAATTGGATCCATTGTGATTCCCTTCATTTTTAATTTAATGACTAATTAGTCTCCTTACTGCCCAAGGAGAAACAAAGAGCCCTTATCATCCGTCATTCAGCCACTTAATTCTCATGATAAAGCCCCTGATATCCTCAAGTTTGCACTTCGCGATATCACTAATGCCCTCATGGAAACGTCTGCTCAGCCATCTTTGCCTATGGCATTGCAGCCTTGGGCAATGACAGATGATATGCCCTAAAGTTTCTGGCGCCTCTTTATCCCCACGCATCCAACAGAAATCCGGAGTGTCATTTTTCCATATCCTTGTCCTCGCTCTAACCCAGCAATGGCCATTCAACGCGCCTACTAAGCCTCTCAAAACCTTTCTATGCATTCCCATAAGTAGATCAGATTTACCTGAGTTAACAAGTTACGTCCATATGGACCTCGAGACTCTACAATCTTCTCTATTCCTTCAGGAATTATTGGTTCTGGTAATTACCCAATTACTTAGTTCCCTTTGGTAATAACCGATTAGAGGTTTAACAGACCTGTCACTAACTGCCACATCTAATGCTGACCCTATTCTTGCCAGCTCATCAGCGATTTCGTTTCCCTCAATATTGCAATGTGCTGGTACCCAACATAGCCTAACGCTAAATTTGTCGATAAGCAAGTTGACAGATCGTCTACACTTGCTGACCAGCTTCGATTTGACACAATGCCCCTAAAAAGCTTTCAGCGCCACCTGACTGTCCACGCCTTCAGTTACGTGTTCTGTCACTAGCTCCGTGGCCCTGAGGGTCGCTAGGATCTCAGCCTGAAGTATACTACATTCATTCGGTAGCATAAAAGACCTACGAATGTCTGTTCCTAAAAAATAGACGCCACCGCCCGTGCTTTTTTCCATTTTCGAAAGATCCCTATTCTTAATGACCAGAGAAGGCGTTCTAATAAAATTAGTCTCAACAACCTTGGAGTCCATAAACGCAGGGGATATGGTCTCCCGTCTGCTAAAACTAATCTTTTTCAAGAGTGATGTACGACCTTTAAATCTTGACCTCCCAAAACCCGTTCCGTAAGCCTGAGCAAACTCCTTGCCGCCGATCTCAGCACAAGTTTTTCAATGGGAAGAAGGTGAAGGATAATGCCCAAGGCAGCCTGAGGGGTGCTCTTCTGGGCCCCAGTAATACCCAGCGGAGCACACCTCTGGACCTTAGCAAGCAGCTTCCTATGGCTTTCTTTCACCAATGCCTTCCATCATACGACACATATAAGAAATCACCGGCCTGACAAATGATTTATAAATCCAATTTACCAATTTCGGTTGCAGACCTCAGTTTCTCTCAATAGAATTCCTGCATGTATAGTAGGCATTGAGCCCCTTTTTAAGCTTTTCTTGTATGTTTCTTTTCCAAGAAAATTTGCTATCTACTAAAACATCCAAATATTTGGCCTCCACCCCCGCCAATCCTATGTGGCAAAAAACTATTTATTTTGTATCTCCTGGTAAAGAGAACTAGCTCCGTTTTGACCGGCTTGATCCCTAGTCCCTTACTACAAGCATAGAAAGACAGTTCGTTCAGAGCTGCCTGCATGACCTCACGGATGGTGGGAAGAAATTTCCCCTTTAGCAGTAAATACTACATCGTCAGCGTAGGCGACTATCTTCAGACCGTTCCTCTCAAAACGCCTGAGAATAACGTTTACAGCTGTCAACCACAGAAGGGGGGATAATACTCCCCCTTGCGGCGACCCTCTTGTCGCTAACCTCCTCAGGCTTTCACCACCCATAATCGAGTTGATAATCCTGCTGCTGAGCATGAGAACTATCCATTCCACCAGAAGGCTACTAACACCGAGTTCCTCTAGCGACTCCCTAATGGCCTCTATCCTAATATTGTTAAAGGCTCCCTCAATGTCCAAGAATGCAGCCAAGGTGTAATCCTTGTGTTGCAGTCCCCGTTCTATAAAATTACAACATCATAAAGCGCACTCTCAACAGACATGCATCTACGATAGGCATGTAGCGCATCACTGATGACAGGGGCTTCTGTTCCTAAGATGTAAGTCGACCAGTCTCTCTAATGTTTTCAAAAGAAAAGACGACAGGCTGATCAATCTAAATCCTTCGGCATTGAGTGGCTTGCTTTGCCAGCGTTGGGTATAAAGATTACCCTAACCTCTCTCCAGCCTTTGGGTATAACCCTCTTGCTCAAACACACCCTGAAGATATTCACCAGGGACGTGTTCTGAGACATTCTGGGCCTGGATAGAATAAAAATTACTTAAAAAATAAATAAACTTAACAAACGAGCTAGAAAAGAATATAAAAAAAAAATCCAAAAAAAAAGGGACGGAAAGCTATAATAATGTCCCGAACGATATACATAACCTGAAACAACACTGTACATCAATTAAAATGTTTCGGATATCAAAATAACCGATATTTACGTAGTTACCTATGTATGTACATCACCGTGAAAGTTTTCGATATTTTCTAGTAAGTTTTGTACCTTCAAAATATAAAGGATTTGTAAAGTATATGAATATTGAAAATACATAGACTTTGACAAAGTTGGGTGAAAAAGTAAATACATAAGTATACACAGGTATCCCGGTAAAGGTTTATGATTTTATATATGGTTATTATTTAGTATTTATTACACTCCTTTTTGCTTTCCTTTGTGATTTCACATAGATTCATAGCAATGCACTCGTTGTCTTATTTCGGCATATGAAGTTTTATACTTTTACAAACTTATCAAAATAAATTCAGATTTTTATCTTTTTTTTTCTTCAATATATAAAAATACTTGTTGTGTTACCATCCTTTCCACACAAACAGGCTACATTTTACTTGGCACATTTTAAGTGATTTATTTGATATATGGGCAAATCCCAGAAACAGTCCACCAACCAACAAGTTTTGAAATTTATCCAACTTATTTTTTATGTGTTTTTTTATGGAATATTAGACTAGATATATAATTTTATAAATAAATAAATAAATAAATATAAATTAAATTATAAATTATAAATATAATAGCCCAATTCAGAGTTTTGTGCTTTTTGATTGCAAATATATGCAATAGCAAAAATTTGTCAGTTATTGTGAGCAGCCTTTTTCACATGAGTTTGCAAGACTGATTGCAAAACAAAACTACAGCTGATTGATTGAAATAAGTAAAATTATTTCATTGATATTTATGTATGTTTGTTTCTTTAAAACCAAATTGATAAATAAAAAGCTATGTGTATATAATCACCGCCGCTGACTTGACTTCGCCAGTTTGCATTTAAGTGTTGCAAAAGCATTGGATATATAAACTACGGTTAAAAGTGTAGCATATATGCAATGCTGTAGCATATGCATTTGTGTACATTTTGTTAGTATATAGCATAAATATCCTATACCCATTTGCAAATGCTACGATGCTAGACCAAATGCACTGGATCGTGAATTGGGCTAATGTGTTTATTCATATGCTACTAGAAAAATGTAGCATGCATCACGTGGCGTGCGTCACAAAGGGTTCACGTCTTTTGATAAAAAACGACAAATTTTTTTGGCTGCAAATAACTTATTTTAGATTCTCTTATATTCATCTTTCTTTTCGAAACTAGATTTTGTGTGCTTTTTTATGCAAAATTCGCTAAAAATTACGAAAACACACTTCAAGTTTCAAAGTTACTTCCGTTTTTTGTAGCGTAGGTCACATGACTTTGTGATCAATTATTTCGCAACACATACCTGCTAAAAAATTATGTTTGATGCCATTCGAAAGTACACTTATGTATATCCCACTAAACACCATGTATAAGTTGAAGGTACCTCTTTTGAAAAACCAAAAAATTTGTTTATATTAATGTGAAAATGCGTACGAATGTATCGTTCGTCACACAGGATTTGCCCATATGTATGTATGCATGTATGTACATATGTAAATACAGGAAACTAAAGAAGCTTAATTTGTAATTTTTAACGGCAGGACCCATTCTAATTATAAATAATTCTCGTATTAAAGTTTCATTCATGAGTTTCACTTAGTTGTGACGATTCATCGCCAAATGTGGCGATACAAATTCTTTTTGGCGATCAAAATTTTAAATAATATTTAGATATTTTTTGCAGTGAGGCTGAAGTTAAATTTTAAACCCCAGACATGAACCATGAATGAAGTATTTATTACTAAGCGGATTTCAGTGCCTGTTAAACATGAATTATGAGAAAAGGTAGGGTATTCACGCACAACGAAATAAAAATACATAAAAGCACATTTTCAGTGATTTTTTTTTATATAAAAATTTAAGACAACATTTTTTAAAGTTCCCAAATTTTTTCAAATACTCCACCTGTTCTGCATACTTGAGCACTGCCAGAACCACCATTTGTATATAGCGGAACATCGCTACTTTTTTTTTACATAATAACCACTAAGATTCATGCTAACTAAGATTCTGTTAATTGCAAAATTGGCTGGACTAACATTTTTGGTTCCTATCTTTGCTAATTAAATTTATGGCGCAATTATGGATGATGTTTTAATTTTGCTTTTTTTTACATTTAGTGAGATTTGATAACGGGAATTTTTCATGTGAGATTCATGATAACATTTTACACTTCGAGGGGAAAAAAAATTTCACGGGAACAAAAATTCCACTACTTATTCAAGATAGCGGTGAATATAAAAATAAAGAGTTATTTGTTATTGTTATTTTTATATAAAAAGTGTATCTTTAGCTACAAAAAAAAAAACAATTGTTTAATAAGATTTTTTAAAGGATGATATAAAAAAACGTATAAAACAGCTGTGTATCATTGTCATATTTAAGATCCAAATTTTTACACCATTTTCCAATTTGCACACACATGACTTGCACATCTCTAATAAATAATTAAGGCCGCCGCCGCTGTCTACTTGTTTTACCGATATACTCATTATAAAATAATAAGTGTCTATTGACATGTTAATATTCTTCGACAAGCTCACATAAATCCATCTGTGTAGAACTCAATAACACTGAATAATGATGGTGCCTTTTGATGTGGTCCGTCATTCTATGTATGTATGTATTTATTTAAGTATTTTAAAGGTAAACAAAATATGAAATATAAACTGTACGTGAGTCGATAGAATGCACGAAATGGATATGAAACAAATATGTATGTAGTATGTATGTACATTTTATGTAAACACAATTACTGGGAGCTTGTACACGTACGAAAAAGTTAATAGCAATATAAACAATTGTACAAGTAAATGGAAAATACACTCACTACAGATCATTTGCCAAGAAATGAAAATCTACAAACTAAATAAATTGAAGAGAAAATTTCAAAGTGTGTATTTTTTGTTTTAATTAATTAACAATTAATAGTTGGCACGCGCCACTGACATAGTTTCACGTATTTAATTGTGTTTTTATTTCTTAAAAAAGAGGCAAATTACACGTCCATAGACGTCCATTCTTAAGTAATTTTTTGGGCTCCATGAAAAATGGTCGTAGGGTAAGCAACACCTACTTCGGGCTAATTTCTCCTAATTCTTTGGCCATTTTTTATTTATTATTTTTGAGTTTGGGTTTATTTTTCATAATTAAAAAACAACTTCAGAAATTAGAAACATGACCCCAAAAAATTTTTAAAATAATTTGTATGCTTTATGATCATTTTTTATTGTATCTTATCAGCAATGGGCACAAACTGTACTATAAGAAATGGTCATAAGCCACAAATCAATACTGGCATCGTTTACTAAAGATTCCTTGCACTCAACCAAAAAAGCAATTAAATTCAAGGAAAAAAATCGTTGATTCAACGAAATTATTCCTTATTTTTCACCCAAGGAACAGGTTCTTTGAATTCAACGTATGGCTTGTTGAATTCATCGTACCAGTTCGTTGAAGTTAAGAAACCATACGTTGAAACCGTACGTAAATTCATTGAAACTATATGATGAATGCACCAAACTTATTCCTTGACCCACCGTAGGTTAGGAAGGAAGGATAGTGTGAAATACACATCCCCTCGGACACCCAATTGGATCCATTGTGATATGACCCAACGTATCTATACTTTGAATAGAAAGAAAATAATTCTTTTAATTTAAAGAACCTATTTCTTGATCCAATGGACCCATAAGATGATTTTTAAGAATTTATTCCTTGATCCAACGTAATCATAATTTGAATTTATGGAAATAGTTCTTTGAATTTAAGGAACCAATTCCTTGATCCAATTTTAACTATGAATTTTAACCCAAATTTAACTATAAATAAATACAATGCTCGGGAACGGCTCGTACGATTTTTAGCACGATTCGCTCAAAATGTTCCTTAAGATCTATATTTTAAAATGTATTGCGTCTGTATACGTGCGAACGCCTGTGTTGGACAGGAAAAGTCCTAAGGATGATGTATATACTTTCGTTTGGATCTGCCACTGAATACAGAGCAGTGAATCGGGGCACCCCACAAGGTGGTGTCTTGTCACCGCTCTTTTGGAATCTGACCATCAACTCTCTACTGCTAAGCCTAGAGCGGAAGCTGGTTAAAACCGTAGCTTACGCTGGCCCTCGTGGCTATTTACACCTGCAAAAAAACAATTGGTCGCAGCTGGGGCATCGAACCCCGAGGGACCAACTGGATCTTTGAGATGGTAATTAAGCCCATAATTTTTTATGGGGTTATAGTCTGGTGGGAAGCGATAGAGAATGACTCCCACCGACGAACTATACGAGAAAATTTTTCGGCTAGCGGCGATCCTGATAACGGGAGCGCTCAGGTCTACTCCAACGAAGGCATTGTTTGCTATGCTGAACTGGCTTCCGGTGGATGTTCTGGCCAAACAGCTAGCTTTGATCGCGGCGATCAGACTGAACGCTACATGTTCATGGAGGAGAACCGATCTTGGTCACTCCAAGATTCTCAGGCAGCACCAAGCGCCCACCGGTACCTTATTTTGGCGGGCTTTTTCAATCCATTGTTCCCAATAGGGAATATCACTCCCTACCCCCAGCCACCGAAGGAGCCACCAGAGTTTTCACTGATGGCTCCAAGAGAGACGTAAACACTGGGGGAGGTTTATATGTGGAAAACTTCAAAGTTAAGTTTCCATTCAGACTTCGGGATGGCTGTAGCGTCCTGCAAGCCGAAGTCTCGGCCATTACAAGAGCGGCAAGATGGCTTAGGTATTATAGGATATCGGAAGACATCCATATTTTTACCGACAGCAAAGCGGCCATTGCTGCTATCAATGGTGTATACACTACATCGACGGTGGTAAACGAATGCCGGAAATCTCTAAACGAGACAACAAAGAGTAACACTAGTCTGGATTTCAGGGCACTGGAAACGATATTGCGGACGAAACTGCCAAAAAGGGTGCATCATTGAGCAACTCGATGATATGTCACTTTGTTGGCATTCCTCTATCTCACTGCAAGCGATTGATCCAGCAGGAATCATACAATCTTACTCAAGAAAGCCTTAGTTGCTAGTTTCCCTCTCTACCCCTTAATTACCATAATTGTATTATTGTAATTAATTTAAATAAATAAATAAATAAATAAAATGTATAAATGTGTATTTAAAATTACTGCATTATTTACAAAATTATTATATTTTATTTTAATTTTGTTTTTATTTACATGTACATACATATGTATGTATTTAATTATTATATTTTAATTTGAAAATATGTTAGGTTTTAGAGTAGAATATGAATCTTATTTGGCCTTAAAGGCTTGACTCTTAAGTTAATAAATAAATATATAAAAATAATTTGGAAATAAGAAATTAAGAGACGTTGAAATATTTAATAAAAAATCAACCAAAAGTTGATTTAATATTTCAATTAAATGAAAAAAGTTACAAAATTTTTCCAATTTATGTATAAATTGTAATAAAAAAACACTGTTTAAACAGTTGATATTCTTAGCCACCTTGGTAAGTGGTTTAAAAGAACAAACGTAAGATACTGATAAAGCGGCCTTGCAATCAATGCCGATACGTTCTGACGTGTCTAAATTTGGCCATCATTCCTGAAATTACCAAAAGTTTAGTTTCAGTTTCTAAATCAAAAGAAACTGTTCTAATATACAACGTGCGTTTTTGGCCAGAGCAGTAGTCGACTTTCGATTGCAGCATTTATATTTTAGATTAAAGACAACCCTTAACTTGTATTTTTTTTTTTATACGATACTACTAAGGAGGGTGAGTTTTGTCTAGCTGAATTTGATTTTCAGACCTTAGTGTGAAGGTCGAAACCCCAACAACACAATCAGATTTACATACAACTCGTAAGGGAGTAATTTTTGAAAATTTGTTTTATTGTTTTAAAATGAATTAAGCTCACGTGCCAATATTCGTTTACCCCTGCACTGTTAAGATTTAAATGAAATCTAACAGATGGCAAAGTGTAAACTTGTATGTGTGTTTCGTATTTTACCCTTGAGGGGGTTAGCTATTCTATACATACATATGTGTGACGACTTTTATAAACAACTCTTACCTTGTTAATAAAGTAAATTCAGCTTTTTATTTTTCTTAAATTATTATTATAATTGAAACTTTAAATGTATTTTTTTAAATTAAATTGTTATTGATCTTAGTGCACAATTTAAGGTCATAGTTACAACATACACATGTGTTGTAGATCAACACTTCCTCATTTATAACTTGTTATTTGAAACTCTTTTAAATTTTTGCCACTTCTGTTAAAAAAATATATAATTTATTTTGTAAAGATTTCACTTTTAAGCAATAACTTTTGTTTTTTTTTTTTTAGTTTGACGATTAAAAATTGCCAAAGTAGTTTTTAACTAAAAGCTTAACAGCATTTGCACACATTCACTTTAAAACGCATATTATTACTTTTTTCGAAACACAATCAGCAATAACAAAAAATTGCGCATAAAATATACATAAAACAACTATTGGTTTAGCAGCTACTTTAGCAAAGTTTAGCGCAGCTTACCTGGCCAGTCTGTAAGAAACACACTCTACTGGCCTCACCCGTTTTCACAAGACACTTGTGTTTTTATTTTTCTTTTGTTATATTACAACAATATACTTTAAAATTTTCTTTCAACATATGGTCAGCGGTTTTGTATAAATTACTCGTTTCATTTAGTATATTTTTTATTGTTTCAATAATTATTGACTTTCTGTGTTTTTAATTAACTCAATAATGTAATTAGAAGCAATTTGTCTAATATACAATTTCTGTGACCGGTTTGTGTATGATTTTTTCCTCTTCTTTCTACGCAGAATTTTCCACTTTCTTCTTGTTTGACAATATTTTATGTTTTGCTGTTTTATTTATCCTCCTCCTGTTTTTCTCATTAAACAATATTTTTCTTATGCGTCCCTCCCCCTTGTGTAGTACTTTAGTAAAACGAAAAATATATTGTAGTAGTAAAAACACTTGTCAATGGATTTCATTGTTAATTTTTTTCTTTATGTTTATGTAGAGTATATTTATCTTTATAATATTTTTTAGCTTATGCATAATTAAGTTTTCTTTTGAGGTAATTTATGTGTGTCCATTTTGTCTATGGAATTATTGTTTGTTTTATTAACACCGAATAATGATTCTCCACTGATTTGCATTGCGTCTTTCTTTTGACTAGCACTTTTTCGTGGATGTGTTTTACAGTGCTGCCAGAACATTTTTACTTTATGTATACAATTAGCTTGGTAGTACTTATTTGAAAAAGTAAGGCATCCCTTATTGGTTATTGTGAATGGAGGAAATACTAAACGGCAAGTTAAAATTGTCTTTTAAAATCAAGATATTCAAAATCAAAAAGTTACTGGTAACAAGTGATATACTACTTTGAAGTGGCGGCCTTTCCTATTAGGTGTTGTGTAAATACCTTCTTCATATTACTGTTAGCTGGATATGTTGGGCCAGCTCCAGTAAATGTTCCATTCAGCTGTTAGTACAAACAAATTTGAGTGATATACACTACACACATTTCTTATAATAATTTGAGTATTGTAATTTAGTAATTTTGTTGCCAAATGTAATTTTCGAAGTTTATATTTTATAATTCATTTTAAATAAAATGTTTCGAATTTCTATTTTTTTTAACCGATTAATTCGCAAAACATTCTTTACAGAGTAACTAACCCTGGAGCATTGTTGATGCATTTATTATGAAATTTATGAAAATCTGGTTTTAATTTGTTAGATCGTTTCAACAAAGCTTTCGATAAACATTTTTATATAAATACATACGCTATATTTGTGTAAAAGTTTTTGCTCTTCCTTAGCATTAATTTTTCAGACTTTGAAAGATGTAATTTCATACACACTTGTTTTCATTTTTAAGGCAACTATTAAATTTAATAAATAACCAAAAATTTTATTTTATGAAATGATTAATTTAAGTATTTTGAACAAGTTTTGTTATGGCGACACTTAACAACGTCTGTAGCAGATTTTCTTTTTATCTCTTATTAATTTAAATTTTCAGATTATTTCTTTTTTACAACACAATCAACAGCATCTTCTACTCTATCAAGACTTCTCTCAAAGTCCCAATCGTACCATCATGTTTGTGTGCATGTCGATTGAAACCCATCAATCAAATCCGAAGGTTGGCCACCAAAATCAAAACTATCTAATAAAGGATCACACGTTTGTGTATGTTGAGTTTGATAGAGGCTTCCAAACATTACAGGCGGTGTACTTGCACCAGTATCCGTACATGAATTAAGTAAACATTGTGTAAAACTCGTTTGTGTTTCCGCAGACACCAGTAATTCATCGCGTATGCAAGGATTAGTAGATGTAGCAGTTGAGGTAAATTGAACATTTGAGCTTTCATTATGGGAGTCAGCGGAAGGCCAATTGGTTTGGGTTTGTATATCAGACAAACCTAGTTCCGTTAGAAAATCATCACATGTTTGGGTGTACATATGAGATGACTGGGCTAACATTTGGTCTAAGTAATTGGGATGTTCAGTAGATGGTGATGATAAAAAGGGCTCTGTTTGTGTTTCTATATCTCTTAAAAGCGAGTGAAATTCGTCTAACGCGTTCTCAATATCTTGATTAGTAGCGGTTTCACTGAAAGATGGCACAAAATCAGTTTGTACACTTGTAGCAGATAAGAGTTTAGGGCAGAAGTCGACTGGAAAAATATTTTTGGATATTAAAAGCTATGTTTTTAAGTTACATGAACTTACCTTGGATTTCTTTAGCGACATGCTGTTTAATTATTTGTGATGTTCTGCGCTTTTCCAATTTTTTAATGGGTTTTATTGCAACTTTTCCATTCATTATCTTTATGGCAATTACTTCCTTGACATTATGACCCTTTCTTTTACCGTGAGTTAATAAGGCTTCCATGGTGTCGTACGAACAGCCACAATCATTACAAACTACCTTCCTTCCACACATATCCCTTTGATGTTTCTTTAGCTGTGTTTCAGTACCAAAAGCTTTGTTACATTCTCCACATATGAAATCTTTGTTTAAATGAACCTTTTGGTAGTGTTGCCTTAAATATTTGTAATATTTGAAATGTTTGCAATTAGGTTGGCAATAATTATAGATGCAGTTCTCCTCCGGACAATAATATAGTCTGATACGGCTTGATTTTTTTGCAGGAGCTACGCGATGATGCTTTTCTAAATGCATGTCATAATTATTTTGGTTGGTAAAAATGCTTGTGCATTCTGGTTGAGAACATTTTATTTGACGAAAAGGTATTAATAGATCTTTAGAAGGCGTAAAGTGTTCTATATTATTAATATGGAAATCCATTCGATCCAGCTTTTTATAATTATCGAATAATGGGTGCTGCAAATTAGATAGTAAATTTTGTTATGATTCGCTGTGGGTGGTAGCAGAAGTTGTCAACAGTACCAGCTGTTTTTACTGAAATTAAAGTGCTGCCAAAAAGAATTTGACACAGATGTGGCATCATTTATCTTGTGTTAACCCGGAGAAGGTATAAAGGTATACCTTTATATACAGGCATGTCACAGATACATATATCTATCAAAAGTGGAATTTAAACCGTATTTGCCATCTTCAGTAAACGTAAACTGACAAATTTTAGCGATATGAAACCACTTTCAATTTTCTAAATGAAATTGATATTTTAAGTAGCATAGATACCAAGAAACTGTCCAGAACAACTTTATCTACTGAAGACGTGTATTTTTGTTTTACAAATGTCAAATTGCCTGTAGCAGAGTAACAAGCTGACTAAAAATTTGTAGCGGCGACTAAGCAAAAAAATTTATATGTTTTATTTATTTGGAAATTTTTTATATTAAATAAAAAGACGTGTGGCACTCGGGGACTGCCGCGGTAAAATTATTGAAACATTTTGGTACAAATTTGACAGAAGCAGGCAAAATTTATGAAATCAGCTGTGCAATTATCACTACCTTGTAAGTAAATGTGTCTTGCGTACGTCAAATGATATAAAACATACAAAACAACAAGAAGAGTCAACATTTTCATGTCACTAAAGAAAAACTTAAGTAAAAAGTTAAACCTAAATTTTTGTATTAAATAAATAGTATTTACAAATCTCAATTTCATTCACAAGAATTTAATGATAAGACTAACTTTCTAAAAGGGAAATAAAAATTCAAGAACTTTTAGAAAATTAAACAAAGAAAAAGAGGAAGACTACATACATATATTGCTAAAGATCTCGTAACTGGGATACTTAAAAAGAAAAATTAAAACAAAAGCTAATTTTGTCTTATTAAACAATAATAGAGAATCTGCTACAAATTCTTAATAAAAAAATGGCAAATGAAAATGACCAACAACAAGGGCAACAACAGAATACGAAGACAAATGAAGAGCCAGACAATATGCTGGATGAGAGCTTTAAAATTAACATAAATGAAAGTTTTAACAATTTAGATAGCTTGAAAGAAACTAAAAGTGATAATTTAGAACTATCTATGGGCAGCAAAGGAAAACTGAATGATTTAGTAGCGGATTTGTGTATAAATAGTAACCGACAAGGTGGTCAAAATCACCAGACATTGCCAAATCTGGCTGCGTATGGTGATTATAAAAATATAAGAGCCACTTTGAAACCCATGAGTTTGAATGAAAACAATTTAAGCACGCAATCGTCGGTGGATTGTAGCAATGCAATACATAACGTCCAGCACCAGCCACCTACACAAAATTCTTCTTTTTCTTTTAAACATTTTCTTAGTAGCAACAGCGTGCCTACTGCACCCTCTACAACAGTAACTTCTTTGGATCCACCTGCCAAAAGTACGTCCACAACATCGTCATCAAATGCTACGACATCGTCCCGTTCTCTTCAAACTTCAACTGGTGCTCGTCCAAAAGTACCTCAATCAAATTCTGTATCTTCTACTTCTATATCGTCACTAACTGTGGGTAATGCGAATGATACACAAACATCGGCAACAAAAATGAAAAGATCACCTCGATTTTCATCATTTGACTCGCAGGCGAGTTTGGCTGAATACGCAGGATCATCAACAAACGCCGATTTACCAACGGCGGAGGATTCTGTGGGTTGCTCATCTGGATCAAATGATTTTAATTTATATCCAGATGAAAAAGAACGTGATCGTTTTCAAGGTAGTATTTTAAAAAATTCTTATCTATACATATATTCATTTTAAAGTTTTATTTAGAATGGAATTTGCCCTCAAACGCTTCAACAATAACAACAAATTCTTCAGACTATGACCGTGGCAGCTCATATGTTCCCCGTTCTTACTCTAATTATGATATGCCTAGGCTTCAAACCTCCCCTCGTAGGCGTGTGGGTATAGGTGCCACAACCAAAGATACAAGGCCTACACGTTTAGCTTTAAATACAAATCAAAATCCTACTACGGCAGCCAAATTGAAATTAGATTTGCCTTTAACATCCAATTCTACTGGGTGTGGTGGCAGTAATGGTATTAATTCGGGTGGTGCTTCTGGCTCCAGCAGGAAAAGCGGCCACTGTACTAGACCAACAGATTTTTTAACATCTAATCCTTTACCAGGAGCAGCAGCAGCCGCCGCATTGCCAGATTTCGTGCAAGATCATTGGATGGATTCTTGGTATGCAAATGATATGAATGTAAACTCTCCACCTTCATCTCCTATCAATACTTTTATGGAAGATCTAACTGGAGCTGGGGTAAGTGGAGTTGTGGGACAAGGTGGGGCAATGCATGCTCACAATTCTGCTAGCCGAACGTTACAGCTGGATAATGCCCCTTTACCAGGTCCTACAGATAGAGGAGATTTTAATATGGGCTTACCCGAACCACCATCCTCATCTGTGGGTTCTAAAATGCTGCCCGATTTTCTATCCGATGGTCCCATTATACACTCGTCTCAGCGTTTAGCGGATGTAGCTGCTGGTCTACCCTCAAATTCCATAGGGTCTCCAGAAGAATCTTCCATTAACAACCAACTTTCTCGTTTGCGTTCCGATAACGAACGTTTGCAAAGGGAATTAAATGAAACCAGATCAGCGCTTAACGAGCAGACTTCAAGAGCCAACAATTTGGAACGGCAAATAGTTGAACAGCAAAGGGTACATAAAACAGAGTCCGATGAAACACAAGACAACAATAAAAAGTGCGCAACGGCTGTGCAGATACATGTGACCAAACTTAAACAACAAGTTCAACAATTAACCGCTGAAGTTGAAATGTTGCGGCGAGAAAAGGAATTAATGCGCGAAGAGGGTGCCGTAGGTGGTTGTAGTGTACAGAGCTGTGATCGTTCTTCCGCTACTGCCACAGTCCCTAGTACAACACGAAGTACCTTGGCAACAGGATCATTGACAGGAACTACTATTGGTGGTTTTGGTAGTGTTGGTAGTGTCACGGGCAGATCACATGCCCGTGATACAAAAGCTTTAGGTATGAGACCGTCCAAACAACATCAGTTATCAAGAGATTTGCGTAGGGCAGCATCCAATGCTGAACAAAACCTGAAGTAAGTAATTTGTGTACTTACTGTTTTTATTACTTTTTAGAATTTGTTTTCCCCAATTTTCAAATTATGTACATACATACATATCAGAATATTATCTTCAAGAAATAATTTTTGAACTTTTTTTATTCTTCGACACGAAAATTAAATATTTCTTCAGACGACTCGAACTGTTATGAAAAATCAATTTTTTATATTATTAACTATTTTTTTTTTTTTCAGACAACTTTTAACTGGTGTTGAAAACTTACGTCAAATGGCGGCAAATATTGAAAAATCTGACACACGCGTGGATTACGATGCAAGTCCAGATTTGTTTTCAGATTTTTTAGATGAATGTGATGAGTATAATGAATATACCGGGGGTGGTCCGGCATTGTAAATTTCGTTTTTGCATGTTATATTTCATAATTTAAGCTAAATAAGCAGAAAAATTAAAAAAAAGAACAACAGACATAAAGGCAGACAACAGAACGACATTACGTAAAAATACTATATTTAAAAACACAATAAAACTTTAAAATGAAAGATAAACTATTAAAACTTTATAAAACACAAGAAATATCTTTAAAAAATAATAAAACAAAATTATTATAAACATACATATGTACATATACATATGTATGTATTTAAAAAATATCATGTTCCGTATTCAATGAAAAGATCGAGAAATATAAAACAAATTGTTTGTTTTTATGATTATTTGAAATTTAAATTCAATAGAGTTGAGTTGTCTTAATATAATTTATGTTTTCGAAGGAAAAGTCCTTTACACACCAATAAATTAATTTCTATAATTTATTTTATTTTACTTTATTTTTACTTGTAATTTTTTATGTTCCTCTCCAATGTTGTATTGAATGTATGTTGTGTGTGTGGCATTAGCAAACAAATTTTATTTTACAAATAATGAAAAATAAATGATATTAATTTTAAAATATCTTATAAATATATTAAAAAAAATATATAATTTACTAAGCAATATCAATAAGCAAAAAAAAAAAAAACAAGAAAATAACAACTCAGCACTTAATTATACAAAATCAAAGGGAAAAATACATTTTTACACATCAGCCAGCCTGTTCCATTTTTTTTCAAACATTTTGCTTAAAAAAAGGAATTGCAAAAAAAAAAATCAATTGAATATTTTTCTAGTTTTTTTTTTTGGGGCTGTTATATTTTTAATACAAAAATAAAACCATAAATAATCAAAGCTTTGCGAAAAAAAAACTAAATAAAAATAATTTGTTATAAAACAATAAATTATACATAGATTAAAAATACAAACAAAAACTCATCATTTATTATGACAAAACAGAAACAAATACAAATAACAAGTTAAAAACTAATTTAAAAAGCAAAATGTTAAACATTTTAAAAACACTTGTAAAACTTTTTGTTTCACAATTTTGATTATCATTTAGTTCAGGCAGTATTCAAAACTAATGGCGTTTTCTTTCCTAAAAAAAAAAAAAATATGCAAAATTTTTTCTGCAGAAAAGAAAACACAAATGTCGTCTCTAAAATGATCATCACTGTGTTTCGTGAACCGAGTCAATTTCAAAATTAGCGATTTCTCAAAACAAAACCAATTTTCATTTCTCAAAACCGAAATGAAATTGTTCATCGCCAAATTGAATAAATTCAGCGAAGGACTACTTTAGCACCACGTACTCGAGAGATTTCATATGGATGCTAAAGGCCGCACAATCTTGCGATCTGCCAAATATGGCATGTGGGCTGAAAAAGTATGGTAAAAAGTGTGGAGTAAAAATGCAACTGTGTGACACAATTTTTGGCAAGTCGTGCGATTTGTAAAAATTTATAAACTTTTTATGATAGTTTTCATGCGATCATGGCATCAGTTTTGAATGATAGTGTGGCACCTACAACACCATTTTGAAACGATTTTTTAAAGTCGGCTAGATTTTTATAAGATTCTCCTGTGAATGGATCGTATGATTATTATATTTAGTACTAAATATTTTTTAATAAAAATAATTTTTTTATTTTATAGTTTTGGCGATTTTTATCAGGGTACCAAATTTTTTTCTTGTCTTGCGAATTTTTTCGCTTTAGAGACTTTTTAGTTTCGGCGTATTTTCGTTTCGACGGTTAGGTATTTTTACTACTTTTTTACGATATTTTAACTCCTTCCCCACTTTTTGGGTTTGGCTATTTATTTTTGTTTTTGGCGATTTTTTCGTTCTGATATTGTTTTTTCTATTAAAAAGTACGTTTTTGTTTGTTACGTTGTTATTAATTTTCATTCCTACGGCTTTTTACAAATCACTGGGGCCCCGTTTCCTAGCAGCTGGCGACTACATTCACATTTAACCACTCCTGAAGGTCGAGTTTTGTTTGAAACAATTTCTAAAATGTGTTTAAATGTATTTTCAAGTGGTCAGCCAACATATTGGCCAACAGATCGACAGAGTTGGTATAGCAACCAACGAAATGCATTTAGATATTGCTAGCCCGCAACAAATAAATAAAATTTTTATAATCATAAATTCTGGAGTATTTAGTCGAGTAAATGTCAAATTTTGTCTTTTTTTTTCTTTAACAAAACCCCAGTTACCGGCCACACCCATCTTTCACGGATGTACGGCCAAATCTAACCATAAAATAAAGCGGAGATATATCTTGATATTCTTTGATACTGGTCGTTACGGCTGCTATATTCTCTTCACTCCCCAACAAATTTCTGTTTGGTTGGCGGGTTAAGAATCAAAAAAGCGTGTCATTATTCAGACTTTTTACAACTGAACCAGAATTCTAGTAAATAATAAGTAAAATATAAAGTAAAAATACAACAGAAAAAAGGGATAAATTAAAAAATTACTACTTCCACGGCTAGATAAAAAATGGACCTAAACTAAAAATTAAAAATGTCCCTAAAGTTTTGTAGTGATAACAATAGCGCGAACTTTGGAACCAGGCAAATTCATAATAGGAAGTTTGTTGGCATATTGTTCGGTACACTTTTTGACATCTGAAGTTGATTTTTTTTCAAAGCGAATTGAGGCGAGTCCACTTGATTTTTGCACAACTTTAGGGAACATTTTGAAGTTTTAATTTTGTAGTAATTTTGCATAATATGAAAAATGATCTCAAATTCAAAAATGAAAAATGGTCCAAAAATTTTAAAAATGGCAACAAAATAAAAATTTTAATTGAAAAATTGTCCCAGAGTTTTTTTTTTCAATGCAGAACTATGGGGCAATTTTTCCTTAAGCTAAAAAAACATAAAAATGGCGAAACTAAAATTTAAAAAATGGTCCTAAACCAAAGATGAATGCTGGGCTTCGGCATTTTTCCATTAGAAACAAAAAAAAATTTTTTTTGTAATTAAAATTATTTCTCCTTTACGCTGAGAATCAAGTCATGTTTTTTTAGGTAATTTTTAAGGCAATTTCATAACGGGTAGTCTCCGGTGATTATGTTTGCCTTGTTCTGCCCCTTGTATATGTGTGATCCAGTTGCTTTGTCTACTGGTTTGTTCGGTACATTGTTCGGTATCTACAGTTATTGACATCTGAAGTAGATATTTTTCAAAGCGAATTGAATTTGCCTTGGATCACATGTATAGCAACAAACATTCCACCTTATCGGAGTGTTGGCGGAAAAATATTTCCAATTTCTAAAATTTCTTATATAGAATTCCCAGCCCTCATTTGACTAAATTTCAGTTAAATAAAACTTCAGAGAAAAAGGCACGCTTTTATATGTATGAAAGATCGCCAGATATGTATCGTCTTTAGGAAGGTTTTGAGGTGGAAAATTTCTGACTTGAATTGTGAACGGGTTATTATTTATTTGTAACATTTATAAAAAAAATTCAATATTTTATTTCAAATATGAACCTTTTCTTTTAGTATACCAAATACAAATTCGAGTATGCATCACCTTAATTTCTTTCGGTCTTATATCCACCACCTAACCAACTTACATATCAAACTTTAGTCTTCGACGACTTCACCAGTACCGCAAACTTTTTATTACATTTTACATTTTTGAATTCATGATTTATTCCTAAAAATTGCAAATCCATTTTTAATCGGCAAATATTTTTTGTTTTTCACTGTCTGGACTTGAAGACTTTTCTACATTTTCTTATCATTTAACTTCTTCAATTTAAACATAACTTTTTATAAAACTATACCTAAATAATATACACATTTATAAATTTTTGTTGTTTTGCTAAAGAAAAAATATTAAGTTTTATAAAAGATAAATAAAATAACGTAAAACATAAAAATGAGCTTTATTTTGTAGTTTGTCAATAAAAAAAAAAATAAATAATATTAAAAACTAAAATTATGAAAAAAAATAAATAAAAACGCAATTAATAAAAAGTAAAGTTGAGTTTCTTAATTTATGCGAAAAAAAAATAAATTTAATAAAATAACAGCCATTTTAGTTCATCTATTTATTCATATTTTCTAGTGCATATAAAGTATGTTTTCGAAACTAGTTTTCCCTCTGAAATTTACATACATGATCTAAAAATAGTCTGGCATAACTTGTTTCGCCTGGAGAAGCATTCGGTGTGCAGATTCTTTTTAATCTTATGAAACTGACACTTCAGTCGCAATAAAATACACTGTGTAACAAAATTAAATTATCTTTGAAGATATCAATGTTCTAACGACTGATTCTGATAGAGGGATAAAGGCTAAGCTAGGCCTAGGCTATAGTCAACCCCTCACCACAACCCATGCCATCAAAAAAACTCTTAGTATAAAAGTATGTGTATTGCGTGGGAGGAGGAGGAGGCCTGTTCTAAACTTTTTAATTTTAGCACCGGCACAAAGAATCTTTTGATTCTTATATATCAGGTAGAACATATTCTCAGCACTTTTATTTAAAACAACACGAGAAACAATTTAACACTTGATCTGTTTGTTTTATGGATCTTGAAGTCCTTTTTTTAGAAGTGATAAGAAAGTTTCCTTTAATTGGACTGAATTGTCTCACAAAAATAAGTGCTACGCAAATCTATTACAAAGGGACGACACAATCGACCGTATTCTAGATGTACATATTAATTTTCTCTGCGTCTCTGGTGTTAAGTAGACGCATTAAATTTTTTTAAGCTGTGTGAACAGTTGTTTAGGACCTAATTTTGTACAACGCATCACCGAAGTGACTTTTATATGGAAAGCAAAAGCAAAAACAAAAATTTAAATATTTAAAAATTTTGTTCATTGTTTTCATTAAAATTTTTGAAATTTTTGAAGGTAAAGCAACGCCTTAATTTCTGTGCGTTTGTTTGGTCATGATATTGTATGAAAAACAAAAACAAATTTTTGAATATTTGAATTTTTGTTTTTGCTTTTGCCTTCCATATAAAAGTCACTTGGGAGATGCGTTTACAAAATTAGGGCCTTAACTTCGCCGACGATTCTGCTGAGGGCACTGTGATGTATGTATATTATCTGGTTACAATACCAATTGCTGCCGGAATAGTTTTTTAGTGACCAGTGCTAAGCCTGCATCACTTAAACATTAATTTTTTTAAACAATATGCCGCTATAAAATATACCAAGCAATAAAATATATGCCAATCCAACCAAACACCACTTCGACTATTATGACAAACATGACGATCTTACAGTGAGTAATATTTAAAAATTTTTCTCGTTGCATCAACAACTAGCAACCCAAAAAAATTACTCAAAATATTCTTCGACTGAAGAAAAAAATATTTCTGACCGCCAAAAAAATATATGCGTTGAAAATAGTAGATTCCAAGAATTTTTAACGAATTTGTAACGCGTTGACTGATCTTTTATATTCTTTCCGTATCTGGATCCATATTAAGAATTTTATTTTGTAAAGCATTAACTGAGGATATCACCAAAAGCTTAAAAAAAACATCTAAAATTTCAAAATCTTTTATAACTCAAAAAAAAAAACCGATAGTCGCATAAATTTGAATCCGCATAAAAAAAATCCCATAAAACGAGACCTGAGTGTACATTTTTTTTCGTGAATATGAAAAAACTATCCGATTTCCCATAAGCTCGTACTTTAGGGACAAAAATAACCTACATGTTAAGATTTCCCCCCACTTTTGGCAACACAGCTTAAGCCACAAATATTTTTTTACCATTATGACACTTTTTACGTTTTAGTTAATCTAAATATAAATTTAATCGTGTTTGCTGTTTTTAAGTGATAGCTTAAACTGTGCAAAATGGCCATACTGAAGCATAAATTATGGCAGCCTGTACTTGAGATGGCAATGTTTTTTCCAAGCAACACTGCATTTTATGTATGTAAAAGAATAAATTTTAAATTTTATATTATTTTTTTATTTTATATTTTATTTTATATTTTGTTTATATCTGAAAAGAAAATTGAGTGAGATTAAAAAAACAATATAAAATTTAAAAAAATAATTTTTTATTTATGTTCTTAAGCTTAGATCCCACTATCGGTACAATGTACCGATTTTCGTCGGCTCACTGCAATAAAGTAATATGTACTAAGCCAAAATTGCTTTATTTCAACAATTTTATAATTTTGCTAAATTTATATTAAAATAATAAAAATGAATCAATTTAAGTTAAACAGAGATGTGTTTTTATATTAAATTTTTAGTGGCCGGTTATTGCAACTTTTCTTTAACAGCAACAACCCCGATTTCCTTTCGGTTGCGCATATCGAGCTCGCACTGTAATAAAAATAACGATTTTTTTACAAAAAAAACCTTATCTCGTTGATAACTCAAGTCATTAAAAAAAAATAAATAAAATTCAAGCTGAGATTTATGCATATGTAGATATGTAATATGTAAATACATTTTCGATACACTGAAAATAGGCTCTCAGGATATTTTAAGGCGTATTAAAAGAGAAAGTCGAAAATTATCACTCATACGCCGTCTGTGTTTAACTGCGGCTTAACGATAATTGAAAACCTATTACTATTATATTAAATATAGGCTCTGCGTGCAGTGATGTTAACTAGTTTTTCCCAATTTCCGTACAGGCTTAAAAAAATTTCCGTTTTTTGGGTAAAATTACCGTACGGTATTAAAATGGGTTATATTTTTTAATCAATATAAGTACATATTTAAAAGACAACAAAAACTTAAGATACAATAAGTATTAATAAAATATTAGAATTAAAACTTATACATTCAATTACCATTACACACATATGTGTATATAGCTGAGTATACATAGATAAGTAAATAAATTATTTTATATTTAACGCTGAGATTAAAAGTGTTATTCATAGATTAATCAAAGATTTTATATATATTCAGCCCACCCCGCGATGTCGATCGATCGATAATACTGAAATTGTAAACGAAATACAACCGGTTTGCGACCTTCTAATCATCAATTTATTATTATTTACATATTTAGCTTTTGTGGCAGTAAATAAATAATAAGTTAAATAAAATCGGTTATTAGAGAAATGCAAGTTTATTTTTTTACATCTAGAAAATCGATATCGTTCGACATCGCAGGCCAGCCCATTTGTGTCTAGTTTATCACCCAAGCAAAAAACCGCATTTTAGCTAATGCGAGTACCTGCCTACCTTTTGGAGGTCTAAACTACCATACAATACGGAAATTACCGTACTGTCTGCGACAATGACTCGAAACCGATGCGGAACATGTATGCAGGGTTCCTCTTACACAAAATCAAAACTCTCCAATTGGTCTTTAAATGCCGGAGCTCAGAGAGAGAATATATCGCACACTAAATCACAAACTCGAAAATTTTTCAAAATACTTTTTATTTTATAAATCAGTTTAAGGACAAAATCTCTAAAAAAAAATTTTACACTACCAGAAATATATCATTATGCCTAAATGGTATTTTAACTCTTCTGAATATATTAAACCTTTGCTCCAACAGAGTCATAAGTCAAAAAAAAAAAATTAGTTTTGGCAGAAAACGAAATTTTTACACATTATTTAGAACGATATGATTAATAATGTGTGGAATTATTAATTTAAAAAATCACAATTTTTAAGTGATGCCTCCCTCTATTGCAGCAAAGGCTCGACATGTATATGATTTGTGAGTTATGATTGTTTATGGCCTAGTGTACGATATATTATATTAAAATAAAAAAAAAAACTTTTCTAAAAGCATCAAGTTGATCTATTTTCTTACTAAAGCAATAAGTCTAACACTTTGACACTTTGAGGAATTAAGAAAGAAGCACTAAAAATTGTAACAAAAGCACTAAATTGGCATCGCTGATTACCATACAGTTTGATGAAAGTTTACAACCCGTAACCCTACGTCTTCACCAGTCATCTACTAAAACATGACATGAACATAACGTCGACAGAGAAACGGTAATAATATGTCCACCTTCTAGAATGTGGCGAATACTTACAGATGTTCATGTGCTGACTAACCATAATTTTTAGTTTGTCAAAGCGTTCACATACGAGTAGTTCATGTTTTTCGATTCGATGATTTGTTTTGTCTATTTTTTAATTGATAATTGTATTTAAAAGTGTTTTTTTACGATTTTCGCTGTTTTTTTGTGCAGTATTTGTTGCAAACCTAAAAAAAGAAACTGTCAAAGAGAAAATGAGATTGAATGGCCAACCTCATGGCGAAAATTGATCAGCCATATGTTCGGGCATTGATGTCAGACTATGGACGAAACATGGACATGAGCGGTTTACATTAGCCATATGCGATGTCTATCTATCATGATGCCATACCAAGTTCATGGCTAATGGAGACGCCTAGTAATCAATGTGTTGGTGCAACGTAATAGTTTTTGCGTACCACAAAAATATCACAACTAAAATTCAAGTTCATATATTTCTGTAGCCTGATCGAGTCAAGAGATAGTTACAGCAGAGAGAGAAAAAGAGAACGTTTATGTATGCGTGTGTGTGTGTAAAAGAGTTATTCAATTAATTATTGAAATTAAACTTGTATTATTTGGTAGTCGTATCAACTTTCCTTATTACAACATACTGACTGCCGGTCTTTTTTTATTGCTGATACAGGCTGACTTCCAAAACGTTCTATACAAAGTTTGTATACTGTATTGATACTGTATTTAAATCACATACATATGCAAAGTTCCGAAACAATGAATCAACTATAAAACCGATGCCTTGGTTGCTTTCTTACTACGTTAAAAATACTTGGCGGCGGCGTTTTCAAATGGTATACATTGTATAATTATTGTACTGCGGCGTTATGAAATGTGATGCTTTGTTCAAACACAAAGCAATTGACGTTTTGGAAGTCAGCCACAATTTTCTATAAAATTTCTATTTAGTTGCATAGTTGAGTTCGCATGGAACGGTTTTGTTATGTAAATTTAAAAAAAAAAAAAAAAAAAAAAACAGTGCTTAAGTACTAGTTTATTAATAAACAACAACAATAACAGATAAATAAATTCGAATAAAATAATTTAAATAAAAAACCAAGTGCTTCTTGTTGTACAAGTGTTTAGTGACAATTTAGTGTTTTGTTTTGGCTTGAAAAAAATTATACAAATTGTGTTCCTTATTAAGATGATATCCAGAAATATTTTAGGTAAAATATTTTTTATTCTTTATTTATGGAAAATCAGCAGCTTTTTGATTTGTTCCTGATGGTATTCGATGTTTGATGGAACTGTTTGCAATTGCAACAGGTATGACACCATCAGGAAAATTGTAGGAACCCTCTACTTAGAAATATTTGATTCTAAACACTTCAAGTTGTAATTCATAAACGATTCATAAAGTTAAAGTGCAGATAAAAGCCTGTTTACCCAAACAAAATTTGTACAATAACGCCACAATAACTTTATGAATCGTTAATGAATTATACCTTTAATATTGTATTACAGTGAAAATTCCTGAAATCTGAACATAACTATGACTAAGGATCTGGATTCGATCCCTGGTCGGGGCAAGTCATCAACATCATGAATTTCTCTAATGTACATTAGTGTGGGATTGAATTATTTGCTGTTGGACTGATCACTAAAAACTGTTCAGACAGCTCATTAATAATGTACTCCAAACGCCCCCTTCGTCGTTTAGCAGAATTATCGGCGAAGTTAAGCATTTTTATTGCGTCTACTTAACACCAGAGGCGCTGCAACACTGCTCTAAAAATAAACGAAACACGCAATAGCAGAGTTGTAAAAGAATTAAGCCTTCTAAATCTTTAACATCTATCTTCTCTATCCCTTTCCCAAGTTCTGGCAAAAAAAAAAAAAAAAAAAATAATCGGAAAAAAAGCAGTTGAAATGAAAGTATTTTTGTGTATTATACACACTCGTATATTCTTTTAATAAATTCAAAATAAACAAACCAACGTTTTTCTCGCCAGTGCTATAGCTTTTTATAAGCTTTTGCAAGTCCCTTTGCTGCGAACACTTAATACTGCTTTTAATTAATTAAAATGAAAAATTTTATTAAAATTTTTTTTTAGTTATTTTTAGAAAATGTACTATAAAATATACACTAGTACGCCTAATCATTTGAATTTTTAAATAAATGTTATAAAGTGTGATCAAAAACAAACTATGTATGTATGTATGTATTTCAAAGTCACGTTTGTTCACTGACTTGAATAAAACGTAGTTTTCAATTAAATCAAAGGTATACTGGGGGATAAAGAGTGAATTCTTTTGCGTTTATTGTGTGTGACGAAGATCTTTAGATTATTAGGAACACACTGAAAAAAACAGTTTTACATGAATTCAACGAACGTAAAATACGTTGAATTTAAGAAACTCGTTCATTTATTTAAGCACAATGAATAAATACTTTGATTCAAAGAACATGTTTCTTGATTTTAAGTAATATACGTTGATTTTGTTGTATGAATACGTTGGATCAGTATTTTCTTAACTTCAACGAACTGGTACGTTTAATTCAACAAGCCAATGATTGCCATACGTTGAATTCAAAGAACCTGTTCCTTGGGTTAAAAATAAGGAATAAATTTGTCGAATTTTTTCCTTGAAGTTAATTGCTTTTTTGGTTGAGTGCATATTTAAATCTAAATAGCAAAAATACGAGTACATAAATAAAGAATACATATGTATGCCGTAGTGTAGCGACATTTCAGTGTCATTAAGTGCATCCACTATGTGATATTTGTATGAGCACTTCTTCGGTAATTTAAAAATGTTACAATATTGCAATGGACTAAAGACTTTAATTCATTTGTTAATTTTTATACATACAAACAAAAGCTTAATTGAAATATAAATTAATACTAAATTAAAAATAAATATTTATTAATAGCAAAATACTGAAACTGAATTAATTTTGTATATCGAGGGAAAATTGCTACGAGTATCGAGCAAATAAACAATGAATAAAAATTCAATCATATGCAAATTAATGGTGATGCATGGACGGACAGAAAATAAATAAAAGTAAAAGTGATATATTCGACTACAGCGAATCTTATATGCTGTTCACCAACCAAAAACAAATTTTGTATACTAGTACATATGAATGTGTGTACATGGGATCATAGATATACGAAATAGAATAATATATGGATCTAGACGTATAAATATATGTATGTATGTACTAGCTTTTACCCGTGACTTCGGCCACGCTACACGTTAATGAAGGCATAAGCTTTCTATCAGGGGTGTCACAGAAACCAAATTCGTACGAAAGTGAAAACGGTTTTTCCTTCCCCAGAAAACGTAAAACGCAAAAATTTTTCGTATAAATTTTCACTTTCGTAAAAATTCAGTGACACACCTGACTATTTTCAATCGAATTAAATTCGAAAAATTTTTGCGTTTTACGTGTTCTGGAGAAAATAAATAAAATAAAAAGTACAAAAAAAAAACCACTATGTATCTCCTATTTTTACCCCTTAAAAAGTATCCAATATTTTCGTCATTTTAGCCCCCAGAAAGTGTATTGTATGTTAATGTAGAAAAAAATTTGTAAAACAAAAAGAACAAAAAAAAAACAATTTCTCCCGGTTTTACCCCCCCTAAAAAAGTACCTCATATTTTAGTCTGGGTCACATACTATCTGGCTATTAAAATTTCATCCAAATCTATTAAGCTGTTTTCGAGTTATAGCAGAACAAACATCTATGCATCCAAATCTATAGATATAATTACTCTAATATAGAAAGGTCTTAACTCATTTTTTATTTCAAGTCTTGTAATTTTTTAAGCTATTATCGCGGGCTTTGAGCGCAGCGACCGAATCAAGAAATTCCGTAACGAAAAAACCTAACATTATGTTTGTTTCTTAAGTCTTTTGTTTTCTGTTAAGTATTTGAATCGCTCAATGTATGTTAACTAATCAGCCTAGTCAACAACCACACCAGCAAATGTGCTGCCAAGTTCTTGTTTTCTCCTGCTGCCACCTAGGTACACCCAAGGCGAATTATCTCCAATAACAACAGAGTTATTAAACAAAACGTAATACAGTGAAACTTCGATATAACGAATTCCAAGGGGATCCGAAAATGCTACGTTATAGCTATTGCTTCGGTATAAATATAAACAGTAATGCCTTGATATAACGAAATTTGAAGAAATACGAAAAAAATTCGTTATAATTATAGTTTTCTTTATTCAAATCTATTTAACATGAGATTGCTAATAACGGCCTCAATTATAGAATTTTTTCTCGAATAGATATTAATTTACGCTTTACTTTACTCATTTTGACAAGAATCAAGTCAATACTGATTACATACGTTTCTAATGCATTACATTTGCACACACATTTAGAATTCGTTCTTTTGATAACGGCACTTTACCATTTTGCTTTAAATTTTATTCTTACTTCGTTGTATAGAGGCTTTTGTACGAGTACTTCGTTGTATAGAGGACTTACAAATGCGCTTATATACATTTAGACTTCACTATTTTTATAACGGGACTTTACCATTTAGGATTTATTCTGATTTCGTTATTTGAATAATATTTCGCTATATAGATGCTTTTTTGCTCAGAATTTATTCGTTATAGCTATAGTGCAATTTTGTATGAAAAACTTTGCAATAAAGAGGTTTTCTCAAGGTACTCAATAAAACATACATTGTATTGAGTTTTTCGTTATAACAAAGTTCGCTATATCGAAGTTTCACTGTAATATAAATGCATAAGTTGATAAAAAATGCTATGCAATAGCATTTTAAAGAATTAATTGGAATTAAAAAAAAATAAGCATTTAAAAAAAATGTTGAACAATGTCGCTTTCCTCGTGCTTAAGCCAATAATAGAATATTTATATGTAATAAATCAGTGAACGTTTAAGCTCGCGTTTAGTCAAACTTAGCTCAAATTTAAATAAAATTCAAAGTCAACAGCAGTAAATCACTTGCCCGATTTGTTACTGTTATTTTAAACAATAATGACAGCAGTACAGCAAGTGTACCGTTTTTTATCTTCGGTACTTTTTCATTTCCTGAAAAGCGGTGTGTATTAGTTTTGCTATTTCCTATGAATTCTATCACGCTCAATATAAAACGTTCATGTAAAAGAAAATCATACAAAATTTTAAATTTGCACATTCGCAAGACAGTACGCACTGAATACCACTAATACTTTTGCACATATGGGATATCTACCGTATGTATGTACGAGTACATACAAACATACTCGTATTATCAATTCTTTCGTAATTATTCAAATAAAATACAATTGTTCGCGTCATTCATTTTCAATTGATTAATTCATTTATGTATTATCATTAATGCCATTTTATATGCACTTAGTTATTTGTTGTTATCAAATTTATTTATAAAATTGAATTTGTTTATTCAATCTTCAATTGCACCATTTGGAAAACATCAACATCAACGAAATGTTAAACATCTGGTGTCCAGCAATCAGAGATAACGATATGTATTTGAACCTTATTATGTTTATTATTTTTAATTCAACGGTAATATTTCAATGAGTGCCAATTGCATAAAACTGTTGTATTTTTTCACAATACAGTGGAGTTGAAATGTGTAGCACATAATATAATAATGAATGGACATGCCTAAATCACTGTTAACACCATATTCTCAATTGTCTACAGGACTGTCTTAAGGTGCAGTTGACAAAAAAGTTGGACAAAATTGTTCAAACGAAAAAATCGCTTAATCAGAAAAAAAAAAATGCCAGGGGTGTCCAAGGAAAACTATTGATAAAATGCAAGAAAATCGCCAGAAACGAACAACAAATCGCTAAAAGTAAAAACAAGAAAACCATCAAAACGCGAAAAAAATCCTCAAACTTAAATAAATCGGATGAAGAAAATTATGAGGCGGATAAAACCTTTTGAAACTGAAAAAAATCGCCAAAATAAACAAAATAATTATGGAAGCAATTATAAAGCAAAGATCCATTTAAAATTTATGTTTTAGAACTTCGATAAATATAATGATTAGAGAGTCAACTCAATTTGTCAAAAGTTTTTAAAATTTAAATACATACATACGCACATACATATCGTTACGTTAATATAGAAAGGCCATATCTAATATTTTTAAAATCGCGTTTGTTGCTTATTTTGATAAATTAGAGGGTGACCTATCAAAATATGAGGCTGGTGTTGGCTGAAGTGGTTAGGTTAGTATTAATTGTTGTCCGACTATTTAAGTGATGAAGACATATAACTGGTCACTAAAACACTGTTGCGACATCGATTGATGCTGTTCCAAGCTAATCTACACAACATCGCCTTCATTCGTCGGTTAGCAGAAGCATCCTCGAAGTAAAACAATTAACAAAATGCCTGCTAATATAGCTTAACAAAGTTGATGTGTCTACTTAACACCAGAGATATCTGAACACTGCTATAAAAATTAACATAACGCGCAAAAGCAGAGTTGTAAAAGAGTTAAGCCTTCTACATTTTCAACATCTATCTTCTCTACCCTATACCTCTACCTGAGTTCTGGCACAATGCACTGCAAACGTAGGCGTCATCCCCTGAACCCAGCATTCATTCCTAATTAAAAAAAAAGTATTTGTGACACTCATGCAATTATATTATTATTGCAGAATTGAAAATAAAATACTTAACTAATACTGGTAAATAAGCAAAAAAAAATGTTCTCACAAAACGATAAATAAACGAAAATAAACGTCAAATAAGCTATTATTTAAAATAAAACGCTGAAAGTCAAACGTTTTCTTTCCCTACTTAAAATTTCTTTGATTAGAAAAAAGAATGTTTACACAAAAAACATATTATCAGCCATGTCACAGGTTTTGTACGAAATTGATTTGAATTCGTATTTCCAAATCGTATCGTTTTACTTTTGCTTCTTCAGCTTTCGTACGTTTTTATGAAAACGGAAAAAATGGAAATCGTATTATTTATGTTAAAAATATGGTAACATTGAAATCAAAACAGCTGGCTCAGCAACCGGCGCCGACAATATCGGTCAAATATATAAAAATTAGTTATTAAATTTAATATTAAATGAAAAACTTACATTTCTTTGGTCGACTGTTTTTCTTCAGACTTTTCTATTTTGTGTTTGTTTTGATTGTTTTGATAAATGCTGCCACCTTTTTCTTTAAAACATATGGCAGGATGTCATCATAAACTCGGGTGGCAAAGACACATCAATTACGTTTTCAGTTTGTGACCAATGTTTTATACGATTTACAAAAATATTCAAATTTTCATACCAGAAGTATTTAAATAAAAATTTTTTTAGGTGAAATTCATATAGACAATATTTATAATTAATTTTGAGTACAGTTTTCCACATTTTTCGAGTTTAAGTTATTAAAAATATCAATTTCACTTTAGATTTTAAGACCGTTTTCAAAATGAATTTTTTGATCGTTTTACATTTTCTAGAGAAGAAAATTCGTTTTCGTTTTCAAAATCGTACAAAATTTCACTCTGTGACATAGCTGTATATATTTGTACATTTTTTTTACTCCAAAAATGCAAAACAGCTGTTTTAGTTATTTGACAGTTTTGCCATTTCGCACAAAAATAAAGTACGGGAAGAGTCATAGTCCAATTATTAGGTCGGTTAGCAGAAGCATCGGCGCCTCAACACTGCTATAAAAATAACATAACGAGCAAAAGTAGAGTTGTAAAAGAGTTAAGTCTTCTAAATTTTGAACATATATCTTCTCTATCCTATCCCTCTTCCTGAGTTCTGGCACAATGCATTGCACAAGTTTGGGTTGCACAGCTGGAATCATTCCGACTGATCCGAGAGATCAAAGGTAGTAAGTCGTTCCTTTCGTTAATTGTTGCTGATTTTTATTTTGGGCACTGAATGTGCAAGAAACGACCTATGAAACTATTTTTATTTGGATTTTTCAAAGGCAATATTTAGTAATTTCTTTTTTGGTGTACAGATAATTTATTGCATACATTAACATGTAGTGTGAACCAAGTCATGGATAAAAGCTTGTAATTAGTATACAATTTCTGAATTAATAGAGAAACTTATTTGAAACATGAAAAATCAATATATGTATGATGTTGTGTTATATTGTCACACTATAGTCTGCAATTAAGTTCAGGCCGATACCAATTTGTTTAATTCAACTCTTAAAACAACATATTTTGCATACTTTGGAAAGGTGTACAAAACTGGATGAATTAGTACTTTTAATTTGTTTTCACTAATTATTTATGCATCATCAGTACAGTGCACTTTCTGCGAAAAAGCTAGTACTTTTTTTCTTTTTGACAAATTTGGTATACAGATAATTTATTGCATACATTAACATGTAGTGTGAACCAAGTCATGGATAAAAGCTTGTAATTAGTATACAATTTCTGAATTAATAGAGAAACTTATTTGAAACATGAAAAATCAATATACATATGTATGATGTTGTGTTATATTGTCACACTATAGTCTGCAATTAAGTTCAGGCCGATAACAATTTGTTTAATTTAGTTTGGTTTTAATTCAAGTCTTAAAACAACAACAATTTTTTTTTCCTTTTACAGTTCACTCAACGCGCTTGACAAGATGTTCATCAACATTGAATTCCAAAGCAGCAACCGCTGCCATGCCATTGGTACAAAATGAAATGCCTGAATGTGAATTTACACCGCCACAATATCAAGGACCCAGTTATGAAAATATCAAAGAATTGCGTAAAACTCATTTGACGCCAAATATACAGGCATACTACAAGAAACCTTTGCTAATACACAGCGGTCATATGCAATGGCTATTCGATCATGATGGCAACAGATATTTAGACATGTTTGGTGGCATTGTAACCGTTTCTGTGGGTCATTGTCATCCGTAAGTAGAAGACGCATTGCAAATTATATAAAATTTTGGGTTAATGTGCGAATTTTTCGCTTTTAGAAAAGTTAATGAGGCTTTAGAAGTCCAAATGAAAAATCTATGGCATACCACAAATATTTATTTGCATCCGAAAATTCACGAATATGCTGAACGTTTAACTGCCAAATTTCCTGGTGACTTAAAGGCCGTTTGTTTTGTTAACTCAGGATCGGAGGCAAATGATATGGCCATGTTATTGGCACGCCTTCATACCGGTAATCAAGATATATTAACGCTACGTAATTGCTATCATGGTATGTCTCCGTATACTATGGGCTTGACGGCTCATTCTACCTGGCGCTTTCCTTTGCCTGGCATCTCGAATGGCATTCATCATATCATGAATCCCGATCCCTATCAAGGTATATGGGGTGGAGCCAATTGTCGTGATTCACCCATACAAACCGATCGAAATTGTGATTGTGATTCTGTGGATGGCAATTGCAAGGCTAGCGAGTTGTATTATAAAGAATTGGAACAAACATTTAAATATTCGCTGCCAAGAGGCAAAGTGGCAGCCATGTTTGCCGAATCTATTCAGGGAGTAGGTGGAACAGTACAATTTCCCAGGGGTTATATAAAGAAAGCAGCTGAATTAGTTAGAGCCAATGGAGGTTTATTCGTGATGGATGAAGTGCAAACTGGTTTTGGTCGTACCGGTGAGCATTTCTGGGCTTTTGAGGGACACGGCATCATACCAGATATTGTGACCATGGCTAAGGGTAAAATAATTAATATGCAAATCTTGATGAAATATTATGATTTGTTTGTTTGTTTGTTGAATTAAGGCATTGGTAATGGCTTTCCTATGGCTGCTGTGGTTACCACACCGGCTATAGCAAAGTGCCTAGGCATGGCTTTACATTTTAACACCTATGGTGGTAATCCTATGGCTAGTGCTGTAGGCATTTCTGTACTCGATGTCATTGAGGAAGAACAACTACAAAAAAATTCCTTGGAAGTGGGCACCTATTTTCTCAAATGCTTGGCTGAACTTAAAGATCGTTATGAAATAATAGGTGATGTCCGAGGCAAGGGTCTAATGATTGGCGTGGAGTTGGTAGCAGATCGTGTGACTAAAACTCCTTTAAGTGTGCCTCATGTTTTGGAGATTTGGGAAACTTGTAAAGATATGGGAGTTTTATTTGGTCGCGGTGGTCTTAACGGCAATGTAAGTATGCTTTGCGTTTTTCTAATTATAATTCCTAAACTATTTTCTCAAATTGGTGCGTCTGTTTTTGGTTTAAAGTTGTTTTTATATCGTCCGTCCACACTTTAAAAAATACAAACGTTCGTTCTTTTTTTATGTTACTAACATCTAGTTTTTATAAAACGAAAACAATGCTATAAATTCTTTTTTTTTCGAACTCACATATTTTGGAAAACCTTTTTTTTTACGTTTTAGAAAAACTACCTGTTGTTTTAGTTTTGTGTTCCATTATTTAAAAATCCTTTATTCCTAAATCAAACTCTTCCTTCTTCATGTATATTTTTGCAGAGTCTTCGTATTAAACCTCCCATGTGTATTAAGAAATCGGATGTTAAATTCGCTGTGGACGTATTCTCTAGAGCAATTTCGGATTTTTTAAAGAACAATGACACAGTTTAAGACCCATTCTCAATACTAATTGGTGTTTTCTTTTCTACACACAAAATGGCACCTTATTGAAGGGTACATATATAAAATGTCTTGCCAACCTTGTAATAATGCAGCTTATTATTTCACTAGAACTGAACACAACTTATGAAAAAGTGGAACACCCTGTTTTCAACAGCTGACAGCCAAGTTTTACAGGGCACTATCAACACTGTCGATTTTTACGGGACACAAAGTGCAATGCCTTCCACCATTAGTGAGGGCGATTCTTTTAGAATCAAACACATTGCCCTTTTAGAGATCAAAACATTTTCAAGAAACGGACACCAAAGTACATTTTCTGCATGGAGATGTAGCATTTTTTTGTAGAAAAGAAAACACCATAAATGTTTTGTTTAGTTAAAATGGTATCGGATACCATATTATGTTTAAAGCTAAATTGCTCATCATGAAGCATTAAAAATTAGACTAGTGGTACCTATTGCATTTATTTTTTATACATTTAATAATTTCATATTATTTTTTAGAATAGTATTTTTTTTAAATAAATCTTTTACCCAAAACGTAAATCGAAATTATATTCTAAAGCTGTAAAAAGTAGCTAAATTTCAAGAAAATAGAGAGGTAGGATACAAAAATTCTGCTCATAAAAAATGACCCCAAATCAAAAATGAAAAATGGCACCAAAGTTTTGTATTGAAGACCACTGCACGTACTCTGGGGTCATTTTTTTCTATTTATGAGAAGCGTTATTTTTTTTTTTTGGGATAATTTTTCGAAATTGGAAAATGAAAAATGCCCCCAAAATATATAAAATTACCCAAAACAACAATTATAAAAATAGCAAAATTTAAAAAACGGCGTATGCAATGCAAAGCATGTTGTAGCAGCAACCTCGCATTGTAGAGAAATGCTTTGCATAAAAACGGCGTTAAGGAATGCTACTATGCCAGTTTTTTTTTTCACTGTAACAACAATTGATCATAAAAATATTATATTAAATATAAGTAGGTTATAAAAATATAAAATAAAAAATTAAAAAACAACATATGTAATTATAATAAATAAAAAAAATTACTTACTCCGCAGTTGTCTAAATATCGAACGATTGCATACCAAATAAAATAGATGCAAGAATTTGACAGCTGATACTCATAAAACTGAGTTGCCAACAGATTAGGAACATTAGGCATTGCCAATAATTTTAGGTATGCGTTTAGGAATTGTCTGCATTGTAAAAATGCATTGCAACTTGCGCTTAGGAAGTCGCCCCATCATATATAAAAAACGAACTCAGTGTCGTCAATATACAGAAGCTTTTAAGTTTTCATTTGAAGCACACTTAAAAAAGTCCATATTTATTTAATTTTTAAATCAGTTTTGCAAAACTCGTTTTCTGTTTTCATGGGATTTTTTCATATTTCTCTTTACTCTTTTCTTGTTACGTTTTCTAATTATTCTATTCTTATTGTGTTGGCGTCATAAATCAGAAAAATACTTGGAAAAAAATCCCTTCGTATGAATTCAAATAATTTTTGGTAGCAACTTCAAAAGGGAATCAAGAAAAAGAGACGTCATAAATGACATCGTCTAATTGATCTTTATTATTAAGTTATCATTCATTAGTTTTTAATTATGCAACGGTTTAATTATAAAATATTTTTCAACCTTTATTTCGCGTCAACTATTCTTAGGTTATGTGCTTAAAACCGCCATTATGTGCCAACAAATCGGATGTGGACTTTACCATTAATGTCTTGGATACGATATTCGGAAATCATTATTTAAAAGCACCCAGAAATTGGCGGCAATATGTTTCGAAATAAATTTTGCATTAAAGTATTAAAGATGTTTCAATTTACTTTTCTGTTTATTAAGAATTAATTACATATATTATATACTACATACATATCGCTCTTGATCAACAAGAGGATATTAACTCAAAATTTTAAAATTTTCAGTAGAGGCAAAAAGCTTTTTTCTTTAACACTACTCTTTTATTACAAAGAGAGATACAACTACATATATATTTTTTTTTTTGGCGAAAGAGTAGAGAAAATGGTGTCAAATTTTTACAGTGGGTAGATATGACCACTAGGGTGGGTCAATTTGTTCGGGATCGAAAAACATGACAAAGCGTATAGCAAGGTCGTAATCTACGGAAAATTCTAAGAACTTTTCCCAAAGAAACAATGGTTCTAAAATCAAAATCGACCTTCCGGTTTTTTAAGAGAAAATTTGGTGCTCAGGACATCAGTTTGACTATTGTTATTTTAACATAAACCTCCAAAACCATTATTTGGGTAAATAATTTTCTATAAATGAGGACAGATATAGAAAGCTGAGAAAATTTCCTTTAAAATAAGCCCTCTTCCAGCGTTACAGGTCAACTATTCACCAATTGCAATGAATTGCAATGAATATTTCCAAAAAAATCCGAAAATAATGCTAAGTCCTCATTTATAGAAAATTATTTACCCAAATAATGGTTTTGGAGGTTTATGTTAAAATAACAATAGTCAAACTGACGTCCTGAGCACCAAATTTTCTCTTAAAAAACCTCTTGTTGATCAAGTGCGATATATATTTATGTATGCATGTACATACTTATGTATAGTCTCTTTATAATACAATTTTTTATATTAAAAAATTAAGCTTAGATCAGAAAATAAAAAGCTATATCTGTAGATAGATTTTTTGGTTTTCTTATTTAATAATGTTTGGATAATTTTTATTCTTTTTTTTTTGTTTTTTTTTAATTTCTACGTGTGTGTTAAAGAGGCACAGCAGTTTTTGTAATTGTTCTTTTTAAGAATTTATTAGAACATAAGTTTTTTTTTTTAATTTCTTAACTAAAATTAACTCAAGTGTATGTATTTTTTCAAAAAAATAACAAAAAATATTAGTTAAACAAAAACGAAAGGATAACATCTATGCATTTGTGTTGATTCTCACATACCCTTCACCACGAAAAACTAATAACGATGATTTTCATTAATTATGTTCATCTTTACAGGTGATTTGTAAAAAAACTAAAAGACATAGAAACTTGCGGTTTGCGGCATTTGAAAGAGCGTTTTTTTCCTATAAGAATCACTCAAAAAGTAAAAAAAACTTTTTTTCAGCGCAGAGGTCCCTTTTCGTGGAGCAGGTCACATATATTTTTTTTTTTATTAAGAAAAACAAATTTATTTCGTGATTAGTTTTTCTTTGCGTTTTCATAATTAATTTTTCACCATTTTTTTTTTTTTGTTAAACCACTTTTATTTTGCACGTGCATGCAATTTGAGCAAGACTAACGGCACATTTTTAAATTTAATAATTTTTCCACTTTTCGACATTCTTTGAATCCTTCAAAGTTTTTACATATTTTCTAAGATTTGTACAAATTTATTTTTAAGATTTGTCCAAATTGCAGCAATTTTTACGAACGTAACGTACTTCGAAATTATCATCTTGATCCACTATGTTAGCTGTGGAATTGCAAACGAAAAACAACTGATTTGCGACCTTCTAAACATAAATTTTCTTTATTTGCTAGCAGTGAAACGGAAAGTAGTTTTTTTACGTTTAGAAATCCAGCGAACGATATCGTTCGACATCGTGTGTCTGGCCGTAAAAGTTTAGTGAAGGGCTTCATAACAGATAATTTACTTTTCAAATTTGATAATATAAAATGTTTACATTTATTTGACCATGTACTAAATATATATGTATATATTTATATATTGATATATTTATGTATATACATATATATATATATGTATATACATATATATATATATGTATATGTATGAAAAGTTTTTGAAAAGACAATTTTTATGCTTCGTAATTCACAAATCTGTTTGTGAGTTTGTGTATAAATAGATGAGCTTTGAAACTTTTTAAACATAAAGGGTAAACATCTACTGATGAGTTGGCAAGGCAACCAACGAAATATATACATACATATTTAATATAGCTAACCCGCAACAAATAAATAACATTTAATAATATATTTAACAATAGTTAATTAAATAAACTTAGAACATTATTTAATGTTCAAATCAAAACTGATAAGCATGTTAAAGTTATATAAATCATGTACTATGTACACACATATGTATGTATGTATGTAAATAATTTTTGTAATTACTATTTTCGTATAGAAAAGAAAATTCAATATTTTATGTCATGTTTTTAACAATCTTTTTTTTTTTTGTTTTTGGTTTTTGAAAACTTTTCAAAAATTAACGTATGCATGTTTTTTAAATAAATGCTCATGATACAATGACTATAAGGTAGTCTTACAAGCCCGGCTGACAATTGTTGTAAACCACTTGCTTTTTAATTCAGGTGTCAAATGTTGATTTGTATTTATTTGTTAAATTTAAATTTAAAAAATTTTCGTTTATGAAGATAATTGTAAAATTTTTGAAAATAATTACGAAATAAATATGAGTTTGCATTTGTGCAAAAGGGGTGTTATATGTAAAAAATATTAGTGCTTTTGGAAAGGTACCTTTTTTAATGTTCCCAAAGATGAATAGCTCGATTATGGATTGCAACCGAACTTCAGTTGCGTTGCCTGCCGGCAACTGAAAGTTTGTGGTTGCCAGAAAAGCACTAAATAGAAACTGAAACTGGCAGCTCTCAGTTGCCAGATGCTGAAAATTGTATCATGGATAGCATGGATTTTAGTTTGGTTTCTAGGTCGATTATGGATGGCAACCGAACCCCAGTTGCCAGAAAAACACTAAATAGAAACTGAAACTGGCAGCTATCAATACATACATATATACGAAAAGCACAAAGAAAAATAAACAAAAAACAAATAAATTAATTTATTTATTGAAATTTTTCCTAAAAATTTTTTAGAATTTAAAAAAATTAATGTTAAATATTTTGGAATTTAGTTAAATGAATGTTAAATTGCATCTTTAAAAAATAGTAATTTAATTATTTATTAATAAAACATTCTGTTTTTTGTATAATTGTCTTAAAAGATCTATTTTGTTCTAGGCATAACGAACGTGCTACTGTTGACTTTTATTTATTTCATAACAACCGAAAAATTATTGTCGTTAACATACCGATAGCGAATATCGTTAAAAGTGCCAATGAATACCAAATTCGATAAATTTTCGTTATTTTAATTTTACCAATACGATTATCGTAATAAAAGTTACTGAATCCCACCACAGGTCGTCCTGCCTGCTGTAGAAGAATAATTTTGTTTTACAAATGTCAAATTGCATGTAGAAGAGCAACAAGCCGATTAAAAATTTGTAGCGGCATCTAAGCAAAAAAAAATTATTGCAACCCGCCGGTGAAGTATAAAATTTTCTTTAGACATTTTATATATTCATTAAAAAACAAAACTGCTGTAAAGAAAAGTCTAATATTACATTAAGAAACTTAAACCTAACAATGCATTTTTAACAGCAGAAATACCTGTAAAAGCAGTAAAAAACCGATGTGTTTGGCAGCGGCTCGAATTCACAAAAAGGGGCAACGATGTCCGCTTTCGAAGCGATCGGCTTGTTTCTCTAATTTTGACACACAGAAAACATTTTACACTAACAAAATGCCTATTGTTTTTGTGACGTTGTATTTGTTTTAGGGACAAGACTACCTTATTTATTATACTACCATTATACCATCTACCAACAAAATACATAGAGTTGGTTGTTTTTGTATTTCTGCATATACTTATGTACCTTATATTCATTGTATCATGTAAATGCTCTTAAACAAATTTCTTAAAAATATATTAATAAAAAAATATATACTATGTATGTATCTGGGATTTAAAATTGTTTATTTTTTTTTTTAATATCTAAAAATTAATAATAACATTAAATTATTGCAGTCTTGCTACACTTGTATATCGATTAATTTTCCATCGCTGCTTATATCGGTGAGCAGTGTTTCCGATAATTCTTTGCGAGCTTTTTGTACCACCCAAAACATCAAGGCCACACCACAAACAACCTGTAATTAGATTGGAAAACAATAGGAAAGAAAAGTAATTCAATTCAATAGTTATGATTATTTAACATTTGTTGAAAAGCACATGTACAATTGTTGACAATCTTTAATGAAGTAAATAGCATACAAATCATAGCATATGTATAGGATGAATAATAAAAGAAATAACGGCCACTCAAGTGTGAGCTCTATAAGTAAGGCTGCCAGATATGATGAAATGAAGTAATATGTATGTGTGAAAGTTATTTGCCCGCCGTGTTTGCGTCTTACATATCTGATTTTATTTCATTTTCTCAATGAAGAAATTTTATTAAAAACAAATTTTATATTATTATCTTCGATTAGTGCTGGCAAAATAATAAGTAAGCGGTACCGAGTATATTATTTATATTTTTCCTAATACAAATGAAACATTTTGTTTAAATATGTAATAAAATTTTATGAAAATTGTATGGTAAACTTTTTGTGAGGGATATATGCAGAGAGGAGTTTTAAATTAAAAGCTTAAAGCGTATCTATACAAGTAGAATGGACCTACAACAAGTATGTACATAAATTACAACATAAGGTCTGCAGACAGTAGCAATGAGAGGAATAAAGGCCGAAATTTATAAAATAGTTATCCCAGATATGTAAAAGTAAATGAACGCTTTATTAGCGAAAATTTGCAAGTAAACTTTGATTTGATTCTTGTACTGCCTTACAATAAAGTTGCACTTGTTCAAAGAATTATATCGAAACTAAAGCTACATTCACGTTTTTCAAATATTTATCGAAAAAAAAACGTAACAAAAAAATAAACTAATAATTTATTTCTTTTAATTCTAATATTTTTTTTAATTATGGATTCGCATGTTTTAAAAAGTGTATAAAAATACTTTTTTGTAGAATAATTAATTTTATTTTGCTATATAAAAACGATGTGAAATAACACTATCCCTAAGCAAAACTAGTGCTTACATTGTTTTTAACAAATCATATCATACTTCATACTGATATTATAAATGTGAATGTAAGTTTGTTTGTTGTGCTTTCACGCAAAAACTACTAAACCGGTCATCATGAAACTTTGTACACATGTTCTTCGAGGTTTACCGCAGGTAAAAGCTAGTATTTGATAAATGTAAACGTTGCTTAAAAAATTTAGTACTCGAGATTCATACCCAAAACATTGTACAGCCCCTTCTTTCCTACAACAATTATACGAAAACATAATACATTTATTGTACTTTATCATGCCCGGTTAGTTTATTATTCCAAATCAAAATAAACAAAAACAAAATTTAAACAAAAATTTAGTTTTTATTTACATGGAAATTTTAGGTCTTATTAGCTCAAAAAATTAACAAATTTATGAAAAATTGACCAAAATAAAATCAACACAAAATAACGCTGTGTTGTATTTTCTCTGCGGATTAAAATGACACAATAACCTTTCCTTTCATATAAATTTTTTAAATACGAAATATATACATACATATTTACATTTTCTTCAATATTATCAAAATTTCCTTTTCACACAGCTTGGCAAAATTTCGTTTTGGAACCAAAGCAGAAAATTTCTTTTTTTTTGCGAATTTTAAGTAATACAAATTTTATTAGCAAAAACACTGCAAAAAAATTGATTTTTTTCTTAACTTTTTATGCCATTTTTTAACTCTATCCTTGCTAATTTTTCGAGTAAGTAAACACTTTCTTGTTACAAGATCAAATTTCACTTATTGAAAACTAACTAACATGTTTTTTTTTTCAACTTATCTATTTTATAGACTACTGTATTTTGCTAATCGCCACTTTGCCTAGGAATGTTGTACATATGTAATGGAAAATTTATCTGGCATCATGATCAAACCATAATACGAAAATTACTAGCATACAATTATGGTTTTTACAAATGCATACATTGAGAGAATTGAAATCGAGATCTAGTGAATAAGCTGCGTTTATAATTTTCAAGGGGAAATCAGGGATGGAAACCAGAAATTTTATATGTTTAAACATACATGCATACATATAAAAAAATTTTCCGATTATTAATTAAAAGCATATTTTTTAAATAAATTCCTCTTTTATCAATAATATATATATGTATGTATATATGTACATGTATACATACATATGTATTTTAATGTGCTTATCTATCAGTGATATCATCTGTATAAATTTTATAGTAGACAAAAATTTACCATTTTTAATTTTTCAAAATCAATTTTTATATAAATATGTACATACATATTCTAATTTTGCATTTAATAAATTTACTTTTTAAGATATTTTCCCAATTTTATTTTAAACGCTTTATAAGAACCATTGCAATGAAGTTATATAGACACGTTTAACACACATTAGATGAAACGTTTTTTATTCTAATTCTAAGTATTAAGTTTGTGGACAAGTTAGGCAAAAATTTTTTTTTTATATTTTATAATTTTCCCACAATCTTAGGCTTTCAAGGTCATTATTAAAATATGGGTGTTTCCAAAGTAACGGTCGTTACCGATTTTCGGAGATTTTTTAAATAAAATTGCAACCCAAGCAAATATGTCACGAGGATTTCTTAATTTTGGACCTACGAAAGTTCAAGCATCGGTAGCAACCGAAAGAATTCATAAAAAATGTAATTTCAATACTTTTTTTGACCATTAAAAAGGTAACTTTATGAAAAAAACCAACACTGACACAAACGAAGGCAGTTTGCAACTTCATATAAAATATTTTAAAAGTCTAAATGTGCATATCGCACTTTATCAACAAGAGGGTAATAACTCAAAATTTGCCTTAGAGCTATGAATCCATCATAGTAAGCAAATTTAGTTTGAAAATATATATACATTGTTTTTGAGTTAATTTTGATTCAATGCGCTCTTGTGGATCTTGTCGATCGAATAGTCATTAAATTAAAAACAAAATACAAACTTTTCTAATAAAATTATTTAAGGAAAAAATTAAGGAATTGCCCCACTGTTATCTTTACACAACTAACAAATGTCAGAATGTTTCGTGACGTCACTTAACCAACATGCGCAGAAGATTCAATTTTTGAGTTCAGGAAGGCGTAATCTGTATATCTATCATTCTTGATTTGAACATAATAATGAATATATTTACATACATAATATGTATATACATATATACATATGTATGTATATTATGTAGATAAATTTGTTTTACAAAATTTATAAAGAATACCTACATATATGATGAAAGGAAGATCGGTCGAGAGTTTAAACGGTTGAACCGATTAGAGAGATTAGGTAAGAAGTTGGCCCTTTAAAAACTCTTTGTCCATAAATGAATATGCTTACATATGTATGTAAGTATGTACATAATGCAAAATCTTCTTTTTATATTCCAAATAATATTTTAGCGATATCTTCTTGTTGTCATATGAGTGGTTATCTGGCGATATTACCAGTTTATCATCTGGAAGAATCGCATATCGTATTGCTTAGGTGTATTGCTATCCAAATTGCTACATTTCTTCCCGAAGGAAGAATCTTCCGCAATACGAAATCGGGTATTGCAGCAATAATATTTTTCACCCAGGCAATACGTTTCGCAATACATGAAGTGCATTACGGTGTTTGCTGGGGTATATATATACATACATATAAAAATTATTGTCATTTCGTATGTTATTTGGTTATAAAGTTCAAAGTAGATTAAAGTCAGATTAATTTTTTGGTTCATATCGAATCTACTTTTGAGACAGATTTCACGTTGGCATCACCAGTGTAGCCAGGTGCGGGGATTTTTCCCCAAGTTGGGGATATTAGCTGAGGGGTAGAAAAATAATCACATTTTCTGTTTTCCATACATTTTTTTGTATTTCCTTTTACTTTTGTTTCGATTTTTGTTATTATGTTTTATTCTTTTTCTACTTTCAAAGAAGATTGAGCGATTATAAAAACTCAACACTTCAAGAGAAATTAAGCATACTTAAAAATCATAGTGTAAATGCAAGAGGATTTACGAAGATACTTTCAAAGATAAGATGAAAAAATTCATGAATGTTTAATCACAGTGTAAATTGGGTGTTAAATAAATGTATGCAATAAAATTAATAAAAAAAAAATAGTTTTTTATGATGCTTAATATACATATATTTATTGGGGACAAAATTAGGGATTTCCAGTTTTAAAATGGGGATTTGTGGGGACAACACTCTTTAATTTGGGGACATTAGATAATATTTACCTGGCTACACTGGGCATCATGGCTATCTATGCATATGTACACGCATACTAATGTACATACATATCTAATTCAGTACATATATATATATTTTAGTGTGCCTAAACAGTTCTTTATTGATATATTATCTACTACATAAGAATAAGTGTTTGCGCACTTGTGTGAATTACAATGATATTATACATACATACATACATACATACATTTATTTGCTTAACAAAACAAATAATAGCAATTAACAATAGTGTCACTTCATTCCATACATTTAACTACTGTTGAGGTTTTTTTCCACTTCAATTCATTAAAAACAAATTTGAATAATAAACAAACAAAATATTTTATAAACAGACCCTCTACAGACGTTAACTACTTAATTATTTAAGCATTTATTGTTAATGACTGTAATATGAAATTGCGATAAATACGAGTATGTACATATATTTTTTCTAGCTTTTAACACTTACCTCTACGCCAAAACTAATATAACCCGTCACCGCTGTTCCATGATTATTAAGAACTTCATGCATAGACCGTAAGGTTGAGCCTAAGTATACATTTATCAATTGAGCTGGCAAAAGACCCAAAAACGTAGCAGTATGATAGACTTTTGAGTTAATTGTACTGACCTGTTATAAAGAATATTAAATGAATAGAAAAATAAAATAAAATGTAAGGGTTGGCTGTTATCGGCACATCAAATTGCTAATATAACGATTTAATAGCACTTTTATTTAATTAAATACATACATACATCCAAACGTTTGGAAAAAAAAATAAAGTATTATTGGACAAAATTAAAACAAAAATATTAAACTACAGGAAAACACCTTTTAGTTATTTCCATTGTCTGCTTAATATTAATAAACTTTTCTTTCATTGGCTTATTAGTATTCGTAACGCAACATTATAATAACTTAAAACTAGAATGGCAATATTGGACGAATCTTCAATTATGTATATGTATGTATATGGAGTACAAAAGGGCTATTATTAATTATTGCTCTTATTAGGATTGACAGCTTTGTGGGTTGTGTTAGCTAAAATGATTAGCGCGTTGACTACTAAGCAAGAACAATGCCTTAGGACCTGGGTTCAAATTCTGGTCATAGCAAGTCAATCAACAACATTAATTTCTCTAATGCACATTAGTGTGGCATTGTATTAATTCTTGTTGGACTATTTAAGTGCTGAAGGCACAACACTGGTCACTAAAAACTGTGCCGACAGCCATTGATTGGTTAGGTTAGGTTAGCAGGCTGCTGGTGAGAGGAAGATTAGAATCCAGCCCTCTTGGGTCCTGATGTGGTCCCATTGTTCCGTGCGAAGCCGGACAATCATCTAGTATTTATATAAAATTTTATTTGTGAAAATCTCGAAACAATGTGATTTAAAACTTAAAAAATCATATACATACATACATACCTAATTTTAAATTTTATCAAACTGTGATGAGCCCTCCTAAAGTTTTCTTTAACCTTAAAATTCATTTAAAATAAAAACTTTGCAAGCTACTGCAAATAAAATTACCACAAAATATAACGATACTTAGTGAAAAACAAAAATTGCATTGAGGAGAGTGTGAGAAAAAGATACGAAGGAAATAACAACCAAAACTAAGTACATACATACATACATATGTAAATGTATGTACATATATATGTATGTATATGTGAAAATCAATAGTAAAAGTTGAGAGTCAATATCTTTTTGGCTGCAACAAATCAATAAAACTTGCTATTAAAGTTGCCACATGAAATCGGTAGAAAATCGATGAGTTTTTATACATTACAAATTTAAAACATAAATACATAAAGGGTAAAACATCTACTGATGAGTTGGTATGGCTACCAACGAAATATATATTTAGATATTGCTAACCCGCAACAACTAAATAACATTTTATACATTTTTATACATTTTTATTTTTATGTGTGTGAAGATAAATTTAAATTTAACTAGCAAAGATTTCAACCAAAAATTTTAGTCAAGCCAATTTTGCAGTTAACAGAGCACTGTTAAGCACTTAACAGTTGCTGTAAAAGTTGATGAAACTCATTTCGGATGAATATAAGTGGTCATTATGGAAAAATGGTGATGTATAGGAATATCACACTATACACAAATGGTAGTCCAGGGGGTCAACTATCATGCAGAAAAGGTGAGATATCTGTAATAATCTTGGGACTTTAAAAAAATGCAAATTTAAATTTTCATATGAAAAAAATTTCTGGAGGAGATTAGTGGATTTTATGGAAAAATGGTGATGTATAGGAATATCACACTATACACAAATGGTAGTCGAGGGGGTCAACTATCATGCAGAAAAGGTGAGATATCTGTAATAATCTTGGGACTTTAAAAAAATGCAAATTTAAATTTTCATATGAAAAAAATTTCTGGAGGAGATTAGTGGATTTTATGGAAAAATGGTGATGTATAGGAATATCACACTATACACAAATGGTAGTCCAGGGGGTCAACTATCATGCAGAAAAGGTGAGATATCTGTAATAATCTTGGGACTTTAAAAAAATGCAAATTTAAATTTTCATATGAAAAAAATTTCTGGAGGAGATTAGTGGATTTTATGGAAAAATGGTGATGTATAGGAATATCACACTATACACAAATGGTAGTCCAGGGGGTCGACTATCATGCAGAAAAGGTGAGATATCTGTAATAATCTTGGGACTTTAAAAAAATGCGGATTTAAAAAAAATTTCTGGGGGAGATTAGTGGATTTTATGGAAAAATGGTGATGTATAGGAATATCACACTATACACAAATGGTAGTCCAGGGGGTCAACTATCATGCAGAAAAGGTGAGATATCTGTAATAATCTTGGGACTTTAAAAAAATGCAAATTTAAATTTTCATATGAAAAAAATTTCTGGAGGAGATTAGTGGATTTTATGGAAAAATGGTGATGTATAGGAATATCACACTATACACAAATGGTAGTCCAGGGGGTCGACTATCATGCAGAAAAGGTGAGATATCTGTAATAATCTTGGGACTTTAAAAAAATGCGGATTTAAAAAAAAAATTCTGGACAAGATTAGTGGTTTTTATGGAAAAATGGTGATGTATAGGAATATCACACTATACACAAATGGTAGTCCAGGGGGTCCCCTATCATGCAGAAAAGGTGAGATATCTGTAATAATCTTGGGACTTTAAAAAAATGCAAATTTAAATTTTCATATGAAAAAAATTTCTGGAGGAGATTAGTGGATTTTATGGAAAAATGGTGATGTATAGGAATATCACACTATACACAAATGGTAGTCCAGGGGGTCGACTATCATGCAGAAAAGGTGAGATATCTGTAATAATCTTGGGACTTTAAAAAAATGCGGATTTAAAAAAAAAATTCTGGACAAGATTAGTGGTTTTTATGGAAAAATGGTGATGTATAGGAATATCACACTATACACAAATGGTAGTCCAGGGGGTCCCCTATCATGCAGAAAAGGTGAGATATCTGTAATAATCTTGGGACTTTAAAAAAATGCAAATTTAAATTTTCATATGAAAAAAATTTCTGGAGGAGATTAGTGGATTTTATGGAAAAATGGTGATGTATAGGAATATCACACTATACACAAATGGTAGTCCAGGGGGTCGACTATCATGCAGAAAAGGTGAGATATCTGTAATAATCTTGGGACTTTAAAAAAATGCGGATTTAAAAAAAAAATTCTGGACAAGATTAGTGGTTTTTATGGAAAAATGGTGATGTATAGGAATATCACACTATACACAAATGGTAGTCCAGGGGGTCCCCTATCATGCAGAAAAGGTGAGATATCTGTAATAATCTTGGGACTTTAAAAAAATGCAAATTTAAATTTTCGTATGAAAAAAATTTCTGGAGGAGATTAGTGGGTTTTATGGAAAAATGGTGATGTATAGGAATATCACACTATACACAAATGGTAGTCCAGGGGGTCGACTATCATGCAGAAAAGGTGAGATATCTGTAATAATCTTGGGACTTTAAAAAAATGCGGATTTAAAAAAAAATTTCTGGAGGAGATTAGTGGATTTTATGGAAAAATGGTGATGTATAGGAATATCACACTATACACAAATGGTAGTCCAGGGGGTCAACTATCATGCAGAAAAGGTGAGATATCTGTAATAATCTTGGGACTTTAAAAAAATGCAAATTTAAATTTTCATATGAAAAAAATTTCTGGAGGAGATTAGTGGATTTTATGGAAAAATGGTGATGTATAGGAATATCACACTATACACAAATGGTAGTCCAGGGGGTCAACTATCATGCAGAAAAGGTGAGATATCTGTAATAATCTTGGGACTTTAAAAAAATGCAAATTTAAATTTTCGTATGAAAAAAATTTCTGGAGGAGATTAGTGGGTTTTATGGAAAAATGGTGATGTATAGGAATATCACACTATACACAAATGGTAGTCCAGGGGGTCGACTATCATGCAGAAAAGGTGAGATATCTGTAATAATCTTGGGACTTTAAAAAAATGCGGATTTAAAAAAAATTTCTGGAGGAGATTAGTGGATTTTATGGAAAAATGGTGATGTATAGGAATATCACACTATACACAAATGGTAGTCCAGGGGGTCAACTATCATGCAGAAAAGGTGAGATATCTGTAATAATCTTGGGACTTTAAAAAAATGCAAATTTAAATTTTCATATGAAAAAAATTTCTGGAGGAGATTAGTGGATTTTATGGAAAAATGGTGATGTATAGGAATATCACACTATACACAAATGGTAGTCCAGGGGGTCAACTATCATGCAGAAAAGGTGAGATATCTGTAATAATCTTGGGACTTTAAAAAAATGCAAATTTAAATTTTCATATGAAAAAAATTTCTGGAGGAGATTAGTGGATTTTATGGAAAAATGGTGATGTATAGGAATATCACACTATACACAAATGGTAGTCCAGGGGGTCAACTATCATGCAGAAAAGGTGAGATATCTGTAATAATCTTGGGACTTTAAAAAAATGCAAATTTAAATTTTCATATGAAAAAAATTTCTGGAGGAGATTAGTGGATTTTATGGAAAAATGGTGATGTATAGGAATATCACACTATACACAAATGGTAGTCCAGGGGGTCGACTATCATGCAGAAAAGGTGAGATATCTGTAATAATCTTGGGACTTTAAAAAAATGCGGATTTAAAAAAAATTTCTGGGGGAGATTAGTGGATTTTATGGAAAAATGGTGATGTATAGGAATATCACACTATACACAAATGGTAGTCCAGGGGGTCAACTATCATGCAGAAAAGGTGAGATATCTGTAATAATCTTGGGACTTTAAAAAAATGCAAATTTAAATTTTCATATGAAAAAAATTTCTGGAGGAGATTAGTGGATTTTATGGAAAAATGGTGATGTATAGGAATATCACACTATACACAAATGGTAGTCCAGGGGGTCCCCTATCATGCAGAAAAGGTGAGATATCTGTAATAATCTTGGGACTTTAAAAAAATGCAAATTTAAATTTTCGTATGAAAAAAATTTCTGGAGGAGATTAGTGGGTTTTATGGAAAAATGGTGATGTATAGGAATATCACACTATACACAAATGGTAGTCCAGGGGGTCGACTATCATGCAGAAAAGGTGAGATATCTGTAATAATCTTGGGACTTTAAAAAAATGCAAATTTAAATTTTCATATGAAAAAAATTTCTGGAGGAGATTAGTGGGTTTTATGGAAAAATGGTGATGTATAGGAATATCACACTATACACAAATGGTAGTCCAGGGGGTCGACTATCATGCAGAAAAGGTGAGATATCTGTAATAATCTTGGGACTTTAAAAAAATGCAAATTTAAATTTTCGTATGAAAAAAATTTCTGGAGGAGATTAGTGGGTTTTATGGAAAAATGGTGATGTATAGGAATATCACACTATACACAAATGGTAGTCGAGGGGGTCAACTATCATGCAGAAAAGGTGAGATATCTGTAATAATCTTGGGACTTTAAAAAAATGCAAATTTAAATTTTCATATGAAAAAAATTTCTGGAGGAGATTAGTGGATTTTATGGAAAAATGGTGATGTATAGGAATATCACACTATACACAAATGGTAGTCCAGGGGGTCAACTATCATGCAGAAAAGGTGAGATATCTGTAATAATCTTGGGACTTTAAAAAAATGCAAATTTAAATTTTCATATGAAAAAAATTTCTGGAGGAGATTAGTGGATTTTATGGAAAAATGGTGATGTATAGGAATATCACACTATACACAAATGGTAGTCCAGGGGGTCGACTATCATGCAGAAAAGGTGAGATATCTGTAATAATCTTGGGACTTTAAAAAAATGCGGATTTAAAAAAAAAAATTCTGGACAAGATTAGTGGTTTTTATGGAAAAATGGTGATGTATAGGAATATCACACTATACACAAATGGTAGTCCAGGGGGTCAACTATCATGCAGAAAAGGTGAGATATCTGTAATAATCTTGGGACTTTAAAAAAATGCAAATTTAAATTTTCGTATGAAAAAAATTTCTGGAGGAGATTAGTGGGTTTTATGGAAAAATGGTGATGTATAGGAATATCACACTATACACAAATGGTAGTCCAGGGGGTCGACTATCATGCAGAAAAGGTGAGATATCTGTAATAATCTTGGGACTTTAAAAAAATGCGGATTTAAAAAAAATTTCTGGAGGAGATTAGTGGATTTTATGGAAAAATGGTGATGTATAGGAATATCACACTATACACAAATGGTAGTCGAGGGGGTCAACTATCATGCAGAAAAGGTGAGATATCTGTAATAATCTTGGGACTTTAAAAAAATGCAAATTTAAATTTTCATATGAAAAAAATTTCTGGAGGAGATTAGTGGATTTTATGGAAAAATGGTGATGTATAGGAATATCACACTATACACAAATGGTAGTCCAGGGGGTCAACTATCATGCAGAAAAGGTGAGATATCTGTAATAATCTTGGGACTTTAAAAAAATGCAAATTTAAATTTTCATATGAAAAAAATTTCTGGAGGAGATTAGTGGATTTTATGGAAAAATGGTGATGTATAGGAATATCACACTATACACAAATGGTAGTCCAGGGGGTCGACTATCATGCAGAAAAGGTGAGATATCTGTAATAATCTTGGGACTTTAAAAAAATGCGGATTTAAAAAAAATTTCTGGGGGAGATTAGTGGATTTTATGGAAAAATGGTGATGTATAGGAATATCACACTATACACAAATGGTAGTCCAGGGGGTCAACTATCATGCAGAAAAGGTGAGATATCTGTAATAATCTTGGGACTTTAAAAAAATGCAAATTTAAATTTTCATATGAAAAAAATTTCTGGAGGAGATTAGTGGATTTTATGGAAAAATGGTGATGTATAGGAATATCACACTATACACAAATGGTAGTCCAGGGGGTCGACTATCATGCAGAAAAGGTGAGATATCTGTAATAATCTTGGGACTTTAAAAAAATGCGGATTTAAAAAAAAAAATTCTGGACAAGATTAGTGGTTTTTATGGAAAAATGGTGATGTATAGGAATATCACACTATACACAAATGGTAGTCCAGGGGGTCCCCTATCATGCAGAAAAGGTGAGATATCTGTAATAATCTTGGGACTTTAAAAAAATGCAAATTTAAATTTTCATATGAAAAAAATTTCTGGAGGAGATTAGTGGATTTTATGGAAAAATGGTGATGTATAGGAATATCACACTATACACAAATGGTAGTCCAGGGGGTCGACTATCATGCAGAAAAGGTGAGATATCTGTAATAATCTTGGGACTTTAAAAAAATGCGGATTTAAAAAAAAAATTCTGGACAAGATTAGTGGTTTTTATGGAAAAATGGTGATGTATAGGAATATCACACTATACACAAATGGTAGTCCAGGGGGTCCCCTATCATGCAGAAAAGGTGAGATATCTGTAATAATCTTGGGACTTTAAAAAAATGCAAATTTAAATTTTCGTATGAAAAAAATTTCTGGAGGAGATTAGTGGGTTTTATGGAAAAATGGTGATGTATAGGAATATCACACTATACACAAATGGTAGTCCAGGGGGTCGACTATCATGCAGAAAAGGTGAGATATCTGTAATAATCTTGGGACTTTAAAAAAATGCGGATTTAAAAAAAATTTCTGGAGGAGATTAGTGGATTTTATGGAAAAATGGTGATGTATAGGAATATCACACTATACACAAATGGTAGTCCAGGGGGTCAACTATCATGCAGAAAAGGTGAGATATCTGTAATAATCTTGGGACTTTAAAAAAATGCAAATTTAAATTTTCATATGAAAAAAATTTCTGGAGGAGATTAGTGGATTTTATGGAAAAATGGTGATGTATAGGAATATCACACTATACACAAATGGTAGTCCAGGGGGTCAACTATCATGCAGAAAAGGTGAGATATCTGTAATAATCTTGGGACTTTAAAAAAATGCAAATTTAAATTTTCGTATGAAAAAAATTTCTGGAGGAGATTAGTGGGTTTTATGGAAAAATGGTGATGTATAGGAATATCACACTATACACAAATGGTAGTCCAGGGGGTCGACTATCATGCAGAAAAGGTGAGATATCTGTAATAATCTTGGGACTTTAAAAAAATGCGGATTTAAAAAAAATTTCTGGAGGAGATTAGTGGATTTTATGGAAAAATGGTGATGTATAGGAATATCACACTATACACAAATGGTAGTCCAGGGGGTCAACTATCATGCAGAAAAGGTGAGATATCTGTAATAATCTTGGGACTTTAAAAAAATGCAAATTTAAATTTTCATATGAAAAAAATTTCTGGAGGAGATTAGTGGATTTTATGGAAAAATGGTGATGTATAGGAATATCACACTATACACAAATGGTAGTCCAGGGGGTCGACTATCATGCAGAAAAGGTGAGATATCTGTAATAATCTTGGGACTTTAAAAAAATGCGGATTTAAAAAAAATTTCTGGGGGAGATTAGTGGATTTTATGGAAAAATGGTGATGTATAGGAATATCACACTATACACAAATGGTAGTCCAGGGGGTCAACTATCATGCAGAAAAGGTGAGATATCTGTAATAATCTTGGGACTTTAAAAAAATGCAAATTTAAATTTTCATATGAAAAAAATTTCTGGAGGAGATTAGTGGATTTTATGGAAAAATGGTGATGTATAGGAATATCACACTATACACAAATGGTAGTCCAGGGGGTCGACTATCATGCAGAAAAGGTGAGATATCTGTAATAATCTTGGGACTTTAAAAAAATGCGGATTTAAAAAAAAAATTCTGGACAAGATTAGTGGTTTTTATGGAAAAATGGTGATGTATAGGAATATCACACTATACACAAATGGTAGTCCAGGGGGTCCCCTATCATGCAGAAAAGGTGAGATATCTGTAATAATCTTGGGACTTTAAAAAAATGCAAATTTAAATTTTCATATGAAAAAAATTTCTGGAGGAGATTAGTGGATTTTATGGAAAAATGGTGATGTATAGGAATATCACACTATACACAAATGGTAGTCCAGGGGGTCGACTATCATGCAGAAAAGGTGAGATATCTGTAATAATCTTGGGACTTTAAAAAAATGCGGATTTAAAAAAAAAATTCTGGACAAGATTAGTGGTTTTTATGGAAAAATGGTGATGTATAGGAATATCACACTATACACAAATGGTAGTCCAGGGGGTCCCCTATCATGCAGAAAAGGTGAGATATCTGTAATAATCTTGGGACTTTAAAAAAATGCAAATTTAAATTTTCGTATGAAAAAAATTTCTGGAGGAGATTAGTGGGTTTTATGGAAAAATGGTGATGTATAGGAATATCACACTATACACAAATGGTAGTCCAGGGGGTCGACTATCATGCAGAAAAGGTGAGATATCTGTAATAATCTTGGGACTTTAAAAAAATGCGGATTTAAAAAAAAATTTCTGGAGGAGATTAGTGGATTTTATGGAAAAATGGTGATGTATAGGAATATCACACTATACACAAATGGTAGTCCAGGGGGTCAACTATCATGCAGAAAAGGTGAGATATCTGTAATAATCTTGGGACTTTAAAAAAATGCAAATTTAAATTTTCATATGAAAAAAATTTCTGGAGGAGATTAGTGGATTTTATGGAAAAATGGTGATGTATAGGAATATCACACTATACACAAATGGTAGTCCAGGGGGTCAACTATCATGCAGAAAAGGTGAGATATCTGTAATAATCTTGGGACTTTAAAAAAATGCAAATTTAAATTTTCGTATGAAAAAAATTTCTGGAGGAGATTAGTGGGTTTTATGGAAAAATGGTGATGTATAGGAATATCACACTATACACAAATGGTAGTCCAGGGGGTCGACTATCATGCAGAAAAGGTGAGATATCTGTAATAATCTTGGGACTTTAAAAAAATGCGGATTTAAAAAAAATTTCTGGAGGAGATTAGTGGATTTTATGGAAAAATGGTGATGTATAGGAATATCACACTATACACAAATGGTAGTCCAGGGGGTCAACTATCATGCAGAAAAGGTGAGATATCTGTAATAATCTTGGGACTTTAAAAAAATGCAAATTTAAATTTTCATATGAAAAAAATTTCTGGAGGAGATTAGTGGATTTTATGGAAAAATGGTGATGTATAGGAATATCACACTATACACAAATGGTAGTCCAGGGGGTCAACTATCATGCAGAAAAGGTGAGATATCTGTAATAATCTTGGGACTTTAAAAAAATGCAAATTTAAATTTTCATATGAAAAAAATTTCTGGAGGAGATTAGTGGATTTTATGGAAAAATGGTGATGTATAGGAATATCACACTATACACAAATGGTAGTCCAGGGGGTCAACTATCATGCAGAAAAGGTGAGATATCTGTAATAATCTTGGGACTTTAAAAAAATGCAAATTTAAATTTTCATATGAAAAAAATTTCTGGAGGAGATTAGTGGATTTTATGGAAAAATGGTGATGTATAGGAATATCACACTATACACAAATGGTAGTCCAGGGGGTCGACTATCATGCAGAAAAGGTGAGATATCTGTAATAATCTTGGGACTTTAAAAAAATGCGGATTTAAAAAAAATTTCTGGGGGAGATTAGTGGATTTTATGGAAAAATGGTGATGTATAGGAATATCACACTATACACAAATGGTAGTCCAGGGGGTCAACTATCATGCAGAAAAGGTGAGATATCTGTAATAATCTTGGGACTTTAAAAAAATGCAAATTTAAATTTTCATATGAAAAAAATTTCTGGAGGAGATTAGTGGATTTTATGGAAAAATGGTGATGTATAGGAATATCACACTATACACAAATGGTAGTCCAGGGGGTCGACTATCATGCAGAAAAGGTGAGATATCTGTAATAATCTTGGGACTTTAAAAAAATGCGGATTTAAAAAAAAAATTCTGGACAAGATTAGTGGTTTTTATGGAAAAATGGTGATGTATAGGAATATCACACTATACACAAATGGTAGTCCAGGGGGTCCCCTATCATGCAGAAAAGGTGAGATATCTGTAATAATCTTGGGACTTTAAAAAAATGCAAATTTAAATTTTCGTATGAAAAAAATTTCTGGAGGAGATTAGTGGGTTTTATGGAAAAATGGTGATGTATAGGAATATCACACTATACACAAATGGTAGTCCAGGGGGTCGACTATCATGCAGAAAAGGTGAGATATCTGTAATAATCTTGGGACTTTAAAAAAATGCGGATTTAAAAAAAATTTCTGGAGGAGATTAGTGGATTTTATGGAAAAATGGTGATGTATAGGAATATCACACTATACACAAATGGTAGTCCAGGGGGTCAACTATCATGCAGAAAAGGTGAGATATCTGTAATAATCTTGGGACTTTAAAAAAATGCAAATTTAAATTTTCATATGAAAAAAATTTCTGGAGGAGATTAGTGGATTTTATGGAAAAATGGTGATGTATAGGAATATCACACTATACACAAATGGTAGTCCAGGGGGTCAACTATCATGCAGAAAAGGTGAGATATCTGTAATAATCTTGGGACTTTAAAAAAATGCAAATTTAAATTTTCGTATGAAAAAAATTTCTGGAGGAGATTAGTGGGTTTTATGGAAAAATGGTGATGTATAGGAATATCACACTATACACAAATGGTAGTCCAGGGGGTCGACTATCATGCAGAAAAGGTGAGATATCTGTAATAATCTTGGGACTTTAAAAAAATGCGGATTTAAAAAAAATTTCTGGAGGAGATTAGTGGATTTTATGGAAAAATGGTGATGTATAGGAATATCACACTATACACAAATGGTAGTCCAGGGGGTCAACTATCATGCAGAAAAGGTGAGATATCTGTAATAATCTTGGGACTTTAAAAAAATGCAAATTTAAATTTTCATATGAAAAAAATTTCTGGAGGAGATTAGTGGATTTTATGGAAAAATGGTGATGTATAGGAATATCACACTATACACAAATGGTAGTCCAGGGGGTCAACTATCATGCAGAAAAGGTGAGATATCTGTAATAATCTTGGGACTTTAAAAAAATGCAAATTTAAATTTTCATATGAAAAAAATTTCTGGAGGAGATTAGTGGATTTTATGGAAAAATGGTGATGTATAGGAATATCACACTATACACAAATGGTAGTCCAGGGGGTCAACTATCATGCAGAAAAGGTGAGATATCTGTAATAATCTTGGGACTTTAAAAAAATGCAAATTTAAATTTTCATATGAAAAAAATTTCTGGAGGAGATTAGTGGATTTTATGGAAAAATGGTGATGTATAGGAATATCACACTATACACAAATGGTAGTCCAGGGGGTCGACTATCATGCAGAAAAGGTGAGATATCTGTAATAATCTTGGGACTTTAAAAAAATGCGGATTTAAAAAAAATTTCTGGAGGAGATTAGTGGATTTTATGGAAAAATGGTGATGTATAGGAATATCACACTATACACAAATGGTAGTCCAGGGGGTCAACTATCATGCAGAAAAGGTGAGATATCTGTAATAATCTTGGGACATAAAATCCACTAATCTCCTCCAGAAATTTTTTTTTAAATCCGCATTTTTTTAAAGTCCCAAGATTATTACAGATATCTCACCTTTTCTGCATGATAGTCGACCCCCTGGACTACCATTTGTGTATAGTGTGATATTCCTATACATCACCATTTTTCCATAAAACCCACTAATCTCCTCCAGAAATTTTTTTCATACGAAAATTTAAATTTGCATTTTTTTAAAGTCCCAAGATTATTACAGATATCTCACCTTTTCTGCATGATAGGGGACCCCCTGGACTACCATTTGTGTATAGTGTGATATTCCTATACATCACCATTTTTCCATAAAAACCACTAATCTTGTCCAGAATTTTTTTTTTAAATCCGCATTTTTTTAAAGTCCCAAGATTATTACAGATATCTCACCTTTTCTGCATGATAGTCGACCCCCTGGACTACCATTTGTGTATAGTGTGATATTCCTATACATCACCATTTTTCCATAAAATCCACTAATCTCCTCCAGAAATTTTTTTCATATGAAAATTTAAATTTGCATTTTTTTAAAGTCCCAAGATTATTACAGATATCTCACCTTTTCTGCATGATAGGGGACCCCCTGGACTACCATTTGTGTATAGTGTGATATTCCTATACATCACCATTTTTCCATAAAAACCACTAATCTTGTCCAGAATTTTTTTTTTAAATCCGCATTTTTTTAAAGTCCCAAGATTATTACAGATATCTCACCTTTTCTGCATGATAGTCGACCCCCTGGACTACCATTTGTGTATAGTGTGATATTCCTATACATCACCATTTTTCCATAAAATCCACTAATCTCCTCCAGAAATTTTTTTCATATGAAAATTTAAATTTGCATTTTTTTAAAGTCCCAAGATTATTACAGATATCTCACCTTTTCTGCATGATAGTTGACCCCCTGGACTACCATTTGTGTATAGTGTGATATTCCTATACATCACCATTTTTCCATAAAATCCACTAATCTCCTCCAGAAATTTTTTTTAAATCCGCATTTTTTTAAAGTCCCAAGATTATTACAGATATCTCACCTTTTCTGCATGATAGTCGACCCCCTGGACTACCATTTGTGTATAGTGTGATATTCCTATACATCACCATTTTTCCATAAAACCCACTAATCTCCTCCAGAAATTTTTTTCATACGAAAATTTAAATTTGCATTTTTTTAAAGTCCCAAGATTATTACAGATATCTCACCTTTTCTGCATGATAGGGGACCCCCTGGACTACCATTTGTGTATAGTGTGATATTCCTATACATCACCATTTTTCCATAAAAACCACTAATCTTGTCCAGAATTTTTTTTTTAAATCCGCATTTTTTTAAAGTCCCAAGATTATTACAGATATCTCACCTTTTCTGCATGATAGTCGACCCCCTGGACTACCATTTGTGTATAGTGTGATATTCCTATACATCACCATTTTTCCATAAAATCCACTAATCTCCTCCAGAAATTTTTTTCATATGAAAATTTAAATTTGCATTTTTTTAAAGTCCCAAGATTATTACAGATATCTCACCTTTTCTGCAGGATAGGGGACCCCCTGGACTACCATTTGTGTATAGTGTGATATTCCTATACATCACCATTTTTCCATAAAATCCACTAATCTCCCCCAGAAATTTTTTTTAAATCCGCATTTTTTTAAAGTCCCAAGATTATTACAGATATCTCACCTTTTCTGCATGATAGTCGACCCCCTGGACTACCATTTGTGTATAGTGTGATATTCCTATACATCACCATTTTTCCATAAAATCCACTAATCTCCTCCAGAAATTTTTTTCATATGAAAATTTAAATTTGCATTTTTTTAAAGTCCCAAGATTATTACAGATATCTCACCTTTTCTGCATGATAGTTGACCCCCTGGACTACCATTTGTGTATAGTGTGATATTCCTATACATCACCATTTTTCCATAAAATCCACTAATCTCCTCCAGAAATTTTTTTCATATGAAAATTTAAATTTGCATTTTTTTAAAGTCCCAAGATTATTACAGATATCTCACCTTTTCTGCATGATAGTTGACCCCCTCGACTACCATTTGTGTATAGTGTGATATTCCTATACATCACCATTTTTCCATAAAATCCACTAATCTCCTCCAGAAATTTTTTTCATATGAAAATTTAAATTTGCATTTTTTTAAAGTCCCAAGATTATTACAGATATCTCACCTTTTCTGCATGATAGTTGACCCCCTGGACTACCATTTGTGTATAGTGTGATATTCCTATACATCACCATTTTTCCATAAAATCCACTAATCTCCTCCAGAAATTTTTTTAAATCCGCATTTTTTTAAAGTCCCAAGATTATTACAGATATCTCACCTTTTCTGCATGATAGTCGACCCCCTGGACTACCATTTGTGTATAGTGTGATATTCCTATACATCACCATTTTTCCATAAAACCCACTAATCTCCTCCAGAAATTTTTTTCATACGAAAATTTAAATTTGCATTTTTTTAAAGTCCCAAGATTATTACAGATATCTCACCTTTTCTGCATGATAGTTGACCCCCTGGACTACCATTTGTGTATAGTGTGATATTCCTATACATCACCATTTTTCCATAAAATCCACTAATCTCCTCCAGAAATTTTTTTCATATGAAAATTTAAATTTGCATTTTTTTAAAGTCCCAAGATTATTACAGATATCTCACCTTTTCTGCATGATAGTTGACCCCCTGGACTACCATTTGTGTATAGTGTGATATTCCTATACATCACCATTTTTCCATAATGACCACTTATATTCATCCGAAATGAGTTTCATCAACTTTTACAGCAACTGTTAAGTGCTTAACAGTGCTCTGTTAACTGCAAAATTGGCTTGACTAAAATTTTTGGTTGAAATCTTTGCTAGTTAAATTTAAATTTATCTTCACACACATTTTATTTTTCATGAATTTTGCAAACTACACTTACGCTGTGCAAAAGATGTTTTTAATTAATTAAAATCAAAATTCGAAATACAACGAGAAAAACTAAACTGTAAACTAAATTTTAAAAATATATAAGAAGAAATTTATATTTTAATCAATTGCAATACATATGTATTTATTAAAATTTTAGAAAAAAAAAAAAAACGTTAAAGAACATTAAGTATGGCAATTTTGTTTGCCAGGTAATTTAAAAGAAAAAGTTAACTGAAATGATTCAATAATAAATAACATGTGTATGTCTGTACGCCAAACTTGGTATTTACTTTAATACACATCTAAGATAATAATTAACAAGCTTTTAATGAAATGATACAAGTCAAACAAGTTTCATTGTGATTAATCGCGTTATTACGATTTTATAACAATTCTGATTTAAGAGCTTTTACTTTTCTTTTATGTAATAAACAAAGTACATACTTAGTTGAACGAATGAAACTTTTTTTAACGCAAATAATGATTTAGAAATATAATTTTCAAATTTCATTTCAAGGATCATTAACAAATTTCATTGTGAATTTTTTAATAAAACTGAATAATTTTGCAAACTTCTTCAAACTCACAATTAAATGAAAAAATTTTCGACGTTCTTTCTTATAGTTATCAAATTTGTTTGCGATACGCATATGGCAAGTATATTGTCATTAAATTTCTAATTTAAGCCAATGAAACATTTTTTGATTTGCATTAAAAATAAAAATAGCAACATAAAAACTATTCATACATACATACATATGTATACACATCTATAAATATGTATGCATGTATATGTTTTGGCAATAGAAATAGCCCAAGAAACCATTCTATAAGCAAAACGTAACTGAATTGTAGAATAAGCTTATCGTAAGCTTATTGTAATCTTATCTAAGTACAAAATTCCAACTGTTTTTAAATACTGCTTTAAAAATGCTTCACATGGCAATACTTTTTACATTAAAAATTATTATACACTTAGTTTCGACAGCAATTTAGCTAATGTCTTATGCTTGCTATAGTTTTGTAAGTGTTTTTAACGTATGCAAGAATTTTGCATTATTTATTAAAGATTTCAGCTTGATTGCTTTTTCTTTTGTCGAAGAGTGAAGTCTTTGTGTTTTAAGCGGAAGAACAGTGTGCGGAGCCTGACTGCAGAAAGAGCTATAAGAAGTAAATTGTGTTTTCTTTTCAACACATAAAACGGCACCTTGTTGAAAGGTACAAGTTTAAAATATCTTGGCAACCCTGTAATAATGCAACTTCTTATTTCACTAGAACAAAACACAATTTATGAAAATGTAGATCGTCCGGTTTTTAACAGCTTTGACATCTGTTATATAGGGCGCTATCAACACTGTCGATTTATAAGGGGCATAAAGTGCAATGACTTCCACCATTAGTGAGGGTGATTTTTTTAGAATATAACACACCACCAACATTTTACAGAGCAACACATTTTTAAGAAACGAACACCAAATTACACTTTCTACATGGAAATGTATAATTTTTTTTGTAGAAAAGAATGTATTGAGAGACCGCATTTGTGAAAAGCACTAAATCATTCTTTCAGTTTCCGAAAATTAGGACAGTGACGCACGCGCTTGGGTAAAATGCAAATGATTTATATATATAAATTTATGTATGTATGTGTGTGTACAAAAAGGGTGTTTTTTTATAGAGTGGAACAAGTTTAAATCATAGTAAAACAAGGAAATATATTATTAATATGAATGAAACGGGCTTTATTGGAAAGACAATTTAATGAAATTAATGTTTAAATATGATATCTGCCATGTGGCCGCCACGGCTGGCGCGTAGAAGGCGCAATCTGGAACACCAATTTTCAACAACTTTTCGGAGCATTTTCGGCCGTATTTCGCCAGGTGTTCAATTGTTTGTGGTTTACCGATGTAGACAAGTGACTTAACATAACCCCAAAGAAAATAATATAATGCGGTTAAATCAGTCGATCTTTACGTGAAAATTTTTTTTTTTCATCAAAAGTTTCTTTGAGTAAATCAATTGTAGCGAATTGAACAATCAATTTGATTAAAAATTTCAAGAATTTGTACGCGGTGATCTGGTGTAAGTCGACTCATAATGAAATTTCAAAGCAACCTAAACAAAAATCAGCTATCAGCTGTTACATGGGTGCTCAAATAAAGCAGTGATGCCAACTCAAAGTTGTGACAGTCTATAAAGAACACCTTACATACATATTTTTATAAAATAATAAGAATTATAAATTCTGCAGAAATAACAATAAACTTTTGAATAATACTCGTAGTAAACAAAATCGCGTACTAGAACCGGAAAATGTAAACACACCTACCTCACATTAATAAGAATACTCTTATTATTAAATTTTAACACCAACAATTCAAATACGTTATAACTATAGATAATTAATACGTTTCAACTATAATTTAAATTTATACATTTGTACGTTTTAAATAATTAAAGTCGTTTTAATAAAATCAAATACTAAAGCTGATTTCGTTACTACAATACTTTATGTAAAATAGTAATGCTTTTAACTGCTTTCTACCAGTTTTATGTTTAGCTGAACATTCATACATTCAATCATGGAAATTTATCAGCACGATAGCTACTGTAAAATGTCTAAATGAAGACATCATAATGGCAGTATTCAGTGTGTGGTGCAAATGGTCTTGCAAAAGAGCAAAACAAAATTTTCGTAGATTTTTTTTCAAATGCAGCAATAAATAACACAGAGGAGCCGTTGCATTTCATCAAAATGTTACAAAATTTTGCATTTGCTTTTTCACAAGACCATTTGCAGCATACACTGAATACCACCATATTTTTCAATTAAATAGTTTGTAGGTCATATTTAAAATTGCTTACAATAATACTTGCTTATAAAAATCAATTGCAAAGTCTAATTCTCTTTATATGGCATTCCAGCTGCAGGCCGGTGTATTCCCTCACCAGCATTCAAATGAACTTTTATTTGTTGACTTAATTATGTGCTACTACTACCCAGCGAACATTTCGAAGTACATATTATTGGCAATTGTGTATTTTTAGAATTAATATTTTTGTGAGAAGGAACTTTGTAAAACGGGTACTCTATGTAAAACACTCACTTTGTGAAAGGAATTTCGAAGATAATGTTCTTTTCGAAAAACGAATTTTGGAAAGGGGACATTTTAAAAATACATATTACATTTTGGAAAGGTACATTTGGTAAAATAGTTTCCTTGGAAGAGCTACATTTTGATACACATTCATAATTGCTTTTTTGGAAATAGTATTTCTTGAATTTTTTTTCCTTTTTGGAAGGAAATTATACATTTTGGAAATCATACTTTTTAGAGTTGGTACTTTCGCTGTGTTAAAACAGAGACTTTTTCGAGTACGAACTTTTTTTAAAAACAGATAGTTACATATTAAAAAATATTAATTTTGGAAAAAGTAAGTTGAGATTATATTTTTGGAAAGTATACTTTCCAACAGACAGTTTCATGAAAAACAATTATTCGGAAGATTACTTTTTGCCTAAGAAACTTTTTGTAAAATGCACTTTTTCGAAAGGCACTTTTTAGAACTAAAGCTATTTTTAGAAAATATTCTTTTCCAAAATGGTGATTTGAAATAAAAAGTACTTTATGAGAAAGGTACTTTTACTAAAAGTAACTTTATAAAAATGGTACTTTTTTTAAATGTTTTATTATATACTTACTTGGAAATGGAACTTTTTAAATAAAATATGTACATATTTGAAAATATCTACTTTCGAAGCAGATATTTTTTCGAAATTGAGTTTTTGAAAAAGATGCCTGATGGAAAAATAACTTTTAAAAATGTACTTTTCGAACTGAAGGATTTTTGAAACTATGTACATTTTAGAAAAGGTACTATTCCCCGAATGTACTACCTACGAGGTATTTGAAGGTGCTTAATGAAAAAAAACACCATTTATTTTAAAAAGTTCGTTTTAGAAGTTATGCAGGCAAAGTATTGAGTAGTCACCATCGAGTATCGATTATTTTCAGTTTTTTTCGCGTACCCAAAATTAGTTACTTAATACTTTCAGAGTTGTATTTTTTTTAGCCAAGTTCACCGAAAATTTAACGGTCGATCTGCAACTTTGTAATAAATTATATACAACTTTGCCTAAAAGCTTAGCTTTTAAAATTATCGAGTATTATTGAGTAGCCAAACGAAAAATATTGAGTAGTTAAAAGTATCAAAAGTTGCCAGCACTATTTAGAACACCTAGATTTTGGTAGGAACTTTTTAGTACTTTTTGGAAAATTTTTTATTATAGAGAGACACATTTGGAAAAGTTTACTTACTGAAAAACTCAGTTTTGACAAAAGTCACTTTGGAGAAGATACTTTATAGGATAACTAATTTTACGTTTAAGGAAGCTTTACTATTTGAAAAAGGCTGGCATTTAAAAGGTAGAAAGAGTATGTCAAGCACTTGCGTAGGGTCTAAAGCTCTTTTAAGAAAACGAAACATTGATGTGTTTATTTTAAATTAAAAAAAAAAAAAAACATACAAAATATGGGAGAGGGGTTGGCTAAAATGTTTCTGGGGTGAATTAGCCTTCCCCAGACCGGTCTACTTTGTGCAAATGAGTTTGAACAACTTTCAATCACGGTGACAAAGATGTAATAATGAGGTTGTATTTAGCAACCAACAAAATGTAGCATGTGAGAAGATTAGCTAACCCATAACAAAAAAATTTACTTTTTTGAAAATATGTATACGAAAAAATTTGCTCCATGAAAAATGGCCCAAACTTAAATAAGAAATTGCCCGAAAATAGGAAAAATCCTGCCAAACTCTAAAAAAAATGAAAAATGGCCCCAAAATAGGCAAAATGGCCCCAAAAATAATTATTGAGGTTTTCAATATAAAAAGTTTGGGGCCATTTTTCATTTTTCAGTTTGGGGACATTTCTCATAGAGCCGAAAAAATTCCTTGTTTTTTTAAACAAAGAATCTAAAACATGTACGAACCTCAGAACCTAATCAGAAAATAGAATTACATTTTTTGCAAAGTCAACTTAACTAAAATTGAACAAGTCTTATGTTGTGTGTGTCAACAATGTGGCATTTCTATATTTTTTATTTTTATTTATACTTTATTTAATATATTTTTTTTTGTGGGCAACCAACAATACCATCGTCAATAATAACATCATTTCGACCAAGCAAATATACAAAAAATTCCAGACATTTATAAAAATTTTCAAAGAACGAATAAACAAGTGATAAATTCAATACGTAAAATAGAGACGAAACAGCGGAAAGAAAATTTAAATAATAATATAAACAAATTCCATTTATTTTTATGATTTCATGAGATTTTCTTTCTCTTTTCATCATTTAGATATTATCATTGAATTTAAATTGTTATGGTTTGTTTTTGTGTGAACCAAAAAACAGCACATATTTTATTTTTGAATATAATAAAATTATGCCATAAATTTATATATTTTATATATAATTAAATATTAATTTATTAATTAAATTAATAAAACATGCAAAAATAAAATAAAATTGTATGAGTTAATTAAACTTACCCCAAAAATAACATTTTGTATGCCAAACGGTATGGGCGTTAAACGAGTAAATAATACAACACGAAATGCTCTCGGTCCAGATATGACACGCAATATTGCCCGTCCAGTCTCATTTTTAATTAATCTGTAAAGATAGAAAAACAACAAAACGGTGCAATTAGTATAAATTCAAATAAATTAATAGAAAATCATGTTTATATGAATACACACATACATACATTTAATTGTATGTATATAATAATTGGCTGACATGATAAGAAACTATAGTAAAATAGTTTGTTTGTATTGCCTTATGGAAAATATAAAAATTATTGTAAATTGGATGCCTGGATCCAAACTAAAAATCAAAAATTGCCCCAAAATATTTCCATAAAAAAAAACATAATATTTTTTGTCACAATTTTTCCTATTTTGGTGCCATTTTAAATTTTTAGTTTTTTTAATTTTAGGCCAATTTGGTATTTTCCGAAACGGCGATGTGCCTAATAAAAGACACAAAGTCTGTAGTAAACATTGCCGTTTCGGGTAATCCTTATGCACGGCCAATGGCCGGCTGTACAGCGAATCTTTAGTAAGCCAAAATTTATTTTTGGTTTAGGACCATTTTTTATAGTTCTGTTTTGGACCTTTTTTTGATTTTGGAGCCATTTTTCCTATTTTCGAAGCCCTTTTTCATTTCCCAATTTTATAAAATAAAAACTGACCCAAGCTTAAAAATTAAAAATAGTCCTAGTCCTAGTCCTAGACTATTTCTTGTGGGGTTATTTGGATTCATTGGTCTTTCGAAATAAACCAGACTCTCTTTATGCTTTCCAAGTCAATATTGAACGTGCCATGACATACGATTTGATTTAGTGGAAAAAGTGCTCGAAAATTGGGTTCATCGAATTCGTTCCTGCAGAAGAAGTCGTTGTGACCATTTGAATGACGTTTTATTTAGAACTTAATTGTATCAATTGCACTTCACATTAAATAAAAAACTTTTGAATTTCTTTAAAAATAAGTGTTTTCTTTTTTTAAAGAAATCATATCGCTCTTATTGGAAAACCTTATATAAAACTTCGGAGCCATTTTCCATAGAGGCTGGTTTAAAACAATACATATTTTATTTACAATTTTAATAAATTCTCGAAACAAATGATTTTCATTAAAAATTTACATATTTTACAGTAAAGCCACAGTTCCAGTGCTGAGAAAACGGATATCTCCCAAAATTAGTTCCTGTTACAAATTTATATTGAAAATATTAACCGCTTTTAATATTCATAAAATATTTTTTTGTGATGCCGAGAACAAACCATAATAATTGAATTTAATCAGTATTTACATTGACACCAGGTAAGCTAGCCCATTTTCCTAGGTGCGCTGTAGACCCCTCCCCCTCCCCCCCACCACATCCTTGGTGACTAAAGTCTTCAAAATAAAAGTACGTTTTTAGATTAAAAAAAATTCTAAGGATGTGGAATAAAATTTTCCTGGGGTTGACTTAGCACCCGCTCCTCCCAAACCTCTAACCAGTTTATCTAAGCCGATGTATGTAAATCGAAAACGTAGATATTCAAAATTAACAAAAAAAAAAATTGTTTACAAAGAAGTAAATAATTTGCTAACGTGCCGCTTGATTTTTTTTCTTTCTTTTGTAGTATGGCTGGCTGTTGATTAATTTCTTATTGAATAGACGTCAATTCATTAAAAAAAAAATATTACGAATAAATTAGTAAAGCAACAATTGTACTGCTGCTGTATAGAAAATAAACTATACGTCCATATGTATGTATGTGTAAAGAGAAATAGCCCTGTAGTAAACTCGGGGCCAATTGTATCCAAGTCACCACTTTTTTCGACTTGTTTGGGGACTTCGTACTGAGCTTATTGGTGACAAGTCACCAATTTTTCGACTTCTTGATGAAATTGTCAACGTACGTATACATTTTTTAGTTTGCTTTAACAGGTAGACTTAAGTCTACTTAAGAAATGTCCAAGTAACTTTCTGGTTCGAATACCTACACTTGGTCCCATTAGAACTACGAAATCACTACATAGTCAACACTCTTTTTTAGTGTTACTACTACATTTTAAATGACAAGCACATGCTAAATGTCTATAGTACAAAGTATTGCATGGTAGTGTATAGAGAGTAGTACTGTTGACACATTCACCAACCAATCAGTACAATTTCACTATCGACATTTCCTACAGGGTAGTAAATAAAACTATGTGGAAAATTTTTTTAACTATGCTTTGAAGTATTACTGGAAGTCTTTAAAGGGATTTTTTTTTTTTTTTTTTTTGGAATCGAAAGATCTTATCTGACTCACTCTAGCGATTCGGCATAAAAATTTTTATAATTTCATTACGTATAGTGGTGGTAGTTGTTCTAATGCAATTTTCAATTTGAGATGAGTGACAAGCAAATGATTTTCATATTGATTAAAAATTGGAAGCAATATAAAATTTTAGCATTATTTTCTGCATTTCTTTTTTTACTTGCTGCTATTTTTTTTAGCTTCATTGCAAACGAGATTTAGCTTTATGCCAACTCAAAATCTCTGGCACACAGTGCCTACTAGTAAATATGCCAGCCAATTATTCTCTTATTGAGATTGCAGCAGTGTCTGTGCACACAGATGATCAGCAGTTCAATTTCTGGCCAAGAAAACTGCAGTAAAAGTTAAAAAAAAAAGAAAACTAAAATGGCCCAAGTTCAACAATCACTAGAGACATTTAATTTTTATTCACCCCTATTATGAATGTCAATTTTGTCTCATATGAGGTCCACGGGTTTAATAATGGCATTGACATTGTCAACATTGGCATATGCCAATGTGCATTATGAAAGGCAATTTAAACGCGACATTGTCTTAAGTTGACTCTGTTTTTGTCGACAACAATTTTAGCAACGATTTGACTCAATTGGTGTTTGTTACTGAGTCAGTGTTTTTAAAATGGAGCAAAAACCATTGAGGACTAACTAGCTAAAGGATTCCATAGCAGGCATAACTCCAATTAATTTAAAGAAAGAATGGTAAGAAATTACAAGTAAACTAAATTGTATTGAACCACCAATTCGAGATAGCAATGGATGGCAAAATTTATGTTTAAAAAGAGATTGTATAGCCAAATAAAAATATGTCTATTTTTATGTATGTATGTATTATCATGTGAGGAAAGATTTCAATTGCAAAGTAAAAACAAATCGATGCTCAATAAAACAGAAGTTAAGGCAACAGTTCACCTTTAGAAGAAGCTGCTGCTAGATTGGTCCAGTTTTAAAAGCAACGTAATCTGGGTTAATTCAAGGAATTGAACCCTCTCTTCGTGAAACAGAAACACTAAACATATCTAAGGCAGAGTTTTGTATGAGGATGCCGAAAAGTTGCCCACAACTTCCGCACATGCAGCTACAGTGGAAGTCAGTTCTAAAAGAAGTAAGAGTGCTATATTCGGCTGTTCCGAATCTTATATACACTTCACCAATGCATATATGTATGTATATGTGATTCACTCAATATAATACCGGCTTTCCTTTCTTATATAAATAAAACATTTCAAACAGACTGTTTAAAATATTTTACAATTTTCCATCCATCAGTGAACAAAAAATAGATAAACTTACTATGTATTAAGTTAATATACATTCACATAACACTAACATGACTCCGTATTCAACACTACTGAGGCACCTCATGTATGTATAAATTTATTTCTGAAAGGGTTAGATATATATCTTCATTTATTTGTATATATAATCCAATATTAGAAATGATATTTTATTGTTGCTGATTTGCAATACGAATCATCTTAAGAAAAATCCTTACATTTCAGTCTAAGACCCCAAGTCTCTAGCTTTTCTAGTGTCTTCGGAAAATCTATTTCACGTACAGACATACGGAAGACGGGCATGGCTCATTCAACTTCCCTAGCTATAAGGATTCAAAATATACATATGTACATATATACTATATGGACCTCATATACATACATAAATATTGTGGAAATTACACACATAATGCCAAACCTATACTCGTAAATACCCTTAACATTTTTGGTGAAGGGTATAAAAAGAAAACGAAGTAAAAATCAAAAAGCTGCAAACGAAATAAATTATTTGAGCATCATAATGTTATGCAAAAGGATGTTTTTAGTGAAATATCAAGGAAAGAAATAAAAGATTTTTTAATAGACACAAAAAATACATTTTTCTCACATATTTCAAAAAAATAAATTAAAGTAAAGTCAAAATTTATAGCGATGACATTTATTTCTTTCATATTATCGATAACAGGGTAACGTCAACACAATACCTTTAGTTAATCCTGATATGGCATAGTGTTGATGTCGACGGCATGCAAATGTGACGACGACTATAGAATTGTGTTGACGTCGACGTCGACATTCATAATAAGGTTGACTATTTTTGTGTATTCAATTACTTTTAAATCATTATGAATATTGAAATTTTTAGGACTTTATTTGCAAGCCACAGTGATAATTATTTGCCTCCAATGATATCGCCATTTTAAGGGCTTGTGTGAGTGGAAATTTATTTGTAGGTGTGATGAAAAACTTAATAACTTTTTAGAATTATAATAGGATTGATGTCAAGTACATGTACAAGAGATTTTGATGTGAACCATTTTGAATTCTATTGTGCCCTTAAAATTAAATTGTTGTCAAAGTAAAACTACTGATTTGAGGGTTTTTATGTACAGTGTAAATTCGATAATCCGGAATATTCGGTAATCCGGACAGAATTTTGCAGCTCATTGCGTATTCTATAATCCGGATTGATTGCAACTCTATAGTCCGGATTGAATAACACCCGTTTTTATTTATTTTTTTCATTCAAAAAAAATGAAAAATACAGTTAGAATAGTGTGATATGAGTATGTTTGCACGTTTTTTAGTTTAGTATTGATGCAAGATGCCTTCAGTGAAGAGAGCACACAAGACTTTATCTATTTTAGATAAAGTAAAAATTGTTGAAGCACTTAGTAAAGGTATGAGTGGAAGGGTGTTGGCTGACAAATATGGGGTTGGTACTTCCACTATTTCAGATATAAAAAAAAGTGATAGCTTCAAAAGGTGACTTAATTTTTTTACATGATTTTTAATTAAATACATATTAACAAAAATATTTTACATTCAGGTTTGCGAATACATCTAATCGAAAACTATTGCAAAAGCGTAAAACTTTAAAAGATGGTGAATATAAAGAGTTTGAACAATCATTATATTCGTGGTTTGAGAAACAACGTGAAAAACACCTACCTATTTAATTTTGCTATGAATTATTATAATTTTTAATAAATACATAGGTACATGCCTAGTAATCCGGATAATTCGCTACTCCGGATTGGGGTCTGTAATCAATTATCCGGATTATCGAATTTTTACTGTACAGTACAACTTCGACAGTCCGGACATGCGCCAGTCCGGTCACTCCAATAATTCGGACGCTTCTACATTTCGGACAACTTAAAATTTTTACCTATACAATCCGGAAAATTTTTTTTTATGCAAGAAAAAATTTAAATTCCAGTGGTTTCGCGTTTTTAGCTCGCATCATTTGTTATTCATACTTTTATTTACATTTTGCACTATCATTACTTCAGTTTCGGTTCATTCTTTCGCAAGCGTGTTGTCTAATTTCATACCAAGTGCCATGTCTTTAAATAATAAACGCAAACATAAAACACTAACTTTAAAGGAAATGTGTGATATTTTACAAAGTCTTGATGAGGGAAAAACTATTAGGCAGGTTGCCGAAAAATTACATGTTCCTAAATCAACGATTTGGGGCATTAAAAAAAATAAGGAGAAGATAAAACAATTTATTTCGAACACCTATAATGGACCCGGTAACATTTGAACGAAAATAATGTAATAAACCATTTTCATAATATAATTTTTTTTTCAATTCACTTGTATTTTAATAATTTTCACTACTATAGTCCGGACAACTCGATAATCCGAACGTGCCTAAAGCTATATGTGTCCGGACTGTCGAAGTTGTACTGTATTTGCATTTTAAGCCGGTTACTAAAAATGCACTATTAATAAAACCAAAAAAAAAAAGAATCATTAAAAATGTGCGGATTTTTAATTACCCAAAAGCCGGCTATTAAAAATATGAAGTACTTGACTGATAACTCGTGGTTTTTATTGCAATTTAAATTTACATTTTTTACTATTTTTTTTATGCCACAACAATCTAGCATTGAACTTGGCAAAAATGACAAGCATTTATTTGCATGGTAAAAAAATACAATATTATCAAAAGAATAAAAATGGTGCTGGAAATAAAAAAAAAATATGTCTTATCATCAACAAAGAACTTTTATAAAAAATCGTAATGTAAAATAATAATAAATATGCAATAAAGTTGTTTAATTAATCAAAAACCCATTTCAAATTTCAAGTTTTCTATGTGTGCATTATTTTTATCTCAATAGTTTTTGAGATAACACGTTTATGGATTTGTAATATCCACACAATATTGGCTTTGCAATAATTTGGCATTGATCGTCGGTTCTTTAAATCAGTGATTTTAGTAAAAAAAAAAACTTCTGGGACATGGTAAATACTTATGTTTACAAACGGGTTGAGTCCTACGTTAGAAACAAAATATGTACACAGAAAAATGTTGAAAGTATAAAATTAATATTCCTACCAAACGCAACAACATTCACTTATTTGCATTACGAATGACTCACCAATTAATTTCACATTCTTTTAAGGCCGTCAAGAATGGAGAACACAATTTTCTACAAAGTTGCTGAACGTACCCTACACCGCAGATGAAAAGAATACATAGATTTATATACCGATATGCTGCAAGAACAGGCCAGAGCTGGGAAACTTTAACCGCCTAAAAATAAAATTCCGATAGGATCTTTTAAAACGCAGACACACGAATATTTTTCTTGTCTCCTCTACCAGAAGCAAGTGTCGGAACCCCGTAATTTATTTTATCTGTTGAACTGTATTATAAAAATTAATTAATTTCGTATGCATTTGAATCAAATTACTTGAGTGATCAAAAACCAGATTTTCCAATAGTTTTTAAAAAAACTTCGGTAATAAAAAATTCCATGTACATACATATAATTTTTGCCGCCCGTGAAACTTTCAATAACGACATTTAATTGAATTTGTATTTTAGTTTTACGGTGACATTTTAAAATTCATTCGATTTGCTTTGAAGTTTAAATAGATTTTTCTATGCCATCCAAAATTAAATTCTATAAAAACAATGCACATTCTACCTATATGGGCATTTCCACAGTAAGGGAGGGTGGTAAGTTGAGGGTGGTGTTGGCTGAAGTGGTTAGCGCGTTGACTACTAAGCAAACAATGACGTGGGGCCTGGGTTCATACCCTGGCCAGAGCAAGTCAATCAACATCATTAATTTCTGTAATGTACATTAGTGAGACATTGTATTAATTGTTGTCGGACTATTTAAGTGATGAAGGCATAGCACTGGTCACTAAAAAACTTCCGACAGCGATTGATGATGTTCCAAGCTAATGTACACAACATCGCCCTCCTTCGTCGGTTAGCAGAAACATCGGCGAAGTAAAACAATTAATAAAATGCCTGCCAATACAGCTTGACAAAGTTAATGCGTCTACCTAACACCGGAGGCGCCTCAACACTGCTATAAAAATTAACATAACGCGCAAAGCAGAGTTGTAAAAGAGTTAAGCCTTCTACATTTTCAACATCTATCTTCTTTACTCTATCCCTCTCTCCGCGTTCCGGCACAATGCACTGCATACGTAGGGGTCATCCCCTGAGTGCTGGTCCTAATTAAAAAAAAAAAAAAAAAAAAAAAAAGGTCTACTGAGTCATCAAGATATCTGTGGCAATAAGGAAAAAGTGCTTAAGTCATATTTTATAGTTATCATAGTTTGATAAAAATGTAATCACGTTGTACTAAAAGTTGATCATTCGTTTTTCGATACTTTTGAGTTTTTAACACATGGTTCTGCCCACCATAAGCAAGTTATTCAATTTGAACTGCAATATTTTGTAAGTCAAATTGAGCCGTTATACCATATTAGAAAAATAGTTAGAAAAAGAAAAGCAGCAAGTAACTTCGTTAAAAATCGTTCAATATGAATAAAACTTTTCCCAGAGATACTTTTGAATATGGAGAATACGATGATTATATTAACTCAAAATGAGCTTATCTCGACTTAACCAGTTTTTGCTTTTTGCCACAGATATTAAGCTGTTTGAATTTTTTTACTCTTTTACTTAATGTAGAGCTAATTACAGTCTACGCCAAATTATAAAAAAAAAAAAAATCAAATATAAATTCTGTTTTGAAAAAACAAACTTTATTGCTAGGTGACGGACCCGACAAAAAGTATACTATTCTATGGAAATGGACATACATACATATGTAAGTATGCTTCGAATAGAACTTATGAAACTATGAGATTTTTTGACAATTAAGTATGCGTGGGACTCTATGAAAGTTATATCAAGAAGAACAACTAGTTTCTTAAGTTGTCTCACAAAAAAAAAAAAAAAATATGCAAAGAGAATGCACAAAAAAAACACACCGATAATTTTTTATTAGTAATTTTTAATATTATGTAGTTTTAATACCGGGTGTTCTTTTTGCAGCCGAAAACATTTAAATTGGACACACTAATTTTTCTGGCAGTGTGAGAAGTCCCATATAGACAATTCGTCGGACATGTCCTCGAAAAAAAATACTCGCTGTTTTAATTCAATTTAAACCTCCTCTCAGCCTCTAAATAAAAACACCCGATAACAAAGTGGTGGCAACACATTAACTTGTCACAAAAAAAAAAAACAAATAGGTTATGAAAAGAAGCCACAAAAAAGCACACGAAACCTTGATACATATTAAATTTTATATGGGTCAGAATGAAGAGTTTTTAGTTTTGGGGATTCCGCAGTTAAAAATATGTGTAACAAAATCTCAATAAATTTAGGAGGAATTTTCGGGAAATTAGTTTCTAGAACCTAAATATGAAATTTTAATTAGAAATTTTTTACGCAAAAAGAGTGAAGAACTCAACTATTTAAGAAAATCCTAACCCTAAAATTAAAAAAAAAAAAACATAAATCTTTTTAGATTAATTCAACATTTTGTTTTTTATTGGGCGCGTTCAGCAGAAAAAAACCTGCTATTGAACAGTTGAGCTGTAGCAGCTTTTTATTTGATTACTTTTTCTGAACGATGAGATTACTTCTTTTTTTTATCAAAAATAACAAAAAATTAGACATTTCAATAAAAATTATTAAATTTTATTTTGTAAAATGAATTAAAACTAAACTGAAATATCGTAATTTGATGAAATGTATCGTACTTTTTCTTTGCTACCAAAACTAGTGAGCGCTCACTCAACATATTCGCTCATGGCTCAGTAATCAAAGCGTGCAACTGATTATTGAGCAACTGTTGTGTAGCAAACTATGCCTGCTGAACGCACCCATTATTTATGTACATATGTATACATATGTTTTTTTTTTAGAAATTTTCAACTAATTTGGTAATTAAGGGTCTGAGTTAGAGTTATGGCCAGTTTTTGACTTCATATTTAAATATCTAATTAGTTAATTTTTATTTAAATTTATGTTGTATTTAAATAAGATTCCATTTTTCCAATGAGTAATTAAAGCTCTTATTTAATAACGATGAAAATATGGTAGCACTACGTAAAATAAAAAATTTCCCACAAACTTGCCTAAAGAAGAGCTGACTAGAACAAATAACGAAAAATTGACTTTGAAATTGGCTGCTGACAAATTGCATACAATTTTGGCTTCCTTTGTCGCTATTAACCTTTCAATAATTTTGAAAGTTGCTTTTATTCTTTTAAAACATTTCAGCAGTTTTTAATTATTCTTATTTTTTTCCCCCTAAAGAACAGCTGACTAGAACAAGTAAAAATTCTAGTCAGCTGTTCTTTAGGGAAATTTGTAGGAATTTTTTTTACAATATTACGTAGTGCTAGCAATTAAATACGACTGAAAAACAGAAATAGCACTTAAATACAAAATAAATTTAAATGAAAATTAGCTAAATGTGTATTTAAATACGAACTTGAAAAGATGACATTAAGCTGCAACTTAAAATAAATGCGATTTAATTTAATTTGTTCGGATGTTTAAAGTCGACTGGTTCAAATTGGATACATTTTCATGCGAGTTTGTTCGTAGTTGCTACCCAAAGATTTACGTCAGCTAGATTTTTATAAAATTGTCTTCTAATAAAATTAATTGCTATTTCTTCTCGTTATTTTCCATAAAGCAAGAATTTCCTGAATCCCGAGAATTTGCAAAAACAGTCCCACTCTCACGGAAAAACTGTGGAAAAAGGAAAACTCTAGTCACTAGCCAATTAATCATTTACGTTAAATTTCGAACTAAAAAAAAAATTAACAATCTATTTAATTTAAATAAAAACGAAAATCGTTTGAAAGTGATGACATAAAGACAGTCGGTCGGTCGTCATAGTTCATATGAAAAATTGTATTCAATTGAAAACACATGCCAGCAATAAATACCACGTATGTTAATAATTCATATGCTTATGGGTAATTGGAAGTCTCTTGATAAAGAAAGACGTAACTGTCCGCTTTTTTGTTTAATTTTGTTTGTTTTTATTGTTTCTGTTATTTTTTTCAAATGGTTGTAAAATTGTCTTTGTATAAAATCATGCCTTTTTGCATTAAACACTTATACAGTTGCGGTGAGCAAAATAGCAACTTTATTACTATGGTAAAGGATTACATACTAAGCATATCGCATTAGTTCCTTTAAAGAGCATCAACTCAAAATTTACAAATTTTTAGTAGAAGTTAAACACAGTTTTTTTTTATATACTACTTTTCTATCAATAAGTGATATACAACTGTATTTTTTTGGAGAAAGAGTAGAGCAAATGATGTAAGATTTTTACAGTGGGTAGATATGACCACTGTACTTCGATTTCTTGCAAAAAGTAAATATTGAAAAATTTTTAGTTGACTCTCTCTTTAGAGGAACCAGTGCGATATAGTGTACAAGAAGGCGTTGATATTCATGTCTAAATATTTTCAGGAGCTAAATCTAAAGATTATGAAGGCAATGGCACGTCCTATGTTTCATTACCGTCTGCAGAGACGTGAAAAGAAACCACTAGGAGCCTTTCAGCACATGTTGTACGCGATGTGGTGGAACTTTCTAGTAAATAATCTTGATCAGAATTAAGTGCGATAAATAAGTTGAAATAGTAAAAAAGGCAGAGTTTTTCAACTTTTTCATAGAAAAAAATATGGGATACGGTTGACTGTGTGGGCCATCCCTGGATCTTTCCGCAAAGCGCAACTTTTATATAAAATCTGTGGTATCTAATGCTGTATTTTCAAATCTTCGAAATTAATTTCTCCTGAAGTTTTACACTCCTTTCCCAGCGATTGCTTGTCTGCAAAAAACACCCAGTGTCTTCGGCCGAAATCGAACCCGCAACTTCTGGACTAATAGGCCTGCGCTGCTACCTATCAGCCAAGGAGACAACAATGACGAACTTGTTTGATTTAGCTGAAACATGCATGATTTTTACATTATCATGTCATTGAAGATCATGTGGGTCATCTGTGGGAATTTAATGTTTGGTTTCTATAATACAAACAATTGGTTTGAGTAGAAAATTTTTATGAAAATCACTCAATTTTTTTTAAGTGATTCCCATACAAAATCTCTACACAAGTAATTTATCTGTTAAAATTAAAATAAATGAGTTAAACTCATGCATTTTTCCTGATTTGAGGACGTTTTTTTTTTTCATGGGTTAAAAATAAATTAATTGAATTTGTCAGTATTAAACCAGGGCATGTTTCCTGATTTTAAAGCTTCTCTTAATGTTGATTTTCATCACTGCAATAATGATGAATTTGATTTGAATTAAGCAAAGCCTTAAAAGGTGCATTTTCTTGATGTTATAATTAAGAAGACGTGAAAATTACAAACACTTATAACAACTTCATTTCGAAACCGATATAATGTAAACCACTTTACCGATTTTGATCAAATAAACAGCATTTGACTCTGTTGAGAAGCTCAAAAATATTGTTTAATTTTGATAATTTGAGAATCGATTTTGTTTTTTGACTTGATATTTAAATTATAATTATTTTTAAGTTGTAATTAATTACCAAATTGTGTTTTTGACTGCATATTTAAAAAAAAGTACTTAAGGCTAATAAATTAGTGGTTGATAATGTTTCATTTATTTTGAAAACTTGTTTAAATATAAAATTTTGTTTTTCATTGCAATATTAAATCAACATTAAATAGTCAAATTTAAACACTACATAAGTTTTACGAATTTCCATATGTTTTCGACTGCTTGTTCTTCTTGTTTGAAAAACAGCAAATAATATATTTGTCGCTGCTGACAAGTTGCATAAAATTTTGGCATGTTTTGTCACTATTATCCTTTTAAACGCTCTGAACGTTGCTCTTATTCTTTTATAACATTTCAGCAGTTCTTAATAATTCTTATTTATATGTAGCTAAAATAAAAAAATATTTTTTTTAGATTTTTCTTTATTTGCTCTATCTAGTCAGCTGTTTTTAGGGAAATTTGTGGGACATTTTTTCATTTTCATCGTAATTAAATAAGAACTTTAATTACTCACTGAAAAAATTGAATCTTATTTAAATACAACATAAATTTAAATAAAAATTAACTACTTACATACATAAATATGAAGTAAAGAAACTGGCCATAAAGAGTTAATTAGATTTTGAATCGTTTCAGTAATTTAGTGTTTTTCAAAAACATTATTTAAAAAATTTTCGAGATCTAGGACATATATGTAGCTGAGCCCAGTTCAATAAGAATGTTGCGAATTATGTTGTTATCGGTTAAACCCCTTCTTAAGTATATGAAATTATTATAAAATGCATGTGTTGTCTAACATTTCGTATATGCCGAGTTCAATACTCGTTTCTTAAATATTTTTTCAATACAAAGTATGTATTAGAAAATAAATTTTAAAAGATAAAAGTCATTTCCCATTCATAAAAATTGTAAAAAAGGCAATTCTTGGGATATAATAGCAATTCCTATTTGTTTTTCTAAACTTTTTGCTTGCAACTAACTGCATATATGTATGTGCATACGTACGTATGTATGTATGTATGTACGTACAAACGAGTAAATGTGCAATATGACAGATAATAAAAAAGGTAAATATTAAAATAACAAGTTCTGTGGGTGGTTTTTATGTGGATAAGTGGAAAAAATGTGTCGTAAGAAATGTAAAACTTTTACCATCTTGACAGATGTAAAAATTTTATATCTGTTAAAAAGCAAACATAATAAGAGATACAAAAATAGCATCTAACAAGGACCATAAAGGATTTTTGTGAGTGGTGTTTACGTCAGTTTGAAACTGAGTTCAATGAAAGCTATACAATTTAAGTAACTTTAAGTAACTATGTTTATAATTATGTACTGCATACATACATATGTACATACATACTTATTAATTTACTCTACAAAGGTCACAAGAATGCAATGCGGGTTGAAAAAAAAAACCCATTTCCCATTTTATGACGTCTGTATTTCATTTCATTTCTTTTTTATCGATTTTATAAAGCTGTTTGACGATTTTCATCACCCTCTCCCCCACTTCTTGGGTGATCTTTAAATTTGATAAATTTTTGCAGTTTAAGTGACTACGACGACTTTTTTGTAGTTTTAACGATTTTTGCATTAATTTTATTTTTTTTTTAATATTTTTTGCCCAAATTAAACAAAGAAAATAACACTTAAAAAGAAATAAGGACAACTTAAGTTTCTCGAAGCAGTAAGACAATGAATGGCTATTTAGAAGCAAAATATAGAATGACAAAAATAATGCAGAGTTTTTCGATTTAGTTTTCAATATAAAATAATTAAATTTCACTTATTATTATTCTTCAAAAAAAGAGGTTATCCATTCGAAGGGTAGGTATATTGTACTCGTATATATGTACATACATATATATATGTTTATTTTAATGTTTGAATTTAATTATCTCTATCATTTATAAAAAAAGACTTTCAATTCGTTGTTTTGTTTAAAAGAGTTTGCTTACAGTTTGTTCCCATAATTTTTTTTTTTTTTTGGAAATTTCGCGGTGAAGTTCTTCCGCCCAAATATTGATTATCAAATAGCATATCCATTTATGGACCGAAATTTAAAGTGGCACCACTAATATACAATAATAATATTGTGTCTATTCCGCAATCAAAATAATTAAGTAGCTGGCTACAAGGCGGCAAATGCAAATGTGTGTTCGTGTAGTCTAATGTGGTAAATGCATGGCTGCATGCTGGCACGAACAAGAAAATATTAAACTCTGTTTGATATCGATACAACAAAGCGTTCAATCGCATAAAATGCCCATGATTGCGCGTGCATGAGCCTCTTTGGCAAATACGTGCCAAAATCATAATTTCCCCTTTTTCCGCCCCTCTGATCCGGAGATAAATATTACCAATTTTATCTGTTTTTGCCTTTTTTTGTTCCCTTAGAATTTTAATTTCCAAAAATTTTTTATATTGGAACAATTATGATAGAAATATGTAATTTAAATTTTTATCTAAAATTAATGCAGTAGAAAAAAATTTCATATAAAGAATTTCCAAAGAAATTTACTTTATTTTAAATCCAACTTTGGTTTCTTATTTACAAGAAGTTTTCGTATATTTTACGAAAATTTATTTATTCACTTTTATTTCTACATTCACAACTGATTAATCACATAGAAATTCAGAAATAAGCAATATATGATTGACGATATTATAATTCCCATTAATATTGATACAATAAATCGTTATCATATCTGAACAGACTTGAGCCAACAAATTGATATTGTTCCCAGAAAATTACTTATAGACAATCGCACATTTGTGTACTTTTTATTTAATTGATTGCTTTTTTATCAAATCGATTACATACATACATACTAGTGATGTTAAGAATATAAATTTTTAGTATTCGCGAATACGAATACGAATATTTGAAACGGTATTCGCCGAATACGAATATTTCTTTTAAGGTTTACAGCAACTTAATACTTCAAATTTAATTAGAAAAAATCCCTCCCTTTGCGGCAGTAACAATAAATTGAAAAAAAAAATAGCACACTACTTTAGGTATTTAACATTATTATGACATTGTGACGCCGAATTTGAAGACCACTAGATACTGACCATTTTTAAAATATTTTACCTACATACATACATACTTTGAAATTTCGTGTTTCTTACTCTGCTTGCACTTTTAATTAGTAATTCCATGCTGTTTGGGAGAACATATTTTCGCAGATGGCACAGCCACATGTCTCGGTGGATTTTCACATATTTAATTTCAGTTCTTCTCTACTGAGAATTGATTTAACATGATATAAATTTACATAGAAGACTTTAACTTTTAAATGATGGTACCGAAATATAATTTTCGTTTGTTTTTTAAGAAGATTATTATCTTTCGTGAAAGATAAAGGGCTTTCTTTCTTTAAATAAAAATTATTTTAAATTAATATATTTTTGTTCATTTTATGCACTTTTTTAAACTTTTTGTTTTTTTTTTTTTTGGGAAAAGGTATGTGAAAATTATTCGAGAAATATTCGCCTGAATTTGGCGAATACGAATACGAATATCTTAAAACAGGCGAATAGTCGCATACGAATACGATTATTCGTAACTTCACTAATACATATATATGTATGTATGATCAGATCGAGCGTTTGCTGCAATAGAGTCACAACTTCAAAAATTTAATTTTGAGTTGATAACGCAGTATTAATTGTCATATTTTTCTTTGTGTGTAAAAATTGTAGCCAAACATTTTATGTACTAAACTTTTTGAAAGAAAAAAATAACAACATTTTCTTTTACAATTAAGTTGTTAACAGTACAGTTATTGCACTGTGTTTTAATGTGGGAATATGCAGGAGTCCTTTACTTTCAAAATTAACTGCTTTTAATTTTTTTCAACTAAATAATTTAAAATGGAATTTTTTGCGTTGGATAATTAATAAATCTCTTTTTTTAACAAATCAAACTATGACTAAGGATCTTGATTCGAACCCTGTGGTCAGGGCATGGCATTCAACATCACAAATTCAAAAATTTTGTTTTTGTTTCAAATGTAATTGTTCGAAAGAAAGAACTTCGTCGATATCGGCGAACAGGCAGTTACACTTTTTTACTAACACACTCACACATTTGGATACTGACTACCGACTTGATTTCAATTTTTTTTTTTCAACTAAACAGCTGTAAATAATTTTTGATTGCTTCCTTGACGATGGAATCTTGAAACTAAAATTGACTATCAAGTTGCTTACAGCCTACGCCACAACGTCAATTCAAATTAATTTTGACAAACAGTAAATGTGTTCAACTTGAAAGCAACTTTTTGAACGTGTAACTGCAGAGTGACCAAATACAAAATATTACGAACTTATGAATATGTAATTAGTCTGGTTCAATACTTTGCGATTTGGATTCAATTTCAAATTATGTATGAAAATTCGAAAATTATGCGAGTATTTTTTATACTTATATAATAAAATATGTACTTACTTTTGTATTGGTAAACGATGCCGTAAACTTCTTAAAGTTATATGAGCTATGGCTATACCCATATTAGCACCCAGTATCACAGTTAGGAAGCCCTTGATGCAACCGAACAAAAAACCGGCCGTTATCATCAGTACAAAATAACCGACGACAATTGGAAAACTGACAATAACAAACAGCACCATAAATATGCCAAATATAATCCAAGGATTTTGTGTCTCAATCCAATACAGCAAACGTTTCGCATAGTCTCTCGTCAAATAGGCCACAAACATTAAAGATAAAAGTATGGAGAGTGGCACTAAATAGCTAAGATACCAGTTGCGCGATATAAAGGCGTTGGCACGGTAACATATTGACGAGCGGGTTTTACTAGTCGCACGATTTAAACGGCGATTATTACTAGTACTTGAAGTGGCAGTTTCGCCTGAAGAGCCCACCAAAAAGCTATCATATTCTTCATCGGCTTCATTGGCCAAAGGCGAGGAGCTGATGGCAGATTTTGTAGGTGGTATCATCATTAGACTGCCATATTCGCTATCACTATCGGTAAGACTAGTGTTAATGCGACCGTTGAAACTGTCCTGTTTAATAATTGTGGATTTGCCCTTTAGGGTAGTGGTTCCATGGTAACTACTACTCTTGTGCATGAGCATTCCATTAGTGGCATTGAAATGACTATTATTTTGCGATGTTTTCTCAAGCAGTAGAGCTTCTTCGGATGTCAATGAACGTGGCTCATTCGTAAAATTTAATATCGTATACTCGCTGCGAGTATCACTGGGAAAGTGATAGTATGTTGCTGACGAGGTAATGCTGTTATTGTTATTGTTGTTAGTATTAATATTAGTTGAGCATAAATTTGTATTGTTGACGGTTTGATAGTTGTACTGTGATTTTTTCAAAGATTCTTCAAGTGACGGTACACGAGTTAATGTCAACGTGGTCGAAACACTCATATTGGAGTGAAAACTTATTATTATTGGAATTTATGTGTTGTTAAGAACAGGAAACAATTTGTTTTTTGCAAGAATATAGAATAGTAGCGTAAAGTGAAAAAGATTGCTTTTTTTATGTACATAAATTGTTTTAAATTTTAGCATTTACATGTTGCTTTTTGTATTGACGATTTGTTTCTTTATTATATTTTATTAAATTCTGTAATTAACAAGCGAAATTAATTATTTTCTTATTATTTTTATTTGAACAAACAGACAAATCACTTTTCGTTATGTGTACTCAAAATATGTATGTACATCAAATTCTCTGTGTGTGCTTTTATGTATATGTATGTATGTACATATGTATGTATGTACATAAGCAATTTTGCTTAAAGTTTATTTTGTGCGTTATTTTTTTTTTTCAAAGTACCAAACTTAATTTGCAATTATTAAAAGCTTTTAAAAATTTCTTCAACTCTTTGTACACTTTCAAAAACTTACAACATACACTATTCTTCAGTGTTTATTCAATGTTGCAGTGAGCTGCAACAAGTATGATCGAGATGTCTCAATCACTAAATAACAAGTATAATCTAATCAGGATTGCGTTAGTTTTGTGCCCAATCGAGTTTCTGGTTGTGATCGAAGCAGAATTACTCGATTAACTCTACGAGTAATAACACACATTACATACTTGCAAAGTACAGTGAAAACTCTCATAACCGGACACTCACCGTAGCGGCATTTTTGTCCGGTTATAAGAGGTGTCCGCTTAAAAGAGGTACAACTTTTTTTTTTAATACATCTTTTTATTTTATAATGCTAAGCTTTTTACTGCGGTCGAAAAAATTGATTCAGGTTTGACTGCTTTAATTTAGACCGGCTCAATTTGAGTTGTTGAGTTTCAAAATGACTTTCAATATTTTTTATCTGTTGGAACGCGACAAAGTCGTCTTTTGATTGACAACATGTTTTGTTTATTTCTAAAGCAATCAAAACAAGTTAATCAAACAATTTGTTCACATAAATAGAAATTTCTTTGTCATTGGTGTTAAAAGGGGAATCACAAAATTGAATGGCATTAACACAAATATAAAACAGAGTTGGAAAAAATAGTAACTTAACAAGTGTTGTATTTATTTGGTATATTTTTTTGGCGTTTTTTCTGATAAATTCGTCTTGATTTTAACGCTGTTGTCCGCTTATGAGGGACTTTTAGATCATTATTTTAAAATTTTGGTGTCCGCGTCCGGTTATTAGAGTGTCCGGTTATGGGAATACATTTTGTATGAAAAAACAGTTGAAAATCATGGTTCTGCAAAGTTTGTCCGGTTATAGGAGGTGTCCGGCTATGGAAGGTGTCCGTTAGGAGAGGTTTCACTGTACTTGCTGATCGTAGTAAACACAAACATGTATTCATATGTGTCTATGTATGTATTTTAACGCGATTTATACGCAATAACTACAAAAGCACGAACATTTTATTGTATGTACGAATGTGTTCTGTATTAAGACAAGTAGCTCGAGCCTTGCACCGTTTTAAAGATTCATACAAAATCGATTAAATCGGCATGATCGTTTCGATCCGGCGGGGTTGCAATCATTCCAACAACCATGTTCATTGCTAGTTATTGAACAAAAGCAATTGGATCACAAAAACGCCGAGTAAATGATCGGTTACACTAAAACTTTCGGTTTATATCCGTTGCCGGTCTCTGATGTTTCCCCTTACATTTTAAGGCTTACAACTACAAAATAAAAACTGAATACACCAAAAAACATCAAACTTATGTATGTACATTAGGGATATAACCAAATTGTGGGAATAGCACTACGCGATAGCGAAAGTTGTGTAATTTTTAATAAATAGCTATTTTTAAATCTCACAAAAAATTAGAGATGTGCGCGTGAGTAAAATTACGCTCACGATCACGCACGATCACGAAACATAAATATTTTGCACGCACGCTCACGCACGGCATGATTTAAAACATTCACGATCACGCACGCTCACGAACGCAATATGTTTAATCACGTACTTTCACTCACGACGGGAATAATTTTGTACGCACGCTCACGGTAAAATACAAATTTTGCAAAGACTTAGCATATGCTAAAAAATTTTATTTTGTGATTAATTTCTTTAATTCAAGATCATCAATTAGATAAAAAAAAATTCAAGAAAAGCTCGAAAAATTAGGAATACAAAGGATAAAATTAATATAAAAAATCTAGCTCTGTCTACCAAGGCAGGTTATTTAAATATATTACTTATGTATATGTAAAGGAATTCAAAAGGAGTACTAGTGTTGTTAGGTTTAGGTGAACGTAAGATTTCCAAAGGTGTATGTATGTATGCAGATACTACATACATACATTTGATTAACTTTTCATATTTACATTTTATACATACTTTTGTACTATGGTTCTAGATAGTGTTTTATTAATATGTATGTACATTGTACATACATACATTTTATAACACCGATGAGATAAAATATCACATGGATTTTCACCAAATTTAACAATATATACATATATATAATACATATGTATGTATGAATGGATGTAATTTTAGCAAAGATCAAAAAATTCAAAAGAAGAAAAAGCTTAAAATAGAGAGCTGTTTTGTGTGTGTGAAAATTGTATTAAAAAATCACGCACGATCACGCACGGTATTATATTTTTGAATCACGATCACGCACGCACGCGTGATTTTATAAATTTGTAATCACGAATCACGTGATTCACGCGTGAGTCACGCGTGACACGAAAAATTCACGACATTTGCACATCTCTACAAAAAATACTATAATTTTATATTAAAATTTTTTTAATATTTAATAAAGTAAAATAGTAAATTGAAAAATTTTGTTAAACTTCTTTTTATATTTTTCTGACATATCTAAAGCATGAAATCTTTCAATTTTAATTTTTAGGGTTGGCATTTTGCTCAATTGATGTACTTGAATGTCTCAGCACATTGTTGTGCTATCTTTATATTTTGTCAAAGCTGTTGTCGATATTTTAGCAGTTTTCAAAAGGTTGAAACAACTTCTTTTAAAGAAAATTAAATAACATAATAACGAGCTTTTTTTAAATATCGTACATTTCTTTTGTAGTAAAATATGTAGGTGATTTTTTTCCATCACTTCAAATGTTACAAATATAAATTTAAGCTAGGTTTATTATTATTTTTTTTTTTTTAATAAATTCGTAAAAAATAAAACAAACTGATTTCTAAACTTTTCCGCGATTTGTGGGAGAACTTTTTTTGAACAACCGCGAAGATGTAATACTATTTTTAAAAATAATTTTCAATAGCCTATTCGACTACGCTAGGAATATATTGATACATATTAAAAAAAGACGTGTGGCACCTGGGGGCTGCCGCGGTAAAGCTATTGCATAGCATTTTTTATTAAACTCATCCAATTTCAATTTCAGTTTTCTAGCTATACTGGAAGTGCCCTAATACAAAGAAGGAGCACCGTAGTCCCCCCAGATAAAAAAGCCTTACCTTAGTATCCTATGTCCTTCTCCTGGTTCTAAGCTACCTGCCCACCAATTTTTAGCCAAACTATGGCAACGCTGACCAAAGCAACAAAAATCAGAGAAGGGAAAGAAATATAGCAGCAATAACAAATGTTTAGTAATTTAAGTTGTCTATGGTGGGAGGACCGACCCAATTCGCTTTTACAATAACAATGAAATGATAGCTAACGGTTTTCAGTAGATTAACAACAATATAAAAAGTGCAGCAAAGAAAAGTAACTAAACAGCTGAAGAAGTTTTATATTTACTTTTTATATTGCAGCATAATATAACTACTCACTGCTACGTGTTCAATTGTGTTTTCAGTTATATTGACATTATTATAGTTTTATACTTTCGGTTTTATCTTTTTCTTTATTTACACAGCATGTACATAGATACTTATTTAAATGTATGTATCTATGAACGTTTTAGATTTGCACTTCATTTACCAAAAGTGAAAAGAAGACGTGGAGCCAAATACATACACACATATGTATGTACATGAGTACGCAACAACACAAAGAAATAAAACTCCAAATTATAAAATAGATGATTTCACTTTCATTTGTATAGATTATATATTTGTAGTTATGTTATTGATTTGGTCCATTTTAAACCGTAGAAAGGCAGGTAATTGTATGAGTATTAACATTTTTTGCAACACAGACATATAAGCGAATTCCATACACTTTTGACCTTTATGAAAAACTTATTATTTTGTTTCTTGGCATTTTTTTTTAATTTCTTTTTCATTAAAAATTTTTAAATTCCACTTTTTGTATTTTTACCCACGTTGGTAGTTTTATTAAACTATGTTTTTTTCTCCAACCGCAGATAACTTTTTACCCAACGTGACGAATTTCTTTGCAATACTGATTTCTCTGTATTTTGCCCAAAAAAAATAAAAACAATGTATACATATATGTTTTGTTGTTTTTACAGCTGTGAGAGAACATAGTGTGAGAGGAAAATGTAAATAAACAAATAGGACATGGTTGCATCAAAAACGTAAAAATTAGGTGTTGTCGTCTTACTTTTCATATATACTTTTCATATATATATATATATATATATATATATATATATATATATAAATATATATATATATATATATAAAATCGCTATGTTAGCAATGATTTCAAATTAACGGATCCTTTAGCCCACCTGTCAATGAATTCACCTTGTATGTAACAATACTCGACATTTAAAAAATAGTAATGCCAAATACCCACTTATCTTGAGAGGACAGCAAATCAAGTGTAATTGTGTATTCTGTCTCTTTTTTGTCCCTCTCAAAATAAGTTTTTTTTTTTGGCATTAAAGTGTTTTTGAGTTGTCGAGCATAGTTACATAGTCCATGCATTGGCAATCGAAGCTTAAGGCTGAGCCACAGTATCCGTCAGATGTTATATGTCGTTTTTATGAGCGTTATCACATTCGGTTCTTATCCGTTACCACAAAGTACAACGTTTGGCAGCTTTGAACGTACGTTGGGCACTTGGACATACTTTTTGTTTTGTTTTGTCTTGCAGCAAATGTCAAATAAATTAAATCTATTCAAATAAAACATAAAATGTTGAAATATTTATTTTTGTTGATTTTATATCCGTCAACGAAGTATTTATTGTAATAATCTATTTCGTCTTTTAACAGATTCTATGTATATCGGCCTTAAGTGCTTGTTATCTATGAGATTTGTATTTTTGAACACGTATAAGTAATCTTTATTTCAATATTCTCAATGAATACAAAATATTAGAGTAAATATCGATTCCAGCTGCTCAGGATATCTCTATGCCTCAATCGTTCTCACGTAAAAACATATAGAAATGGTACAATTGTGTCACAGAACCAACCATTATTATAAATTGGTAAAAAATTGATGTACCCAATCACCAAATTTCCAATCTCTGAGCTACTATTTTATACAACCCTGACAAAGTCTGAACCTATCCCATATGAGGTTGTTTACCTTTTTTCAAATCACATTTTAAAGTTCCTTATAAAAATAAATTGTTTTGCATTCTAATAATTCCTATAAAAATGCTACGATATCTGTTTAAACTGTCCTCAATTGATTCTTACAATCACAATATGTTCTATGTCGTTAAAACTTTACATACAACAATACTTAATCTTTTGGAGCAAAAGAGGGAAGCAATGACTAACAAACCCAATAAAAAAACAAATCAAATATTAGGTAAATACGACAAAGGACAGGAAGAAAAAATGCTAAATATTATAAATAACTGCAACTTAGAAGAACTCTTAGGGTAAGTAACATCTTGCTATAATATAATTACAATTGTTACAATTTATTTAAGACATTGATCTACTTTAGTTATGAAATTTCGAAAGCACGAGCCAATAAGTTGGTAGCCTGGCGTTCGCGTAATGGATTATTGAAGGATTTAAGTGATATAATGTTCATAGAAGGGTTTGGGCTTAAAATTGTGGATACATTTTTTCAAAGTCTGCTGCTGGAACCAAAAGCAAATGATTTCAATTTGGGCAAAAAGCAGGCTAGAACGGCTCCTTTCTTAGCACCCCCCATGAATAATGAACAAAGGAAGGATATACAAAGTAGTGTTTCACTACGTATAGGAGTGAATAGTATAACTTGGTGCCGTCTGGATATTCCAGGACAAGATATTAATGAACCTTGTTTGTTAACCCATTGGGAACATCATGAAATTGCCGAGAAAAAATTGCATATACATGAATTGATACAGCGTTGTTTGTATGTTCATCATCAAATACCTTCTGCTGATTGTTATCTGTTTGAAAATCCCCAAATAGTCCAAGCCAGCAATAATCCAGGCAGTGTGGAACAACAAAATATTAATATACAAAAAGCACAAGTTATTGCCGTTTTGGGTTATGCTTTAGCCTCCAGAAATAGCCAGTTAAATAATGACTCTGAAAAGAAATCTAAATATTTGAATAATATTTTCTATATGAGAAGATTTTTATCTGCCCGTTTGTTTAATAATTTAGTGGGTACTGAAAGAGTTTCTTCGGAGCAAACAATTTTGAATATGATGCGTACATTTTACAATACAAATGAAGTACAAGATTTTTTACCACCACATCAAGAGCTTGTTGCTTCAGATGATATACAGCATATGAATGGCAGCAATAGAACATTTTCTGGCTGCGTACAATTTCCAATGTCGTTAAGAGAAATGTTTTCAAAAGCACCGCCTTATTATCGCGAGTTTTTGAGCCAAGCCTTACTGTTAAATTTAGCGTTTGTACGTTTGGTTTTGCTGCAGGACTCAGAAAGTATAGCTGCAATATCGAGAATTAATAAATAATTTCCACTGAAATATTATGATTCAATCATTCTTTCAAAGTTAAACCTGATATCAGAAGTTGATTTGAAAAGAATGTTTAATGCAAAAAGCTTTTGAGTTCAAAAAAAAAAAAAAAAAAATATACATACATATGTACTTATGTACATAGCAGATCTATTTGAAATCTTGAAAGTTTTTTACTTTTTATGATAATCTAATGAGTTTAATCTGGCAAATAAATTTGAGAACTGTTTTGCGATAGTTGGATCGCGATCTATTTTAATGGAATGTTGGATCGTGTGGGTATGCTACATGTTTAATATTTATCGCAGCAGTGTAGATGCGCCGCAGTGATACATTTCCAACAGCCCCAGTATATACAATATTTTTGCGCTGTGAGGATCGGCCGTTAATTGAAATTGTCTCGGGGAAAACTATAAGAAAGCCTGTTTAGCTAGCTAATTATTCTGCACGTTCAATATACTTATATCGCGGAATTTTCGGAATATTAGGCTAATTTGTGATATGGATTGCGATCCATAAATACACGTTTAAAAAATATCGCGGTACTGGATCTACCGGTAACTACCGCATTTAAAATGTCAACATATAATCCCGTGTGTTAATATTCAAATGAATAATACGGCAGTGCTGGTATCTTAATAACATGGCAGCACTTGTGTTGTCATTCTACTTTGACATTTCAACCATTCCAGTTGTGAACGTGGAATTTTGGAATAAAACAAATAAAAAACACACGTCAAAATTTTGCTAAGAAAGAAGAGAAATAAAAGAAGGAAGTTAAACTCAAATTATTTAATAAATCACAAACTAGCAAAGCTATTTTATTAATTTTTGCGTCTAAACTTTTCTGCAATAAGTTTAAAATATAAATATATTAAACCTGAACCTTCAACGTGAAATAGAAGAAAGAAAAGTGTATGTGTTTCAATTCGAAGCTACGGACACTGCGACACAAAAAGAAAAAAATTCAATTAAAACCACTTAAGAAATTGAAAAGCACTTTTCCAAATAGTGCTTAAATTTTATTAAACCATGGAAAATTCAACAACAGGTCCTACAAAACAAGAAATCGAATCTGTGTTTGCACGCTTACGCTCCCAAGCAGCTAATAAGGTACAAGAAGTTTTGAGTTTTACAGCCTAGACAAATTATAGATTTTGTCTTAAATATATGTACATATGTATGTGTGATAGTGTTAAAAGATAAGGAAGTTTATGCTAAAATCACACATAAAAGTGATGACGTCCTTATTGCATGAAATGAGGCCAATAAACTTGTTTTACTTAGCCCTGAATAAAAAAATTGTCAAATGCATTTATGGAATTCGAAACAAAAATACAATGAATTGGTTAGATTTGTAATAAAATTTATATATTTATTTTGGTATTTTTTATCTAGGCCTGTTTTGATTGTGGTGCCAAAGCTCCAACATGGTCTTCGGTTACTTATGGCGTTTTTATATGTATCGACTGTTCTGCAGTCCACCGTAGCCTAGGTGTTCACTTAACTTTTGTGCGCTCCACAAATTTGGATACAAACTGGACGTGGGTGCAGCTGCGTCAAATGCAGTTGGGTGGCAATGCCAATGCTGCTCAATTCTTCCGCCAACATAATTGCTCCTCAACTGATGCCCAGCAAAAATACAATTCGCGCGCTGCACAATTGTATCGTGATAGAATGGCTGGTCTTGCTCAACAGGCGATGAAAGTACATGGAACAAAGGTAAGTTTTAAACAAAGAGACGTAAATGATCAGGTTTATAAGTTTGTGCAAATATTACTTTCCTTAGCAGAGACATAAACCATTGTAAATGATTGAAATTAAAAAATATTTACACGAAATTTATTAAATAGGTCTTTAGTTCGGTTAATTTAAATTTTTAACTGATTGCTTTTATTAAGAAATCAATGCGGCACAAGCTGTTGTTGATAAGTAGTTGTGTTTTGAGTTTTATTTAAAAAAAAAATTTTAAATATGTCTGAATCCTGTCCTGTCTGCTCCTCGGTGCCACATCGAAGGACTAAAGTGAGTCGTCGTCGTCTCAATTTTATCCTTTTACGTATTTTTGTAGAACTAATCTCAACTGTCAAAATGGTTTATGTCTTGGCGATAGGTTAGAGTTATTTTTGGTTGCTTTATTTTAATTATTTCCTGTTTAATAAATTTAAAAATTAAGATAATTTTATTTTTGTTCTGTTGTCATGTTTTCGAGTTTTGCTTGAAATTAAAATTATGCTCAAATTACTTCACACATACACACCCACATAACACACACTAATATTTTCTTTCAATAAAAACCCTGTCCAATCTGAAACTAAATATCAATGTCAAATATGGAACAGCTTTATTTGGATAATCATCAAGAAAAACTGGAAAATAATTATAATGCCAAAGAAGAGGAAGATTTCTTTGCCCAATGCCATAATGATAATAATAAAGATGCATTTTTTGAAAATAATAATAGCGAAAGTAATAGCATGCAAAAGGTAAGTTTATATGTTTTTAACAAATCAATCCCACCAGTTTTTGAAATTATAATGCTTTTTTAAATAATTTTTACAAAATTACGTAAATTTTTTTTTGTTTTGTGAATAAAATAGTTCAAACTTGATTAAAAGATTTAATTATAAATATATAGAAGATTTTGAACGACTTCTTGAACTCGCTAAACCAACGCTAAAATTTGTTTAATATTTATTTTTTTTATATTTTCTTTCAGATTGATTTACCAATTAAATCTTTGGTGTCGCCTACAAACGACAAACCCACCGCTGATACTTTAACGGGTGCTCCAAATGTCGATTTATTAAATTCGGTAGTACCACAACAAACCATGACTTCCTCAATAGGTGTGCGAAAAATGCAGCCGAAGAAATCGGGGGTATGTATTTTACACTCAGCTTTTCGAGTGATTTCCATACAAATTTCACACTCATATCATTCGTTTGTCTTGTGCAAACGTCACTCTAATGTTGTGTTTTTAACAAAAGCGTTAATGCTAAAATATACTTTTTCAGTTGGGTGCTCGTAAAACTGGCGGCGGCTTAGGTGCTACTAAAGTTAAAACAAATTTTGCTGAAATTGAACAACGCGCCAATATGGCCAATCAATTGAAAGATGATCCAATTGTGCCTGATAAACCTCTAACTGCTGAAGAGGAACTTGAAACTGTTGCTAGCATGCGTTTGGCCTATCAGGATTTGTCAGTAAAGCAAACGCAGCAAGAAAATAAACTCAAGTCCATTGATCCGATGAAGGCCAAACAAATGGAACGTTTGGGTATGGGCTTTAATCTGAAAGGAAAGTAAGTCAAAGAAAGAAGTCTTTCTATAAAAAAAAACAGATATTTAACTAAGATCTTTTTCTATAAAAATTTGCTACAATGATAATAACTCAAAGCAAATCTTTGGGAAAACGTTGTCTATTGGATAAAGATTTAAAAAAAAATTGAATTGAAAACATTTTGTCCAAATTATCTGTTGCATAGTAAGACAAGAAACAAGAAAATTATTTAAAAAACACAGAACAAAAGTTTAAATTTTCCGAAATATTTTGAAAAAAATTTGGGACAGAAATTTTCCAATAGAATAGTTTTCAAAGAATAATATTTGTGGTATAACCAAAGAAGTATATTTTTTAAAAAATATCTTAGAAAAATGTTCTACCAATAAAAAGAAAATTAGGATTATAATTTTGAAAGAAGATTTTCGGCACAAAGATTTTCATGCAGAAAGAAACAAAAGTATAAAGGACAGTTTTAGGTTAATTGTTCTCTTCAAAATATTTTTTGGGACATTTTTAATTTTCTATCCAGAGAGATCTGGCTATCCAACTCATTCAAAGGAAAATATTTTTGACACAATTATTTGAATTAAATAAAATGTAAAAAAGAATTCGATGTGAAAATCTATTCGCAATAATATCTTTTCCATATATGTATATATATATATGGCTGATTTAAAAAAATTCAATTGAAAAAATTTTTTTTAAAAAAAATTTTGTCATGTTATACAGAGGAGCAAGAGATGTACCGTGTATTTCAAAACTTTTGTGCCAAATATTTTTCCTGATGACAAAATAAGAAACCGATTTGTCTTGAAACTAAAAAAAATTCTTTTCAATTTCTTCTGATGTCAAAATGTTGCACCATATATATCATCAGGAAAAATATTTGGCACAAAAGTTTTGAACTACACGGTACATCTCTTGCTCCTCGGTATAACATGATAAAATTTTTTTTCAAAAAAATTTTTTCAATTGAATTTTTTTAAGTCAGCCATGTTTCCCTTCGAAAACGAAATTCAATTTGTATTTTGTTTCTTCAAAAGGCGAATAACGACAATAGATTTCGGAATAAAACAACTTTTAGATAAAAAAAAAATGTTTCTGTTTGTAAATTTAAAAATGGTCTCATTTAGAAAAATTATTTCTTTTTTCGGTTTTTTTTAAGAATCAAGTTACGGATTGAATTCCATTTCCGAACGGAATAGATCTCTGTGACAAAGCTGTATATTTAATTCTTAATCGTTTCCAACTAACAATTTCGAAATAGATGTGCAAGAAAAAAAAAATATTTTAGAGGAAAAAAATTGTTGGGACAAATAATTTTCTTGTGCATAGTTTGTTACAAAAATCACAAAAATTATAAGATTAAAGAATTAATTTCGTCTTAATTATTAGCGCTGACATCTCCCATTCCGTTTTGAGTGACATGGAGACAATACAGCAAGCTCCAGCACCCAAAAACTCAAATAATACATCGTCGAACAAGCTGTCGAGCTTCGAAAATGACAGTTTTTTCAATGACTATTCGACTAGCATGTATAGTGGTAGCGGCAATAGTGGTGGTGGCGGTAGTGGTAACGGTCTTTTCTCTGGTAGTGGTAGTTCGAAATTCGATAAACATGAATTGGAAATGATGGGTTTTGAGACAATTGAACCGTTTGGCACAAAACACTCTAATATAACATCGATGTTTGGTAACAATGAGGGTGCTGGCGGTGATGGTACAGGGTCAAAACCTAAAACTAAAACAACGTTGCCTTCCTCTACCAGTTATGATAGCTATTCACGTAAAACAAATACATCACAAAATAAAAACTCAAATAATTATGATGATAATGCGGCTCAAAAGAAATTTGGCAGTGCTAAGGGTTTTGGTTCGGATCAATACTTTAACGACAGCCAATCTCAACCCGATATGAGTGCAAATTTGTCTAGATTCCAAGGCTCAAGAGCCATATCGTCTTCGGATTATTTTGGTGATGGTACAAGGCCAGCACAAGGACCAAGAGGTAATTTATATCTCTTTAACTTTAAAGAAATTTGTTAAAAAAAAAAAATGGTTTTGCTTTCTAGGTTACAGCACTGCTGCAAATTTCCAAACTCCTGATTTAGATGATGTTAAAGAGAGTGTTCGCCAAGGTGTACATAAAGTGGCCGGTCGTTTGAGTTCTTTGGCCAGTGATGTGATGTCTTCGTTACAAGATAAATATGGTTACTGATAGTGTTTGTATTTTAGCAACATTTCTTTTCTGATCCCTTTCGACTAAACGATACAAAACAAATATGTTTCCATTTCCATTTTCTTTTGCAACAAAATAATCTAAACTCACTTTTAAGTTTTGTTCATGCATATTGAAATTTTAATTTAACTTGAAAAAAAAAAAACGTTTTATTATAACACAGCTTTTGAACAGGATAATACAGATCTTTCTTGTTGCTTTCTTTTGTCGATGACACCTTTCACATGTTAAATTTAATTTATATTTTTTTTTTGGGGTTTTAGTAGGAGTTCTAAAATTCAATGCTGTTTTTGTGTAAAACAAACAGAATTTATTGATTGATTTTTTTTTAAATTCCATTTTAAAATATTAGAAATAATTTACGTAAAAAGAAAAACAACAATCTATAAATAAGTTAATATTGCAATAAAAATTGTCAATATATTATATACATACATACATACATATACATACATATAATTAAATAAATCAATAAAATTTTAATTATACCGTATATACAATAAATTGCACCTTGAATGTTAAAGAAATAATAAAAATTAAGAGTCTTAATAAATAAATAAAAAAAACTACATATGAAAAAAAAATTAAAAAAAAACCTGACTGCGTAAAAACGAAAAAAAAAAAATTCTTTTAAATAGCTTCAAGTTTAAAATAATTGCATGATCGATACGATCTTCAAAGAAATACTAAATTCTAATGCGCATCAAATCGCTCTGCAGTCTGGAGCCAGTTTATCACGAAAAATTCAGACACAGCATTTTGCTTAATTTACAAATTGTTTTTAATTGCAAATTTAAAGCAAAGCATTTGCTGGAATCAGTTAAAATATTTCTTTCAAAATGGTTTTTCCAAATCACCAAAAAAAAAAAAATTTAAAAATTCAGAAACATTTTTTCCGAATTGGAACCATTTTGTAAAGCAATTGCTGAAAATAAAACCGTTTCTTTGTTGTTTTTAGTGTAAATAAGGGCTCCCCCTCCCATGAAAAATGAAAAAAAAAATTCCCCAAACTTTTGTATTTAAAACAATTGCGTTTTTAAGCAATTTCATTCTAAACTTTGGGACAATTTTCAAAAATTTTTTAAATATTTTTGGGGTAATTTTTTCTAAACTTTGGGACAGTTTTTAAATTTTGTTTTCATATTTTTGGGTTTATTTTAAATTCTCTAATTTGGGGTAATTTTTCATTTAATGAAATAACAAGACTTACAAGCTAAAATGCAAAATAGTACCAAAATCAAAAATGAAAACCTGTCCCAAAGTTTAGGAAATATGGCCCGAAATTTGGTGTTATTGGTGCTAATCAAATGCACTTACTTTATTTGGGCTATTGTTCGGCGCTAGCACTTTCTCGCCTCAGGTGCTTCTAAATGCGGCAGTCGTTTGACAGCGCTCAAGTTTTCTCTTCTCCATGAAATTCTCAGTAACGTCGCCGATTAGTACTATTTTTTTAAGAGGTACTTTTTTTTGGGATATATTTTCTTTTACTATTTTGGGTCACTTTTTCCATTAAAAAATAAAAATTATTCCGAATATTTTTGGGAACATTATTAATATTTAGGAGCCATTTTTCAGTTTTGGTTTGGGGATAATTTTTCGGTTTGACGCCATTTTAAATTTTTTAGTTCGGGGCAATTTTTCATGAAGCATTTTATTGAATTTAATTAAAATTGCATTTCAAACAAATGTTTGTCAGAAAATAAAATTTGAAATGTTTTTTTCTGTTTTTTTTTTTATGGAAAAAATTCGACATTAAAAAGCGGCGAATTGAAATAACTAATTTATGAGTTCGAACGATTAGCAGAGATCATCACGATTTTCGCACTAATTCTTTAGAATGAGCGAATGTTTTTTAAACAAAATTATAAAAATTCCTATCGAAAGTGCAACACCTCTATTACGAAGACACAAGCATTAGATATGCGAAAAGCTATAGCAAATGTTTTGAAAGCTTTGAAAGCTCTAGTTCTGTAATCGTTTTAAAATAATTTAAATCATGGTATAACAAATAAATTAAATTTAATAATGTTGGATTTGATAAAAAATGACTTTATTAATGTTGTAAAATTCGAAATCTATAATCGACTGGATCAACACAGAAATTAATTGTGATGGCTGCAAAACTAAACTCTGTAAAATATGAAGAAATCAAAATCTCTCTTCTTTTATTTTTTAAAGGATAATTTTTTTTATTTATTTATTTTTTTTGGGTGTTTCGTGTTCTTACAATTGTACTAAAAAACTAATAAAATCAATAAAACATTTGAAGGTATTAAAAGTAAAATTCGAATAAGAAAAAAAAAAAACCTATAGGAGTCGTGAAGACCGTGAAAAGGGCACAGAACAATGGCTTAAATTGTGAAAAACAAAAACAGAAATAGATGCCTTAGCTACGATCAAATTAATGTTTTTTGCAGGACACACAGCCACGAAGAGAGGCAGCATCGGGGGAACCATAAGCGATAGCGTGGCTGGTAGCAGAGCCACCTTCGCCAGTGCTGAACGAATTGGCGATAGCAATAGCGCCACCTTTGGTGCCACCGAAATTAATGGGGAAGAAAGTGCCAACGGGAAGTGGCTGTTGTTCCTTGGGGGCAGCGGCGGCCTTGAAAGGTTTTTTGACAGCGGGACGACGAGCTGGACGACGAGTAACAGTCGCAACTGGGGCAACATTAACTTCGTCTTCATCTTCTTCTTCTGCATCTTCGGCGGCTTCTTCAGAACCAGCAACTAAACCGGTATCTTCAACCGATTGGTCCAATTCAACATAGACTTTCTTCTTGGAGGGCAAATAGCGGTTGACGGGCTTGGTCGCTGGAGCAACGGGAGCAGCAGCAGGAGCAGGTACATCAGCAGATACGCCAACATCTAAGGATGATTCAACGGGCGCTTCATCACGAGGTTCAACAGGAGCTTCAGCGGCAACTTCAGCGACAGCTTCTACATCAACACCGGAAACTTCTTCTTTATTTTCTTCAGCAGCAACGGCTTCGCCAGCGGCATTGCTATCAGCAGCATCCAAGTTAAAGTCACGTGGAACTTTAGCATCGTCATCGGGTACTTCATTTTCTTCGGCAACAATATCAACATCGACGGGTAATTCAAAAGCGGGCAACGACGATTCTCCAGCGGGATAAGACTCGGCTTCAGCTTGTGTAGCGTGCACACCAGCTTCGCTCAAAATATCTTCACCACGTTCGGCAACAAGATCAACTGAGTCAGGAGCTCCGTAAGTAACAGCAGGACCAGCGGCAGAAATTTCTGCTTCAGAATGATCACAATCTACGACAAGAGAAAGAACAAAAATAAATTTTCGACTTTGAAATAAAAGAATTTCTTTTCAATTGTTTGCATTGACTTATGTATGTGTGCATGTACATATGTTTGTATGTATGTATGTATGTACCTTGTAAATAGGTACCAGTGGCTACAGATTCACCAGCTACCAAAGCTTCAGCTGCTTGAGTTGAACGGGCATATGGTGATGGATGCATATATTGAACATACATCATACGTTGAGGAGCAGCATAGTATTGAGCCGGGCGTTGATAGTAAATCATTCCTATTTTTTTCATTTATATATTAAGTTAATTAGAAAAATTTTTTGAAACTATTCTTATCGAAATGAAAAATTGTACATCTTTAAAGTGGGAAAGTTTTTTTTTTATTTAAAACCCAAAATTAATTCTGAGTACTAAAAGAGTATATTTTTTTCAAAGTTATCTAAATGCAATTTTTAGTGTCTAAGCTGGCTTGTTTTTTCAATGACTATTCGACTAGCATGTATAGTGGTAGCGGCAATAGTGGTGGTGGCGGTAGTGGTAACGGTCTTTTCTCTGGTAGTGGTAGTTCGAAATTCGATAAACATGAATTGGAAATGATGGGTTTTGAGACAATTGAACCGTTTGGCACAAAACACTCTAATATAACATCGATGTTTGGTAACAATGAGGGTGCTGGCGGTGATGGTACAGGGTCAAAACCTAAAACTAAAACAACGTTGCCTTCCTCTACCAGTTATGATAGCTATTCACGTAAAACAAATACATCACAAAATAAAAACTCAAATAATTATGATGATAATGCGGCTCAAAAGAAATTTGGCAGTGCTAAGGGTTTTGGTTCGGATCAATACTTTAACGACAGCCAATCTCAACCCGATATGAGTGCAAATTTGTCTAGATTCCAAGGCTCAAGAGCCATATCGTCTTCGGATTATTTTGGTGATGGTACAAGGCCAGCACAAGGACCAAGAGGTAATTTATATCTCTTTAACTTTAAAGAAATTTGTTAAAAAAAAAAAATGGTTTTGCTTTCTAGGTTACAGCACTGCTGCAAATTTCCAAACTCCTGATTTAGATGATGTTAAAGAGAGTGTTCGCCAAGGTGTACATAAAGTGGCCGGTCGTTTGAGTTCTTTGGCCAGTGATGTGATGTCTTCGTTACAAGATAAATATGGTTACTGATAGTGTTTGTATTTTAGCAACATTTCTTTTCTGATCCCTTTCGACTAAACGATACAAAACAAATATGTTTCCATTTCCATTTTCTTTTGCAACAAAATAATCTAAACTCACTTTTAAGTTTTGTTCATGCATATTAAATTTTAATTTAACTTGAAAAAAAAAAAACGTTTTATTATAACACAGCTTTTGAACAGGATAATACAGATCTTTCTTGTTGCTTTCTTTTGTCGATGACACCTTTCACATGTTAAATTTAATTTATATTTTTTTTTTGGGGTTTTAGTAGGAGTTCTAAAATTCAATGCTGTTTTTGTGTAAAACAAACAGAATTTATTGATTGATTTTTTTTTAAATTCCATTTTAAAATATTAGAAATAATTTACGTAAAAAGAAAAACAACAATCTATAAATAAGTTAATATTGCAATAAAAATTGTCAATATATTATATACATACATACATACATATACATACATATAATTAAATAAATCAATAAAATTTTAATTATACCGTATATACAATAAATTGCACCTTGAATGTTAAAGAAATAATAAAAATTAAGAGTCTTAATAAATAAATAAAAAAAACTACATATGAAAAAAAAATTAAAAAAAAACCTGACTGCGTAAAAACGAAAAAAAAAAATTCTTTTAAATAGCTTCAAGTTTAAAATAATTGCATGATCGATACGATCTTCAAAGAAATACTAAATTCTAATGCGCATCAAATCGCTCTGCAGTCTGGAGCCAGTTTATCACGAAAAATTCAGACACAGCATTTTGCTTAATTTACAAATTGTTTTTAATTGCAAATTTAAAGCAAAGCATTTGCTGGAATCAGTTAAAATATTTCTTTCAAAATGGTTTTTCCAAATCACCAAAAAAAAAAAAATTTAAAAATTCAGAAACATTTTTTCCGAATTGGAACCATTTTGTAAAGCAATTGCTGAAAATAAAACCGTTTCTTTGTTGTTTTTAGTGTAAATAAGGGCTCCCCCTCCCATGAAAAATGAAAAAAAAAAAATTCCCCAAACTTTTGTATTTAAAACAATTGCGTTTTTAAGCAATTTCATTCTAAACTTTGGGACAATTTTCAAAAATTTTTTAAATATTTTTGGGGTAATTTTTTCTAAACTTTGGGACAGTTTTTAAATTTTGTTTTCATATTTTTGGGTTTATTTTAAATTCTCTAATTTGGGGTAATTTTTCATTTAATGAAATAACAAGACTTACAAGCTAAAATGCAAAATAGTACCAAAATCAAAAATGAAAACCTGTCCCAAAGTTTAGGAAATATGGCCCGAAATTTGGTGTTATTGGTGCTAATCAAATGCACTTACTTTATTTGGGCTATTGTTCGGCGCTAGCACTTTCTCGCCTCAGGTGCTTCTAAATGCGGCAGTCGTTTGACAGCGCTCAAGTTTTCTCTTCTCCATGAAATTCTCAGTAACGTCGCCGATTAGTACTATTTTTTTAAGAGGTACTTTTTTTTGGGATATATTTTCTTTTACTATTTTGGGTCACTTTTTCCATTAAAAAATAAAAATTATTCCGAATATTTTTGGGAACATTATTAATATTTAGGAGCCATTTTTCAGTTTTGGTTTGGGGATAATTTTTCGGTTTGACGCCATTTTAAATTTTTTAGTTCGGGGCAATTTTTCATGAAGCATTTTATTGAATTTAATTAAAATTGCATTTCAAACAAATGTTTGTCAGAAAATAAAATTTGAAATGTTTTTTTCTGTTTTTTTTTTTTATGGAAAAAATTCGACATTAAAAAGCGGCGAATTGAAATAACTAATTTATGAGTTCGAACGATTAGCAGAGATCATCACGATTTTCGCACTAATTCTTTAGAATGAGCGAATGTTTTTTAAACAAAATTATAAAAATTCCTATCGAAAGTGCAACACCTCTATTACGAAGACACAAGCATTAGATATGCGAAAAGCTATAGCAAATGTTTTGAAAGCTTTGAAAGCTCTAGTTCTGTAATCGTTTTAAAATAATTTAAATCATGGTATAACAAATAAATTAAATTTAATAATGTTGGATTTGATAAAAAATGACTTTATTAATGTTGTAAAATTCGAAATCTATAATCGACTGGATCAACACAGAAATTAATTGTGATGGCTGCAAAACTAAACTCTGTAAAATATGAAGAAATCAAAATCTCTCTTCTTTTATTTTTTAAAGGATAATTTTTTTTATTTATTTATTTTTTTTTTTGGGTGTTTCGTGTTCTTACAATTGTACTAAAAAACTAATAAAATCAATAAAACATTTGAAGGTATTAAAACTAAAATTCGAATAAGAAAAAAAAAAAACCTATAGGAGTCGTGAAGACCGTGAAAAGGGCACAGAACAATGGCTTAAATTTTGAAAAACAAAAACAGAAATAGATGCCTTAGCTACGATCAAATTAATGTTTTTTGCAGGACACACAGCCACGAAGAGAGGCAGCATCGGGGGAACCATAAGCGATAGCGTGGCTGGTAGCAGAACCACCTTCGCCAGTGCTGAACGAATTGGCGATAGCAATAGCGCCACCTTTGGTGCCACCGAAATTAATGGGGAAGAAAGTGCCAACGGGAAGTGGCTGTTGTTCCTTGGGGGCAGCGGCGGCCTTGAAAGGTTTTTTGACAGCGGGACGACGAGCTGGACGACGAGTAACAGTCGCAACTGGGGCAACATTAACTTCGTCTTCATCTTCTTCTTCTGCATCTTCGGCGGCTTCTTCAGAACCAGCAACTAAACCGGTATCTTCAACCGATTGGTCCAATTCAACATAGACTTTCTTCTTGGAGGGCAAATAGCGGTTGACGGGCTTGGTCGCTGGAGCAACGGGAGCAGCAGCAGGAGCAGGTACATCAGCAGATACGCCAACATCTAAGGATGATTCAACGGGCGCTTCATCACGAGGTTCAACAGGAGCTTCAGCGGCAACTTCAGCGACAGCTTCTACATCAACACCGGAAACTTCTTCTTTATTTTCTTCAGCAGCAACGGCTTCGCCAGCGGCATTGCTATCAGCAGCATCCAAGTTAAAGTCACGTGGAACTTTAGCATCGTCATCGGGTACTTCATTTTCTTCGGCAACAATATCAACATCGACGGGTAATTCAAAAGCGGGCAACGACGATTCTCCAGCGGGATAAGACTCGGCTTCAGCTTGTGTAGCGTGCACACCAGCTTCGCTCAAAATATCTTCACCACGTTCGGCAACAAGATCAACTGAGTCAGGAGCTCCGTAAGTAACAGCAGGACCAGCGGCAGAAATTTCTGCTTCAGAATGATCACAATCTACGACAAGAGAAAGAACAAAAATAAATTTTCGACTTTGAAATAAAAGAATTTCTTTTCAATTGTTTGCATTGACTTATGTATGTGTGCATGTACATATGTTTGTATGTATGTATGTATGTACCTTGTAAATAGGTACCAGTGGCTACAGATTCACCAGCTACCAAAGCTTCAGCTGCTTGAGTTGAACGGGCATATGGTGATGGATGCATATATTGAACATACATCATACGTTGAGGAGCAGCATAGTATTGAGCCGGGCGTTGATAGTAAATCATTCCTATTTTTTTCATTTATATATTAAGTTAATTAGAAAAATTTTTTGAAACTATTCTTATCGAAATGAAAAATTGTACATCTTTAAAGTGGGAAAGTTTTTTTTTTATTTAAAACCCAAAATTAATTCTGAGTACTAAAAGAGTATATTTTTTTCAAAGTTATCTAAATGCAATTTTTAGTGTCTAAGCTGGCTTGTACAAAATTTCTACCATTAAAAAAAATTTATTTTGAAAAAAAAATCCTTTTTGAAAAACATATCAAAGGATCCGATCCCTGTGGATCGTTTGAATATGGTCGCAATTCTTACAAATCGCATGAGAAGTTGTCATACGAGAATTCAATCACTAAATTGCAAAATTTTTGTTTATTTCACAAAAAATTAATAGTTTGCTTGTTTGTTTATTGTACTCCTTTTTTATTTTTGATGGATTTGTATGTTTAAAAAAAAAAATATTTTTTTAGAAGTAAATTAATATAAAAAAATATTTTAAAAATAATTTTATGAAAAAAGTAGTTTTCAAAAGAATAAACATTTCAAAAGGGTACCTTTTATAGGAAATTTGAAATAAAATTACTCCTTAAGAAAAAGTATCTTTTAAGAAAAACCACCATTTAGGACAGAGTACCTTTTCGATTCGATTATAATTGTAGATTAAAAACGGACATTTAAAAATAAATATTTTAATATAAAGGAGAGGTACCTGCTGAAAAATTACATTTCTAATAATTTTCTAATACTCAAATACCATTTAAAAACGTACAGCTTTTAAAAAGCCTAATTGAGCCGTTTATTTCGAAAGTGGCATAAGTCACTTTTTTTTGTTGATTGCAAATGTTTTACAAATGAAAAGATACCGTTCAATTTTATTTAGTGTTGCCATTAAAAAGATTTTTTTGAAAAAGTGACTTATGCCACTTTCAAAATAAACGGCTCTTTAAAAAAAAAGAAACTTCTTTAAAAATACATTAAAAACAATCATTTTAAGGCAAAACTTTTACGAATCAACATTTTCAAAAAAGTACCTTTTGAAATCAGTACCTTTTAAGCAAAATTATTCCTCAAAAAAGGAGGTGTCCTTAAGAAAAAGCACCATTTTGGAGAAAGTACCTTTACGAAAGTGTAAATTACAAAGTACATATAAAAAATAAGTATTTTAATTTAAAGAAAATTTACTTGCTGGAAAAGTACTTTTAAAAAAAATTACCGGCTTGCAAACTGCTTTCAAAACTAATGTGCAAATAAATACATTTTTAAGAAAATTTTTGAAATAGTATCTTTTAAAAAGCTAACCATTTTTCAAAAATATATTTCTAAGAAAAAGCAGAATTATTTTTTTTTTAAAAAGGTACTTTAAAAGTACTTTTTAAAATATAATTTATTTAAAACGTAAAATAATTAAAATATATCTTTTTTAAAAGTATTTTTTAAAAGTATTTTTTAAAAGTGTTTTTAAAAAGGTGCTTTTGGGAAAAGTACTTTTTACAAAAAATGCACTTTCTGCAAAAGTACTTAAGTTACTTCTTTTTCAAATGCACTTATTTTTAATTATATAATTTATTTTTTCCCTAAAGGTAAATTTTTCTAAAAAGTACTTTTTGTTAAAAGTCCCTTATTGCAAATATATTTTAATTTTGATAACGACTTTTCGGGAGGAAATACAAAGTGGCGGTTATGACAGTGATATAATAATTGTGAAAGCTTCTGCAGAGAACTAAAATTCCGGAAGATTTTATACGGAGACAAACTATCGACTGTAGCAATCCTTGAAAATCAGCTAAAACGAACCAAATGTTTGAACGTAGGGGTAGGAGTGCTTTTTTAATTTACTCTTAATTAAAATTTTCTGACACATTTTTTGAAACGCTCTCATTAATGTTAGATTATATTTTTTTTTTGTTTTGCAAAGAATGTACAATTTTTTCAAATATTTTTTTTTTTAATTTTATTTTCTTGTATCCGAAAATATTTTTATATATTATAGTTTTTACACATACTTTTTTGAGCCGGAAAAGCACTGCTGCTGGCAACAAGACCGACAATTACAACCAAAGCAAGAGTAGCACTGAATTTCATTTTGATTTTGATTTGTTTTTTCTTTTCTGGAAAGCGTTCTTTTAATCCTTTTTTTATCCTTTAAACAAATTGTATTTTAGCACAGTTTAGTGTTTTTTTGTCGAGTTAAGGTTCGCGAATTGAAACTGATCAGCACTGGAGCTAAACTTAACACTTAAGTTTCCACCAAAGAAATGATGTCTCTTCATCGAATTGTCTTAGATTTATATACTGACTGTGTTGAGCGCAGGAATGACGAATCATTAGTGCAAAATTTAGTGTATCGATGAAACGAAAAAAAAGAAACAATTTCTGTTAATAAACTCAAACAACAATAATAAAAAATGGCAAATATTTCTTACGGAATACAAAGTAAAAACTGTGGATTTAGTTTCTTTGATTTTTGTTGTTGTCTTGTTGATTTTTTTTTTTAATTTTTATTTTCGATTTTTTTTTTCATGATCATCCATCCCGCTTCATAATTGTTGTTCCTATCCGCTGCGGATAATTGTAGGTGTTTTTAGTTATTAGCTATTCGTATGTCTGTCCGTCTGTCCATCTATCCGTCCATACATCTATATATTTCTGTTCGATATCATTACTTCAATTAACATTCATGATGTGTTCCATCAGTTTGTGCGAAGTTACTTCATCGTCATACTGATTTGTTTATGGACTGGATAATTTTTTTTAATTTTTAGTTTTTGGTGTTTTCTTTTTCTACAAACTGTTTAATTTTTTAAGAGGAATTGTTTAATGAACATTGTTTTTTTCTTTAGCAAAATTAAATGCTCGGTCATTAGGAAAGACTTACAAAAATTTATATACTCGGGTGTTTAAGAGTACAATTTCCACGAAGGAAAAACAATAAATTTTTTGTGATTATTGAATTATTGTATCCTGAGTGACAAGCATTTAGCCGTGATTTCGTTCCCGCTATATGTTAATGTAAAAAAGTACTAAAAGCGAAAAGCACCAAAAGTACCAGCTTCTCCTCATATTACCCCCTAAAAAGTACACTGTACTTTAAAGTAAAAGTAAAGATAATAAGAAAACTAAAAGTACCAAGTTGTCCCGTTTTTACCCCTTAAAAAGTAGTTTGCGTTTTAAACTGGGTCACATGCTATTCGTATATTATATTTCATCCAATTCCATTTAGAGAATATCTCAAGAAAAACAAGTACCAAAAGAACAAAAACACCAAAAGTCAAAAAGTACCATAATTAAAAATATACCAAAAGTACCAGCTTTTTCTTATTTTTGCACCCCTAGATTGTATGTATATTGTAAATCACTTTAAAAAAATTAAACAGCACCGAAAGTACTAATTTGTCCAACTTTTACCACTTAAAAAGTAGTTTGCGTTTTAAACTGGGTCACATGCTATTCGTATATTATATTTCATCCAATTCCATTTAGAGAATATCTCAAGAAAAACAAGTACCAAAAGAAAAAACAAAAAGACAGCAAAAGTCAAAAGGTACCACAAGTAAAAATATTCCAATAGTACCAGCTTTTACTTATTTTACACTCAAACAGAAAGTTTGTATGTATATTGTAAAACAACTTAAAAAAAAGTAAAAATCAGCAAAAGTACTAATTTGACCCGCTTTTACCCCTTAAAAAGTACTTTACGTTTTAAACTGGGTCTCATGCTATTCGTCTATCAAATTTCATCCAATTCCATTTAGAGAATATCTCTAGAAACAAAAGTACTAAAAGTAAGAAAAAGACTCCAAAGTCAAAAGGTACCACAAGTAAAAATATTCCAATAGTACCAGCTTTTACTTATTTTACACTCAAACAGAAAGTATGTATGTATATTGTAAAACAACGTAAAAACAAATAAAAATCAGCAAAAGTACTAATTTGACCCGCTTTTACCCCTTAAAAAGGACTTTGCGTTTTAAACTGGGTCACATGCTATTCGTCTATTAAATATCTCAAGAAACACAAGTACTAAAAGTAAAAAAAAGACACCAAAAGTCAAAAGGTACAATAAGTAAAAATATACCAAAAGTACCAGCTTTTCCTTATTTTGCACTCTCCCAGAAAGTGTGTAAGTCAACGTAAATAAAAAACAAAGCACCAAAAGTACCGACTTGTACCTATTTTACTACTTAAAGAGAATCCTATATTTAAATCTGGTTCTGGAAATGAGAAGTAGTTAGCAAGATCAACAACACATCATATAGCGAAGAAATCAACCACTATACAATTAGATGAAAGAATTGTTCTTAACCACGGCAGATGGTGCTCACGACGAAATTTTTAATAATTTTTTTTGTAAATCGTTTTTTATTATTATGAAATATTTCCTGTGAATAATAAAATTTTACAGAATTTCTGTAAAAACGGCATTGGGGCAAGTGAAAATTCCCAAATTTTGGTTTAATTCTTTTTAGTGTATTCTTTAATGATTGTAGTGATTTACTGAGATCATTGGTGGTGAGGTGCCAAACCTCAGATTGGCAACAAAACGGGTCGTCTTGCCAGATATACCCGTCGAGTGTAGGCATTTCAACGGAGTGAGTACATCTCATGTTGCGTAAATTTTTGAATATGATGAAGTTATGCTAGCGAGCGATTTGTCACATTGTAGATTGGTGTGGTATGAGATTTGGATCAAACGACTCAATGATCCTCAAGTCTTGAAACATTTTATTATGAGGAAGGAATGAAAATTTAGAAGGACACTGGACTACGTATAAAAGACAATGTTGAAAAAAAAACTTTTTTTATTTGGCGAAAAAAGAAGATTTATTTTATTCACAGACTATGGGGTCTCATTCATACGAATGCGATAGAAATTATAAATGGAAAAGCAAATTTAAAAAGCGATTAATTTTTGTTTCTATCATATTCCATTAATTGATAAATCCAACTGATAAGATCAGTCGAATCTTGTGACATCTGTTCCATCAATTCCTCTGACTACCCACCACTGGTTAACTTTGAAACGATTAATTCTGTTACAGCTTGACCCACAATTGCGAAAATAACTGATTTACGACGTTTATTTTATTTTTATGATCTGATTATGTGCCAGTAAATAAATAATAAGTTGAAAAAATCAGTTATTAGTGAAGCGAAAGTTACTTTTTTTACTGCTAGAAAACCAGCGAACGATATCGTTCGACATCGTGGGGTCAGGTGATTAATGATTAGTGAGCAATGTGTGTGAAGATAAATTTAACTAGTAAAGATAGCAACCACTAATTTTAGTCAAGCCAATTTTACACCTAACAGATCACTGTTAAGTAGTTAACAGACCCAGTAAAAGTTAATGAGAGTGATTTAGGATAAATATTATTGGTTATTATATGGAAATACAAGGTTTTCCAATAGGAGTGATATGATTTCTTAAGAAAAAAAAAACACACTTATTAAGGAAATTCAAAAGTTTTTTATTTAATATGAATTACAATCGATACAATTAAGTTCTAAATAAAACGTCATTCAAATGGCCTCCACGACTTCTTCTTCAGGAACGAATTCGACGAAGCCAATTTTCGAGCACTTTTTCTACTAAATCAAGTCGTATGTCATTAATGGCACGTTCAATATTGACTTGTAAAGCTTGAAGAGAGTCTGGTTTATTTCGAAACAGCAATAACTTCAAATAACCCCACAAGAAATAGTCTAATGGTTGTAAATCACAACTTCTTGAAGGCCATTCAATATCACAATTTCTTGAAATAATACAATTTCCAAACTAATTCAATTGTTGCATTTGCTGTGTGGCACGTAGCCCCGTCTTGTTGGCACCAAATGTTTTCAAGATCAACTTCTTCCAATTTCGGCCATAAAGAGTTGATTATCATCGATCTGTACCGCTCTTCATTGATAGTAACGGTGTTACCAGCTTCATTTCGAAAGAAGTACAGACCGATGATTCCAGCGGACCAAAAACCACACCAAACTGTCAATTTAGGTAAATTTATTTGGTTTTTCATGAATAATTTGTGGATTTTCTTCGCATCAGAATCGACAGTTTTATTTATTTACCGCACTACTCAGATGAAAGGAGCCTTATCGGAAAAGATGATTTTCTGAAAAAAATCTTTATCGTTTTCAAATTGTTCCAAGGCAAAATCAGCAAATTCACGACGTTTACGGTGGTCCAATGGCTTCAGTTCTTGCGTGAGAACCATTTTATACGAATGCAAACACAAATCCTTTTTCAAAATCCGCCAGGTTGTGGTTTGAGACAGTCCCAAGTGTTGAGAACGTCTTGGAATCGACAAATTGTGGTCTTCAGAATTACTTGCCTGAACGGCAGCAATATTTGCATTATTTCGAGCGGTTCTTTGTCTTATTGGCACTTGAACATTATGAGCACACTTGGACGATTTTTACGACCATAAAATGGCAAAAGCGCACGAAAAGTTGCAATTGGAGAAGGATTATTTTGATAATAAAACTTAATAATTTTTAAACGTTGTTCTTGCGTAGATCTCTCCATGATGGAATTGTAAACACTACTGAATACAATTGAAAACCAATGACAGATCATGACATATTACAAATGGCCGAAACGTCACTTCAAAATCATATCATCCCTATTGGAAAACCTTTTGTAATGATGTATAGCAATATCCCACTATATATATGAACTAGCATGTAGTAAAGATGAAATATCTGAAATAGTTTTTAAAACTTTAAAAAAATGTGGTTTGAATTTTTCATATAAAAAATAAATATTTATGGAGAAGATTTAGTTCAATGAAATTTTTGGCAGAATAATTTGTGGCATTGTTTAATGATAATCTCTTTTTAGGACCAGTACTCAGGGGATGATCCCTACGTATGTATACAGTACAGGGTACAGGGTAGAAAAGATAGATGTTAAAAATTTAGAAGACTTAACTCTTTCAGAACTCTGCTTTGCGCGTTATGTTAATTTTTAGAGCAGTGATGAGGCGTCTCTGGTGTTAAGTGGACGCATTAACTTTGTTAAGCTGTATTAGCAGGCATTCTTTTTTATTGACTTGTTTTACTTCGCCGATGTTTCTGCTAACTGTCGAAGAAGGGCGCTGTGGTGTACAGTATCAATCGGGGCTGGAACAGTTTTTTAGTGCCCAATTCTATGCCTTCATCACTTAAACAGTCTAAAACAAATAATATAATCCCACACTAATGCACATAAGAGAAATTTTTAAATGTTTATTTACATGCCCTGACTAGGGATCGAACCCAGGTGTAAAGTTATACTTCGCTTTGTAGTAAACATGCTAAAAACTTCTGCCAACACTACTCTCACGTTATGTATGAGGCACAAAGCCACATTTGTAAACCTGTATGAACGACCAGCTCTTATTGGAAAACCCCCAGCTAGCATTTGGAAGATTATTTGACGTGCGCGATAATTTCGCGACTCTTTTTTTAATCGTCCAGACGATTGTTGGAGTAAAATTATATTTTACTCTTCCAAATGATGCTTTTGGGAGTCATTCTGACGATTGTTGGACGAATTAATCGCCGTTTACGCATTTTGGCGGGCATTGGAGGGCTGTTAATAATTAACAATCGTGTTTCACTCTTCGAAGAGATACTCTTGCAAGTTACTTAAACGACTGTTGGACGGGTGTTTTGTTAAAGTCTCTTAAACGATCCGTGACTAATTATGTTGCATCGTAGACGATTCGTATGGAAGAGTCGCCATCAGGACACAGTTTCTCCCGTTGTCTTTAACTTCTGCGATCGGAATGCGTCATCATGGACGATCCGATAATCGTCTTATCCGATCGCGGAAGAGTGTTTAACGACTAAAAATGCTAGCTGGGCCCTATTTAGAATAGAAAAGAACTATTTATGTATGTATGTGTGAATGTAATATATATATACAAAATTTTGATCAATAACATTAATGGAGTAACCATTTCAAATGCCTGTTCTACCGCACACGCCGCACAGTGGGGATTTGTTCATACAAGCTTGGAAAAAACTATAAGGAGTGCTCGTAGAATGTTGAAATTTTTCTCTGAGCCTTTGGTTAGGTCAATTAAGAAAAATATAAAGTTTGATCAAAATTTGCCATGCCCACCTCCCACCGCCCATAGAAACCGAAATTTATTTTTGGCCCAAACTTTCTGAAATTTGGCACAGAGCATTATATTACCTTAATTAAGGAAAATATAAAGTTTGATCAAAATAAAACACAGATGAAAGTAATTGTAATTCTTGATTTGTCTAAATTCGTTTCAGCAAAATCCGACTAGTGGGTCTTGAGTTATGTTAAACAAATTGACAGGTGGCACCTGGTGGCACTTGAAATTGATTAAAACTATAAAAAGAGATATGAGACAATGTATTAGAAGTGATTTCGAACTGTGGGAAAGTATGGCTAAAATTGCAGGTCCAAATGTTTGGAGAAAAAAAGGGATTTTTGTTATATGTTCATAAAAATAAACAAAAAAAAAAAAAAAAACTTAAGTCTCTGCAGAGTTTATTTTTTCAATTTTAGTATACTGAAATATCCTAATTTAAATAAAAAATAAAAAGAAAAACGTTAGCTCACATAATAAAATAATATTCGTCTTGAAATTCTTAGGTTTAAATTAAGTTGTTTCGGTAAAACATACAAGTACTGAGTTTGAGACGGCTATAAAAAAAACTAGCAGTCAGATCGGAGTAATTCTTTTTGATTTGATTGTACTATTTAGTCTAAAATTTCAAAATATCACTGCATATTGCATGAAGAGTATGTTGACAATTTGACTTTTTTCCGCGAAATCCCCAGTGTGCGCCGCCTAATTTCGTCAAAATAAACATAATTAAGCAATTTAACCGACATTTAATGTCTACATTATAAATTTAATACATAACACTTACACGAGTATTAAATTTTGTTTTGAAAACTGCTTATAAATTACAAATTACACAAAGTTTACTTTAAATATTAAAAATAAGTCAATAAATTTTTTTTTCACAAGAATTCATTAAGATTCCACAAAGGCCACCGAAATAAAAATGTACACGTAGTACCAATGTATGTTTATAATCTAATATATTTTATATTATTTTTTCTATTGTTATACGAGTATTTGTTTAAAAATTGTAACTCGTTTTGTATCATCTTTTTTATGGTCTCTATGTAAGACATCAGAGCTTTTGCAGCAAATTTTACATATTTTATGATTCTGATGTGGAGCGGAGGACCTCACTCACATTTTTTCACTTTTCAAAGATTATTCTTTCCGATAAGTTCGAAAGTAGTGTCATGAATTTATAATTTGTTTAAAAGTTGTAATCCTTGTTGTTGGTTTCTACACACTCATAATATTGCTTCACTCAATATGAGTCATAAAAATGTGATAGTTTTTAAGTTTCATTATGCTGCAAATTAAGTGTGAATTTGACAACATAAACTTCCTTGTTTTGGCTTTTTTGAATTGAGAATATTTCTAGAAACTTTTTTTTTAAATAAAATCTTTTATGTAAAATAAGAGATATTCAAGATGAATTTACTATTTGGGGTGGGAGCAAGGCTATCTAACGTTATATAATAGGAAATATAAAATTTTCTTCGGGGAAGTACTCAAGAATTTATGTTTTCAAAAATTAAATTATTTCTCAAACATGGTGGTAAATACGTACTGTTGAGTTGGAATTTAACAACCAATAAAATGCAGCATATAGATGATCTAACCCATAGCAAATAAACTAATTTTTAAAGATATTAAATAGGCCGCAGTTGGTCTTAAGTAATATGTACATTCTTAACGTAAAATGTTCATTAGTGCCTACTCTGCAATTCTCAAAAGCCTATTTAAGCTGTTATTTATGAGAGAACATTGGTGCGACTCATTAGCGGTTTTTGTTTTCAAAGTCAATTTAATCAATACACAATGTTACCTTAATATATATAGAAAGTCCTTAACTAATATTTTTTTTCAGATTGCGTTTATTTGCTTGTATCGATAACTTAGAGCATTAGATACCTATCGAAATATGATAAATACTTGATTTGAGAAAATTAATTACTTAGGTCTTTTATATTTTAAGGTAACGATATGTATGTATGTTTTTATATATTTACTACTTTTATGTGTACAGTTGACACTTGATCATTGAAATAAGAAATTTTAATTCTACCAAATTTTAAGCGAAAATATCTTGTAAAACACACATCGACGAGGGATTTTATAAGTTTTTCCATCACAAGATCCAGGATATGTTTGTGACCAAAAGTACGACAATTTAAACACGTTTTTCAAAAATATCGCATGCGAGAATTTTTCTATGTATAAATTTAATAAGGAAAAATATTAAATGCCTTTTTACGATATATGTGTGACGAAAATTGGGACAAGTTAAACACGTTTTTCAAAAATATCGCATGCGAGAATTTTTCTATATATAAATTGAATAAGGAAACATATTAAATGCCTTTTTACGATATGTGTGTGACGAAAAGTACGACAAGTTAAACACGTTTTTCAAAAATATCGCATGCGAGAATTTTTCTATATATAAATTGAATAAGGAAACATATTAAATGCCTTTTTACGATATGTGTGTGACGAAAAGTACGACAAGTTAAACACTTTTTTCAAAAATATCGCATGCGAGAATTTTTATATATATAAATTTAATAAGGAAACATATTAAATGCCTTTTTACGATATGTGTGTGACGAAGAGTACAAAAAATTAAACACTTTTTTCAAAAATATCGCATGCGAGAATTTTTCTATACATAAATTTAATAAGGAAAAATATTAAATGCCTTTCCATATCCGTGTGACGAAAAGTACAAAATATTAAACACGTTTTTCAAAAATATCGCGTGCGAGAATTTTTCTATATATGTACATACATATGTATGTATAAATTAATTAAGGAAAAATATTATATGCCTTTCAACTATATGTGTGTGACGAAAAATATGACAATTTAAACACGTTTTTCAAAAATATCGCATGCGAGAATTTTTCTATGTATAAATTTAATAAGGAAAAATATTAAATGCATTTTTACGATATGTGGTGACGAAAAGTACGACAAGTTAAACACGTTTTTCAAAAATATCGCATGCGAGAATTTTTCTATATATAAATTTAATAACGAAAAATATTAAATGCCTTTCCATATCTGTGTGACGAAAAGTACAAAAAATTAAAGACGTTTTTCAAAAATATCGCGTGCGAGAATTATTTTTAGTAAATCAAATAGGGTGGAAAATTAAGATAACTAATGATCCTGTTAAACTGCTGTTACAATCAATATGCAGTTGAACTTCCAAAATTTTAATCAGCATTATCCAGAAAAGAAGCTTCAATTTAGGAGACTTCAAGTTCTCGAATAAGTTTTCAAAACTTTGCACATTTATAGTGCCGCTCATGTCATGCGATTTGCTTTAATTTATAGAAACTTCAAGTTATATAAGTTCAAGTTATAGAAGTTCAATTGTACATACATATAATATGAACTCACAAATAAACTGTAAACGCAGTTTAATATCTTCATTTTCCACGCGATTTGATTCCTTGATGTCGAAGTGCTTGAATGCTGTGGAAATATTTGTAGAAAAAATCTAACATTTTTTATAATTGTCACTCAACGAAAATAATCTCTCATGCAATATTTATGAAAAGCATGTTTAATCTGATGTATTTATGAAAATAATTTCCGCAATGTCAAAAGAATTCTTTTTCTGTCGCAGAAACCCATTTTTACAAAAACAAAATGTATTTGGGTTTTAAATATGTATAATTGTACGAAAGAAAGAACTCTGTCGATATCGTGGAAATGTGTGTGAAGACATATAGGTCGAGTTCAATACGTTTTTTAAAAATATAGCATGCGAGAATTTTTTGTGAAATTGTAAAAACATTTAAGGCGTTTTCTATACCGAAGCCGAGAATATTTTTTTTTTAAATAATATTTTTTCGAAAAATAAATACCGGCTCGGCACCATTGCAGTAAAATAGTTTCAGGTATGATATTTTAAGCTCTAAGAAATAGAAAATTACAAAAACGTCGGAATAAATTTTATTATGAGATGCTTCAAATTTTCTAAAACGAACGATTTCAAATAGAATCGATTTACATCGACGCCTCTGTTTTATTGCATTCAACTTTCATGTCAACAAATGCAATTTCACGTCAGAAAACCCTAAAAAAATAGTAATAAAAATATATTAAAATAAAAAAAAAACGACTTGTAACCCATCAAAAACTGCTTGTTATTAATCAATTTTAACATTTCATTAAACAATTTAATGAAATTCTTTTCAGAATTATTTTCGTATTTAATGATTGAATATTATTTAAATGCCTACGAGTAAAATATTCATGTAAAAATGTTTTAATTTTTTGACATTTCGATGTTTTATTCAATTAATAAAAAATTCTCAATGCAAATACTGCACTGCAAACTGGCATACACACATACTGGTACATAATTTGATATAATATATGAGTGTGAATAATGTGTTTTAAATATATGTAAGTATGTGTGTAAGTAAATATGTATGTACATACATATTTGCATATACATAAATTATTATAGTTTAAAACTCACGCACTACATGCAGTCACGCATGCAGAGAAAATATATTGAAAAACACACAAATTCTGACAGTCAGTTTATCATGGAACCAGAAAACGAGTGATGAATGTTCAATTTTTTATTTTTCTATATGCCACGGAGTACAATAATTTATAGCTTTTAGAGAAGTATTTAGAGAACATAATAACGTACCCTATACTCTGCTGTGTGTAGGGAATGTTTTCTCTTAAAGTTGCATACATGTTAATAAACTTTATGTATCCATTTTATCACTGTAGAGTATTCAAGTATGAGTGTATTATTACATCAAGTCACCTCAGTAATGTTGCAAAATATATTCTATATTTACGCATGAAGTAATATGCGATTACAACACCATTGTCGTCATAAGCACCAGCGTAAGTAGAGTCATCATGATCATCGCCATCATCATCATCATCATCAACATTCTCAACATGTTTTAATAATAATGATTTTTTAATTAACAAATTAATACACGTTTAACGCACGTTTTTTGTCATGTTGGAAATAAAAAAGAATAATAAATTTCATCTCATTGATAGAATTGGATGACTGCAATCATTGGTGCGTGATAATAGTGAGTGACTCACGCATGCGTTTGCTTTAATAAAAGAAATACGTGCATGTGTTTATTTTTCAACCAGCTGTGCCCGCGCAGTATCAAGTTTTGACTAACTAAAGGGTGTTTTTTATAGAGTGGCACAATTTTAAATCATAATAAAACAAGGAAATATGTTTTCAATATCAATGAAAGAAAATTTTATTAAAATTATGTTTAAATATGATAGCTGCCATGTGGCTGCCACATCTAGCGCGTAGAAGGTGCAATCTGGAACACCAATTTTCAACAACTTTTCGCAGCATTAGCGGACATATTTCACCGATACCTCTTCGAATGTTAATTTCTGGGTGTTCTATTGTTTGTGGTTTATCGGCGTAGACAAGTGACTTAAAATGACCCCAAAGAAAGTAATCTAATGGGGTTAAATCACACGATGTTGGTGGCCAATTATTTCGGCCATTACGTGAAATTAGTTTTTCATCAAAAGTTTCTTTGAGTAAATCAATTGTAGCGCGCGCTATGTGGCATGTGGCTCCACATAACAGCAAGATTAATGCCACGTAGTTGAGGTACGAAAAAACTTGGAATCACGTTCCTATACCGTTCACCATTAACAGTAACATTCTGACCATCATCGTTTTTGACTCCACCAGCCGATAAAGCGCACCAAGCAGTAATTTCCTGTGGATGTAAAGGTGTCTCGACAAAAGATTGTGGATTCTTCTCACTCCAAATTCGACAGTTCTAATAGAACAATTATTTTGATTAAAAACTTCAACACGCGTTGCCCTGGCGTAAGACGATTCATAATGAAATTTGAAAGAGAAGAAAACTAAACAAAAAGCAACTATCAGCTGTTAAATGGGTGCTCAAAATAAGCAGTGATGCTAACTCAAAGTTGTGACACTCTATGAAAAACACCATTTACTTTCAAACATATAAGAGAAAAGTCAAATGGCACAAAATATCGTGTAAAAAGTAAAATTTCACATATTTTTTCGATTTAAGAACTTCTCACAGGTTACAGAAACGTGGTAAAATTTTCATTTCAATGGAAAATGTCTGCACTAAAAAAATTAACACTAAAAAATAGTGCCAAAAATAGGATAAATTGCATCAAAATTTGTGTTATTATTTTGAATACAAAACTTTGGGGCAATTTTCAATTTTTAAATTTTGGGGCAATTTTGAAACTGATCTTTATGTATTTTAAATTTTATCAAAATTGGCTGGAAAATTGCCCCTATCACCCTTCCGATCCTAGTTTTCAACAAAATATATTGTTTATGTATCCAAGCAACACAGTTTTCACTTTTAAACAGGCAGGTGGATTGAGGGGCGGCTAGAGGAAACGCTTGCTTTAATAGATCTCTGACTAAAACGATAACAAATATTTCCTGGGTATGGGGAGTTAATCACCCCTAGACCCTGCTCTAACTTTAAAGGGACAGAAGAAAATATTCTATGTCTGATTAGAGATTTCATTCTATATTTTGCGGAAAAAATTTTAGAAGATTAACTCATACAAACATTACCTCTTTATAATAATGGGTGATCCAAGTAGAGATACTTTCTTCAATAGCCTTTTTTTGACAGATCACGTGTGAGTCGTATCATGCTGTCATGTTATTTTTGTTTAGTATTGTTTGGTATTTCATAATGAAAAGACTTACGCCTGAACAACGTTTACAAATCGTTCAACTTTATTACGAAAATTCACGTTCTGTGAGGAATGTGTTTCGTGCACTTCGCTCAACTTATGGTCAACATAATCGGCATACTGAGCGTACTATTCGCAACACCATCACCCATTTTGAGACCCAGCATTCATTATTGGATAATAATCGACCGAATAGACCATGTCCAGCATGCTGCGAAGAAAATGTAGCGGCCGTAGGTGAGAATGTACACGAAGACGCACCGTTCGCAGCAACTCGGACTGACGTATGGAACGACTTGGCGCATTTTACGTCGAGATCTTAAATTGAAAGCGTACAAAATACAGCTTGTGCAACAACTGAAGCCGCTCGACCTTCCCAAGCGACATCGCTTCGCTCTATGGGCTCTTGAAAAGTTCCAAGAAGATCCGACGTTTTCGAGTCAAATTTTGTTTAGGGATGAGGCCCATTTCTGGCTCAATGGGTATGTAAACAAACAAAATTGCCGCATTTGGGACGAAGAGCAACCTGAAGAGATTCAAGGACTGCCACTTCATCTAGAAAAAAACAACGGTTTGGTGTGGTTTGCGGGCCGGTGGAATCATCGGTCCATATTTTTTTTTTAAATGACGGTCTATGGCGACCGTTATCGTGCCATGATAACCGACTATTTGAGGACTGAAATTGAAGCTCGTGTTGTCGGCGACATTTGGTTTTAGCAAGTCGGCGCCACTTCGCACACATCGCATCAATCAATGGATTTATTGAGAGAACATTTCGGTGAGCACATAATTTCACGTTTTGGGCCGGTCGATTGGCCACCAAGATCGTGTGATTCCTGTGGGGATATGTAAAGTCTAAAGTTTATGCGGACAAACCCGCTTCGATTCAGGCCTTGGAGGAAAACATCACGCGTGTCATTCGCCAGTTACCAGTCGAAATGCTCAAACGAGTCATCGAAAATTGGACTCAACGGATGGACCATCTGCGACGTAGCAACGACCAACATTTGATAGACATAATCTTCAAAAAATAAATGCCAAAAAATGTTCTTTCAAATGATAATAAACATTCTCCATTAAATTTGAATTTACTATGTTTTTTTCTTTAAAAAAGTAGGGAACCTCGAAATGGATCACGCGTTATTAGTATAGATGAGTTTCATCAACTTTTATTAGGGCTGTTTAACAGTGTTGGCTTGACAAAAGTTATTGGTTTCTATCTTTGCTAATTAAATTAAAATTTAAATTTACAAAACAAAAAAAAAAAAAAAATCGTTATCAAAACTTTATTATCTTAACCTTCGCATATTTGCGGTACGATTTCAGTTTAACGACAGGTTTTACCCAACATTTCAATATTATTTCAATATTTATGCAAAATTTATATGTATTTTATTTGGCAGTTATTAGAGTGTACTTCAATAACATTTTTCTTAAACTAATTCTAGCGCAGTAAATAATACCAAATTTATATGCAAATATTAAAGAAAATCTATAAAAATTATTGTATAAATATTTGTGAACGCTTTGGCAGTTAAGGATCTTAATAAAATTTGTCTTATTTTCTGTGCTGATATGAAATACTAAAATCATTTTTTGTTTTTTTTTTTTAATTGTCTTATTTTTAAAAATTCAATACGTGTTACAAATTATTGGAAACTTAATATGCCAACGAAATTTTAACCAAAAAAAAAAAAAAATAAAGCATGACAACTGCTGACAATTTGAAAGTCTAAACATGATTCTGTTATACAAAAACTACACACAAATAATTGGGTGATTTATAAACTACATATAAGTTTTTTTATTTTTTTTTATTCTTCGATTTATTGTTGGTGTTTTTGTTTTAGCTGCGTAAAAGTAAGAGGGAAATAAAAAAAAAATGGTTTTAAGACTTTTTTCTTCTTTTCTTTTGAAGGCACATCAATCAATTATTCTAAAAGGGTTTTACCCAGTTTTACCAATATTTTTTCTTTTTTGGGTTATTTTTTTTTGTAAAATTTTTGTTTCTAACTCGAATCAGAATCTAACTCTGTCTGTCGGATTTTTTTCTGAATGTACCAAAGCGAATTCATTTAACAGATGATGTTTTTAACGCTGTTAAGCTACTTTTTTCCTGCATAATAGCGGTCACAATATCAAAATTTTTACAGGCATGTATAGAGGCAGATATGTCATATGTTTCTGTACTAGTTGTATAACTAACACCACTTGTAAAGTGAAATCACCTTGAAATGTTCTAGAAGAAGAATTCGGTAAGTGGCTGTGCACATATTACGTAACGCGCCAGGGGGGTGGGGGGAGGGGGAGGTTAAAGATTTGTTACGGATTGGAAATTTTGCTCTGAAAAATTAGTAAGAAGCGATACGAAGGGGGGTGGGGAGGGTATAAAATCTCTGAAAACAGCGTTACGTAATATGTGCACAGCCCCCAACAGGTTATTAAGAGATATTAAATATTCAGGAAAGCATCTGCTCTATCCACTACATTTGCACACCATTCAAGAGACTTTAACTAAATAAACATAATCATGCATGATTAGGCATGATAGGTTCATTTCTTAATTGGCTTACGTGGCTGCCTAGTTCACGCATTCAAATATAATCTATGTAATGTATTTAATTCATTTCTGAAATACCACTCATTCATCGGTGTCCATCTCTGTAGGACCGGATCGAACATTTTGGATCCAGGGAATGATTCCATATCCAACTCGTCGCATTGAGGTTTCTGATCAGCCCGCTAAGATTGCTCTCTGATAATGTTGAAAAGTCGATTAGTATATAAAAAGTTGGTATCTTAGGAGATACAGAGCTGAGTACTTGTATAGAAAGTTCCCAGCAAATTATTGTAGAACAGGGCTCTCAAACTAGCATGTCCGTTGTTCGCCCACTGTCTCATCACAACGGACATAAGAGCCTTGAGATACCCTTCTGAATTTTAAAGGGTGTTTTTATAGAGGTATAAAACTTTAATCTGACAACACTTTTATCATTTGTTAGCTGTCAAGTGATTTACGTTTCGTTTGGTTTGGCATTTCAACATGAATACACTGACGTGTGAACAACGCTTCCAAATTGTGCAAGTTTATTTTGAAAATCATGGTTCTGTTTGAAATAAAATAAGTGCATTGTACGGTTAATATAACGTCGTTATTGCCGTTATACCGCCATAAATGTTGGAAAAAGTTATTAAAAATTGAACCTTCAAATTAGACTATGTCCAACCCAGACGTAGCGGTAATATGGCAAAAGTAGTGTCAATTTAAAAAATTCATCTTTGATTTATTCCAATTCAAAGTTCTGTACCTCTATAAAGAACACACTATATTTGTTAATTATGTTGAGTGGTATAATAATGTAGCAAGGCCATATTTTGCCAGCAATCTTACATGTGATTATTGGCCAACATCATCTGTCTTCAGCCTTTTAAAGAAAATGCCTGAAGATGTTATTGCTGATAGTACCGAACAGATAAATTCATAGCAGAGCAAGCTCTAGCCACCTCATCTCCTCTATCGTTGCGAAACCTAGATGAGGATTAGGTCTTACTGATGACTCAACCTGGATAACACGTCCTTGCACTGGCTAATTAAAGTAGAGGAAGGCGTATGTAATCTTAGGGATCGAAGGGGAACGATCGACAATTTCGACATTTCATGTTCGTTCCTGTATGTCGGTTCAAAACTCTGCCCGATTCCTTTGCAGTCAGAATTTTGGCAAGAAATACCTTTGGGGGAGTCGGAAGAAGTATTTATTCCCAAAATAAATAGAAAAAACTCCAGAGCCCATACCGCAGATTATTCTCGATCCATCAGTTTGTACCCTGATAACGTATTCTTTTTTCTATTTCGCCTTTCTTCCATATCCACCAGGATGGAATTAGTCCAGATCATGCGCCAATCTAACCTACTCTAAACTTGTTATTTTGGTTTTTTATGTGTGAAAATATTTTGAGCTTTGCCATTAAAAACTCAAGGTTGTGTAGAATTTTTCTCATGATCACGTCCTCCTTTACGAAATAATAGTTTTCAAATAATATCTCAAGCGAAAGATCATTTGCCATTATAGAGATAATTTAAACATTTTAAAATATGAATTCCTTTACACTGGGATCATTTAATTCGTTTTTTTTTTCTTGTGTTTGTAGTTAATTTTTATTAATGGCATTTTTAATATTCTTATGGCACTAATATGAACCTAATCTCTTCATAATATCTCTCATAAATTTATATGATTAAGCTTTAAACAAACTGATTACTATTTAATATGTGTAAAATATGAATTATTTTTATGAACATCTTGAATACAAATGAGCTCCGCTAGAACATCATAAAATTTTGAATTAAAAAGAAAATAATTTTGTTTAAAATTAACAATTTAAAGTGTTCAAAAAGATATAAAAATGTGGTTTTTAAAAAATAAATAATTTTATTATGGAAAATAACCCCAAATTACTTAAAAAAATATTTAGCTTTTGTACGATTCTCGGAAATAAAGGAATAAAAACAAAATAAATTTGCTGTTTTTTGTTGTTTACAAAACAAAATTTATGAGCAGGGCATTAAATATGCACAAAATTAAAGAAAAAAAGCAAGCAAAAAAGCACAAAATAAACGCAAAATAAATAAGCCAAAAAAAAGGTAAAATATGCTTCCAAAAATTAAACAATGTAACAACTTTTCATTTATTTTATTTAATAATTTTGTATTGCAAAGCACAATCATATGTTTTTTAGATTTTCAAAAAGAAAAGATCGATTATCACATAAAACTGTAGAATAAATTGAAAAAATTAACTCAACATCATTGGATGTAGTAGGAGCGAACTTACAACAATAATAATTCGCTTGGAGATAGCGAATCAATGTATTCATCAGCTTCGCTCTTGTTTAAAAAAACATTATTTTTAATTTTAACTAATGTTTGAATTTCAACGTTTCGATTCATAACTTTGTCGAACTTTTCAAAAAATTTTTCATCTTTTCTTCCACTTTTTCTATAATAGACAAATTTTCTTTTAAATGAAGTCCTCTTCTTTCTAGTTTGATTATACTTCAGCAGATAGACTCGAAATTATCTTTTATGTACGGGAGATCAGATTTTAAAGATGCATTTTTAAATAGAGCTTTTGCTTTATATATTGATTCCACATCATCATCGGAAAGTGCATTTAACACATTGCAAATTTCGGTACAGTTGTCACAATAATAAATAACACCTTTAAGCCAATCTAGTTTTCAATGTCAAGAGTTAAAGAATAGAAAATTGCATGTGTGAAAAAAGGACAAACTTTTGCTTTTTATTTGCAACAGAAATATTGAAAAATTATTTTCAAGGGCTACCAAAGTTCATTCAAGCATTCAAAGTGCATTATAAGCAAATTCAAGCAGAGTATATCAAATAAAGCAATTTTGCGCAAAAAAAAATGGTACAAAATAAGCGAAATCAAGCTTTTCCAGCAAAAAGCTTAAAAAACTTGCTCTGTTTATGAGAATAAAATAAATTAAATAGAAAATAACCCAGCAAAATGTGCGGTAATGTGTTGAAATTATTAAACAACATACACCCAATTCACACCATGAAATAAAACTCACGATTTTTCTTTAGTTCTCTTCAAAAGTTGCTTCAAAAAACTTTACAGATTCATACGATGATTTTTTCCCATGATTTAAATGTTGATTTTTTTCTCCGTAATCGGTTATTCTTCTTTACTTTATTATTTGTATAAAAACAATCTGACATGTGTATGTATGTATGTACATCAATTTGTTATTTCCGTACAAACTTCGTGCAAACGAATATGCGTATTGCCACATGAAAATGAAATATGAAATAAAGCAAAATAACAAAAAACGAATATGTGTAAAGAAAAATATAAGAAAAACTCACGGAGAACTGAAAATGTGAATTTTTTGTTACCCCTTTTGCTTCTCTACCCCGTTCGCCTACAAACACAAAATATCGTGAAATAAAATTCATGTAAAATTTCATGGTGTGAATTGGGTGATACTCTTAATTTCTATATTACATATCGTGTGCATTACTTGGAAGTAGCTGAATAATGTCTTACTTATTAGTCAATATCTACATTGAAGAAAATTAATGGTACTCTTAAAGCATTTGTGTCAAAAATCGGTAAAGCCCTAACACAGGGGTCAGCAACCTGCGGCTCGCAAGATACGTGCTGCTTTTTGGATGTGAAGCTGCGGCTCTTTAGTTCCGTACGCAAATATTATATATTTTATAAAAAAAAAATCATTCTAAATTGACTAACGAGGATTAGGCAGCATTTCTATCTCTCAGCCACCTCTCCCTCCCTCATTACACGCGTCATCACTGTTGACAATACGTGGAAAGTTCTCTAATGACGCCGTCGTCGGATGTTTCTATGTTGGTTTTAATTCGCTTTCGCTGCAAGACAGTTTGGCGTCTTCACCAGTGCTTTGATGGTGACGTATAGTTTTTTGCTTCAAGTAGATGTTTTTCTTTTAAATTAATAGATTAGTTTATTTATGCAAGTACATACAAGGGGAAATCACACTTAGTATTGTAATCATTGCAGATATTGCAAGACTAGTTTATTTTCATCAGTTTGCAGCAATGCAATAACAAAATATGTAAATAATCTATACCTGCAACATCTGCAACGTAACGTAACGCAAGAGCAGTTTTCAACCATCAATATTTTTTTTTTTTTTATAGGACCAGTAGATAGTATGATAGTAGATAGTTATGCCATGCAATGTGATAAAATTATGGAGAAAGGTATATAGAGTTTAGATGGGTGAAAATGTAGAAGAATGCTTAATTCTTTTATAACTCTGCTATTGCACGTTTTTGTTAATTTTTAGAGCAGTGCTGAAGCACCTCTGGTGTTAAGAAGACACATTAAATTTCTTAAGCTGTGGGAGGGAGCAGTCATTTTTATTAATGGTTTTACTTCGCCCACGATTCTGCTAACCGACGAAGGAGGTCGTTGTTGTGTGAATTAGTTTGGTACAGTATCAATCGCTGTCGGAACAGTTTTAGTGTGCCACACTAATGTACACGAGACAAATTTGTGATGATGATTGACTTGCTCTGATCAGGATTTGAGCCCAGGTCCTAAGATATATATTTTGCTTTGTAGTCAACGCGCAAACTATTTCAGCCGACATCAACCACAAGAGCGTTGAAAAAAAAACATTTTAATAAAATTAAAATCTTGTTAATTGCAATTTTTAACTCTTCTAACTCAAAAGGTTGCCGACCACTGCCCTAACCACAACATAAATAAGCTTTTTTTTTCCAATATATATTGTACGGAAATGATGCGAAATTTTACAAATTCCCTGATTTCCTGATGTCAAAGTACTTAAAGAATCAATATCCCATTTCAGCTAAGCCGTATTTTAAAAAGTTTTATAAATATAAGACGAATAAACACAATTTAGATTATCTACATTTCCTTCCAGTATGATTTCCTAATGTTGAAATGTTTAGACACAGTGGACATACATATTACCCAGAGAACCAACATCTGAACATCGTATTTTTGAAAGTCGTATTTTTAAAGCCTTCTAAAAAAACTGCCCAACAAAATTTAGGAAAAATGTAAACGCATTTTAATAGCCTCATCTATTACCTTAATATATATCCAGTATGATTCTCTGAGATCGAAGAATTTGGACACATGGGACCTATTTGTAGAAAAAATTTAAAATTTAGAATGATTTTCGTACAATACACATTGAAAAAAAAATCTCGCATGTGATATTTATCTTTACACACATTATTGTCTATAGCCTTCAACGAAAGCTCATGATATTATGGATTTTGTTGGCCAAAATGATTTTTAATAATTTTCTCTTGATGGCATCATTTTAAAATTTGTCATTTTTTCACCGTCAAATATGTATGTCTGTCTACGAGTATATAGTACATACAGATCATTAGCGCTCACATTAAATCATCAGTAGACTCAGTGCAATCAGATTTTATAAATTTACGAAATATATTCAAATTGACTAAAAGCTACGAAGACTACTTTGCAAATTTTTATACAAGTTTTTAATGTTTTTTAAAAATTTGTATATAGATTTTCAAAATCTGATTGAATACTGATGATTTTGCATAAACGTCAATAAAATTCAGGCATATACTTAACAAACACATTAAATTACATCTTTTTGATGATATATTTATTTTAACATAGACATGCTATTCTAATTATTGTAAAAAAATCTTTGTGATAACATTTTGAAGTCATTGTGTGTAAGCGAAAGTAGTAGTAAGCACTTACCTGAAGCGTAGCATTTTATCGTTTTAACGCCCATCACTTTGGCATCAAAATTGTTTTGCTGGGAAATTTCACTGGAATGAAAAAAAAAATATAAGTATGTAATAAAAAATATAATACGAGTGTTACGTTTCAAAATTTATTTATTTAGAACTTAACATGTTTGCATTTGAAAATCACATCTTTTTTTTTTGTTGATTCGATTTTTTCAATGTATAATTTTGAATGTATTTCCCCACTATTAACCAGGGGGTGTTTAATTTAAATTCTGTGCTAGACTTGTGTACGACATTATTACCCAAGTAGTGTGATGAATTTTAATCTGGAGTTACGGTTAAAAAAGAAATACCAACATATGTATGTACATTATACATACGTATTCATCAAGCTAATAAGATTCAAAGAAATTTTCAAGCTGGAATAAAAACAACTTGGATCCGATTTTAATGAGAAAAAGTTTACAAAATACAAAATATATCAGCAAAAACTGGGTAATGTCTTGTTACCCATCATAATATCTTTCAACCACAAACTACATATTGTTCGCATTACTCGTACTTTGATTCAGATACACTAACTAATTCTTAGTAAAATATAAGCCATATATTCCCTTATAATAGTAGTGTCTGTGCTTATCTTGCAAATGTTTTGAAGTACAACGCCTGCTGACGTGTTTTTTTTTAATTTTTATTTGTGTTCCGAATTGGTAAATCAAAGTTTTAAGCTAAATACGAAATAATTGTAGAGTAGATTAGTGAGTACACACTTGATATACAAAAATCTTGACACGTGTTCAATGCTCAGCAGAGAATTTTAACTTTTATTATGTTTTCAGTATTTAATAACTTCGAAACATAATTATTCCGGCTTAACTTCGTTTTTAATTTAGTTTTTAATAAAATTATTATTTTTATTAGAAAGAAAAATCTAGAAGCTTGTAATAATTCAATACACAACGAAAAATCAGACTGCACGGAAGGTTGAACATACATCATGATCTTTTGAGACTAATCACAGTCTAGTCATCAACGTTGTCTACCGCTTACACAACTCTGCCAAAAGTCGAAGTAGTGAGGGTTATTTTTATTCATCAAACATTATATGTTCGTTATTCCGTGTGTAATTTCCACAATATTCATATGAGACCCATAAAATATATATGTATATTCTGGATCAGTATAGATAGAGAAGTTGAATAAACTATGTCCATCTGTCTGTCTGTCCGTCTGTGAAATCAGTTTTCTGAAGCCAGCAGAAGAGTTGGAGATTTGATTCTTAAACACTGATGTGTAATGATTAGTCTTAAGACGATTCGTATTAAAAATCAGCAGAAATAAAATATCGGTTCCAATATTTGATTATATATACATACTCGTACATGTATGTACATGTCCACGTTATTTGGGTATCAAACGAAAGGGTTTTCTGAGAGATAATTATTTCATTATTTTTTAGGCGTGATAGTAATATATAAAAAAAAATGCTTATACATACTTGTAGCTTGGTGAAGGGTATATAAGATTCGGAACAGCCGAATATATCTGCTCTTAGTTGTTTCTCATTACTTCTCTATAAGCATTTTGGCTGAGATGTTATTCATTTGCTTGTCAGTATATCTATATGCATACATTGGAGCTTATGGGAAATCATTAGAAGACTTTAAATCCCATTGTGAATAGTTACAAAACATCTAAGCTTATGCACCACATTTTTTTTAGGATTTCTAAAAACAATTTGTACGTAATTAAAATATAAAGTAAAGTTCTAATTAAAAGTAAAAAAAATTACTGCAGCGGGGAATGATAGCATTTTATGTTGTTTATTTTTGTTATTCGAATTAAAAAAGAAAAAAATATATTCCGATATCTAGATTTGAACCTGTGCCATATATTTTTTTTTTTGGCATTTGAATTTTTCACATGAAAAGATCTTCAAATCGTTAATGAAAACACAAAATATGTCACAGTTGCTGATAGGAAGGAATGGTATTTAGTAAATCCAAAGATTACTGGTTCGTTTCTGGAGACAAGCCAAATGCTTCGAGGACTGTGTTATAAGGAAAATATTAGTATTAATTGAGAATTATTATCAGTATAAAATTAGCTCTAAAAACATGTTACGTTTTCAATTATTCCTGGTGGTGTTAAAATAAAATTTAGAGCGGTGGTGGTGTAATATAACAGGCCTTTAACAACATGCAAAAAGGAATAAGTGTAACTTCTCCAGAAGTAGATTCCAAATGTGAACTTTAAAGACTCCGATAAACATATTTTTGTTTAGCGTCTTACGCTTACACAGAAAAAAATAAAAATTGATTTCAATTAAAAAATTTGTGATATCAATTAAACATTTAATTAAATTTGCACCAGTAAACAAATTAATAGTATCAATTAAATTTTTATATATTTATTAACTAAAATTATTTATTAAAATTAAAAATTCAATTAAATTAAATAAATAATAATAAATATTTAATCAAATTTTTTTATATTTTTAATTAAAGGGTTATTTGAAAAAAAATTAAATATTTTTTTCTGTGCAAATAAGTCATTAGAATGTTGTTCTATTTTATAATGGCAGATTTATGAAAAAGCCTCGGAAAGTGACCGACAATTTTATGCGCAAAAAAAATATCATGGTTTGCTAAAGGTTTTCCAATAAAAGTGATATGATTTCTTAAGAAAAAAACACACTTATTAAGGAAATTCAAAAGTTTTTTTATTAAATGTGAAGTACAATTAAGTTCTAAATAAAACGTCATTCAAATGACCTCCACGTCTTCTTCTGCAGGAACGAATTCAATAAACTCAATTTTCGAGCATTTTTTCCATTAAATCAAGTCGTGTGTCATGAATGGCACGTTAAATATTGACTTTTAGAGCTTGAAGAGAGTCTGGTTTATTTCGAAAGCCCAATGACTTCAAATAACTTCACAAGAAATAGTCTAATGGTGTTAAATCACAACTTCTTGGAGGCTATTCAATATCACAATTTCTTGAAATAATCGAATCTCCAAACTCTTCTCGCAATAATTCAATTGTTGCATTTGTTGTATGGCACGTAGCCCCGTTTTGTAGGAACCAAATGTTGTCAAGATGAACTTCTTCCAATTTCGGTCATAAAAAGTTGGTTATCATCGATCTATACCGTTCTATACCGTCCCAATTGTTGAGAACGTCTTGGAATCGACAAATTGCGGTCTTCAGCAACACATGCCTGAACGGCAGAAATATTTGCATTACTTCGAGCGGTTCTTTGTTTTATTGGCACTTGAACAGTTATGTAAAGAACAATTAATCTCAAAATTTTCAACAATTCGACGAATAGCGAGCACACTTGGACGATTATTACGAGCATTAAATGGCAAAAGCGCACGAAAAGTTGCAATTGGAGAAGGATTATTTCAATAATAAAACTGAATAATTTGAAAACGTTGTTCTTGCGTACCTCTACACTACTGAATACAATGAAAAACAAGTGACAGATAACATATTACAAATGGCCGAAACGTCACTTCAAAATCATATCATCCCTATTTCGAAAAAGGAACACTCTTAACTTTAACGAAAATAAGCAGCAGTCTAGTAGGACTCCTAATAGAGCAGTCCTTAAGATCTTGTTTTTTTTTCTTTTGTTGTACAGTGTTATTATTAACAAATTCATCATGCTTGTAACTTTTCTTTTTCACCACTAAAAGTTGAGAGGAGACTCTGGAGTTGTGTTAAAACCCCAACATGTTTTTTTGTGTAAAATTTTCTGTAGTTTTGCGCGTAATTTATAGCACGCAACAAACTGTTACTACTGCTGTGGCAAATATTGGTTTTGCAACTTACAATGTTCATGTTTCTGTTTTTTTCTTCTGTAGGCATTTTCCAAAGAAGAAATGGTGTGTAAATATTTTTCAAGCGTTTGGATTTTTAATTTTTTTAAAGCAATTGAATTGTTACAAATTTTATTAGAAATGCTGTATATATTGTCAAGCGGAAGATGGTATCATGAGATCCATTCATTATTATGTGTAAAATATATTGGCTGTCTAAGTTCAATCATACATAATCTTTCTCTAATGCAGCGTACAAAGTGTGCTAATAAAGTGTCCTTTAAATTCGTTGTTACTAACAAAATTTCTCATTCTTTTTATCCGCTATCGCGTTTTTTGTTGCTTCTCATCCTTAACACAAGTGCGGTAAGCATTACAGTGATTAAGTAGTATGCGCTTCTACAAAATATCCTGTTTGAGGATATATGACACTCTTAAAACTTTTCAACGCAACACTAGTGCTTTTCAGTTAAATAAAGAAAAACAAAAAGACAAAACAGCATTGTTGCGGCGGCTTGGTCAATGGCTACTATGACTCTCTTTATTTCAATGTTTTACTTCTTTTGTGTACCCTCCTCCTTTTCCTCCTCGAAGTGCTCTCAAATGAAGACAGTCGACGAAAAAAAAAATAACTATTAAAATTGTTTTATGTCCTTAGAGGTTGTCTATTATTTTAAAAACAATTATAAAAGATTTTAAACAAAATTACTAAAACAACTACAACTACTGCTGTTGCAAAGTCACCATATTTCATTTGGGGGTACAACAAGCTGGCACATACACTGCATGCACAGGCATGCTTATCAAATTGGATGGCATACATACAATTGTTAACCATCTTTTGTTACATGCAAACCAGATGTTGTAGATCCTTTTATTTGAAATAAAATTTATTTTCACACCAGAGGTTTATTTTTTTTTTCCAGTACTCGTAGTTGGGACAAAGGACATCAGAACTTTTAAATAGTCTTCAGCCAACTCCACACATTAGCTGCTGCAGTTTTTTCCAATGGCCATTATTTTTCTGTCTGTAGTCTTTATTTCTGTCTTGTAAACTAAATAATAAGTTTTTTTTTTTAAATTTTTCAAAACATGCTACAAGATGCTGCTGCCTGCTACTTCTGTTGCTATTAGTTTGTCTTTACCAGCATCCAGATTGCACTTTTATGGGGTTCATATTTTGTTACAAAATTAGTATGTGTTCTTTTGAAATTCTATGTTTTAGTTTTGCGTGTTTCTTAATGTTTTCTAAATGTATCTAAAGTTCTCCAGAGTGCTGTTTTGGAGTTCCATTTTAGGCTAAACTGGGAATATGGTGGTAGTTGGAGTTTGAAAAAAAAAACAGTAGAGAGCAAAATACAGGGGCTATGCAAATTAATAACTAATTTAGGGAAGGTACATTTTAAAATCATCAAAAAATTGGTTTGACAATAAAATAGAGTCCGTACTTGCATTTGGAAAAATTTTAAATGTTAGAATATTATATTATTTATATTATTGTACACCGATTTATTTCTTAAAAACCATTTTTCAGTATCACAAGTCACAAGAAACGTAAAAAGTACTAATTAAACTCATTTTAGGTCTTGGCCACCAAAAGTTTAGGAAATGTTCGAGCTCAGACTAGAATTTAGCACCTAGGGACATATCACAGGACTTGCTTTGTGTCAATTTCATACGAATTTAGACACACTTAAGAAAGTACCTTCCAAAATGGGCTGCCGTTAAAACAAAGTACTTTTTCAGCAGAAACAAACATCTTCCAAAAAATAAACTTTTTAAAAAAAATACTTAACAAAATGCTCTTACAAAAAGGTTGCTTTTAAAAACGAACATTTAAAATAAAGTATATTCTAGACAAAGTACACATTATTAAAAGTACTCCTTGAAAAAGTATCTTTTAAAAATAGGGCTATTAAAAAAATATATTTTTAAAATAAGTACCTTTTTTAAAAGTTCCTGTTGAAAAAGTGCCTTTTGAAAAAGTGCCTTTTGAAAAAGTACCTTTTGAAAAAGTACCTTTTGAAAAAGTACCTTTTGAAAAAGTACCTTTTGAAAAAGTACCTTTTGAAAAAGTGCATTTTGAAAAAGTGCCTTTTGAAAAAGTTCTTTTTAAAAATATATCTTTTGAAAACGTACTTTTTAAAGAATTACGTTTAAAAAAATTGTTTTAAAAAAAGTATCTTTTAAACAAGAAAAGTACGTTTTAAACGAGTACTTTTTATAAAAGTACTTCTTAAAAAAGGACTTTTTTAAGAAGTACGTCTTAAAAACTTGCTTTTAAGAAAAATAACATACTTCTTTGAATTAATCAGTCAAATTGAAAAAATCTCAAAAAAAAAGCGCCAAAACGGAAAAACCTGCAAAGAAAATTTAAACAAATAATGGGAAAAAGACCTGAAAGCATTTTCAATGTTCAAAGATTTTTCACAAACAACAAAAAAAAGCTCAAAAACCAAACACTTAAACGATTAAAGTCGTTAAAATGAGAAATTCGAAGGACAAATAACTGAAGCAGAAAATATCAGGGGGGGAAAAAAGGAATAAAATCAAAATGGGTAACTCCCGCTAAGGCGAAATGAGTCGTAAAACTTTAAAAAATTTTAAAACAAACTAAAATTTTTACAACGGAAAAATTTGACTGAAACTTAAAAGAAATTTCCAACACTTTTGAAAAAAAAAGAAACACTAAAAACAGAAAAAATTCCAAACAAAAAATCATTCGTTAAATCGGAAAAAGTTGTTTAGTTTATTTTGGGATAGAATACATTAAGACTCTGCTACTATTTTATACTCAACTGTATTCTCATTATAATCAACTTCATTAAAATGTAATTTTGGTGAGTGACTTTCTTTTTTTTGCTACTCTAAAGCCAAAAATCTGCATCAATCTCTTCTTATGGTTAAATGTGTAAGTAATTTTCCTTAAAAACTAAGGTAGAGTGTGGCAAACTAACTTAAAGATTCATGAAATTACTTACACTGCTGCCTAAACTTAAAGATTTAGCCAAAACTAAAAATAACTAAAATTAACTTTCTTTCAAAGACTAAAGTAAAGTTCAAATTAAAATTATACTCATAAACCCTAGAGAATTTTTAACGAAAATTAATGTTATTTAACTGAAAATGTAGAATGCACAGAAAAACATCTTTATTAAATTAAGTGAAATCTGCTTTGCTAGTTGCATTTTTTTCTTCTATCTCGTTAAACCAGTTTTAAATTACATTTAATTAAAAAGTTAAAGGGAAATCAATTTTTCAAGAATATGTGCATATGAAAAATATTTGGAGGGAGAGAAATGGTTTCAATTGCCAATCAACTCAAGTGTTAAATTGTCATTGAATGAAAAAAAGGAGTGAAAATCCAACAATAACAACACTAAATATTTTTTAAGTAACCTAATAAATAAAATATACACTGACACTTTCTCTTTGCTATTTTTAGTAGTTTGTTAGAGAAAGAGAACGGGTTATAGGGATCCTGAGATTTTAGCAGGGTTGGATTTTCTCTATCTACATATAAAAATGGGATTTAAAAATACATATGTAACATACATATTTACTAATACTTATGCGCATATTTAATAATTAAAAGATGTTTAAAGTTTTTGCTAGTTTTAAAAAATGATTTTAATTATTGTAAAAAATTACTAATTTAGTACTGATGCGTACTGGACTGAAGAGAATAATCATGTTGTAGTAGTGAGGTGGTTGGAATGTCTCTCTACTAAACCGAAGTTCTAGGTTCAAGTCCCGAAAGACGTGAGTTTAATAAAAATGTTTTCAACAATTCTCATTCCATATAATACATTGTACGTGTGCTGACTCCTCCTCGAGTAGCTTTATTGTACCAGATAGACAGTTCAGAAGAAGGGTGAAACACGGAAAATAGAAGTGCTTAGCAAGATCAACAACCACTTGGCAAAGAACTGAACCACTACACAATTGCATGAAAACATTGTTCATTGTTCATGGGCAGATGGCACCCACGATGAAATTTTTACTAATTTTTAACACTAAATCAGTTTTTAGTAAACATTTTCTTATAATTGCGAAAAATTTCCTGTGACGAAATTTTTAGAAATTGAAAAAAAAAAGAATTTCTGTAAAAAACGGCATTGGTGCTTAAATTAAGTAAAAATTGCCATTTTTTTTGGAGTATTTTGTAAAGGGTGTCCGATATTGAGGTATCGTTTTAATTTCGCTGCCATTTTTTTCTCCTTGTAATTTTTATTCTGAAATTTTATTTTCAGATTCAAAATACATTTTTGGATGAGCTTTAAAATTTTTCAAACGTAAAGGATAAAACATCTACTGATGAGTTGGTATGGCTACCAACGAAATATATATTTAGATATTGCTAACCCGCAACAAGTAAATAAAATTTAAAACATAAATACTTGAGTACATGCTCAAATAAATGTAAAATTTATTTCTTTATTTTATTTATTTTTTATAAACAAGGAAACAATATTCACCCTTATCGGGAATAACAAAAAGCAAACATTTTGTTCACGTGGAATATTTCTCTTAAACAAAATTTGTGAAAAAATGAAACACATTTCACGTAAACTTTTACATCCGATAAGGGTGAATATATAATATATATAATGCCCATAAATATTGATGATTTGACTTTAAACGCTCTGAAAATATCGCTAACAAATATATGTGAAATTTAAATATTTGAGAAAAATATGTTCGCCAAAAAATATATGTATAAATTTGCCATCTCTGAAGATTTATTTGGTTTGTCTGTGTGCCTGTGCTTCTGCACATTGAACCTCTTAAAACTTAAAAATGAATTTAATGTTCATTTTGCTAATTACTTACTTACTCTCTGTATATATGTATATGCACATATATTTTATAAAAAAAACCGATGCCGTTTTGAAGGGTTATAATGGTATTTTACTATATACTCGTACAAACATACATACATGTACATAGATTATATATTTCCATATACTTGTAGTGCAAGCACAAAAATAAAATACATTTATAAATATATTTATATGTATGTAGATGTGGCAAGAACATTTTCATTTCCTTTATGAAGTGTTTTCTTCTCGTACACTTAAGTTTTCAATTGCTTTTAGCTGCTACTTGACTGCTAATGTTCGAATACTTTTTATAATAAAAATAATCTCACACTCATTTGGTATCCTTTTGCCACTATAAATGTAGCATGCTATACTTTGCTGCAATATTCGTAGGTGCTATACTGTGTTGCAGATTAAGAAAAATATTCGTATTTACGGATTTTAAATGAAATAAATTCTTTAAAGTGCCTTAAGTTGCGTCTATACATGTTATGGGTAGCAGTGATTAGTTTTGTTTTTGACAGGAAGTATGTATTTCTTCGGTTTGCTATTTTAAGGTTTCTTTGTGTTTCTTTGCGTTTGTTTTTATTTTGTTAAATTTTTAACAAATTAATTTTTAATTTGCAGATCTTCTTCAAAAATTTCCTAGGACAAAAATTTTTTTTGCTGTGCTGACTTTGTCCAACAAAAAAGCGGTAGTTTTAAGAAAAAGTATCCCTACATGCATTAATATATGCGAGTATCTTCAATAATATAGCATGCGATTGAAAACAAATAATATTATACTCCACTGTACCCACAGTGCCTACTACGTCTGTCAGAGAGTTACATTTCAATAAGTTTACTTCACTCTCATCCTTTAAACATTTTTTTATTCCCTATTAATGATGCTTAGAAATAGAAAAAAAAAATCATGCAGTTTGTTGCAATTCATTTATTGTTTTTTATGTTTGTTATATGCTGAAAGTACAAACATCGGCATAAATATTCATATATGTACTCGTATGAACATACATATGCACACTATATATAGATAGATTTCAATGTTGCAAATTGATTAGAAAATGTTTACTATGCACTTCAATATTTACTCTCAGCTTAGGGTTTAAATATAATGCTTGAGGATGATGATGATGTTGAAGTCGATAGAGTGATATTAACATTTTATATATTACTAATGATAATATTGCTTTAAAAATTTAAATTTATTAACGTGACTTAAGGAAGTTTAACGGCCGTATTCATAAAAATTTATTTCAGATTTATTGGCGGTTTATCAGCCAAAATTGTTAAAGTTGTATTCATAAACGAAAAAATTTTATTAAACCTTTAGTAAACCATCACTAAAGTCAAAAAATTTATTGTTGGATTTGCCCTTCTTTAAACCAAAAATAAAGTGACATTTTGCATTATATTCAAGTAAATATAAAATATGGTGACATACATACATATATGTATGTATATAAGTGTGTAGATATGTAGCATGTATTAATAATATTTACCATGTTTTCCATTTCATTTTCTGAAAGTTCTTGTTTCTTATTAGTTGCATCCATTTTAATTACACAAATTATAAATACATATGTACGTTTACTTGAAGCACAAATCAAAGAAATAAAATAAAATTCTGACGAATTATAGCAGTGATGTAAATTAAAGGTAAACAAACTCATTATTCGGTTACCTTTGCTACCGTATATCACAAAAATTGATAAATGGTAACAGTTTCCTTATTGATTTTCATTTAAAATTGTTCGCAAACTCATTTTTTAAGTTTCTTATTTTGCAAACATATATTTTTCATTAAATTTTTTAAATAATTTATAGAAAACCTGATATCTACTTGATTATCGGGTTTAGCAAACAGTGGTTTAAAGCATCACTAAGAACTAAATGACAACCACATAAAAAGAGAGTTGCCATACATTCACATAAAGTCGCTACAATCGTTCAACAGCTATAAAACTGATATTGTTCCTTTATGAATACCAATTTTTATTAATCATTAATAAAACGAAAAGTCTACGATAGCTATTGTACTCTATAAACCTACAATAATATTTTTTTATGAATACGGCCATAAATATTTAAATTTTTTTAAATTATAACATAATCTCATAAATTTGTTTATCAAGTACGTTCGATACGTATAAGTTACATTTTAAGAAAAGTTATTAAATATCACTCATACGTACAGAGTAAATGGCACTAGAGCAGCAAAGACAGACATAAAGATGAATGTAGATATGTATGTATGTAGTAGTGATGATACGAATATCAATCTTTAGTATTCGCGAATACTAATATGAATACGAATATTTGAAACAATATTCGCCGAATACGAATATTGTTTTTAAGGTTTAGAGCCAGATACTATTTCAAATATAATTGAAAAAAAAAATGTCACTCTACTTTAGGTATTTATAATTATTATGACAGGGGCGTTTGAAATTGTGTTACATCATCGACGCGTCCCAAATGACCCGGTCATCGGCCATTAAAGTTGTTTATTAGCTGTAGAATCATATATTATAGTGTCCAAACAGCAGCTCTGGTACCAGATCATTGCTGGACCTGCAGTGATCGATCATAGCTCTTATCTATTGTAAAGCGTTTTCGAATATGGATGATCTGTCACTTGTTTTCATTGTATTCAGTAGTGTTTACAATTTCATCATGGAGAGGTATACGCAAGAACAACGTTTACAAATTATTCAGTGTTATTATCAAAATTATCGTTCTCCAATTGCAACTTTTCGTTCGCTTTTTGCCATTTTATGGTCGTAATAATCGTCCAAGTGTGCTCGCTATTCGTCGAATTGTTGAAAATTTTGAGCTTACATTTTTTTACATAATTTTCAAGTGCCAATAAGACAAAGAACCGCTCGAAGTAATGCAAATATTACTGCCGTTCAGGAAAGTAATTCTGAAGACCACAATTTGTCGATTCCAAGACGTTCTCAACACTTGGGACTGTCTCAAACCACAACCTGGCGGATTTTGAGAAAAGATTTGGGTCTGCAACCGTATAAAATTGTTCTCACTCAAGAACTGAAGCCATTGGACCGCCGTAAACGTCGTGAATTTGCTGATTTTGCCACATACTGATATCCTTTAAATCTACAAAAAAAAAAAAAAAAAAAAAATATTTAAAGAGCACCATTGAGAAATGCCTATTTCCTGTTTCTAATTTCCATGAACTTTAGTTTGTTTAGAATTTTTCAATATAAAATTTAAATGTAGACTTCTAGTTTTAATTTTATGTTTTTATTTAAATTGACTAAAATTTTGCTCATTGCTGGTATGTAAGTATGTGTATAAATATTACCACCTTCTCAATTGTTTGTGCATTTGTTATATATTTAGTTTGGTTTTTGTTCTAACTTATTTATTATTTTGTTTGTTTGTTTCAGTCCATGATTAAAAACCACTAAAAAAAAACCTGTATGCAGTACAACCAACCCTTCTATTTACTTCCATTATATTCTGTGACAGTGACACTTTATTTGCGTGACATTAGAATATATCTGTGGTCTAAAAGTTGTGGGAATTTAATTTTTTTCCCATTTTATGTGTATGTGTGTGTATGAGGCAATATCGACGTACATTTTCTTTTTTTTCTATGAAGGTGGTGTTGGGTAACAAACAACAAATAAAAAATAAGTGAGAACTGTGATTGGCCTAGACGATTTTCGAAAGCATCTAAGTTATATATATATACGATGTTCTGTTAAAGACGATTTTATAGAATTAAGGAAGTATTTAAAATTTCGTATTTTAGAATCTAATGAAAATGCTAAGAATTTCGACAAAATATTTTGAAGTTTTGGCTCTTTTGCAATGTAATCAGTTTGAGTCGAAGTCAGTTTATTGGAAAATAGACAAAGATTCAGTTTTATTTTTTAATCTAAAAGACACTATAATTTTAATGTCGATCACATATAGAAGAAAGCGCAATTTCCTGCAAAATCTCGGAGATATAGTGGCGTTAAGCCGTTTTAGATATACATATCTGCTCAGCTACACAAAAAAAAAAAAAATTACCTTAAAATTTCATTAAAAATAATTTAAAAAAATGTCCTAAAGTGAATACAAAATTTTATTAAAATTTACAACCATTTCACAGAGTTCAATTCCGAACGAAATTGCTTTAAATTCCGAAAGTTGAGTCTTTAGCAAACGAAAAACTAAAGTTTCAGTTTGTAATCAAATCACTGTTAAAATTCAAAGTCGAACTGACAATGATTTTTCCTACGAATTTAATTTTTAGTAAGCAATAAAAACAGGCATACTTTTAGGAGCTAGAGTAATTAATAAGATTTGCATGTTATTAAAAAAGCTTATTATGAGCTTACCAAGCGCTTGTGGGTACCTATAAATAACATAATCACTGTAAAATCGAAATACAAAATAAACGCAATCTGAAGACTATAAATCAAAAGCGATCCGAATACAATTACGTAATTGAAACCATTCTGTTCGGAATGTGTGACTTGATCGTTAGAAAATTATATTTGAATCAAATAAAACTTCCTTATTTAAATCAAAAGCAAATAGTTCATGGCTTCAAAAATAGTTAAAAATTATACTAAAAAAAAAAAAAAATCTTACTTTCAAGGATATGTTCATTTAAGCTGAGAGCGCATTTTCTAAAAGTAAGAATTTTAAGGGCATTTTGTCATGCAAATAAAATTATTGGATTTTAGCTTTCAAAACATAATTTATGAAATGATTTAAGTGCTGTTTCCACAATACAGACAAGCGATTTTTATAGAAATTTTGTATGGGAATCACTAAATTGTTTGAATGTATTATAGAAACCACACTTTATTCGGGAATCGTTATTAAAATTTTGAGAAAAACTGGTTTTAAGATCAAATTTTCTTTTTTAATTTCAATTATTTTTCATTAATTAACGATTTTTTTTAGAAAATCATCTTCTTCGATGAGGCTCACTTTCATCTGAGTGGCGCGGTAAAAAAACAAAACTGTCGATTCTGGTGCGAAGAAAATCCACAAATTATTCATGAAAAGCCATTGCATTTGGTATGGTTAACACCGTTACTGTCAATGGAGAGCGGTATAGATCGATGATAACCAACTCTTTATGGCTGAAATTGGAAGAAGATGATATTGAAAACATTTGGTTCCAACAAGACGGGCCTACGTGCCACACAGCAAATGCAACAATTGAATTATTGCGAGAAAAGTTTGGCGATTCGATTATTTCAAGAAATTGTGATATTGAATGGCCTCCAAGAAGTTGTGATTTGACAGCATTAGACTATTTCTTGTGAAGTTAGTTGAAGTCATTGGTCTTTCGAAATAAACCGGACTCTCTTCAAGCTTTACAAGTCAATATTGAACGTGCCATTCATGACATACGACTTGATTTAGTGGAAAAAGTTCTCGAAAATTGGGTTCATCGAATTCGTTCCTGCAGAAGAAGCCGTGGATGCCATTTGAATGACGTTTTATTTAGAACTTAACTGTATCGATTGTAATTCATATTAAATAAAAAACTTTTGAATTTCCTTAACAATAAGTGTGTTTTTTTTAAAGAAATCATAGAACTTTTATTGGAAAACCTTGTATTAATGGTTCGGAAATTCACTACTTCGCTGTTCTATTGTTTAATTGAGCTTTTTATTGTTTCTTTCATGCCTTTTGTATTTCTTTTTTGTATTAACAATAATGATTTTCAAAGACAATATTTTTGAACTGATAGATATATCTATATATATCTATCTATATATATATATATATATATATATATATATATATAGATAATTTAAAAAAAAGAAATTTATTTTTAAAAAGAACTTTTGTTCCATATTCATAAAAACTTAAAATGCATTTGAAAGATTGTGATTAGCAGCATTTATTTTCTTCCGTAATTAAATGGATGAGATGATGTAGCGGCCTCAAAATCAGTGCTGATCGAATAATATGTGCTTATTGAATAATATTGAAAATTTTTCAGATTTTAACCTTAAAGAATTCCATTTTCAAATTTTGGGTTCTCAAAAAGCTTTTTTTAAGGGATTTCACATCCAATCCAATTTCAGAAAATTTGACTTAGACCAACTAAATAATGATTTGCATGAAATACAGCTTGTGGCGCAATTTAAAACCTTTCATGGGTTTCACAAACGCATTAACAAAATTAATGTGCCTAACGATTTCATCATGGCGGTGGATACTAAAAAAAAAAAAAAAAGAAAAAACCAACTTTTGAAAAACTAAACTTATTTATTACTGACACTATCTCAATTGCCTTATGCAATGTTTTGAAAATACATATATAAGTATGTAAAATTGCAAGAGAAGTATGTAAATGTCCTTAAAATAAACCAACAACAATAGAAAAATAAATATGTGTAAAAGGAAATTGTAGACAAAACTGCCTGGAAAGCCAACAAAAACTACGCAAAACACACACACACACACATATACACTTGAAATGTGTAATAAAATTCGAAATTATCCCAAAAGGGGTTGGTCAAATAAACTTGCCGGCCAAAACAAGAAGGGTCAGAGTTAGTTTGATTGTGGCTTTAAAATACAATTTATTTTATGGTTAAACAAAACAATCAATTTAAACAACCTTCTTCTCTACCATAACAAAAAAAAGAGACATATTTTTCTTCATAACAAAAAAAAATTTTACAATCAAATCTCCAATTTAAAATGTCAAAGTTAAAATTTCCTTTAGCAAATTAATATACATATAAATAAATACAATTTATTTTAAATGTATGGTTAACCTAATGGTTTCAATTTAACTTGTTTTTCTTTTGAATCTCCCTCTCCTTGTAATTATTTAATATGTCTCCAACTAGGCGTAAAATCATTTAAAAGGATATTAAAAATAATTTTAATGTCTGCTTAGCAATTAAATGCCAACAACCATTTAAAGCTTGAAAAACCAACAATCATCAGGTAATTGCTAGAAAATTTACTGCTGCAACAAATGATAATTGCTAACAGAAAATAAAACAGCCAACACAGTCTCAACACCAACTTGAACAACAACAAAAATTTTCCTAAGTGCGATTATTTTCTAAAAGGAAATGATAGCAACAAAAATAACTTGAAAGTGCCAATTACTTTAGAAATCACATTCATACTGAATGATAATAAAAGAACGAAATAAATAAAATTGGAAGATATAGAGGAAAAAAAATAGTGCGAGTAGTAATAATATCAAGTTGCCTAAGAAGTCTTAGGAGGAAGCACAAAAAAAAAATCAAAAACGGAAAGATATTATTTCAGGTTTTTAATTTTAATGATGCACTAAAAATTTAAAGTTGTCTACAGTGGTGTTAGAACGACATTGCAAAGCAAAGATGATAATGAAAACGGAAAACTGAAAAAAAGTGAAAACTTAGCAAAGCTTAATTTATGGCATTCGGTATAAGCTTAAATAAAACCACCTTTAAGCTGAAAGCTTTTCTTTTTGTAATGAAAAAGCATTTATCGAAAAATATTTTTAATAAAGGAAAATTTTTATTTTAAATTTTAAAGTTTTTTGTAAAAAGCTTTGCTTAAGAAAAATTTTTTTCTTATAACAATTTCCTTAAAAACTTTTTTAAGTAAAGAAAACTTGTACCTTCATTTAATATTAATAGCTTTTTGATAAGCTTTGTGAAAGCTTTTATTAAAAGTCTTTTGGTATGTTAAAAATTAAAAAAAAAATTTTTACGTGATGTTTTCTTTTGCAAAAGCATTTTTAAAGCCAATCACGCTAGTTATTTAATAGCTTATTCGAAAAATATTTCTTAAGTTTTTATGCGAACGAAGTAGGGTTGGGCAAAAGAGATAGACTTCTCTGAATAGTTTTAATTGATAACAATAATAAATAACTGAAATTTTAATTTGATTTCAATATAAATAGATAATACTGAAAATAATTATGTTTCATTTGAAGAAACATGCGGTAGGAAGGAACCATCTTAAGATGAGCTTGGTTTTCTTTAACACTCTAAAGAATAAAAGTTTTTGTGAAACACTTTTAATCAAAACTTTTTTGAATGCCTTTGATTTGAAATTTGGGAAAAAAAAACTTTTGTAAACTGTTTTATTAAACATTGCGTTTTGTAGAACCCAAAAAATAGATAAATTAATTTTGAGGTTCCTTAAAAGAGCTTTCATTCAGAACTTTAACTTCACTTTTACTTTACTTTAAAGTTTTTAATTATATTAAAAATTAAAGCTTAATTTAAAGATATGTAAAATTGTAGCGAAATGTGTACATATTTTATATTTTAAAGAAGTCGTGAAATATTTTTTTTGTAAAAGCTTAAAAGTTTTTTATATTTAAGGCTTAGTATGCATATACATATATATGTTTTTTGTAAAAATCTTTACTTTTAAATATCTTTTAAATTTATCCTGAAAATAGTTTCTTGAAAGTTGGGCTTAAAAAATATATTTTTTAATTAAAAGCTCTTTTAAATACATCCTAAAATAATATTATTTTTAGACTTTTAATAAGACTATTTAGAAAGTATTTGGTTTTCATTCTATAAAAAGCTTTAAGGGAATGAAATTTCAATATTTAATAAATACCCAATATCATGTCTGTTTAATTTTCTCGGAATGAAAGTTTTCATTGAAGATAAAATTTATTTATGGAGGTTTTTTATATAAAGCTTTTAATTGAAAACTTTCACTTATTTGAAACATTATTAAATATTTTTACTTGTGATATAAACTTTTACTTGTTATATGATTAAAAATTTTTGGAAAAAGAGTTTTTTTAGCTAAAAGCTTCATAAAAGCTTTTAGTGGATAATTTATTTGAATGCATTTTTAGGTATTAAGAAAGATATACATATACGATGACATACATATGGTGACTTTGATCTAAGTTGAAAAAAACATAATTAAAAAAATTTGTGCATATGTATGTGTGTATATAAACAAGTTTGAGGATGTATGCTTTATATATGTAGAAGCCGTGAAATAATTCATTAGTACTAAATAATAATATATGCACAAACATACATTATTTTCTTTAAGCGTACGAAATTTAAATATTTACATGCGAAAGCTTTGTTTAATTAAAAAAGCTGTAAAATTCACAACTTTAGGCTATGTTAGGGCATGGCAGCTTGCTTTAATTATAGAAAAATATTTCGTTAAAATTATCTTTTTAACTTGCTGCAGAATAAAATATATTTTTTAAATCTGGACTCAAAAACAACTTAATTTTTCATTCAAGAAATCATTTTTTAAGTTTTGGATTAAAAGCATTTAATTCTAAAAATCTACAAATGCTAATAAAGATTTTTATATTCTGTACATATACAGCGAAATTGCATAAACATTTTTGTGTTTATTTTTCTCTTTCTTAAGCACTGTTCTTTTTTTACCTTAAATGCCATTTACATCACATACATACATATTTAGAGAAAAACCTCCTATAAAACTTTGAAGATTCTTTTCTTTTTTTTTTACATAGAAAAGTAAAATTTGTCTCTTTTACAAAGATTGTTTATAAAAAATTTCCTTATTTTTAAGCTTTCTTGTTTTTTTTTTTGTTGTTAAAATGTAAGAAAAGAAAACACTTAACCAACAAAAATGGGCTTTTTAGAGAATGAAAAAATTTAACAGGAACTTAAAAGGACATTTCCTTTTATTGCTATAGAAATATACAAAGATATTTTCAGCAAAAAAAAAAATATGTAAGTAAAAGATTGCAATTTGTTGGCAACATAAAAAAAAAATTAAAAAGCAAATTTAAGCAAGAAAATATTCACACATACTCCCACATACATAAAAAGATGGCTTTTGAAAATGTCTTTATAAAATGAAGGTGTGATGGCCCTACTGAAAATTGCCCACACAAAAATAGTTAAAGCAAATTGCTTTTACTAAATGCATCATTGAATTTATAACATCAACCAAAGTGCCATCAACATCACCAACATCGTCATCATCATAATCATTATCATTCATATAGTACACAGATTGCTCTAAAAGATATAAAGCGTAAAAAAGAAAAAAGGAGGGAGACCTCAGCAGGTCATAATCATTTGCCAAGTTTTCTTAAATGTATGTAGCATTTGTATTTCTCTATTGTATTGTGTCAAAGCCACTTCAATTAACAGACTTTCACCCGAAAAAAAGCAAAATAAAATAAACATTTCCGATGGTTCTTAATTTTTTCTTTATGTGTGTGTTTTTATGTATGTATGTATGTGACAGCCATATCCTTTAGTTGACTTAAAATTTTTTCTTTTTCAATTCAAAAGTTTTTAAAAATAGCACTTTTGTCAAAAGAAACACATTATTTTCCAAAAAATATTTGTGTTATTTTTTCTTATTCACCTCTATAAAATCATTTGCACTTGTTTTGTTGTTGCTGGTTTTCTTTGTGTTGATTTTAACAATGTAGCCGAACAACTTGTATGGACAAGAGGACTTCCGTTTCCGGTTTTCTAGTTTGTGTGAGACTTTTTCGCTATTAAACGAAAGAAAATTGATTCAGGTTAAATTATCCTGTACAACAAGGATATTCATAAGTATGGGCCTATATTGTATTGGATACTGTAGGATCAGCTATAAGAAGGATGAGAAAAGGAAAATAACTCATCCGAAATTTAAATCAAACGCTTTTATACGAACAGGAATTGGAAGAGCAAAACGAAGTAGTGTAAAGGAATAAAGTCGAACATATTAGATTTGAGAAGTGTATAGAGAAGACAAAAAAGAGATATTTTACTAGACCAGAATGTATTAGAACAGATTAGAGTAGATAAAACTAGGCTAGACTAGACTAATTCCGACTAGGGTCACAATGATTGAATTAGATAAGAGCAGTTCACTCTAATTGTAGAGTAGGATGGAGTACACGTAAAGTAGAGCGGAATGCAGTAGAGTATTTTTGAGAGAGTTGTTTAGAATAGAGTAGAATAGAATAGTGGACTGGAGTAAACTCAGTTAGGCCAGAGAAGGGTATAGTAGACTATATAAGAGTAGAGTACATTACTCCAGAGTAGAGTAAATAGAGAAGATCGTACGTGATATGGATATGGCACGACTGAGAATTTTAATTTTTTTTTTCTTAAAATATTCCCCGCAGCCGTCACGGAGACGTTCTGTCAAGGGAAAGATGTTGGAATTAGGAAATGTTTCGACATGTGGCCGATTATCCTTTTAAGCAGGAATACAAATTAAATTTTTTTTAAAGGTAAAGAGCTTCTTCCCCTACCTGCTCTTAGTGAGGGCCAGAGGGTCTTTTATATCTTATAATACAATAGTAATTATGGGCTACTTAAGGGTCGTCTTCTTAAATCTCTTAACGTTAACAATCCTCTCATAATATCACTTAAGCAGACTTAGAGATTGAATGCATGTTAGTATATACTTTGACTTCAACACATTAAGATCTTTAATAGGGGCCGAACTATTAACAAAAATTACAGCAATACTGCTCCCACAGATTAGTTTTACAGAAATTTCGCTTGTGGCATACATTAATATCAGCCTAGACGACGGTTACTATTGGTTACTCTAAATGAGATCAATAGTTGACGATCTTTAGAGAATATTTCTAGACCAGAGCCACTACTTCGAATTACCAAGTTTTTCTTCCATTGGCCGCTATTCGCGATCTCAATAGTTTATGGCAAAACTGATATATTTAACGTTTGCCTTCCAAGGACTTGCCTCTTTTTACTTCGAAAAATAGTGTCAAGTTCAGCATAGCCAAGCTATAAGTTGTTTGCCTCGCTGAGTCTCGGTGCTGATCTGGTAAGTTTTTTACTTGATTTAACCATCAGTTGGAGTTAAGTTAAATAGTACGAGTATCTCTAGAATTTCGTAAGAAGTTCACATGTTTTGACCAGTAACTGCAAAATCTGATATCGTAAAAATCTTGCCCAGTGTAAGGAGAGAACACTATACTCCATCTACCTTTGCCAGATAAGCGAATGACTCTGTTCCTTCCGTGTCTCGTAAATTAAAGAAGAATTTTTGGCATGCATTTAAAGCACTCAAAGCTTTATTCATTGAGTTCTTCGTATTACTCAGCCTGGAGTTCAAAGATTACAGCCAGGTATTTGTTAGTACTAAAGACTGTTGGAGTATTTGCACTCAATCGTGGTACTCTGAATTCCGGTATATTGTATAGTTTGGTTAATAGTATTATTTCAGTTTTTGTAAAAATGGAGTTAAAATTTTTATTTACTTTAAGGAGAATTTTATTTACGACAAGGGTTCAATAAATGTAGAGATATAACTTGTGGTTTGCCTCCTGCCCCAGCCTCGTTCCCTGCATTTGGACGTGGGAAATCATGGATCACGCCGTTTTCGCAAGAGAAACTGATTATCACCGATATCTATATTCAGTGTTGATACCGAAACATTTTCGTTCATGATCACTTTGCAAACGATTTCCGCTGCACTAAAGCTTTCTAGAGTGAGAAGTCGTGTTACGTATATATCAAGCAGTCTCTCCAATGTTCCCGATCTTTCCACTCACTACGAATATAATTAGTTTCTAGCTATGCCTTGAAATCATCTTTATTGAAGAATATACTGACACTAAAAAATAGACAGCCAGGTCAGAAAAGCTTAGGAAAGCTTACACTTCACTCTACTTTCGTCGACAATAAAATGGTGTCTATACCTTTGTTTTCCTCACATTTACAATCCAGGATGATAGTTTTCGTGAGAAGATCTAAAGCGTCCTCTCTTGCTGCTCTCAGTAAAGTTTTCCTACGTCTTTATGCGTTTTAACAGGAGAGAGGCAAACATCAGGAACGTTTCATTAACCGTGGACTTTAAGATTTAGGAAGCTGCGTACAGAATTTTGAAGATTATTCGAATGGTCAAGCCAAGATGACTTATAAACATTAAAATCACCAGCAAACACAATTTAACTGTTCGGATCTGCTCTTAAGGATATTCTAAACTAAATCGGAAAGGGAATCGAAGTTGGATAAGGTTTTATTCCTTGCCGCGTTTGGACTTGTGTAAAGAAACCCGAAATGCAAATAGTGTATGCCGATTTTGAATTTAATTTAAAATCATGATCAGACATGCCTAATAGTTGCTGGCAATTTTACACTTCAACTTCATTACGTGTGTACATTGCAAGAGCCCTGTGTAGACTAAAAAGTTTCAGAAAAAAATTAACAATAATTTTGTTAAAGCTCTTGTTCAATTCATCCTGTAAGCTTTCTATTAATTTTTTTCCAACACAAAACTCAATTTATTTTTTTTTCTTTTATTAATAAACATCTAGGTATTAAAAATAAAAAGAACACATTACAAGTTAATACCTGAACATGCAACTTTTCACTCTATTTCACTTTGTTGTGTTTAGTAGTTTGGTTCGGTATTATTTCAACCATAATACGATGCTATTACACTAAAAATTTACAATCTATTCCAGGATATATGAGATACAGGAGTGTATGTATGCTAATCACTTAAGACAACAAAAGCCAATCAAAATGTAAATGAGTACAATATAATTGTCACTGGAATATGTGTGCGCGTTACATTGCATTTGTATGCAATTGTAGAGATGCGGATTTATTGCGCTGTATGTGTGTGTGTGTGTGTGTGATATTCGTTTACTAAATTTTAAAATCTCCTTGACATTTCTCCGATAATATTATTTGAAATATAAACGGGAATGAATCAACAATGCACAACTGTATTTTTAATAGGGTATTTCCAAAGGAGAAGTTATTCAACGAATACTTTTTCTTGGATTATTCATATTTTATTTGTTCTAAAAGTCCTTAAATTAAAATAAAACAATCTATCATACAGTCTTAAGTTACTCTGTTGCACTATTGAATGAAATGTGAGGGTATTACAACACAACAACAAAATTGTCCAAAAGATACTTTGTGGCTTTTTAAGCCTTATGGCACACAAAATACCTTCCACAAAGTCATCCAATTGCAGACAACCATACCAGATTATGTGCAACACTTCAAGCAACCAAATTAAGGAACAACTTTTTACGAGTGCCACTGCAAGCTTTTAGTCTACTGTTGCCGTTTTGCTGATTGCCTCTGCTTGACTGTGTGAGTGTGAGTATTTAGAAAAAGGATTATTTAAGGAGAGTGTATTTTTGGTCATCATACATATTTATTTTCTATGTTAAGCTGAGCCTTCGGGGCTGTTTAACTTTTTCAAACATAAACACTTAATTTTACATACTCGTTGGCAAAAGCTCTGATAGTGTAATAATTTTGTTGTCGCCAATACTTGTGCACACATCGTAGTTGCTTCTTGTTGCTGCTGCTAATGCTTTCATTTTGGATGCAAGCATATTTATGAACGGTAATTAGGGCTTTGAATTTCTCGGGATTTGTTTGTGCCCACGAATTGGGATTTTTTCAAGAATTATTTGAGAAAATTATTTGTTTTATTTTTTTATAAATGCAATTAAATAAAAATATTGTTTGTTCCAGTATAACGTGAAAACCGCTCAATGCGATTGGCTGAAATTTGATATAAAGATCTCTCCCATTAAAATATGGGATACTTTTGTTGGGGGGTAAAAGAGGACAAATTGTTAGTTTTGGTATTTTTTATTTTTGAACTGATATATTTTGTATTTTTTTTTTTTTATAAATTAACATATCTTCTGAGGGCTGTAATTAGAAAATAAGTGTTACTTTTGGTACTTTTGTAATTAAGGTACTTTTTTTACTTAACGTGTTTTTATACTTTTGGTACTTTTTCTCTTGAGAAATCCTCTTAATGAATTTGGATGAAATTCAGTAGACGGATAGCATGTGACACACATTAAAACAAAAGGTATTTCTAAGGGGTAAAAATTGGACAAATTGATAATATTGGTACTTTTTATTTTTGTACTAACATTTTTGAAATAAGAAAAAAAATGGTTCTGTTGGATTTTTATTTTTACTTCTTTTTTTTTCTTGTGGTACTTTTTTTTTAAATTTCTTAATGGATTTCGATGAAATTTAGGGAAAAATGAGTAGTTTTTGTATTTTTTATTTTCGTACTAATATTTTATATGTATATATTTTTTTATAAATTAACATACTTCGTGGGGGCTGAAAAAAACCGGTTACTAGTAGTACATTTTACTGATGGTACGTATTTTTTATTTTTGGTGCCTTTTTACTTTTGGTACATTTTCTCTTAAGAAATTCTCTTATTGAATTGGAAACAAATTTGGTAGACGAATAGCATGAGTCGCAGTTTAAAATACTGTGTACTTTTTAAGGGGTAAAAAGGGAACAAATTGTTAGTTGTAGTATTTTTTATTTTTATAATTAAATTATGAATTTTCAGTCGAACTGAGTAATGTTTAATCATAGAAATTTTAATTTGTCATGCGTAGTTTTCCTTAAATTTTTTTTTTATAAATTAAATTATTGCTTCTATTATTTTTTTTGGAAAGGAATATCTAGAAGCTTATAACAAAGAAAAATTAGACTGCGTGGAGGGTTGAACTGGCATCCTGGCATCGAGATTAACCACAAACAAATTTTAAAAATTAGTAAATTTTTTTGTCTAAATTTACAAGTTTTTTTTTCAATTGCATGATATGCATTATAATGAAGTTTATTTTGTCAGTGAAAAAGGCGTACACCCTTATCCAGCCAGAATAATGATTTCAAATGTAATAGACAGCTAAATTTATATCTAAATATTCTATTCTAAAGCTCAAGGTCCATCAAGACACAGATGTGTATTACTTTTAAAATTATTTAATTAATTATTTAAGTTGACTATTTTAGAATATTTGACTACTAGTAGAGATTTTTTCATATATCCAACGTAACACGCAATATTTTTAATTTGAATAAAACACGGGACGAAAAATCATAGAAAGTCTGAAGTGAAAAGTCGGCAAACGTCGTGGGATATCCCGTCAGAAAAACTCTATTTGTAATTGTTACTTGCAAAAGAGTTTTAATTGAATCATATTCGTTATATTGTCGCCGTTTACGTTATCCGAAGTTGAAAATAAATATTTTTTTTATAAAAAGGAATGTTAGTATAAAGAAGCAGTGAATGTGTTGATTATTAATTACCGTGGTTAAGAAAGAAATATGTGGGGAAAAAATTAAAATATTGTTAGTCCGAACAATGAACTTTTACAGTCAGAGCGTAGACATGGCTCAGTTCTAGTTGAGTCATAATCTAGTCATAATATATTTATAAAATAGTCTATAGACTATTGTTAGACTGAATTCGTAATCAATTCATAGTGTAGTCATTACCATAGTCTAGTTAAAGTCTAGTCATATTTTCACCATAGTCTAGCCATAGTCGAGTCATAGTTGTTTCATAGTCTAGTCATGTTCAAAGTTTTTTGTTATAGTGTAAAGGGGTAAAAAGGGAACAAATTATATTTCAGTCATTCTCAAAGTCTAGTCAAATTGTAGTCATATTTTCACCATAGTCTAGCAATAGTCGAGTCATAGTTGTTTCATAGTCTAGTCATGTTCAATGTTTTTTGTTATAGTCTAAAGGGGTAAAAAGGGAACAAATTATAGTTCAGTCATTCTCAAAGTCTAGTCAAATTGTAGTCATATTTTCACCATAGTCTAGCCATAGTCGAGTCATAGTTGTTTCATAGTGTCGTTATGTTCAAAGTTTTTTATTTATAGTCTATTTATACTTCAGTCATTGTCAAAGTCTAGTCAAATTCTAGTCATATTTTTACCATAGTCTAGCCATACTCGAGTCATAGTTGTTTCATAGTCTAGTCATGTTCAAAGGTTTTTGTTGTAGTCTAATTACAGTTCAGGCATTCTCAAAGTCGATTCATAGTCCTGCTATGTGAAAGTAAAAGTATAATTATATTTAAAGTCTTATCATAGTTTTTCTGAAGTGTAGTAATAGATTAGCCATTACCTAAACATTATAGTATACTCATAGTCAGGTCATAGTGTTATCATGTTCTAGTCAAAGTCTAGTTAAATTCTAGTTATAGTCTAGGCGTAAGTGTAGTCATAGTCTTTTCATAATATACTCATGGTCTTGTCATGATCTTACCATAGTTTAACCATGTACTCTACTCATAGTCTGGTCAAAGTCTTATAATAGTCTACTCATTTGGTAGTGAACATATTTTCTAATAGTTTGTCATATTTTACTAATAGTTTTGTCATATTCTACCAATTTGACCAAAATCTGATGAGGAAAATATTACAGAAATTTCATAATAATGCGTGATAAAAACGTGTGAGTAAATAAAGTACTTATTTTATAAATCTGAAATACTTTTGTACTTCTCTTATATTCATTATTTCTGCAACGCTAATAGCTTCATATTAAGCACATATGTATTATCTTAACAAATGAAGAAATGTATTGCAGAAAATGTAAAATTTTTTGATAACTTTATTTAATCAAGTAGAAACAACAACATATAGCACTAAGCAAATAATCTCTATACATGCTCCCTTATACTGGTGCATACTAGAAAGCACTATTGTAAGGCAATGATTAAAATTGTAAATTTTACGAAGTGTAACGAACATAATAAGACGATTGTACGAATGTTTGGATGATGCAATAAAACATTAAATATATATAATTAAGTTGATATTGTTTTCATTCCATGAATTTACTTCATACTCACTGCTCTGAAATAAGCACTTAAATCGAAATGCTCCAAAGTGGGACATTGCGAACAAATATCATGCCATACATAAGCAGGTTTGTAACTAATATCACCTGATATTCGCTTACAAACCTGCTTACGGCGAAGCAGTAATTTTTGCTGGGATAATACGATACGTTTTCGAATCGAAAATATTTTTAGTACCAGGGAAAGTGCTTTAGATGTAGGCCCAATTTAAATAGTTGTACAATTCAGAAATTTTCAAGAATTTTAGAGTAAATTCTTTAATGCATATTTCTGCATATTTTTGCATATTTGATAAAGTGCTTTTTTGCTTTAAATAAAAATTATTATAAATTAATATATTTTTGTACATTTTATGAACTTTTTGTATGATTTTCTTTGGGGAAAATGTCTGTGCAAATTATTCGAGAATACGAATATTTTAAAATAGGCGAATTGTCGAAGAATGGAATACGAATACGAGTATTCGTAACATCAATAATACAGACATGTTTCAGTAATTTTTTCAATATATAGATTTTTTTTTTTTAAACTTCTAAAATGTGTTGGACGTATATTGTGTTTATTCACAACTTTAATAATTTTTAGTTCAATTAAGGGTTCGATATGTTAGTGCATATTTTTACAAAATTTCCTTCGATATATTTTTCTATATTTCCTGTTTTGTTTTTAAGTTTAATGTCGCCTTTTACAAAAAATAACAAAAAAAAAGCTGTTTTTGCTAGAAAAATTTCAATTTTTAGTAATTTTTCCACATTTCGAAATTTTTTCAGTAACGATTCGTAAATTAATTTAAAATTAATTTTATAAATTCTTTAGTGCATGTTTCACTATTTTCGGGACAAGTTTGTGTATTTCGGACTTCATCACGCATATTTAGGACAATTTATTTTTCCTTTTTGGCTATTTGTGATCGCTAGTTTTTTTTTTTTTAATATAAAAATTTTTTCTTTAACAGCTTGTTTGTTTAACCCAGGGGTTCTCATCAAATTCCTGCTCACGGACCCAAGAAAGTAGAGAGCAAAAAAATAGATTTTATTTTTAAAGCCGGATGATTTGCTAAAAGATGCCTATCCATTTTAGATGGTTTCTTCGCGTAGTTCGAAATAGTTTTGTGGCATATAACGTACTGTAGCCTTCACCGTTTTTATTTAAATTTGTGAAGCTAAAATGTAAATAATTTTCACAATATTTTCTTTTCTTTCAAACTGAATTAAATAAAAATAATATCACCTGTTATTTGATAGTGATGGCAATAACAGTCAGTGCAGAGCCTGGTGTACTGTATATTAAAAAGTGAAGAGTAAGCGATTGCACTAATATTTTATTGTTTGTGTTTGAAGATTTTAAATCATAAATACATACGTATGTACGAGTATGTACGAGTAAAAAAAAAAATAATAAATCTAAAATAAAAACTTATATTATTTTTGAAAATACTGTTTCTTAGGCTCTTCACGCGGATGGTTGCTACGCATCCCCAGGGGTAAACGGACCACCATTTGAGAACAGTTGGTTTAACCGACTCCCATTTCCATAGAGAGCCTAAGTTGTGCTTCGTGAGGTCAGAAATGAATACTAAGAAAATTACAAACGAAATGATTGTTCTAATCAACTATTTTTATTTTAAATTTTGGGGAGTATACGAGTATTTTAAAATTTTTGCTGCATTTTTGTAGCGCATAAGACTCAGTTTTTCGGGAATTTTTTTGATTTCCCCGATTAAATAATCATTTATTATGTTTTAATTTTTCTACACAAAACTTAAAAACAAACCGATTATATTTAAAAATTTTATTATTAAGTCGAATAATTTTCAATAATAAAAAATTTACTCGAACAACTGGAACTAAACAAAAGTTTTACTCGATTGTTCGAGTACTTTAAAAATTACAATAACGATTATTCGATTAATCGATTTAAAGGAATACCCCACACCAAAATTTAAAGATCTTACAAAAATATGTATGTACACAACTGCTTGGTGAATAAAGCATTGGTCGTCAAATCAAAATAACGCGAAACCACAAAATTTATTTATAATTCAATTCATAAAACTTGTTTTTTTATTTTCTCATATTGAGCCTTTGCTGCCATAGCATCATAACTCAAAAAAAATTGTTTTGTTTGTTGCTGAAAACGAGTTTAATGTTATTAAATCGTTAACAACTTACAATAATGGCAAATTAAGTCTATAACAAATTTAAAATAAATTTTTACACATTATTTAAAACAATATGGCAATTAATGCTGTATTTTTAACTCGAAAATCACTTATTTTGAGAGTTATTATGACTCTATTGCAGTAAAGTAAGTTAAAAAAAAAAATTATGATTATAAAAAAATATTATATATAATTTTCTTAAACAAATTTTGTCTATTGATTAATTAATACTTTGGTTTGCCACAAACTCCAAAATTATTGCAGACGAGGGACAGACAACATTCATCATCGTATCGGCAGTACTCATAATTCTCTCTGCAGTTATTTGTTGTTGGGCCCGCCTGAAAAATATTAATTTAAAAACAAATCTATTTAGAATTTTACCGGTAAAACTTACCTTAACAGAAGAAAATTGAAAAACAAGCATTATGGCGACAACAATAGTAAAAAGTATTTGGAAATAATTCATTTTAAAATTGAACAAATTCGATAGATATGATTCAGCAATCGAACGAGAAAAGTCACTGTACTCTAAACTGATTTGAAGCAACTTATTTATATGGCACAATCTGAGCACATACATAATTAATCATCAACAGATATTTAATTATGAAATTTCATACTTATATGTGTATTAGCGTTGCCATAATTCTCAATTTTCGTGGGATTTTCATGCTCTTTGTTAGAGATTTCCGCATAAACTTTAAAAAATAAAAATAAAGATAAAAAGAATTAATAAAATATATAATAATAAAAAAAATAAAAAATGAATTAAATTAATTCTCGTATTCTATTTCTGTTGAAAACTTGGTTAAATAGTTGATATTCTTCACACTTAGTATCCACTTTACGAAAATTAAAGATGGACAATTGAACGCTGATGAGTGGTGTAGCGGCCTTGAAATCGGTATACAGATACGTTCTGTTAAAACTGATTGGAGATACTAATATTTTTCAACATAAAAAAATAACTCTTACTGCCTGGTCCACGATGTCGACCGCTATCGCTCGCCTGCTTTTGTGACGACAAACACATGATTTGCGCCCCACTAAGAGTTTTCAGCACGACAAGTCGATCGACAATCAAAGCGAGCGATAACGTAAGCATTCTTGTACAAATTTGCGCCCCACTAAGAAATATTGTACGACAACAACTGTCAAAATCAGTCACTTGCTTTTTGGTTGTCGACTGAGAAATTAATTTGACAAAATATATAAAAAGTTGGTTATTTTATAAATAATTTTAGAAATTTCATGATGGAAAATTGATATGTAGGTATTCATGTATATAAATATGTATTTTGATAAAAATATTCTTGTACAGCTAATAATTATTTATTACCAACAACATTTTTCAGCCGTAAAAAGGCAAATCTGAAGCAGATGCAGGTTCTAGTTGAATTTGTAAAATATACACAATATCAAAAAATTATTTTGCTATAAGTTATTTTTCACAAAATTGATTTATTGAAAACATATGTTTTGTGTTTACATTTGAAGCAAGGCATATTCAAGAGGTGAGCTGACTAGCACAGCTGACTCAGATAGCTTTAGATCAAATTTGCATACTAACTGATACAGTTTTACAGCATACACAAATAATTGTTACAGTTTGTAGAGCATTTTTAAGAAATTGTTAAATTTATTTGATTGTTTCAATAAAAAAGCGAGTATTTTATACCAACAATATAATAGTTGTTTTTTGTTTGTTGTACTTGTTATCGAAGTGTGCATACCTGGTAGTTGCGCCACGTTCAAATGGCCATATTTATGGCTCAACTAACATGGAATATTTGATGTGGCAATATAGTCATTTGACAATGATTACGTTAAACACGTAAAGCCAGACGACCGACAAGTCGATATTTAGTGGGGCGCTTAAGCGATCGATAGTGAGTGACTTGCTGTCGCTCGCTTAAGTTGTCGATCGACATCGTGGACCAGGCAGTTAGTAATTTGAATTTTCATTAATTCAATAAAACTGAACTTGAGCCTGATAAAATTACTTTATGTTTATGCTAATCATAGTATATATGAGAAAAATATTTAGAGTTGATAAAAAAAATTAATTTGAAAACATTTTTTTTTGTGTAGTCCATGTGTTGCTCTTGTTGTAAAATGGACGCAACTACGCAAAAGCTTAAAACCCGTTACAATTTGTTTCCAGTTGAAATTTTACACTTACGAAAAATTTTGTTTTGAAATTGTCCCGGTTTATTTATTAATCGATATTTCAGGCAGCCATTTACAAGAAAACAAGTGTGGCTACAAAAATACTCCACGAAGTGATTACAACTTTTAGTTTTGATACTTTTTTTCACTCCGCGATTGTTTTAAAAAGTCCCCAAACACTGTTTGAGTTTTTCAAAAATAGGTGGCAACCATATCATCTATGTGCGAGTATGTATATACAATATTTTTAATCTATTTAGTTGTTATCAGTTACTTATAAATTGAGCTTCTCTTGCGGTTTTAATCTGAGCTGACTTTTAATAATAATATCGGGTGTTTTTTTCTTTGTTAGCTGCATGAGAAAATAAAATGATAAACCAAGACAGAAATATTGTTGGAATGGGATTTAATTTTTATTACAATAGATAATTTCATGGCATTAATTTTTTTAAATGTGATTTGCGGCATATCTCCACCTCATCTCACCGCAACTCATCGAAACGGCATCTTCTGAACTTATTTCGAATGAAATTAAGACCGATAATGCCGCCCAAACAGTAAATTTTAATGGATGTAATGGTGATTCGTTAACGGCTTGAGGATTGTTTTCACTCCGTATACGGCAATTATGCTTATTGACGTTGGCTATTTAGTCAGAAATAAGTTTCGTCAAACATTAAAAACAATTCTTGAATAAAAATGCTCTACAAAATTCGCAAACAGATTTATTTTGTTTTAAAAAAAAAAAAATCCACAATTTGGAAGCGTTATTCTGGCGCTAAACTATTTATGATGACTTGTCAAATCTTAGTGAACAGAAACGTGTCAACACAGTTTGACAATCTCAGCTCTCAAACCATAATTATTGATAGATCTCATACAGCTAAAAAAAAAAACACCCGCTATAAAGTAAAATCATGCTCGAAATAGAGCTTAAAATAGAGAAATTTACGAGGAGAAACTAGAGATACCAAATTTGCTATTTTTCTATTCTATTATTAAGAAATTATTAATTTACATAACTTGCCTATGTATTTTTTAAATACGTATGTATGTACGTACTACTTATATTTCGATGGCTTAATATAGAATGGTCGCATCTTCTTTTTTTATAAAATTTGTTTTTTTTTACATGTTCTGGTAGACAAAACTCAAATACACCTCCCTTAAAAAATTCAGTTTCCTATGTTAACGAATAACAGATTTATAGTAATTAAAAAAAGCTCCAATTCATTTTTTACATGTTATTTTTTCAGATTTTGTTGAGTTTTTTCCTTCTCCTGTAAAGTAGCTAAAAGTTGAGAATCGACCTTTCTATATTAGGCCATCGATATGTATGTATGTATATGTGGGTACATTTTGGTTTTATTTAAATTTTAAAACAACAAACTTTACTACATAACACTGCGTCACAAAAAAAAAATAAATAACTGATAGATTTCATGAGCTAAAGTTTTTTTTTACTTTTATATTTTTAAAAGCCAATAACTTGGTTGATTACCAACCGATTTCAAGTTACTTAGCAGTTTCGGAAAGAATTACGTTAGTCCTTTCAAACCTTGTATATATTATTTAAGTTACCTTGTGAAGTCCTTGAATATATCTTCAGCCAAGTCAATATTAAAAAAAAAATTGCTTTCGTAATTTTTAAAATTTCACTATATTTTACAGCGTATTTTATATAGAGACCAACCGAACTAGTTATGAACATATGTATATTTAAAATTTGTTATTTATAAGAAAATCGCAAGATTGTACCGATTACAATAAGTACGAGCTGTGAATAAAAATATTAATCTGAAATATACATAAATCAATTCTCCAAAATAGGCACTAATCACTCTTGAAGCTGTCTCTGTTCAATACAAGAAATTAATAATATTTTTATATTATTACGAATAAACGTAATTATTATTTGAACTTATATTAATGTACATATGAATATTAGTAATGTGAATGACCCTAATATTAAGTGAAAACAACAATGAGTTAAATTACAAAGTAGAAGGTGCTGTTTCCAAAATACAGACAAATGACTTGTGGAAAAATTTTGTATGAGAATCACTCAAAAAACTGAGTGCTTTTCATAAAAATTTTCTACTCAAACAAATTGTTTGTATGTATTGTAGAAACCGCACAGAATTCAATAAAACTGAGCTTGAGCCTGATAATATTACTTTTCATATGTACATCAAAATAAGTTCAAATAATAATAACGTTTATTCGTAATAATATAAAAATATTAATTCAGCTTGGCACGAGCTACATAACCTAATAACAAGGGTCACAGTAATATGTGAATGTCCCTAATACAGAGTGAAAACAACAATGAGTTAAATTACAAAGTAGAATACTTTGAAGATAACGGACTATGAGTTTGTGTTGATTATTAGTAATTTCCAAACAGTGATGAGGGAATTTCGTACTAACCAGAACTTTTTCAATATGTAGAATAATAGAATAAAAATTAATTAAAGTAATTCTCGTATTCTATTTCATTTGAAAACTTGGTTAAATAGTTGATATTCTTTCCCAATTAGTATCCACTTTACTACATCAATTGTCAAAATGTACAAACGAACGCTGATGAGAGGTGTAGTGGCCTTGAAATGAGTATACTGATACGTTCTACTAATCTGATTGGAGATACTAATGTTTTTCAACATAAAAACTCTTATTAATTTGAATTTTCATTAATTCAATAAAACTGAACTTGAACCTGATAATATTAATTTTCATATGTACAGAAATTAACAATAATAAAGTAATTAAACTTAATTTTTCTTGGCTTTTTCTTGACGATTTTATTATACAACTGTGGCTGAGTTGCCTAAAGCGATGAGTTACAATCATGTGCCTCTATGTTCAATACCAAGAATGATCAAAATATTTTTTAAATTAAAATGAGTAAGTATAAATATTATATACATACATATGTAGAATTCACACCTATCGTGAATAATTTTCGACATGAAATTTTTTCACTTTTCACGTATTTGCAATCGTGAACAATTCGCATGAAAAAATTTTATTCAGTCCAGAATAATAACGTGAAAAATGTTCACTGAAAAAAATTCCCCTTATCGTGAATAAATATTTCGCTCGGAACTTTTTCACTTCTAACATTGATATTTTCACTTTATTTTTGATGGGGAATAGAACAGAAATTATATGTATTTCTTCTTATAATTCGAATATTAAAGCTTAAAAAGTTTATTTTAATGAAAAGATCTGATAATAAGGCACAAACTGATGTATTCCTCAACAAAATGCAAAAAATAGGTCGATTGACTGCAGATTTGTGCAGCTTTAATTGGTTGGCATTTTTTCGTTTCGTTGGCTTTCCAAAAAGTAGCCGAATTATTTTACCACATAAAAGTTAGAAAGCAATAAACAAATGGAGCAACCAAACTAAAGCTCCAACACTGAATATATAACTTTGATTTTTGAAGTTTTCTTTAAAATAAATATGTTCGTTTATATTTTTGAACAAAAAGTTCTATGATTTTTTATTTTTGTTAACCTTCTTCCCTTTTTTACATTCACTAAGAACTGATAGCGGGAATAATTTTTCAAGGGAGATTCACGATACCCTTCGAGTGGAATTAAAAATTTTACGTGAACAAAAATTTCACTTCTTATTCACTATAGGGGTGAATAATTTAATTTGGTTCCAGGATGGAAAATGATCATAAATAATCCCGATACGTAAAGACTTTAATTTTCGGCTTAGTTCAAGCTGGAAGTAATCTTTTTCGGGATTAAATTGAGCGGATTAATACATACAAACACATACATACATACGAATATATTCGTAATTTTAAAATAAATCCAATTTTTGTTGCAATATATTTTAATACACAGTTTTGTTGAACAAAAATTTTGTTATAAAAATTTTTATATGTTTTTTTTTATATTTTTATTGTAACTAAATTGTATTCTTTCCAGTGTTTGAGAAAATTAAATTTTTGTTTGGAAAAAATTTTAAAACTTAAAAAAAAATTCATCAGAAATGTGTGTACATAAAGTGTTTCAAAATTTTGATTTATAACCTTTCATCTTTCCTAATCAATTTAGTATTTAAGTATACAAGTCACTAAAGGTTTTTAATTCTATGCATGTGCTACACAATCAGTATCTATTTTAATGTTAATTCATTCAACTGATGGTGCATTAATTATCTGTAGTATTTTGAAAATATAACACGACACAACATATACACACTTGTTTTCTGTACTAAAAATTGTAAGTGTTTTCGAAAATTTCATGAATAGTAAAAAAATTATGAATGCTTTCTTCTGTGAAAGAAAACAACCAAAGATGCGTATCAATTAAATTTAAGTAAAAAATTTCCTTAAAAATAGTATAAATAAATTTCTATATTCAATTAAAATTTATTTTATATTTAAAAAATTTCATTTCAATAACAAACAAATTTTCATTAATATTCTTACCCAGCAGCAACTTGGTAATGTGTTGCAATTACCCTATACTCTACTTTTCAACCATACCCAATATACCGTCTGAATTACTATACAGCCGATGTTTAGAAATTTAACTGCTGGCGAATTAAATTCTTTTTTTTATTTCTGTGCGAGTTTGTAAAAACAAAATTTTAAGCCAGCAAAACAATAAATGTTGAGTAGACCAGTGAGTGGCACATGTTCAATACTCATTTATTATTATTATTATTATTATTATTTATTATGTTTTAAACATTTAAAATAAAAAAATATATTATTTGCTATGGGTTATTATATTATATTCATTTCGTTGTTAGCTAAATACCAACTCATCAGTAGATCTTAACCATTCATGTTCAAAAAGTTCCAAAACAAAATTATTCAATCATGAATGTTTAAAATCTACTGAAAAGATGGTATTTAGCCAACCCATAACAAATAGTAAATTTTTTTAAAACATAAATTATTGAGTATTTGCTCGAATAAAATGTTATATTATTTTTGGAATATTTAAAAACTTCGAAATATTGAAATTTTCAAGTTAAAATGGCAAAGTAGAAGTAGTGAGAAGTTTGTTTAAAAATATATTTTTTTTTTGTATTACTTTACCATCCACATTTTAGCTGGGAAGCGAACATTTTGTTTACGTGAATTGTTTACGATGAAAAAATTTTTTTACTTAAATTTGTGATCGAAATTGTTGTCGTATGTCATACTTTTCCAATGAAATTTTTGCTGGGATATTATTTTTATTTCACAAAATTGTTTTTGTTCATGTAAAAAATTAGGAAATTTTAGTACTTAACAGTGAGCTCTGCAACAAGTATGATCGAGCCTACTTATTCCCTAACGTTGATTTTTAACAACAACACAAACAAATATTATTCAATTTTATGCTTATTCGCTTTTTATGCACAAGCAGAAAATTCATCAACAAGTGTAAATCATTGTGATCATTTGATGCGAATGTGCGTGATCTGTTTGCATGATACAATGAATATAAAGCATCGATTGTCACAAAGAGAACATGAAGGAAATATCAATGTATTGGTGATTTTACACTTGTAGAAATTGATTGTTACATATATTTTTTTAAGGTAGCCTAACATCATATTAAAAGTTTGTATGCATACACACTGGATTGGTTTAGCGTGTTTATGGACGAAAGAATGAACGAATGAATGAATTTACATAATTAAAAAAATATTTACATTAATAAATATATATACAAAAAAGCTTCTTCCCACTCTACATTCCACATGCTGAAAAATTAAAATATTCAGAGTGTACTGTGAATAACAAATAAAGAGACTAAAAAAAAATAAATATTTTCTTGCCCTCTTTTGCTTGTGTTTTGTTGTTGCAAATTCTAAAATAAAGCGACAAAGAACCTCATTCATTGACTGCTGTCATACAACTGATTATGTTTCGTATTTTAGTTTGTCTCTTCTGTTTGGTTCGTGTTGTGTATGTGTAAATGACGATTGGTGCTTGGCCCCTAGGGGCTAGTTTGACGATCAACGATATAAAGCATATGCAGAAATACAAAACACACCACTCTATGTATTTTGTTGGTAGAAAATTTGATTTCGGAAGTCAAAAGTATAAATATGTACATATGTGTGCATATTTCAAACTGTGACAAAAATATATACATAAAAATTATTTAAGAACTGAATAAAACACTTGTTCCGCTAACAACACGTTGGCTTCGATGCAAAATGAGTTGCATACTCTATGAACCACACAGTCAGAACATTCATGTTAGCACAAAACCATAAGTGAATAAAACTGAATATTTGAAACGAACGGTTGCGTAAACAAGTGTTTTTTTTTTTGCTTTTGAACAAAAATGATTAGATCATAAAAATCCACTGTGCATAATTAAGTATGCCCGAAAATTTACCACTTGTTGCTGATGTCTGGTACTTAAGTAAACTGGCAGGCAATAAATAGGTGGCAAGGTGTAGTAGTGTATCTACTAAACCGATGCTCCTCGGTTCGATTCCCAATATTTTTCGAGTTTTATTAAAAAGTCTTGCAACTCCAGTCATTCCAGACAAAAATACATCAATGCTTTTGTAAAGCAGCAGCATGGAAATGTGAAGGGCTTAGCAAGATCAATAACCACATAGCAGGGAAAATAACCACTATTTAATTATATAAAAACATTGTTGTTTGCTACTACAAATGGCGCATTATGATAAAATGTTTCTTACTAATTATTACATAAAAACTGAACTAATTTTTAGCAAATATTTTCTTATAATTATGAAAAATTTCTTAAAAACAGACGAAATTTTCTAATTCCAAACAGCAAGAAAAGTTTTCTATATAAAACGGCATTGGCGTCATGTGACAACAATTTTTTTAACTCAAATTATGTAAAATTTCTCAAATTTTAGTTAATTTTTTTTTGAGTTCAGTTTTATTAAGAATAACAAAAAAAAAAAATTGTGTATACTCATATGGAATACCTTAATCTTTTGAACCTTTCATGGAACTTCCTGCAAAGCGCAAATTTTATATAAAATTAACTGCATCTGAGGCTTTCTTTACAGTTCAAAAAAGTGGCAGCATCTTGAAAATCAATTTCACCTAAAGTTTTACACAAATTTTTTTTTTAGAAATTTTTCGGCCCCGCTTAGCTTCACCAGTTTTAATCAAACTAACGGCATTTGACGCAATTTTATTTTACTTTTAGACTGGATTAGATTTTGGATTTGATCATTCCAATAATTTTGAATTATTTTAAAAATTAGTTTTTTGTGCGAAAATACTATATTCTCAAAATCTAGCGCACTGATTTCATTCATTCATCATCTCCAGGGCATCTGGCTGAGCCCGGTTCCTTTAGAATGTTCCAAGCTAATTTACACAACATCGCCGTCCTTCGTCGGTTAGCAGAAAATTCGGAGAAGTAAAACAATTAATAAAATGTCTGCTAATACAGCTTTAAAAAAAAAAGAAGGTAATGCGTCTACTTAACACCAGAGGCGCCTCAACACTGCTATTTAAATCAATATAACACGCAAAGCAGAGTTGTAAGAGAGTTAAGCCTTCTCTACCCTATCGCACTCCCTGAGTTCTGGCACAATGCACTCCATACGTAGGGGTCAGCACCTGAGTGCCGGTCCTAATTAAAAAAAAAAAATATGATTCCTAACGGTTAAGTTATAAGGACATTATCGTAGGTTCCCATGGCCGCAAAAAGTCGTGTTCTGAATAAAAATCTGATTTTCAAAAATAGGCGTAAAATCAACAAACTCCTTTTAAATGCATTTTTTTAATAAAAATTACTTAAATTATTAAAAAAAAATTTATTAATCGGTTAACCGATTAATCGATTAATTACAAAATTAAGCCGATTATTCACAAATAAAACAGGCGTTTGGTTTAACATGGCAGAGTGATCAGATATTTCAACGCCAACGAATCCAAATAGAAAACATACAAAAGAACTATGTCCGCCATTGGTCAGACAGAACATCGTTTAAGCAACCACTGTGCAAGTGAGACTCCAACGCTGTTATTCCTACCGTATCTGTGCTTTGAATTTACTTTTACTTAAAACATTTATGCATACTTTATTGTTTAAAGCTATTTTTCCCCTTCTTTTTTGTTATTCTTTTGCAAATTTATTTCAATTTTGTTAACAAAACTTATTATTGAAAAAGAACGGGCGAAAAAAATGTTCGAAAAAAAAAAATAACAAACAATTATAAACAATAGTTAAACGAGTTAAACGTACATTTTATGATCGTGTAAACTTTTTCCTGTAATTGTTATTGTTGCGTTGTTTTTTTTTCTGTCATTTTATTTTTTTCTTAAGTTTATTTCACATTTGTACACCCTTTTGGCAATTTTGAAACACGAACGTGAGTTTAGCATAAATTTTGCACGTTTTAGTTTTTTGTCACAAAACCTTGTTTGCTTCTTTTTTTATTTTTTTATTATATATTTATTTATTGTTGGCTGCTAGCGAGAATATTAAATCAATTTGTTGAGTTTTTGGTGGATTTTATGCTGTTTTGAATGTTTCACTTGTTTTTTTGGCGTGTAATTAATTGTAATTTTTGGCATAAAACAATTTCATGGTTTAGTAATACAATTATTTGACAAAAGTATTTGTAAATTTTTAATTTTGCGAGTGGTGAGTGGGTGTGAAAAATTGCCAAGTCGGTAAAAACAAAGCAGGAAACTCGTGACAAAAAGGGGAATAATAACAATTTTATTGAATGTTTTTATCGTTCGATTTATAGAAATGTGGCACAGAGGATTTCGAATATGGATAACATTTTAATTATTTGTAAGCTTTTCTATTTCGCCGAAATTCTGTTTAGTCTTGTCTAAATATTTTTATTTCTTCTTTAATCTATTCTCTTCTAGTCCATTCCATTCATCAAATATATATATAAATTCCCCTAAAAACAGATATTTAAAGAAAAAAAAAAAAAATTAAGGGTTGCGTAGAAAAACCTATAAATTGTAATAAAGGATTAGTAAACTAAAGTCAAACCACAAACGACAACGAACAAAAATGTGTTTTCTGTGTCTAAGTAAATACAAATTTCAATGAACAACTAAAAGTCCGTTTAAAGGAAAGACAAGGAAAGGAAAGGGCGAAAAAAAGCCAACGTGCTGGTAAAATAAATACCATGTCGTATGTACGTACATTGCACAAACTTTTCCCACCAAAAACTGATATATAAAGGAATGAAAGCAAATGTAAATGTCAATATTTGATGCTTCTAACAACGATGACGATGATGATGATGACAACGTTGATTATGTTATTGTTTTGCTGATAACCCAGGCAGTAAAACTAAAAATAAAAGCAAAAAAGTTTATTCCCAAAAAAGAAAAAAAAAAAAACCCTAAAAGAAGAAACTGAATAAATTTGCATATGAATCGGGAATTAATAACAAACACTTTCTGTACAATGATGATGATGATCAGGCCTTTAAACATTGAAAACGTGTTAACGATTTCATAACCTTTCACAAAAACGGTCAACAGCACGAAGATATGAATAGAACAAATAAGAAAAAAAAAAAACAACCTAAAGTTTGTGATTAATGAAAAAAAGGGTTTAATTGGATTAAAATTCATGTTAAATTTTATTGAATTATTTCAAAGTAAAAATATCGTATAAAAGTGGCCGAATTCAAATAGAAGGACGCCAAACACATGGAATTTAAAATTAAATTTACCTTAATATGGTAATTCCGTGAAATATTGCAAGATATAAACTAAACTACACTCAAAAAGAAAAAAAACAAAACATGTACCAAATTTTAGTTAAAAATTATCCTTAAAATAGTTTGAAAAAATTTCAAAATTCATTTAAAATATTTTTTTTTTAATTTTAGAAAAAAAGTGCAAATAGTTTTTGTCTTCAAAAATAGTTCGTAGTATTACTTAAAAAAAAATTACTTTCAAAAAAATATTTATTTAATTTCAAGAATTTTTTTTTTTAAGTTTCAGGACATTAAGTCCTTAAACTTTGCTTTAAAATAAATAAATGCTTACGAAAATGACTTGCTCCTGAATCTTTTATATGTATAAAAAATTGTTGCAAACGAACGGTCAAACCGAATTCGATTAAATTTTTAGGGTTTGTTCGTATAGTTGTGTTGATGGTTTATATAAAGTTTACACGAAATCGGTCGACGTGTTCGTGAGTGATGACTTTTCGTGAAAGTCGTGATGTGCTTTGTATTAAAGCTATGCTTTGATTAGGTAAATTGAAATTTATAAAAGTAAATAGCTTCCGTTCGTAGCCGGGGCGCTCAGCTAGTAGTTTATAAAAATTTTGCATACATTCTTAAAAAGCGAAAAACGTTTGTGTTCAATTTAAGTTCACAACTTTTTTTTCATAAATTCTTAAATTTTCCAATAATTTAAGAAAAATTTTTTTAAATTATTTTCAGTTCATGACTTTATGTATGAAATTTCGAAAATTAGTATTTGAGACCTGTAAGGTAGGTAGTAGGTAAGGTGTAATAGTGTGTGGCACGTAGCCCCGTCTTGTTGGTACGAAATGTTGTCAAGATCAACTTCTTCCAATTTCGGCCATATTTTTATGGTTGATTATCATCGATCTATACTGCTTTCCATTGGCAGTAACGGTAAGCTGGTAACCTTCATTTCGAAAGAAGTACGGACCGATGATTCCACCAGACCAAAAAGAGATCGAATGAAAGATCGATATTAAAAAAAAAAAAAACGACTGAACGAGTTAAATCCAAAAATTTTCATATATTTTTTAAATTTGTTTCTTAATTGGCCAAACACAATTTTACAAAAACTTTCCCAAATTATTGGGCAGAAGAAAAATAAACATTCTAGACCAACTAAAGCAACGACATTTGGAAACAAAAAAACCAAAAACTTCATATTTCAAATTTAAAGAAAATTTTTTCTGTCGTTATTTTGTACAAATAAAGTTTTACTACAGCAACTTTCACCGTAAAGTTTCTAAGCAAAAACCATAACAAAAAAAATGCAAAGACTTAAAGATAAAAACAATTCAATTGAATTTAAATCGTATTTAAAATCGTTTTGTAAACTACTTACAAGTTTGCAAGAAAATGTACAAAACTAAATCAGATAGTATATATATTTAATATTTTACCTTAAAGCTTTTTCAATTATGGCACAGTATCCTTTTATCTGCGATTACCACATAAATCACTAAGGACATTTTTTTTTCTCTCTTTCGCTACTACGAGTAACTTTATTGTTTCGTTGGGCAAAAGTAAAAGCTGCTAAAAGTGTTTCCTTGTTGAAAGCAGAAAAGTAATAAAGATGAAAATAAAAGTAAACTAAAGTATTTGTGTTCATCTTTCGTATGCAAATCAAATAATATATGTATTTTTTGATCTTTGATCTCAACATGAATATTTTTAACATTTTCATCATTTTGTTTAAAGAAAAAAAAAAATATATATATTAAGAAAAAAACACACGAGTTGAAGCTGAAATTTTGTTCCTTAAGGGAATGTGAGGGTGTAACAATTTGCTTTGCAAGGCAGTTCCTACCACATGTGAGTATCTATGTTGGCTAGGATGCTAATTTTGTAACAAAAATATATGTATAAATAAGTAAATGAAAAAAAAAAAATAAAATATTTGTTTCAGCAAAAAAAAAACTTGTGTTTTAAGATTAAATTTTTTGCATTAATACTGATGGCAGGAAAATTTCTTTTCAGCAAATAGTTTGTACAAAATGTTTTCTTCAAACAAGTTTTATTAGTTTTGAAATTCGCTCAATAAATAGTCAAGTTATTCAAAGTTTTATTAAAAAATTCATTAATTAATATTAATCATACGGCATGGTGCACAGCATTAGTAAATTTATAATAAAAATAAGATATACAGTTTTTTTTTAACCAACTTTTCTTATACCTCATCAAAGCACGTATTACAGGGGAGTGATTAATAAACACTTTTAAGGAAATTTATAACTCTAATGAAGTAAAATTTTGCTTTTATAGCGTCTTTCCTAATTCGTTTTTACCACAATTATTATATTTTCATTTGAAAAATTTTTCCTTTACTTTTTTCTTAATTTTTTGTTATATTTTTTTTGTCAATGCCATCCATGTATCATTGCCAAAGATGCTAAAAATTTACGTATTATCCCTGGCAACTTCATCATGCATTCATTCCCACATAATATCTATAGTATACGATTTTTTTTCTTCTCCCAATTTCATATTATTTTTCTTCACTGTGGCTTAACGCATTTACTTTTTTTTTTTCAAATAAAATATTTTAGTTATTTTTAATACGTATTTCTAGCGGAAAAAAAATGAAACGTAGAATACAAATTTGAAAAAAAAAAATATAAAACGCAGAGAATGAAATGAATAAAATATATTCAAAATTTGTTTCCTTTTCCTCAAAGCAATTGAAAAATTGATATGAATGGATTTTTGAATGATGCCAAGAAAAAAAAAAATAGGAATAAACTAGAGAAAAGAAACCGTACAAGTTAAGGAAAAAGGTAAAAAAGGAGACTTCTTCCAGCCATATAGAATGGCAGCATACTTATTGTTTACATATTATTATCATGCCATCAATGTTTATGCTCAAGGGCTTGCTTGAAAATAACAGAGATGGGCAGCTGTATTCAGAATATATTCTGGAAAAGAATTTCGGTAGAAAATACCATAAGTTTTTATCTTTTTATGGGCGTTTGACCTTGAGTTTAGAGAAAGATAAAGTTCCCCTACTTCCCCCACATTGTTGTAGTAAAGCGGCCTAGGAAATTTTTTAATTCGTATATTTTACCAAACATTTGTTTTCAGCACTATTTTTTACAGAGCTCTGCACAATTAATTTGTAAGATATAACTTTACTCAATGCTGAATGGGTGTTCTCGGGTCTTTGTAAAAAAAAAAAACAGGTCAAAAGCTTCTCGTTAGTTGCGCCTGGGAATTTTATATACAAATATTTGCAATGAAATACTACGATTAAATTCAAAATGATCAAAGAAGAGGTTCAAAAAGACCCATACAGTAAAGATTTACAAGATTAAAAATAAAAAAAAAAAAAAAAAAACACAATTCCGCAAAGCGATTAGCTTGTCTACAGAAAACACCCAGGATCTCTGCCTGGAATCGAACTGACAACCTCCAGACTTATAGGCTCGCATTGCTACCTATCAGCCACGGCGGCATCCAAAATATGAAAGTGGTATGACTCTGTGGCAAGGAACAACTGTGCCCTGTCTTATATAGGCTGTTACAAAGTAACCAAATCAAGTTTGAATACCTGACTTAATTGATAGGAAATTTCAACATTTCAAAAGAAAAATATTCCCTCGCATAGAGACCACTAGCCAAGTATCAGTACACTATTGGCGACCACTGTATATGTAGTATTAATTTTGTGTCTACTGATAAATAAAAATTTAATTAGCAAAGATGCAAATCAAAAATTTTAATCGCTCCAATTTTGCTGTCAAACGAATACTAAACAGTCGTCGTAAAAGATAATGAAAATCATTTAGGAAGACGATTAATAGTGGCGCACAGGCGTGCTAAAAGCGTTATTAGCGCACACCAAGAACACACAAGAAAGAGTGATAATGTTTAGTACAATCAATCATAAAGTTATGTTTTCATTAAATCAACTTCAACTAGAGTTCATCAGCTATCAGCTCTTTCGAGTGATCACTTTTTTTTTACTTTTGTTTTTTTCAAAGATACTTTTCGCATTTATTTCACTATTTTTACTTTGCAATAAGTTGACAAGATTAGGTAAGCTCAGCAGGTTGCTGGGAAAGGAAATTAGACTTCAGTCCACTTGGGTCCTAACGCGGTCCCATTGTGTCAGCTGTAGAAAGATAACTAGTCGTTGGAGAATGTTCAAGAGAGAAAGAGAAAGGGTGAAAGAGAAAGGTGAGTTGAAAAACACCACACACACAAAGGAAAGCTTTTATTAATGAATTAATGAGTACTTTGTTTTCCTCATGAATGTTTTAAATGAATTGTTCGCCGAGGTGACGCACCATGTTAGTGTGCTACTGTCAGAGGGCCTCAGGTAGGAAATTCCTGCAGCCTCAAAGAAACCAAAACATTTCCATTGCCAAAACAAAAATATCATCGAATTACGCTTAAAGAAACGTTAACTACTTCTAGCATTCGATATTTTCTTATATTCCTTCGCTTCCAAACAGCCATTTTTTTTTGTGTGTGCAATTGTGCAAATTTGGCAAAATGATAATCCACAGCCCTCCGTTCAGTTGCCTTCATCATGGCCACACAATTTGTACAAAATTTTATTATAATATTGCGGTTTTACAATATTTTCATTTTCTTGTTATCTTCTTTTTTTTTTTTTTTTTGGTCGTTCTTTGGGGAATATTATGTATTATCATCCGCACATAGACTCTATGGAAATGTGTAAACTAGAGTAAATTTTTCATATAAACGGAATTTTTTTTTTCGCTACAAGATTTATTAAGTGCTAAAATGTGCAATAATGCGCGTTATTTCTCGTCGTTATAAAAACGGTGCACGAGTTACATTTAGCAAGGAATTTGTGTCCTTGCCAGAGTGTGCGTGTGTGCTGCTTCTGCAACCAGCAACATAATTTAAAATTTTTATTGCGCTTAGCGAAGACAACATTTCGCATATAAATTTATGATGCTGATGATGATGACGATGATAATCACAATAATAGAGAATGTTTTTATTTAAAATTGGAATAGTCTTTATCGTTTTAAACACGGTGAAGGTGCATTGGTGCGTTGGTGGGTGAGTAATAGGCAGGCAGGCCAGGCAGGTGGTGTACATTACAAATTGGCCTTCAGCTAATGTTGAGAAAACAGAAAAATTGTATTTTCTACTGGTGGTGTAATATTTTTTTTTTCTTTGCTCTCTACGACAGAGAATTAAGATTTGAATAATTTAAACAAGAACCAAGGCTTTTAAAACTTATTAGTGTTAAAGTATATATTGGTTTTAATCGAGGGATTGCATTTTCGTAGCATACTTTTTTTTTGGAAAAAAGCCACCCAAAACATATTTTATCACATAACTTTGCCAACTAGAGTCCGATTTCTATTTTCATTTTGAGAGTTTGTTCAAATATGTTTTAATATGCTTTATGTCTTTATGTCGCTTGCACCCTCCACCCATTTTCTTAAAAATTTTTAATATCCCATAACTCCTTCACTTATTCCCATAATTTCTTATCTTGTCTGATCGGGATTTCATGCATTTTTGTATAAAAAAATTTTTCCATAAGCGGAGGGGCAACATGCAATATATTTTAACGCATTTTGTTTTTGCTTTCATTTTGGTTGGTGAAATATCTTCTAAATCTGAGAAAAGTTGCGCATAACTCCTTCAGTCACTCTACTAAATTCTTATTTTGTTTCAATAAAGTTTCTTTTTTGAAAAACGGACGGGCAAGCTGTACCTACCCCCAGAATATATTTTAACGCATTTTGTTTTTGCTTTCATTTTGGTTGGTGAAATATCTTCTAAATCTGAGAAAAGTTGCGCATAACTCCTTCACTCACTCTACTAAATTCTTATTTAGAGTTTAGAATTTTGTAGAGTGTTTTAATTTTATTAAAATAAAATAATAAAGCATACACTTAAATAGAATAAATGTTGGCTGTTCACTTTAGCTTTTTATGTTTTATTAGCATTTTAATTACACGATAAAAAAAGAGAAAACAAATACATTTAAATTCAAACAATTATGTTTTAAACTTTTTGGCATAGAAAGATACACTCTTTAATACACAAATAAATTAGTATAGAAAACAAGAACCAAAACGCCATTGACATTCCGGACTGTTTGCAGTAACATCTCCTATTTTGATGCCTCGAACATTACGTCTCTGATTGTCAAATGCATCCGCGGCACACATTAAACGATCGCCTTGAGAAATTACCACGCGAACAATATCCAAAAATTCAATAGTCCAAATGTGGTGCTTAGGATTCGGAAGGTCCCAACCTTGTATCCAATGATCTTCTTCTGTATCAGACATAACGTAATACATTGAATATTTTACACCTATAAGCGTAACATCAAATTTATTTAAATTATCGTCATAATATGATATTATTTTTGTTTTAATGTAGCTGGTAGCATCTGCTGTAGCTTTATCATGCCAAAGCCAAATCGTATTATCTCCCCTTTTCTGCCCGTCACCTTTCATCGCAGTGTAAATGTAAGTCTGATAATAAATGTTCAGAAGGCAAAAGGATTTTTCTCCTTCAAAAAGCTTTTTTGCATTTATAGGCAAAGCGTTCCATAATGAAAATGCTCTTGAAGTTGAGTGGCTATTTATTTTATAAATAAAAGGATTTTGTAGCATTTTATAAAAATTGTTAGCGTATCCGATTTTATGCTTTTTATTCCTAGATCCAAGTGGATACGCTCGGTCTAGATCATAAAATGCCACCAGCATAGAGCTGTACCACTTCTTGTTCTGTGAAGTTTCAACCATTGCTTTAGCAAAAATTTGATTGACCACATCATAATGAAGGTTTTGAGTGAAATTTCGTATTAAATAATAAGTATCTCCCGCCTTTACGTCTTCGATAAGTAATTTTACATTTTCATTTATAGTATTTCGTTTAATAATCTCGCCAATGTTGCAATAGCCGGGATGAAATTGTATGATTCCACAGAGTAGAAAGAGAAAATATGCGTTAGTTGTTTTCATTTTTAACTTTAAAACTTGAATGATTTCGACATGAGTCTTAAACTGAGAGTTATATTAATTTTTGCTTCGTGATAAGCTTGATAAAATTAAAGTTTATATGTATTTTTTGGTACATAAATAATTTCACAAAAAAAAAAACAACATATTAAAAACAGATATATGTATATGTATGAACATATCCCACACTAAACCACAAACATACACAAGTGCAAAATCAGAAATGCTTAGTAGAGACAAAAGACCGTTGATGCAAAAATAAAAACTTAAGGAAGTCGGGAATAGAAATTAAACTTTCAAGGTCATAAGAGGTTCAATCTATGAACGGTTTATGAAATGAAAAATATTTTGAAAAACTTCAAGTTGTGATGGTTTATAATTTAGTGTGCGATATGTACAAAGCACACTTCTGTATGCGCAGTTTATTGCTTAGACTAGAAAACAAATACTTGCTAACTTGGTAAATAGTAATATTTTATTTATGTTATATTGCATATGATATATATACAATTTAATAGTAAAAACAATTAATTTTTTTCTTAAAATAAAATTTGTCAACACCACCTAGTTCTCAACTCACCTTGAACAGTGTGAACGTTGAAAATTTCCAAAAATCGGGTAAATATTAAAATTTAGTAGTAGAAAAAAAAAGTTTCGAAAGTGTTTTATGAAAAATAGCGAAAACACTTTTAAAGCTAAACAAATATTTCAAATTAAATATTTTTTGTTGTTGTTCGTAATAGTACGTTTACGTAACAAATCTTTAACCCCCCTCCACCCTGGAGCGTTACGTAATATGTGCATAGCCCCTTATCCCAAATGATTTAATTTGCTCTAAATTATTTCGAAAAATGTCTGTACAACACTGCGCGAATGCAATTTATTACAAATGCAACCTTGGGGCATCCATTATTAATTGACCATATATTAATTCAATTATGTTTTTAATTGATTCAATTAATTTCTTTATTAAAAAAGGAAAAATTAAAAAAAAATTGATTAACTTATTAATTAAACATTTTGGAATGGATTCATTAGTTCAATCAATTACTTGCTTAATTCAATCACTTACTTGATTGGATAAATACTGACAAAAACCACCACCTTTTTGCTAAAATTTATTTTCTGTACTCTTTGGTGAGAGTTTAACATCATATGCTCTTTTTATTCTCTTGGTTTTATGAGCTGATGTTTGTAATTCTAACTCCAGACCGCAAGCAGATTATTACTGACACTCTTATTATACATATGTCAAACATAGTATGGGGAGTTTTATGCCTGCGGCTTTTATTGTAGTTTTAAGAAGTTATTCTAAATAAAAACTAAAAATTATACATACATACATGTTTGTACGAATAAAATAACTGTGAAAACTGTACGTACATATGTACATTAGACCGTATCACGCTATATGGGGCGAAAAAAAAAGTTCTCCGTACGCACCCTAATATGAAGTATTTTTGCAAGATGATTGGAAAAAATTTTTTTTTTTTTTTTTTGCCGAACGTAGGGTCTCCATTTTACAATTTATATTATAACTCCGGCATTTACTGTCGGATCTTAAAGTTTGATACGTCGATGTTTTTATCTCGAGGTGATCAATGTTTTGTGTAAAGAAGAATTTACGCCAAGTAACCCGTTCTAGTATTAACTCACTATATCTCAGTTCCTACCACCCTAATGTGCCACCCTAATGCCAAAAAATTAAAGCTCGCAAAAAAGCATTAAACTTTTGCAAAGAAAGTTTTTCTCTAATTCCAGCAGAACTATTTATGTTTATTTGTTTTAGTTTTTTTTGTTGCCGAACGTAGGGTGGTTTTTGAGTTTTTAGTTATTTCTTATGTATTTACAGTCGGATCTTAAAGTATGATATATCAATTTTTTTTTACAACGATACCAATTTTCTGCATCAAAAGTCATTGATCTCAAGGATCTTTTTCTCGTACTTAAAGAGTAAAACCTATAAAAAACATATGAATACATATTTTATTTCTTTATATTTTATTTATTAACAATGTGTATTAACAAAGATAAGTAAAAACAAAATGTGTTTCTTAAATATTAATACATATCGCATACTAAACTTAATTAGGTATTCACAATATTTATAAACTCATACAACTCTTAATCGATCATATTTTGACGAGATTCAAGTTGACTGTATTTCTGGCGGCTCTCTAGTTTAGAAAAAATGTGGCCCTGGCGTTGTTCATCGGTGACCGCCAAGGCAGATTCATGAACTACTTGAACAAAACGCTCGGTGTTTTGTGAATGACATGGATAATCTGAAAAAATGACTAAGTTAATAAAAAAAACTATAAAATTGAATTGTTTTCCTAATGCCAACCTGGTAATTGTATTATATCATCTGAAAATTGTAATTGTTCCAGCTGGTCTTGCGTATAGAACTGCAAGCATGGCGGCTCCGTCAGTTCAAAGATGCTCCAATTGATTATATCGACGTAACACTCACTTTCGAAGTTAATAAACTTATCAACTTGTGGACCGAACATTTGGCGAATGCATCCTGTTGCTTCAGTTCGGGCTAATAACACTTTGGCAAAGCCATCTGAACGTACAAGTGGATCCTGGTCTGTTATCATCGACAACAAAATATTTTCGGGGTGAAAAAAGTATGGATTGTTTTCGATGACCGGACGAAGGACCTTTTGAACGTCTTCCGGAAGCTGACGAATCCAAGATATGTATTTAAAAACGTTTCTACTTCCATGTATTGCAAGCGGTTGGCTTTTTATAAGAACACAATTAATTATAATCGAGATATAATAAGAAAAAAATATAATAAGAAATATAATAAGAAAAATATTATAAGAAAAAATATAATAAGAAAAATTTTACGAAAACGTTAAAAACCTTAAATTCTATGATGCGAGCAAGATTATTCGAGTTGAAGATAAGTTTGTTTTTGTTTACTGTTATTATTTTATTTTGAAACAATAACAAAAAACGTGTAAATTTGATTGAAGAAATTAACCTTTATACAAAACAATGTTCTTAGAAGAAAAATGTAATGTTTTTGTTTTGAACTATTTCAACGCTTCAAAAAAGACCCTACGTTCGGCAACAAAAAAAAACTAAAACAATTAAACATAAATAGTTCTGCTGGAATTAGAGAAAAACTTTCTTTGCAAAAGTTTAATGCTTTTTTGCGAGCTTTAATTTTTTGGCATTAGGGTGGCACATTAGGGTGGTAGGAACTGAGATATAGTGAGTTAATACTAGAACGGGTTACTTGGCGTAAATTCTTCTTTACACAAAACATTGATCTCCTCGAGATAAAAACATCGACGTATCAAACTTTAAGATCCGACAGTAAATGCCGGAGTTATAATGAAAATTGTAAAATGGAGACCCCTACGTTCGGCAAAAAAAAAAAAAAAAAATTTTTTCCAATCATCATGCAAAAATACTTCATATTAGGGTGCGTACGGCGAACTTTTTTTTTGTGATACGGTCTAATGTACATACATGCAGCGTTACCGTTAGGAATTTTAGAAAAGTCGCACAAAAGGTCGTTTTATAAAAATAAAGTCGCATAAAAAAGTCGTTTGAGAAAATAAAAGTTGCACATCTTTTTTTAAGGTTTTTTTTATTAATAAAAAGCATAACAAAAAAAAAAACAATTAAAACAAAACAAAAAGCTTATTACAGAATCCATTTTTATCATATTTTATAACATATACAGTTGCATTATATATACTTCTATACATATTTTCACGTATACTGAACAAATTTACTTAAGTTTAATAAATTTTGCTGTCGTATGCTGTCGAAGTCAAAGGAATGGGATTTCTGCTAAAAAAATCAAGTTAGGTTAAGATATTTTTTACAAAATGTAAAAATCTCCGTTTGATCTTGGCGCATTATTTCATATTTTTAATAATGAATGTATTTGTACTTCAACAATTTTTTATTCTATAATATACATATGTAACTAAGGAATATATGTATATGTAAATACTATTTTTTGGAAATTTCATTTCTATATTTAAAAATAAGTTCATCACAGGGAATCCAGTCTTCTATATCTCTATCTATTAAATTTAAAGCTGACAGCATAGAGTTGCATGTTTTTACTTTTAATTTATTAGTTAATTTATTTTTAAGTAAAGCTAATTTCGAAAAAATTCTTTCTGCACAAGCACTGCTGTGAGGTAGAGTTAATACATATACGGCAAGTTTGTACAAATTAGGAAATATTGGTTCGTCTAACGAATTCTTTAAATTGCCAATTTTATGCCAAAATTGTTCTACATTTTTAATTTCAAAAAAGTGTTCATACTGTTTATTATTTGCTTTACTTTCTAATAATTTGTATTCACTTATGAAATCTTCAGGCTTACTTATAACAAAACTGAATTCTAAAACGAGATCATTGTAGTTAACGTCTTCATAAGAGGTAAAAAAATCAGGTTGCAAATATCTTAAAATATTTAGTTTTTTATCATCAAAATTTATCCTTTTCAAAATTTCATCGCAAAGCCTTTGATAAAAATTTAAGATATGTCGTTTAATATATATGCAATCATTTTCAGATATATTATTATCACTTATTGCGGTCTCCGCTTCATGGCCTATATATACATTTTTTATATCTTTAATATTGGTTGCATCTTTATAACCAGCAACAATAATTTCAAACTTTGATATCAGTATATATTCTTTCTTTAGAAAATTTTGCAAAATTTGGAGAAGAACATCTTTCGTGTATGGTATAATGTATACTATTTGCGATGATTCGCTTTGGAAACATTTGTTTAACTTATTCATGATTCGAAGAATGTAGCACAAAAATTTTATAAAAATTTGGTTCATAGGTGACAGTCCATTTTGAATTTCATTAATCTTGTTCAATGTTTTTTCACATTTTTCTTCAAATTGAGCTCGAATGAAATAGTGCTGCAATACTGTCCACTGTTCAATTATTCTTTTTGCAACCGACTCAAACGAAAGCCATCTTGTGTATGAAAGTCTTAAAAGCTTGTGTTCAGGTACATCAAACATTTTTTGTAATTCCAAAAAATCAAATTGTCTTTTTGAACTTTTAAAAAAATTAAAAATGTTTTTGGATAAATTTTCTACGTCATCAGGTATGCATTCTAATGCTGAAATATTCATTAGATTTACAGAATGGCAGACACAGCCAAGATGGAACAAATTGCTTACTCTCCTTTTTAATAAAGTTGACACACCATTGTTTCTCCCAACCATAGTTGAAGCATTATCAGTTGCAAGCCCAATGAAATTATGCAATGAAATGTTATCGCTTTTAAGTGCTTCAAGTACAGCATTGCATATAGTTTCGGCTTTTCCATTTTCAGGCTGAACTAATTGAAAAAAACTATCTTCGGTCTTGCCTTGATTAATGTTAAACTGTCTCACTACAATGACAAGACATTTATCGGTTGAAATGTCTGTTGTTTCGTCGATAATGAGACTAAACTCTTGACTCTTCATTTTATGAACTAGGGACATATGCCCTTCCTTTCCAAGAAACTCCGCAATTTGTTTACACTTAGATCGACCGCAACTTACCTGCAATAATAACATGTTTACTATTTTATTAAAACATTTCATACATACTTTCATTAACTAGATTACTTTACTTACTGCTTTTGCTATATTCGAGTCTGGAAAAATTGATGTGTTGAATTTACTTAAACCGTCCATAGAGTTAAACGAGTGATTTTTGATAATAGCACGTAGAGCTAACTTCATTTCTGCAATTGCAACATTTTTACGATAGTTACTGGTATCTCTTGGCAAAATTTCAGTCAGTTGCATTTTTTCATTTTCAGAAGCCTCTTTTACATTATTAATGTGTTTTTTTGTTTTTCCATGTCGCTGAAGATGATTCTTTTGGTTCACTAAAAGCTGTTTACAAACACTGCAAAAAGGCCGCTTTGACTCCTTGTCTTGCTTAAGCCATTTATACTTCCATTCCCAATCTCTCGAATAGTATCGCGAAATATTACGTTTCTTGGCAGGACCTGCAGCGATGTTAAGATTATCCGTCTCAGACTCTGTGGTTTCCTCTGTCTCTGAACACGTATCTCTAGCTTCATTTCCTTTTTCGTTCTCAGATTTTCTTTTTGTCTTAACAAGAAATCTTATTTTAAAGAATAAAATATTCACATGTTGATACATACCTGTCCATGTTTTGCGAAAACTTCTTTCATTGACTGATCACCTAAAAATAATTTTGTAAAATAAGCACTGCAAAAATACCAAGTTATATTTTAAAAAGCTATTTTACTAAAACTATTCTTTAAAACTTTTACGGAAAATTTGCGAAGAATTGTAAACATGACAAGCTTGCTGAAATTAGTTTACCAAGTGATCTCGTAACGGCAGCTCATTATTTTTTGCTATGATGATTTTGTGGATATCGCACGTCAAAATGGTGTAATTTTTTGACAAGCATTATCCACTTTTTTGCAGTAATGAAGTTGTTGTTGCCCTTGTGTGATCACCTTATATACTTATTTCACCATGATGACAAGGTTGCAAAAAAATAATAAAAGTGTTGCCAAATTAACAATAATATGCGAATTGCTTTTATATTTTGACGATTTATTTTTTATAATAAAATTAATAAGAAAATTTTTTAATATACTGAAAATTAAACGCTTTTTGTGAGAAACTACAAAAAAGGGTAAAAAGTTGCAACAAAATTAAAAAAGTCGCAAAAGTCGGTGATAAAAAAAAGTCTCACAAAAAGTCGCAGACCGCCGAAAAAGGGTCAAATTGCGACTTTAGTCGGGTCAACGGTAACGCTGCATACATGTGTTTCAGTATGTACTTATCTATCTATCAATTGTCTTAAGCGCCATGGCCACGTATCAAATAGGCTTGACAAATAACATGTTTGTATTGGTAAATATTATTTTGCTTAACACAGCAACGTGTCAAATTCATGCCGTCAAATTTAAATTGAAAGTTATTTTTGAATGATAAGAACGTGTGATGTTTTTGGTCGCAAAATATTTTTTGCTAACAAATTTTTCTTAATTTTATTTATTAATATTTATGATATCAATTACCTTATATTTTTATATGCGATTGACTTACAGAGCCTTTATATTAAATTATTATGAAAATAATTAAATTAATTTGGTTAATTTTAATTCAATAAATATAAAAATTTTCATAACATTTACATTTTTTTCAACATTTGGTTTATTTTTAATTGCTCTCCATAAAGCAGGCAAACAGCGATAAAATTTAATTAATTCCAGTATGAAATTTTTTCATCTATTTTTTATTTATTGCGCTATCAAATTTTCCGAATACGATATTGTCGCTGCGCAAACTAAATAAAAATGAGATTTGAAGTAATTAGGCAGCAACACATCAAATTTTCTTCAAATTACGGTATCGACGGCAGTGAATATCTAAATTGTTTTGATTTTCGTCAAACTCACATGGACATATACGTGAGAGTTTTTTTTCACTAACACAATCAAAAAACCCTTGGTTTGTCAAGCCAATTTGATACGTGGCCATGGCGCTTTAAGGTACAAAACTTTTGTGTTTAGGATTTATTTAAGTTTTGACAATTGAAGCGAAAACACAAGTTGGGAAATAAATTAATGTGTAAAAATTTTTAAAAATGTATAATGTAAAATGTGCATGTACATATGTATGTATGTACATAGACAAATACATTAGTGGGGGTGAAATATTTTGGCATTAATTGTGTAAATTATCGAACAAACCCAAAAAAATTCAACCGTTGCTGTACCTTTCACAATTTGAAAAAACTTTATGAAAAACGAAAAAAGTTTTTTAAAATATTTGAAATTTTGTTTTGCTGAAGTAATTTACACAATTAGAGCCTTGAATATAATATTAAATATTGGTTTATTTACATAATTTATTTCTCTTTTACTTATTAATTAATTTATTGAATTGATTCTGATTAAAAATTCAACTATTCAATTGTTCAATTCAATTATTGGAATAATTAATATTCATTCTATTTTTAATTATATACGATGATTCGATGGATTAATGTGTTACTATTCAGTCAATTAATGTAGTGATTTATTTAATCAATCAATTGTTTGATTATATATATTTTTTTAATTATTTCCTTAATCCAAAAAAAAAAAAAAAAATATCATCAATCAGAAAAAAATAACGTTTTTGCAATATTTGCAATTACGATAATTGTTGTCATTATTTTGGTGATAGGTGCAAAATTGAGTAAATTTTTTGATTTTTTCAACAATTTTAGTAATTAAAACCATTTTCTACTTTTTTCTGTGAAAGTTTTTTGATTAAGAAGTTTTTAATGTGATCACCTTGAATATGAAGTTTTATGCCATGTTCAGAAACCGGTTTGTGGAAATTTAAAAGTCCGAATCCCTAAACCAGACGCTTAAATCATAGCCTCATGCTAATTTGCATATCAAGAAATTCCAGAAGAGGGGCGTATGCCACGAAGGTCTCTTAATAGACAAATCGATGATTTTATTTTTGTTAGAAGCTGCACTCAGGAGATGAACGCTACATAAGCGGTGCAATGTGCCGGATCTGCATGAATTGTTTATGGTAAGGAGGACAGAGGAAGGAGTGTTTGTGGACCTTCGATTTTAACCCTGCCATACTGAATGTGACAGAGAAAAGCTCTGCGGGAACTTTATTCCAAATGCAAACAGTTCGCCTAACGTAACAATTTTCTTTATAATGCGTGGTGCGGTTTACTGGCATATCGATCAGATTGCGACATGCTCTTAATGGAGAGTGTGTTGCAAGTGAAAAATTACGCGAATTCATTTGAACACATACCTTTGTCGTAACTATAGAACAGTGGATCACACCATACATTGTGACTATGCTCAAGTGAGTCAATAGAGCTGGCCGCCCTATCTTGTACGTGGTGGAGTAACTTCATAATATAGAGTTTTACCGCATTTGCATGACTGCGTTTCTATTTCCAGATTGTTAGTAGATCGCGATTAAGTGTAGCATTCATGTTTTTTCGCATTGACCAGACCTTCTTTTATTAAAAGAGTTCAATGAACGATGCTGATATCATCTACAAAATATTAAAATATTTCGGATGTCATTGAGCCAAGCAATTTTTAAGAGAAAAATCAGTACGGTTTTTAAACAAAAATTAGATGGTTGCAAGTGCCGTATCAAAGGTGGTTAAGAGCTTATTAACAAAACCAACTGTAGCGCCATATGAGCATACCGTATACATCGACACATTTTTCTCTAGTCGTGTACTATAGTGAGATTTTAGCGAAGACGGTACAAATTTGTTACCGACTAATGTGAGAACCTGCCTTTCGGCTTAAGCCCACAGTGCTCTTAAAACGCGTATGAATATATGTATGTGTTCACAAGCACCGCCGAGTCACCAAGAAGCTATATCGTGTGAGCTCGTTGCAACTTCTTATGCATGGACCACCCACTATGCGTTAACACATTTTTTTTTTGTTTTGCAACAGCAAGAGGCTCTCTATTGGTAGACCAAATTCCATTTAGCCTCGAGCAATGGTCGAGCAGTAGTCCTTAAATCAATATTTGTCCCAGTTTTTGATAGCAACCACAGACACCAAGTGTTGCCCCGAAGAACACCTCACCAAAAAACCAGTTACGAAATTATGCCACCAACGAGATTAGTGCGATGGCTGCCAGCATATCCATCATCAAGGAAAAGGAGTATAGACAGATATGCATGTCGCATTATCACATTGCATGGTGAGTCCAAATAGAAACAACACTTTCCACCCCTGGTAGACACTCTGCCGTGGGTCTTACCGACTCCCATGGTACCCGTTTAGGTTACTAGTCAAGTCCGTAAGAAAACCCTTTAGGGATTAATTTTCTATTGAGTTTGATCTTTGGCGGAGACTTTAGGTGACTTTTCACCTCCTAACAGATTAACATGGATTAACTACCTACTTTTTCTACATCGTCTGTTGTTTCAGAGATTGGGTAGTAACATATAAGTTTTATGGGTAATCGGCCCAAGGTAATGTGTGGAAAAAGCCAATTATAATTTTCCCTAGAAATCACAGCACAAAGTCGTGGATATCACCAAGATGTAAGACGCACCTTCCGGTGGCGAAGACGGTACCGTAAGAAAAAATATAACGAATAAAACCTCAATGAAGTTTGTCAGCAAAAGAATGACTATAAACTAAAGACTTGATACAGCCATTAAAATATAGTTCGAGCGTCCCCGGGAATAATTTAGTGACCCCAGCTATGCCTTTAACACTTCAGACAGTCAAACATCAATTAACTTAATGCCATACTAATAATGTTCGTTGTGGATTACACCCTCGTTCATATTTCTAGTTTGATTTGTGGTTAACGCGCTAATCACTTCAGCCACAACCATTCTTACCATTCGGTAGAATATTTCCTTAATATGGGCGTGGCAGTGCGACATTTTATTTTCTCTGTTTGCATTTCATAAAAATAATGGATGAGTAAATCGTCTTGACAAATATGATTTCTCTTATCTAAAATAACTTCATGGGATATGTTGTTTGTCATTCCGAGAGCCATGAAATATTGACTTGAATTAAATTTGATTTAAATTGAATTTAAAAATTTATTTTTCAAATTTTAATTGAAATTTCTTCATGCTAAATTTTTTCCTATAAACTTTATCTTAAATCATTTTGAAATTTATGTCTATTCATTTCACTGGCAAAAGATTTTTGCTAGTTTTCGTCAGCAAACTTTTTTGCTTATGTCTGCAAAGATTTTGCTACTATATATGTACATACATATATGGTTATATGCGTGTGTTCACGTATCTGTGTTTGTGTTTGCATTTTGCTATATGGCACTTTTGCAAGTTTCTTGTTTTGAAAAACATTTAGTTTATCCTAAAGATATTTTCCTTTAAATACTTTGCAAAACTTATTTTTTTTTCCTGAATATTTTTGCAGGCTCAAAGTTTGATGAACAGCATTTTTTTTGGCTATTCATACTTATGCCAATTAAAAAAAAAATATATATATATATATTTATTGTATATAGAAGAAACTTGAAAAAGGCACAACAACTTTTATAATTACACGAATTTTTGGCAAATAAATCCTTTGGAAAACTATCAACTTAGCCGAAAGAAAAATCAAAAAAAAGATTTATTCTATCAATACTCGTATGTCTATAATGTTAAATAAATTAAATGCTTAAATATTTTTCTTGTTTTTTTTTTTGTAGATAAATATATCTTTAATTTTAAAAATTGCTGAGTTTAGTAAACATAAAATCAAGCCAAAAGGCGGGGGAAAAAAAAATCGAAAACTAGAAAAAAAAAAGAAAATAAAATATTTGCATTTGTAAATATTTTAGCAATCAAATATAAAGACAGACTGACAGACACGTTAAACGTGTGATTTTATATCAGTTCGAAATTATCGATGTCCTTCGAGAGCACAATGGTATAAGAACAATATGTTATAGGAGTTAATTCGGATAGCTAGATATTATATATTTCGATAAGTTCTTTAACAACTAAAAAAAATATTTAAAATCCATGGGCGTGGCACTGCTTTATTTCTAGTCGTTAAAATGTATTGTTACAATATCATAATGTATGTTGAAAGTTTCATACAAATTGACTAAGAAGAATACGATGAAAAATGTTTTATAATTCAAATGGGCGTGGCACGGTCCATTTCACTCATTATTAATAATTTTGTTAAAAAAGCTACAATGTGAACGAACAATTTTGGAAAGCATCAGATATATTACATATATATGTATATATAGTTTCAAAATAATTGATTGTAGGCATGGTAGTGCCCCTTTTTGCATCATTACACTGATTTGATAGATGTGAACAATTTGATAAGAGTTTATGTGATAGAAATATGCTATAAATATGTTATAATAATAATAATTATATTAAGTAAGAATAATATGTGCATGTCACCGCCCCTTTTAAAATTTCATTGTGACAAAAAGTTTCATAAGAATTGTGTGAGTAGAGTTATTTAAGCTTTGTTCATGATTTTTATGAGGCATCGGCGCGCCTTATTCACACACCAAGTATTTTTATTGTCACAAAAGTTGTAAGTGCCAAAAATTCGGATATCTTTAAATTAGAGAAAACTATGTTGCTAGACGCCATTGGATAAAAAAAATTTAAAAGTGCTGCTGCCAACAAGCAAATACATGCTATTCTTCTGACTTCTCTCTGTGCCTCATCTAATTCATCGTTTTTCTTCAAATGAAATATCTTCCCAAAGTAAAAATAAGTAAAAATATATGAAAAGTAAGTAAAAATATTTCACGACATTTTAGTTCAACCCCACTGTGCAGTCTATCACAACTTGCTTTCTCTCTTCAATTTAAACTCACATTTGGTTTTAAACTGTCTATCTGTGTATACATATTTTATCATATCGCTTGGGCAAACATTTAACAAATACGTATGGAGAGCAAAAAAAAAAGAAACATTGGTGGCACCACAAACGTTTGACCAAGTGTCCAAAGTAACGCCACAACAAAGCAATGTTAATTGACGCGAAGCGACCAAATAAAATAAAAAGTCGGAAAAAAATCAAGTAAAACTCCCAGAGTCATGTAAAGACGACTAGATGATAAAGCTACACTATAAGTGTACTTATAAATATATTTAAAATTTAAAAAAACAAAATAAGCAAAGACATCTCCGAAAGAAGTAAATGCAACAAAATTAAGTAACTAAAAACTGATTGCATAAAATTGTTACTGGCGATTCGGAAACGAGTTTTGTAAATTTAATGAAATATATGTAAATAAGAAATTGTTACCTGCCAGTTTCTCTATGTAGTATGCCCATTAAATTTTTCTGTCTCAAACTCAACAAGAGTTGTGTTTCACTACTCATAGAAAAAAGTTTGTGTTCAGAAAGAAAAAAAAAAAAAATAGTATCAAAACCAATGGAGACCAAAAATTATACAACACCATTCGAATGTATGAATTTTTAAACAACGATAGAAAAATTTTCGTTTTTATCATTTACTCCTGCTTTTTTTGTTTTTTTTTTATTGCAATGGCTTGCAACATAAAAAACAATGTCCCTAAAGGACATTTAACGAAGCAGTTTGTTTTACAGCTATTGCCGCATAGATGCATGTGTGTACTTGTTTAAAAGTTTTAGTAAAACATTTTAAAGTTTATAGCGACAAAAAAAAAAAAAAATTATTTGTTATAATAAGAATAAAAAACTGTTTATTAACTGTATAATTTTATACACATACAGGAGTAAAGTTTAAGAGACCTGAAAACCTCTACATAATTTGAGGTACACAAACAAAAAAAACCTCAGGTCAGTCTCAACAAAAATATATTTTTATATATAAACTCTTTTATATAAAAAAAAAGACAGAAGCGAAACTTTTAAAGTAATATAAAAGGCGCAAAGACCATAACACATATTCTAGTTTTCTTTCTTAGGCCACTACAGTCTTGTGCTAAGTTTGCATATTAGAAAGTAGTAACGTTCCATACAAAGCAGCGCACAGCAACATATCATTGAAGCAATAGTAAACTTTATTTTTTTTTCTTAAATAATTTATACTAACTACAGTATTTGCAAACATTTTTAGCTGAGCACACAAAAAAAAATAGTAACGTTCAATACACAAAATTGTATATACTTATTATTGAAGTAATGGGTATCTTTATTATTAGTGATATAATTGTTACATTAAAAAATAGTAACGTTCAGTACAGAAAATTTTGCACAGCAATATATTATTGAAGTTATTATTTTTTTAAATAATTAATAAAAATTAAGACAAGTTTACAATTGCGACTCAGGATGCTCAATAATAGTTTCGCTATCTAAACTTTCGGTACTTTTCTCGTGATGATTTCCTGAATTGTAGTAAAATTATTTTTAAAAAATATTTCAGGAATATATTGTAGCAATCCAATTGGCACCAGCCATAACAAAAGTACGTATATTTGGCGCTTATGTAAAGTAGTCAAGAAATTGAATTTGGCTTTTTTTCCAATTATGACATGTGGTGAAAAATTCTTAAAAAAATTGATTTATTTGACAATTAAATTAAACAAACTTAAGCCTGAAAAATTAAAATGACATAGGGCTTTATAAATGGTCCAAAACTTCCCTATATTATGACCTATTCAAAATGCTCTCCCCCTCTATTCCCCCACTAGTCTAAATCCTTGCAATACAAAAAGGTCCCCTTATTTTTACACACATGCCCACGTACATACATGTTTATTTACATGTATTTGACGAGTTTTCATGTCTGAATGAGGATATATGTACTCGTATGTATGAGTTTATATGAATGTATGCGTAATTATCAAAAAAAAAAAAAAACCCGCATGTGAGTATCTATAGAACATAGACTGACATTGTGAATCAGCACGTGATTAATGGTCTTTAATTATGTCAAATAGTATAAAGTGTCTTTATACTGCTGTCACATGTGTAAGTGTTCGTATAGATGTGTATGTGTAAGTGTGTACGTGTAATAGGGGTTTAGGTATAAAAAAGTGAATTTTGCTTTTTAAAATGAGTCTGCCCACTGTCAGTGAAACATGTGTAAACCGACAATTGCTTTACAAAAATTTACATACATTCAAACAAATGCAAATGTATACGATATTTGTAAGTGTATGTAAAATGTTGTTGTTCCGGTGACAGTGAGTATGTCTAAGGGAATGTGAGATATGATTGCTATTATTATCGTTGGCAAACTGAAAAGTACTTTCAAAGTTCAACATAAATAGTGAAGTGCAGAGTTTTAAAATAGAAATTTTAACCAACTCAGGTATTTGTCGTTTTGATCTGTCCCGTCTTACAGTGAAAAACAAAAATACTATTTATGTACATATGTATGTATGAAACTTTAATTTTTTCCCAATGGCACCTCGTTATTATTTTCATCAAGAGTATGCCATTTATGCAGAAAAACCATAAAATATTAAAAAAAAAGGAAATATAAGTTGAAAAGAAAAAAAAAAATATGACACTGTTAAGGGTAAAACGTCAACATGACATTTGGTCATATGGCTCTGTATATCAGGTTCATGTTGCCTTGTTGTTGTTAGTCAACTAAACGTTAAACGTTTAACATTAATTTAAGTTTAAAAACAACATAAATAAATTTTAAACGTCGTCTGATTTTATTTAATTTTTTTCTTTTACTTTTTTTTTTTTATTAAAAGTCCTCGTTCAATGTACAAATTCTACCCTTCGTAATTTATGTAGCTCAACATTTATAACCTTTTCGCTCTCGTACCAGATTTTAGATAAAAACAATCATTTACATGCTTGTTACTTTCCGTTCAAGCAAAAAAAAAAAAAAACAAATATACTAAATATTTACAATGTCATGTAAAATATACGACTGATTGAGAGGGCGTGTTGGTGTTCCCCAGCAACAGCATTTTGTTAACAACAACCCTTCCTGTAACAGGCATTTCTCTTTATAACACATTTACGTATGTCAGTTTTAATAATGAAAGTGTCATAAATTATGTCACACTTGATGAAAGGACAAGTATTCATAGTCACTCATATTGCATGTTAAATGTGCATTATGATTTTTTTTCGCTTGCTTGCATTGTCCAGCCTGCTGTTGTTTAACTACGAATTTTAGAGATTTCGTTCGTTTTTATTTTTTTTTTTTTTTTTTTGTAAGGAAAGTTTTGTAAAATTATTTTACTACTTTTTTGTGTTACGATGATGAACTTGACATTGGTCATCATTTTGGAATAAGCTTAAAGTAAATCATAGCAATTGGTGTGTGTAAATACTGACACACTCCTGATGGAAACATGAAGTACGTATTTGCATTTTTTTACTGATGGAAAAGGACAACGAGAGAGAGTGCGTTGATCATTGAGAAAACAGCGTTATTATGTTCTGTCACTGCCTTGATATTTGTTGAAAATTTGTCTCAAGGCAAACATCGTCAATTGGGTACGGCTCTTCAGCTTAGTGACTAGAAGACACTTTGATGTGATGTGATTTATGGGGAAAGGGGCGAATTAGATTTAAATATAATGTGACACTTAAAGTCTAACTCAAGGCCAAAGTGGAGAAAAAGTTAGCCGCTACGGCTATTCTTTTGAAAATCGATTACTACATATTACTATAGTGGTAATACGGGAAATGTTTGCCCTACAAATGACCTTTCATCTAGAGCACTGTTGCTCAAACGAACACCTATGTTCTGAACATAATTCGGCTTCATATATGTATACAACCGAACACAGCCGAATGAAAATAAAACTGCTCACCAAAATGTAAAAAATAAACAACAATTTCATTCATTTGTTTTTGCACAAGCAGATTTATGACGCATTGCCTTTTGATATTTTTCTTTAATTTGTTTATATCCGTTACACAGGGAATATTTTCAACAACGCACTTTATTTTTATTCTTTTCAAAACAAACAGAAACCAATTCAATTTCGGTATTGTGTTATGGTAATGCATTTTGTTCACTCTATTTTTCACTAATACATACTCATAAACACTACTACTATCTAGATTCTCTCTTCCTCTCTTTGTGGCCGACACTGATCTAGAGGACAAAAGTCACTCAGTGTTAGACATTCTCTGTTTATGTTAAAATGGATAGACTAGAAGACATATTTTGGATAATGCTCGCGAGTATTACACTATCTAACTATAATAGTAGATTTTCTGGCAGATTCCGTATTAGAGTCTGAACACAATGTTTGCGGTGCGATGCGATTTCTCGTTGCGGGAGAGAAAAATATATATAATACAACGGAAGACGGCGACGGCAATACATTTACATTTTTGTGTGCATACACATTCAAACATACTTCAAAATCATGTTTTTTGTTTACAATAATGTTGTGAACATCGCAAATTATTCAAAAACTATGGCAACATCAGAAAGAGAAAGAGTATCAAGAATTGAGAGAATAAGAAAGTCCGCAATGAAAATAAAATAGATTTTAATTTTATGCCGTTCCGCACTCCGGTTTTTTACTTCAAAATCGTATGAAAAACCGCACCGCAATAAATTATCGTTACATTGTGTTCAGACTCTTACTCTGAACATGAAGGTCTATTCAGTGACAGTTTATTGATGAGGTCTATTTTGCAAGTTTATGCGGTTTCTACAAAAATTGTTGGAAAAGGTGTTGGTTAACTGCATCTATGTGCCTGTTTGGACTTTGGACAGCAATCTAAACCTCTTTGGGCTTTTGCTAAATTAAGAGCGGTTGCTTCGGTGTTGATTTTAGATAATTTGCTGTAGAAAGCCAGTATAGATATCGGTTTAGTTTTTAGTTTAACTCCGCTGAATAAACGTTTCACATGCTGCAAACTGTTTATTTAGTACATGTCTTTTTTGAGCAAAGTCTAGCTGCAACATCTTGCCATTCTTATTCGACCGGGAAAAGTTTTCGGGTGATGGTAAACACCCAACTTCACTTGATGTTAAGAACACTAACAGGTTGGGCCACTCGGCAGGCACTTTCAATAATCTTGAATAAAATATTTCTCAAGCCGAATTCCTTCTGGCTAAAAATTTTACGCACTTTAGCCAAATCACAATGATTAGATTTTTTTGTTTCCATATATTTTTGCCTATAATTTTTTAAGCTATTGCATAGTTTTTATCGCGGGCTTTGAGCGCGGCGACCGAATCTAGAAATGCCGTAACGGAAGTAAAAAAATAAACACTAAGTTTGTTTCTTAAGTCCTTTGTTTTTTTAAGCTATTGCATAAATTTTTAAGTAATTGAATCTCCCAATTGTCTTCACTAATCAGCCTAGTCAACAACCACACGAGAAAATGTGCTGCCAAGTTCTTGTTATCTCCTGCTGCCACCTGGGTACACCCAAGGCGAATTATCTCCAATAACAACCGAGTTATTAAACAAAACGTAATAATATAATTGCATAAGTTGATAAAAAATGCTTTACCGCGGCAGTCCCCGAGTGCCACACGTACTTTTTTCTTTAAAAATTTGTTTTAAAACAGTTTTTAAATTGTAATAATTTATTTTTTTTATAAGTAAATAATTTATTTTTTTTCAATAACTTTCATGATTATCATTGAATTAAGTCTTTAATCATTCTCAAAGCCAAGCAAATAGAAAATAAAATATTTTACATGCTTATTGAAGCTTAAAAATTGATCGGACACAAAATTTAACATGCATGTCTTAAGAGCCCAACACAAAAATATTAGAAATTGCATTAACATTGACAATTGAATGTCTCATACTCAGGTACATACATAAGTATTTACATACATACATTTGTACATATATGTATATGTACATATGTATGTATGGATACATGCATGAGCGTGTGCGTTCGTTTAATATGTATAGAAATAAAAAACCTTTAATGCGTATCGATAAGTTTAACAGGCTTCCAAAATAAAAAATAAACTTCAAGAGCAATAATAAAAGAAAAATCATATTATAACGTATGAGTGTATGTGTGTGTGTGCAAGTATCTAAGTCAATCTTAACTAACAAACAGGGACCATAAGGTGCAAGAAAACCAAATGTTCATGGACAAACAACTGCAATAAGTTAAGCAAAGATAACCCCGGAAGGCAAATAGAAGGAATGAAAAAAATTTCTATATGTACATTACTTGCAAAATATCGGAAAAAATATTATATAAACAAAATACACCGAAAGAAATAATAGAGAATTGTAAATTTTAGATGTAGATGCTGTAGAGACTTTTGAAAATATATAAAAAAAAATTAGTGTGTTCTTTTCTAGAAAAGTTTTTTAGAAAATAGTTTTTTAATTTAAGAAATCCAAACCAAGAATTGGCCTTCGAGATCGTGTGATTTAACGCCGGTAAACTGTTTCCTGTGGGGATATCGGAAGTAGCTACTCAACGCCGATAAGCCCGAATCGATTGGAGGACAACATTCGCCGCTTTATGCCGGTTGGAAAGTTTTAACTCCTGATTAGACTATGTCCGAGCCAGCCGTGGCGGTCATATGCCAGAAGTCATATTTAAATTATAATGCCACAAGATTATCTTTCGAATAATGTATATTTCATGTCAATTAAAAAAAAATCATCTTTGTTTTACTCCATATTAAAATTGTATACCTCTATAAAAAATACCCTATACATTAGAGAATTTTATGATGGCATCGAAAGCGGGTACTAAGTCATACTTTGCTTAGTAGCCAACGCGCTAACCGCTTTAGCCAACACTACCCTTATTGTATAGTAGAATTTTAAGAGGTGAAAGCAGATGTTGTACTTATGTGGCTCGAAGGACCATGTAGTAGGCTGCTGTAGTAGACGGAGTGCTAAATCATAAGGTGACCATGATTTCGGTGCGGCATTAGGTTCTCTTGATGAAGCTCATAGCTGAGAATAGCTCTTTCTGAACGAGCGTTTGAGAGGAAGCTTGCAGACAGGCAAGATACCTGTAAGAATAATTTTTTCAGGAGTGAAATACTGCTTCATTAGTGGCCTTCCAGTTGGTTCGGTGTGGTTGTTCCCAAACCAGTTGAGAAATAATTGTTGGCGGTGCTACTATCACGTATGAGGTACAGTAGTGTCGTTTCGTGTAATGTCATGCCTGTCTTGTCATGTCATGTCATAACTGTATTGCACATGTCATTTAATTCCTGTTTTGTCTTGTTATGTAAAACCTTTCTTATTATGTCATGCGTGTATTTTCATTTCATGACAATTCCTGTCTTGTTATGTCATGTCACGCCTTTCTTTACATGTCATGTCATACCTGAATTATCATGTATTGTCATTCCAATTTTATCTTGTCATGTAACTCCTGTCATTTCATGGCATTTCATTTCCCGACTTGTCATGTCATGTCATCCCTGTCCACTCATACCATATCATACCTGTCTCTCATGACATGTCAATTCCTGTCTTCTGAGTTTTCTTGTCATGTCATGAATGAAAACATAAGAAACTCCCAACGATATTGTTCAATCTATTTCTCTCACTGTTTTTCATTTCCTCTTCTTTAACTTATCAGACATATTTAAACCTTAATATCTTTTTTATAAAAGCAACAGACAAAAAAAAAAACTTGCAAAAAAATACTTAACAAGCATTCAATCCAACATGCAGCAACTATTACATGACCATCTAAGGGGGGAAAAAATTGATAAATAAATTGCATTGGATTAGGCTTTATTGTGTTGTGCAGTTTTTCTAAACGATTTTTTGACATTTTATTCTTTTTTTCTTTGTTCATCCTCACACTTTTACTACTACATCTTTGTCTAATCTCTAAAACGTTACGTTAGTTTGCTGTCTAAGGACTTTATTGGACTTTGTTCGAGTTGGGGCAAAGAAAGCACAAAATATATAACAAATTGTTTTATCTTTTGTCTTTGTGCGAAATAATGTTTTGCAATTTTTCAAAAAGTTTGCAAAGAAAAAAAAAAAAAAAATATAAAATCAATTGACGTAAATCTTTTAGTGCCAAACGTTTTATGTCTGCAACATTAAATTAACCTTTAGGCAAGTTTCAACTATTTCACTGACTTAATCATTAAATATAATTATAGGACTTTTATTAAATACGAAACTTTTTTTTTAGAGTTCTTTAAGCCGTTTTTATTCTGCTCCTCATTCCAAGATTTGAATTTGTTGTTAAATATTTGCTGGGGATAAAAAGACAACCAATGCTTTTTAATTAACGTTTATTAATATTTATGTGGCCTAAATAATGGAAAATCGGTTTTATTTTTATTGTTTAAATGTTTACTGTTATCAATTGTTTTTCTTCAAGGAGGAAAAATAGAAATCAAATTATAAAAGAAATCAGTACAAAAATTACAAATTAAGTTTCATAATAAGTATTTCGGCTTAAGTTCAATTCCGGAATTTATTTATAAACATATTTTTTTTTAAATATTTTTAAGTTAAAGCAAAACTTATTCATGAGTTGTTGTTATAGTGCTTTTTAGGTTAGAAATTTTTGTCCCACAGATTTTGTCCCGCATTGCCTGATTGCTAGAAGGCACCTTAAAAATAACATGATAGCTTTAACTTTTGTTCAGAATCCTTAAAAGAATTAATCAACTAATCAAGTATGGCTGTAATGGTACTTAAATGGAAAACCTTGAAAAATTTGATGTGAATTATTAATTTTATATATAGTTTTAATAGACAATTTTTTGTGATGGAAATTATGACCATATTATTTAACCGATTTTGACAAAACGTATACCAAATTACAAATATTTTTTCAGAGAAGTGAACAAAGTATTGGTGGTTATTGTCGGTTCAGTATTATGGAAGCTATTAATGTTAAACGTTGCAAGAAATATGGTCACACATATTACTCTTGCATGAAAGTAAAAAAAAAACAAAAACAAACACATACAGGCATGTGTTTTTTTTCAATTGGGTTTTGCAAAAAATAACAACAAAAATACGATATTTGCTTATGCGAGATGCGAGAGAATTATAAGAATGTTTTCTAGAGAGGTTAATAAATTGTTGTAGATCATTCGAAGGTGTATTTTTACCAATAATTAATTGTAGTTTTGGCTGTTGTATAGCTGGCTGGTAAAAAAAAAACAAGTTTTATAATGATTTTTCTATGCATAGGGTATTTCTTATAGAGTGTCACAACTTTGAGTTGAGGCATCACTGCTTTATTTGAGCACCCATTTAACAGCTGATAGTTGCTTTTTGTTAAGTTTGCTATGAAATTTCATTATGAAACGACTTACACCAGAGCAACTCGTGCAAACTGTTGAAATTTTCAATTAAAATAATTATTCTATTCGTCCAAACTCATCTTGCAGCGCGTGCTACAATTGATTTACTCAAAGAAATTTTTGATGAAAACATAATTTAATTTAATTAATTGCCCACCAAGATCGTGTAATTTAACACCATTTGGTTATTTTCTTTGGGGTTATGATAAGTCACTTGTTTACGTCGATTAACCACAAACAATTGAAGACTTGGAAATCAACAAGCGAAAAGTTATCGGCGAAATACGGCCGCAAATGCTGCGAAAGAATGTTGAAAATTGGTGTTCCAGTTTGCGCCTTCTACGCGCCAGTCGTGGCGGCCACATGCAAAAATCATATTTAAACATTAATTTCATAAAATTTTCTTTCCACTTAAGCCCGTTTTATTGATATTAAAAATATATTTCTTTATTTTATTATGATTTAAACTTGTGTCACTCTATAAAAAACACCCTTTACAATACCAAAAAAAAAAAAAAATATGTATATCTAGAATAAGGTCGATCGTGTCGGTCGGTTGTGGTTACACAAGTTTTAATTATTTTCTTCCATCATAAAGTTGCTTTTGTTATTTTACATCAAATATTGTATCAATTATCCAAAAATATTTTTTTGTAAAACAATTAAAATAGAAAATCCTATACCGTAAAAATTTGCAATTTTGAACTGATTTTATATTAAGAAGTTCATGAATAGTCACCAGAAATGACACGATGCTAAGAAGTATTTCTATTCCAGTTTTCTAAAACGATATCTTGCCCTTGAAAGAAAGGCAAAATGTTTGCCCACTTAATATTTTCAAATTAAAGACAATTTTTCCTTGGAAATAAATGTAAATATTTGAAAAATCATTTTGTAATTAAATAACACAAAGTCTTTTTTGTAACCATAGACGAATTATAAATTGTTCTACACTTTAATTTTAATTATCTAAATATTTTCGATATCATTTATATTAATGGAAGTAATATAAAATAAATTTTTAAACTTTTTCTTTTTGCAGGTTACGTATGCCGGATATTTAAAATGTGGCATTGATCATACGCCTCCATAGCCAGCGATAAAACCGAAAACTTCACTAGACAGAAAATATTTCTTAATTTAAATTTGTGGAATTTTTCACATCTTTAAATTGAAGTTAACGTTAAAGTAAAGTTAAGTATGTATTTCTCTTTCTCCCTGGCACTAATAGAACAAAAACACCGGCGAAAAAAAAAAACTTTTCTAACAAGAGTTGGCGGATTGTAAAATTATCTTTGTGTGTTTAAGCAAATGTGTACTAATCCTTAATTGAAAATAAACATACAAAGCAGCACACAGAATACACGCTTCAATATACACATACTTACACACACACACACCCATTTAACACACATGCGTTTAACTCATTGTAGACAAAAATTTTTGGTAATTCAAAGAAAACATGTTGCGGAAAAATTTATCATAGAATTTACATTTTCGCACAACAATAACAATAATAATAATAATATGTCGGAAAGTTGTTATTACTGTTGCAACTCACACACACACACATGTGGCCAACAACATCAACAGCAATAGCATCACTATTTATTATAAAGACACATTTTAAGGATAATAAAAGCCATAGACTAAACACACAAGCACACATACATTCATGCATATATACAAATAATCCTGCCAAGCATAGTTCCTGCTAGTCTATGACAACTTTGCTTTGGGTTTGCAAAAATTTTCAAATTATTTAAAGTTAAAAACTTCTAATCAAGATTTATTTTTATAATTTTTTTTCCCTATATCGTTTATTGTTTTTGTATCTCTGTGTATATCATTCGTACACGAAAAACAAGACATTCAATAAATTGCAACACATAATAAAAAGCAAGAAAATTATTTAGAAAATAGAAAAAAACAACACATAACAAAAATATCTTACGTTGTGCTGGTCTAAAATAAATACTTGTGTTTTTCTTCACCCCAAAAAAACAATAAAATCCTTTTGCGAGTGATTTATGCCATCAAAGATTTTAAAGATAAATACATGGCTACAACGAGCGTACGTTAAAATATATTGAAAAGAAAAAAATTACTTTAAAAATTAAAAAAAAGGAAACTTTTTTACATAAACACAAGGCATGTGTGGCGGATTGGCTGTTTGGTAAGTGGCACAACGATGATTAAGAGAAGTTACCTAAAGAACTAAAAGGAGAGGGATAAGGTTAGGAAGATAGGAAGATTGTAAACTTAGAAGACTTAACTCTTTCACAACTCTGCTTTGCGCGTTATGTTAATTTTTAAGGCAGTGTTGAGGCGCCTCCGGTGTTAAGTAGACACATTAACTTTGTTAAGCTGTATTAGCAGATATTTTATTGATTGTTTTACTTCGCCGATGTTTCTGCTAACCGACGAAGGAGGGCGATGTTGTGTACATCAGCTTGGAACAGCATCAATCGCTGTCGGAACAGTTTTTTAGTGACCCCTGCTATGCCTTCATCACTTAAATAGTCCGACAACAATTAATACAATGTCTCACTAATGCACATTACAGCAATTAATGATGTTGATTGACTTTCTCTGGCCAGGGTTTGAGCCCAGGCCCCAAGTCATTGTTTGCTTAGTAGTCAACGCGCTAACCACTGCAGGCAACAACCACCCTCTAGATATAATGAAATATAATGAAACTTGAAACATAAGGCCTCCCTACAGAGGTTACCGCACACTTTAAATTTAAGATATACCGTAAAAGCTTCCTGAGATATTAAGGTGTGAAAAGTCCATATTTTAGTACATATTCACTGACTCACTGATTCATCAATATTATTGGGCACTTCCAGTATAACTAGAGAGCTGCTACTCGGTACACAAGTAGGTCTTGGTGAGAAATTAATCAGAAAAATCTGAAAACGGGCACTTTCCTCCCGGGGGACTAGGGCCCCTCTTCTTTGTATATGATACTTCCAGTATAGCTAGAAAGCTCAAACTTCGTACACAGGTAGGCCCTGATGAGAATTTAACAAAAATGATTTTTAAGCGGGCATTTTCCACCCGGTGGGGACTAGGAATAGGGCACTTCCAGTATAGCTGAAATTTGCTACACAGGTAGGTCCTGATGAAAACTTAAGAAAAATGATTTTTAAGCGGGCACTTTTTATGTGGGGGGACTATCATGCCCCTTCTTTATATGGGACACTTCCAGTATATGTAGAAAGCTAAAACTTCGTACACAGGAAGGCCCTGATAAGCAATTAACGAAAATGATTTTCAAACGGGCGTTTTCCACCCGGTGGGGACTAGAATGCCCTTTCTTTGTATGGGGCACAGCCAGTATAGTTGAAATTTGGTACACAGGTAGGTCCTGATAAGCAATACATATAAATGTTTATACAGAACAACTTAGAAAAAAGAAGTGAGATCCGCACAAAAACATAAATGTGAAAATAAGCCCAAATTCCTATCCAAAAAATTTCGACCGTAAGAAGTACTGAGATCAAAATAAGGACCATACCATCTATAGGTACAATACCATCTCATTTCTAGGCAACCTATAAGCTTGCCAATATTTTTCCAAGAATTCTTTCCCATATAAGAAAGGCAAAAAATATTTTGCCAAGCCTACAGGTTGCCTAGAAATGAGACGGTATTGTACCTATCAAGAACTTGGACCTTATTTTCACATTTATGTTTTTGTGCGGATATTTATTACAAGAAGAACTACATACATTTTCTGTTCTGTTCCCCATCAAAAATAAAGTGAATAAATTGAAGGGAAAAGTGAAAAAACTAGTGGGAAAAAATTATTTACGATAAGGGGTATTTTTGGAAGTGAACATTTTGTCACGTTATTATTTTGGACTGAATAAAATTTTTTTATGGGAGTTGGTCACGATTGCCATTACGGGAAAAGGGAAAAAATTAAGAGGGAAAATTTTTTTACGATAGGGCTGAATAATTACATTTTATGGAGGGGGATAATAGTCTCTTCTCTCTCCTTCTTATAGCTCAAAGATTTCGCTCAATGAATTTGGTATAATTTGTTAAAATTTTTCATATATTAACATATAAACTTTTTTGGGGCTGAAATAGAAAATAACTGGTACTTTTGGTACTTTTTTACTTCTAGCACTATTTTACCTTTTGGGGTTTTTTTTTTACTTTTGGTAATTTTACCCTTGATAAATTCTCTTAATACATTTGGATAAAATTTGGTAGACGGATAGCATATGGAGCACATTAAAACATAGGGTACTTTTAAGTGGAAAAAATGAGACAAATAAGTATTTTTAGTACTTCTTATTTTTGTACTAATAAACTTTTAAAAAATTAACATACTTTCTTTGGTTTGAGATAAGAAAAAACTGGTACTTTTTTCTTTTTGGTGATTTTTTAATCTGTGTATTTTTCAACTTATAGTACTTTTTTACTTTTGGTACTTTTTGTCGTAAGAAATTCTCTTATTGAATTTGGTAAAAATTTGGGCACTTTTTAAGGTTAAAAAAATTTACATTAGTAGTTTTAGTACTTTTTATTTAATAAATTTTGAAAAATTAACACACTTTATGAGGCTGAATCAAGAAAAAAACTGGTACTTTTATACTTATGTTATTTTTTTCCTTTTGGTGTTTTTTTCTCTGGGTATTTTTTAACTTATATTACTTTTTTACTTTTGGTACTTTTTGTCGTAAGAAATTCTCTTATTGAATTTGTTATGTGAGCCTTATTAAAAAATTAAAAGCTTTTTAAGGGTAAAAAATTGACATATTAGTAGTTTTAGTACTTTGTATTTAATAAACTTTTACAAATTAACACACATTATGAGGGCCGAATTGCGAAAAAACTGGTACTTTTCTACATATGTTACTTTTTTATGGTACTTTTTTTCCTTTTGGTGCTTTTTTGATTCTGGTATTTGTTTTCTTAATGGATTTGAATGAAATTTGGTAGACGGATAACATTTTACCCATATTAAAACGTAGGGTACTTTTTAAATACGAATCGATACTTTTGGGACTTTTTATTTTTTTAAATTTATTTTTAATTAAAATCCAGTATACATATTTGCTTTAGGATTAAGTTAAGGAAAAGCTGGTACTTTTCGTTTTCTTTTTATAATTAACATTAACATACAGTGAATTTTTTGAAGGTAAAATGAGGAAGAGTTGGTACTTTTAGCACCTTTTTGTTCCTTTGATAAGTTTTCTATAATAGTTTATGCCTTTTATAACATATACTGGGAACGAAGTAACGGCTGGTGGGTCATATAATACCGTCGTCTATACTCGGGCATCATAACAATTTTTATTCATAAGATTACTTTCCTTACTTAACAGATATTTATAAAAGAGGGCAAAGGCATCTGCGACAAGTACCTCAACCCAAGTATTCTTAACGCTCTTAAATAAAAGAGTCAGAAATCAGTATAAACTTTTAGTGGAGTATTTTTCTATTAACTAGCATCGAAGTGATGGTTAGTCTACAACAAGTTAGAAATTGGCTAAAAAAGATTAACGCAACAAATTAAAAACAAATTTAGTTTTAACTGAAATAACTGTGAAATTTTTAGTATGATTTTGATTTATTTAATATTATTTCAACTTCAAATACTAAAAAGGAAAACTTAACGTATAACATATTATTAAGTATATCTATCCTTCCCTTTTTTAAAAGCCTAACAATACCAGCATTAACACGTTTAAACATGCAGTAAATTGTTATTTATTTTTAACCATGATTTTTTGCTCTAAAAATAAGCAGCAACTACTACAACAACAAAAAAAATCAAACACTGTCACTATTGATAAATATAAAATGTAAATACTTTATTATTTGTACACATACATCACTTTTGAAACAAGGATAATTCCTTAGAGTATAACAATGTCCTGTTTATTGTTGTTCTTCGGCAAAAAGTTGTACGTATTCAGGGCCATTGTTAAACCAAAGAAAAGACGGCAAAAAAAAAAAAAAAGAATGAATTAAACTTTCATTTACATTTTGTTTACCAGAGATTTTTCAAAAACACAGACGTTATAAAACAATTTCAATATTTAAGCTGTAGCATTCTTTAAAATGTTAAGATACATGATGTAGTCCAACACACACACTTTCCCCCTTTAAATCCAATGTCATCTAAAAAATTTTTCTTCTCACCAAAAGCAAAAATGAAAGAAACTGTTTTTTATTTTTTGGGTTTTTTTATTTTTACAATGTTTATTTAACACGAATCTTTGGCATTTTATGTTGTCTCTGGTCTTCCTTTTTTGCTTCAGGGCAAAAGGATGCAGTTAGAAAAAAATAAATCCTTAGCTAACAGTTTTTATATACTGTAGCCAGCCAGCCAGCCACTGATTTTCAAATATTCAAATATATTATTTCCAAATAATGTCCTGTGTAAATCTTTTTGGTGTAAATAAAACTTAGTTTGAAAGGCATTTTTTTAAGAAAAATAAAAAAAAATTATATAGAAAAAATTTTTTATTTCGAAAAAAAAAAAAAAAATTGTGCCAAAAATACTTCTCACTCAGGCACTGGTGCGATGTCAGCCATACAACCATCCATATTTATAGCATAGACAGACGGACGTACAAAATAAGCTCCTTCAAGGATTTATTGGTTAAATGAACAGATTTGACTACGTGCGTCTGTCTCTAAACGTAATAGTTATATATACTCGTATGTATTTTTTTTTGATATTTTTTTCAGGGAATTTAAATAAAAGGACATGCAGGAAGCTGTAATAAATATAAAAGGCCATATTAGTAGCTGCAGCAGAAGAAAAAATCGCTAGAAAACTAAAGGATGTTCGATAAATATTCAGTTTACACTGAGATATATTGCGAAAAAAAAACTTAAGGCTAAAATGGGATGGAGTTTAAACATAAATACACTGGAAGAAAAAGGCTTCATATTTTATTACAACGAGAAATGTTATTAAAGGCACGAAACGTGGAGCTACAGTGCTAAAGAATTGCATAAACGGTTTGGAATTTTTTTCGCACATTTTTTTTTTATCCATTTTACGTGGACATTAATGAAACAAAACCCAACAATGAGATACCAAAAAAAAAAAAAAAAAAAATGGCTTGAGTTCAAATCCAGACTTTTGAAAATTTTTTATTGAATTTTTTTTCATTAAAATAACAGAAATTTTATAAAAATTATTTTAATCTCTTATGGAATAAAATTTTTTTAGTGGGAACAGTGTTTAAAAAATTCAAGTACGAACAACTTGATTTTTGAAATTTATTACAAGCATAAATCAAACATGAGGGACTGCCCTATTCAGAAACGATTGATAAAATTAAAGTGCAGGCTAAAATCGTATATTAAGGCAATAATAACTTTAATAATACTCGTAACACACCAAAAAAAGGTGTATGTTATTAAAGTTTTTAAGGTGAACTTTTTGTAGGAGTTGTGATAAATAATTTCAATCGCAATCAAAACAAATAAATACTTTTTAAGCTGCCTCCGTTCAATACCAGAAACAACAAACAATAATATAATAAAACATATTTTTCTTGGCTTTTATATGTAGATTTTAATGGCTAAGTTTACTAAGACCATGTCTTACAAACATGTGACTCTATGTTCAATACCGACAATGGAAAAAATTAAATTTAAAATTGAAATGAGTAAGTAAAAGAATTTAATGGAAAACATATAAATGTAATTGTGTTTCAGGATAAAAAGGATGAAAGTAATCCCGATTAGGGTAGATTCCATTATGCGACAGCATGAGTCATTGATCAAGTCAAGCTGAACGCTTTTCTAAAATTAAAATTTTTGGGGATTAATTAAGTATTTAGGGATTAAACAACATATAATTGAATTAAGCTTTTTTATACTTGTTTCAGCAAAACCCGTAGTTGCCGTATTTTTTACACCGTTTGGGGTGGATTGAAGTACGTTTGGTAGTTTGTTTTTCTACGTACAAATAAATTATTGGATATGATCACCGTTACCGCATGATGAGACGGCTGAAGCAATCATTTGTTGCATTAATTTTTGTAGAAACTTTTTCTTTTAGTGTATGGTGCTCCAAATAAATTGAAAAGTATACTTTTAACCAAGAAACAGCATTTCTTCTTTGTTTTTGTATTTCTGTATTTAGAAAATTTAAAATTTTTTTTTGGAATTCTATTAACATTTCAACTGCTGAAATTCATATTGGCTGCTAAAGTCCTTTTCACACTATTCTACTGTCTATAATCTTCGATTGGATATTGGTTGGTATAGTGATTTTCAAAAAGTCAAACAGACAATAGAGTAATGTGAACGTACCTTTAAAGAATATTGATGAACATTTAAAATGTTCATATGTTATTTTTGGCTGGCATTCAATGGCAATTTTTCATGATTTACGACTGGGAGACGACAAAAAAAATTTATATTTATTTACTCTTTTCAAACAAAAAAAAAAAAAAAAAAAAAAAACAACAACTCAAGATGATGAGAAAAGTGAAATAAAATATTTTTGAATCTATTAAAATAAATAGCACTTGCATGGCCAAGAATAAATAAAATGGTTTAGATTCAAAAGAAAAATTTAAGTGCGGAAACTAATTAAGATGAAAAATGTCTTACAAAAACTTATTGAAGTCCATGGAAAATGTAAAAATCAATCTAGAAATGAATGTTAATTAATTGAGATTTGTTTTGGAGATCTACGAACAATTCCCAAAGATATTAAAAAAATCCCAGAATGGGGATTTTTTAGTATTTTTTCGGAGTGGTTTTATTTAATTTGTCTTTTAGGCACAAATATTCGTTAATACAGTTTTGCGACTCGAAAAAAACAGTTCATCGAATTTAAATTTATAATAAAAATTCTGGTATTTTGCAATAATCTTGTTCGTTCACCAACGAAAATTAAAAAACAAAACAAAGTTCCATTTAAAAGAAATAAAAATCTTGTATATGTATATATTTTTGCGAACTACAATAGAATAAAAATTTCCAATTTTCATAACTTACTTCTCAGTATTTAAAGATCCCAGAAAAAATAATGCTGAACAATTTTAAGTTCTCAATATTTTCGTCTTAAAATTTCCAGTTTGGTAGAAAATGATACATTTAATGTAGAGCCAAAGAAAAATTGAAATTTTATTGTGAGATTTCCACAATTCCCAATAAATTTGGAGAAATCCCCAAAGTGGGAGTTTTTAATATTTTCTACGCATTTTGCTTATTTTCAGCCAGATGTAGATAATACATACATATGTTGGAAAACAATAAAAATCAAAGCACACAAAATTTTTTTGTTGTAGTTTTGAGAAATTTTTAAGAAAGCACGCTTTAAAATTTATATTTTCAATTGAAAAATCTACTGTTTAAAAACTATTTTGACTGAGAAGTGTGTTTTTTAAAAGAATTATTTTTTTTATAAAAATTTCGTTTTAAATCTGTATAAAAAAAAAATTTCACATGCCGGACATGATTTGACTTGCCCCAAGTGTGTGGAAAAAAGTTAAAATGGAATTTTTTTGGTCGAATATGTCGTAAACTCTAGGCGAAAGAGCATAAATATTGCGTATTATTTTTAGCTCATAAATAGAAAATATGTATATTTTTTCACATCAAAGTTATTATCTTGGTAAAAGTTAAAATTTTTCACAAACTTACTGTGACCCAGTCTAGTAGTCTAGTGGCTCCGCCCTCTTGCAGGCACTTAAGAACTGTGCTGATCATTTTTTTTTTATTTTCATTACTTTTATTATTTAAGTTTTTATTATTATCAAATTTTTATACTGTTTAAAAATAATAAATTTCTAAAGTAAAAATTGTTCAACAATCGAAAAAGGACAATTAAATTAAGGGTTTTTTTTTATTTTGCTTTACTGTAACTTGTCAATGTAATGGTCCAAAAAGTGGCCGTTAGCCTTTTTTCTTGTAATAAAACAATTTTGATGAATTGTTTAGCACTGCAAGTACCAAAATATTTTTGTAAATTCTAAACATGAGAAATAGTGGTTTATTTCGTTTTCTGCTCTTTTTGCCAAAGATTTTATGTATCAATTTTGTTGGAGAAAATTCCGTTTTTTTTCGCTCTCTCCTTTTTATCAAAGAAGAGTTACAATATTGTTAAATTTATTTGTGTATGACAACAACAAAAGGACGATTTTATTATCAAAAATTGAATCAGTTTATAAGGGAAAAATAAATAAACAATATTCCACAGAAGAATTGTTCAAAATGAGTGTGTTATTTAAACACACGACGTTACATCCTTATGTGTTCATAAGTGTCCTTATAAAATATTGTTTAAATATACATACATACATATAAATATATTTCTAATGTCTGTTGTTTATTGATGAAGATGATGTTCGAACAATAAATTGTAATAAAATTTAAAAAAAAAAAAAAAAGAAAAACGATTTACAGTCTGTTGAATATTATAGATGCAGAGATTTCTATTTCATTTTTATCAATAAACGAAGACTGACTGAAAATTGTTTATAAAAATAAAAAGGCAATTTCATTTTAAATGTTTCAAAATGATACAACATCATCAAACAGAGTAAAAGAAAATAGAATGAAACAAACCTCGTTGCACATAATTGCGTGCTTTCTTATAATATGACGTACGCCAATTAAGACAAGTCAAAAAAAAAAAAAATTACTTTTAAGATAAAAACTTGATGTTTTAATTTTTTTTTTGGTGTGGTTAAGCATCAAAAGAAAGTCTTTGACTTAAAAGACAAAAAACGTTTTGTCTTTCATAGCTGTGGGTTCAGCCTTATTGCAAAAATTTCGTACAAAGATTATTACAGATATCCCATCTTTTCTGCATGATAGTCCACCACCTGGACCACCAGTATATAATAGTGGGTGAAATTGCCCCCCCCCCACTTCCCCCCCCCCCAAAAAAAAAAAAAACTGTAGACCAAGCTGTTCGCAAACTCTTTCAAACAAATAAATATTTTTTGAAAATCGTTTTATAAATGGACGAGCTTGTTGCATACATTCGGCATTTGGGGAGAAAAGTTGCCCCATCGTTTTCCTAATTAGGACAATAAGACAAAACTATCGAATTAATATATTATATTGGAAATGCTGAATAAATCTGGCAGTTTAAAGTGGGCCAAAAAGCATCAATGCCTTGTTTGAGCACCCATTTAACAGCTGATAGTTGCTTTTTGTTTAGTTTGCTTTGAAATTTCATTATGAATCGGCTAACACCAGAGCAACGCATGCAAATTGTTGAAATTTTTAATCAAAATAATTGTTCTATTCGTCAAACTCATCGTGCGGTGGGCGGGCGCTACAATTGTTTTACCCAAAGAAACTTTGATGAAAAAATAATTTCACGTAATTGCCCACCGAGATCGTGTGTTTTAACCCTATTTGATTATTTTCTTTGGGGTTATGTTAAGTCACACAATTGAAGACCTGGAAATCAACAATCGAAGAGTTATCGGCGAAATACGGCCGCAAACGATGCGAAATGTTGTTGAAAATTGGTGTTCCAGATTACGCCTTCTACGCGTCAGCCGTGGCAGAAATCATATTTAAGCATTTGGGGAGTTCACACTGTTGTCATTATGTCTTATTATTTTACAATACTTTAAAAAAATTGTTGTTGTGCTTCAAGCAAAAAAGTCATATAATAATAAGACATTTCGGGGTATGTTTATGGTTTGTCATAAAATAACAGTACAAATCTTAGGCGAGCAGCTGAAACTCCTTATTCGAGCCAGCGATAATATTTATAAGCCGTCGCTACTTTTATATAACACAAGAATGAAAACAAGGCATTATGCACGACCAAGGTGAATTAATTATAAGATGGATCCAATGGCGAATTCACGCGAATTTATACATGTAACAAATTTGATAGTGTAGGTAATGTATAAATTCGCGTGAAATCGCCACTGCATCCACCTTATAATTAATTCGCCTTGAATGAAAATATGTGTTTGTGTAACTTGCCGCCGTCCAAAAAAATAGTTCACATCATGTTACCGGCAACAGCTGCTTTTGATATTTATTTCAACAAGTTCGTATAGATAAAAAAAAATTTTAAATTTTAATTGATAATGGACATTTTAGAAAATTTACAGGAAATTTATTGTTTTCTTTATAAACAACTAGCTTATCCCGGTGTGCTTCGCTACCCCCCTCGTTATAAAATAAAATTAAAACTATTTATATTAAAATTGTGTAAATTTTGTTCAGCTCTACCGAAATTTGGCAATTTGTGGGCACATTTATTTTTGTCACTCATTTGGACCAATGGTCGGTTAGCAGAAACATCGGCGAAGTAAAACAATTAATAAAATGCCTGCCAATACAGCTTAACAAAATTAATGCGTCTACCTAACACCGGAGACGCCACAACACTGCTATACAAATTAACATAACGCGCAAAGCAGAGTTGTAAAAGAGTTAAGCCTTCTACATTTTCAACATCTATCTTCTCTACTCTATCCCTCTCTCTGAGTTCCGGCACAATGCACTGCATACGTAGGGGTCATCCCCTGAGTGCTGGTCCTAATTAAAAAAAAAAAAATGGGAAATTAAAGCAAAGGATCCATACTTATAGACTATGTAAGTCCGATTTCTCAATTGTATTTGAGAATTTTTCTATAAAATTTTAAAGATTAAAATTGTGTAAATTTTGTTGAGCTCTACGGGAATTTGGCTATTTATGGGCACATTTATGTTTGTCACTGATTTGGACCAATGGGAAATTAAAGCCAAGGATCCATACTTATAGACTATGTAAGTCCGATTTCTCAATTGTATTTGAGAATTTTTCTATAAAATTTTAAAGATTAAAATTGTGTAAATTTTGTTGAGCTCTACGGGAATTTGGCTATTTATGGGCACATTTATGTTTGTCACTCATTTGGACCAATGGGAAATTAAAGGCAAGGATCCATACTTATAGACTCTGTAAGTCCGATTTCTCAATTGTATTTGAGAATTTTTCTATAACACTTGTTTGTCACTCATTTGGACCAATGGGAAATTAAAGCCAAGGATCCACACTTATAGGCTATGTAAGTCCGATTTCTCAATTGTATTTGAGAATTTTTCTATAAAATTTTATAGATTAAAATTGTGTAAATTTTGTTGAGCTCTACGGGAATTTGGCTATTTGTGGACACGTTTATGTTTGTCACTCATTTGGACCAATGGGAAATTAAAGCCAAGGATCCATACTTATAGACTATGTAAGTCCGATTTCTCAATTGTATTTGAGAATTTTTCTATAACATTTGTTTGTCACTCATTTAGACCAATGGGAAATTACAGCCAAGAATCCATACTTATAGACTATGTAAGTCCGATTTCTCAATTGTATTTGAGAATTTTTCTATAACATTTGTTTGTCACTCATTTAGACCAATGGGAAATTAAAGCTAAGAATCCATACTTATTGACTATGTAAGTCCGATTTCTCAATTGTATTTGAGAATTTGTCTATAACATTTTATAGATTAAAATTGTGTAAATTTTGTTGAGCTCTACGGGAATTTGGCTATTTGTGGACACATTTATGTTTGTCACTCATTTGGACCAATGGGAAATTAAAGCCAAGAATCCATACTTACTGACTATGTAAGTCCGATTTCTCAATTGTATTTGAGAATTTTTCTATAACATTTGTTTGTCACTCATTTAGACCAATGGGAAATTAAAGCCAAGAATCCATACTTATTGACTATGTAAGTCCGATTTCTCAATTGTATTTGAGAATTTGTCTATAACATTTTATAGATTAAAATTGTGTAAATTTTGTTGAGCTCTACGGGAATTTGGCTATTTGTGGACACATTTATGTTTGTCACTCATTTGGACCAATGGGAAATTAAAGGCAAGGATCCATACTTATAGACTCTGTAAGTCCGATTTCTCAATTGTATTTGAGAATTTTTCTATAACACTTGTTTGTCACTCATTTGGACCAATGGGAAATTAAAGCCAAGGATCCACACTTATAGGCTATGTAAGTCCGATTTCTCAATTGTATTTGAGAATTTTTCTATAACATTTGTTTGTCACTCATTTAGACCAATGGGAAATTAAAGCCAAGAATCCATACTTACTGACTATGTAAGTCCGATTTCTCAATTGTATTTGAGAATTTTTCTATAACATTTGTTTGTCACTCATTTAGACCAATGGGAAATTAAAGCCAAGAATCCATACTTATTGACTATGTAAGTCCGATTTCTCAATTGTATTTGAGAATTTTTCTATAACATTTGTTTGTCACTCATTTAGACCAATGGGAAATTAAAGCCAAGAATCCATACTTACTGACTATGTAAGTCCGATTTCTCAATTGTATTTGAGAATTTTTCTATAACATTTGTTTGTCACTCATTTAGACCAATGGGAAATTAAAGCCAAGAATCCATACTTATTGACTATGTAAGTCCGATTTCTCAATTGTATTTGAGAATTTTTCTATAACATTTGTTTGTCACTCATTTAGACCAATGGGAAATTAAAGCCAAGAATCCATACTTATTGACTATGTAAGTCCGATTTCTCAATTGTATTTGAGAATTTGTCTATAACATTTTATAGATTAAAATTGTGTAAATTTTGTTGAGCTCTACGGGAATTTGGCTATTTGTGGACACATTTATGTTTGTCACTCATTTGGACCAATGGGAAATTAAAGCCAAGGATCCATACTTATAGACTATGTAAGTCCGATTTCTCAATTGTATTTGAGAATTTTTCTATAACATTTGTTTGTCACTCATTTAGACCAATGGGAAATTAAAGCCAAGAATCCATACTTATTGACTATGTAAGTCCGATTTCTCAATTGTATTTGAGAATTTGTCTATAACATTTTATAGATTAAAATTGTGTAAATTTTGTTGAGCTCTACGGGAATTTGGCTATTTGTGGACACATTTATGTTTGTCACTCATTTGGACCAATGGGAAATTAAAGCCAAGGATCCATACTTATAGACTATGTAAGTCCGATTTCTCAATTGTATCTGAGAATTTTTCTATAACATTTGTTTGTCACTCATTTAGACCAATGGGAAATTAAAGCCAAGAATCCATACTTATTGACTATGTAAGTCCGATTTCTCAATTGTATTTGAGAATTTTTCTATAACATTTGTTTGTCACTCATTTAGACCAATGGGAAATTAAAGCCAAGAATCCATACTTATAGACTATGTAAGTCCGATTTCTCAATTGTATTTGAGAATTTTTCTATAACATTTGTTTGTCACTCATTTAGACCAATGGGAAATTAAAGCCAAGAATCCATACTTATAGACTATGTAAGTCCGATTTCTCAATTGTATTTGAGAATTTTTCTATAACACTTGTTTGTCACTCATTTGGACCAATGGGAAATTAAAGCCAAGGATCCACACTTATAGGCTATGTAAGTCCGATTTCTCAATTGTATTTGAGAATTTTTCTATAAAATTTTATAGATTAAAATTGTGTAAATTTTGTTGAGCTCTACGGGAATTTGGCTATTTGTGGACACATTTATGTTTGTCACTCATTTGGACCAATGGGAAATTAAAGCCAAGGATCCATACTTATAGACTATGTAAGTCCGATTTCTCAATTGTATTTGAGAATTTTTCTATAACATTTGTTTGTCACTCATTTAGATCAATGGGAAATTACAGCCAAGAATCCATACTTATTGACTATGTAAGTCCGATTTCTCAATTGTATTTGAGAATTTTTCTATAACATTTGTTTGTCACTCATTTAGACCAATGGGAAATTAAAGCCAAGAATCCATACTTACTGACTATGTAAGTCCGATTTCTCAATTGTATTTGAGAATTTGTCTATAACATTTTATAGATTAAAATTGTGTAAATTTTGTTGAGCTCTACGGGAATTTGGCTATTTGTGGACACATTTATGTTTGTCACTCATTTGGACCAATGGGAAATTTAAGCCAAGGATCCATACTTATAGACTATGTAAGTCCGATTTCTCAATTGTATTTGAGAATTTTTCTATAACACTTGTTTGTCACTCATTTGGACCAATGGGAAATTAAAGCCAAGGATCCATACTTATAGACTATGTAAGTCCGATTTCTCAATTGTATTTGAGCATTTTTCTATAACACCTGTTTGTCACTCATTTGGACCAATGGGAAATTAAAGGCAAGGATCCATACTTATAGACTATGTAAGTCCGATTTCTCAATTGTATTTGAGAATTTTTCTATAACACTTGTTTGTCACTCATTTGGACCAATGGGAAATCAAAGGCAAGGATCCATACTTATAGACTATGTAAGTCCGCTTTCTCAATTGTATTTGAGAATTTTTCTATAACACTTGTTTGTCACTCATTTGGACCAATGGGAAATTAAAGCCAAGGATCCACACTTATAGACTATGTAAGTCCGATTTCTCAATTGTATTTGAGAATTTTTCTATAAAATTTTAAAGATTAAAATTGTGTAAATTTTGTTGAGCTCTACGGGAATTTGGCTATTTGTGGGCACATTTATGTTTGTCACTCATTTGTCCAATGGGAAATTAAAGGCAAGGATCCATACTTATAGACTATGTAAGTCCGATTCTTCACTTGTATTTGAGAATTTTTCTATAACACTTATTTGTCACTCATTTGGACCAATGGGAAATTAAAGCCAAGGATCCATACTTATAGACTATGTAAGTCCGATTTCTCAATTGTATTTGAGAATTTTTCTATAACACTTGTTTGTCACTCATTTGGACCAATGGGATATTAAAGCCAAGGATCCATACTTATAGACTATGTAAGTCCGATTTCTCAATTGTATTTGAGAATTTTTCTATAACACTTGTTTGTCACTCATTTGGACCAATGGGAAATTAAAGCCAAGGATCCATACTTATAGACTATGTAAGTCCGCTTTCTCAATTGTATTTGAGAATTTTTCTATAACACTTGTTTGTCACTCATTTGGACCAATGGGAAATTAAAGCCAAGGATCCATACTTATAGACTATGTAAGTCCGATTTCTCAATTGTATTTGAGAATTTTTCTATAAAATTTTAAAGATTAAAATTGTGTAAATTTTGTTGAGCTCTACGGGAATTTGGCTATTTGTGGGCACATTTATGTTTGTCACTCATTTGGACCAATGGGAAATTAAAGCAAAGGATCCATACTTATTGACTATGTAAGTCCGATTTCTCAATTGTATTTGAGAATTTTTCTATAAAATTTTAAAGATTAAAATTGTGTAAATTTTGTTGAGCTCTACGGGAATTTGGCTATTTGTGGGCACATTTCAGTTTGTCACTCATTTGAACCAATGGGAAATTAAAGCAAAGGATCCATACTTATTGAATATGTAAGTCCGATTTCTCAATTGTATTTGAGAATTTTTCTATAACACTTGTTTGTCACTCATTTGGACCAATGGGATATTAAAGCCAAGGATCCATACTTATAGACTATGTAAGTCCGATTTCTCAATTGTATTTGAGAATTTTTCTATAACACTTGTTTGTCACTCATTTGGACCAATGGGAAATTAAAGCCAAGGATCCATACTTATAGACTATGTAAGTCCGATTTCTCAATTGTATTTGAGAATTTTTCTATAACACCTGTTTGTCACTCATTTGGACCAATGGGAAATTAAAGCCAAGAATCCATACTTATAGACTATGTAAGTCCGATTTCTCAATTGTATTTGAGAATTTTTCTATAAAATTTTAAAGATTAAAATTGTGTAAATTTTGTTGAGCTCTACGGGAATTTGGCTATTTGTGGGCACATTTATGTTTGTCACTCATTTGGACCAATGGGAAATTAAAGCAAAGGATCCATACTTATTGACTATGTAAGTCCGATTTCTCAATTGTATTTGAGAATTTTTCTATAACACCTGTTTGTCACTCATTTGGACCAATGGGAAATTAAAGCCAAGAATCCATACTTATAGACTATGTAAGTCCGATTTCTCAATTGTATTTGAGAATTTTTCTATAAAATTTTAAAGATTAAAATTGTGTAAATTTTGTTGAGCTCTACGGGAATTTGGCTATTTGTGGGCACATTTATGTTTGTCACTCATTTGGACCAATGGGAAATTAAAGCCAAGAATCCATACTTATAGACTATGTAAGTCCGATTTCTCAATTGTATTTGAGAATTTTTCTATAAAATTTTAAAGATTAAAATTGTGTAAATTTTGTTGAGCTCTACGGGAATTTGGCTATTTGTGGGCACATTTCAGTTTGTCACTCATTTGGACCAATGGGAAATTAAAGCCAAGGATCCATACTTATTGACTATGTAAGTCCGATTTCTCAATTGTATTTGAGAATTTTTCTATAACACTTGTTTGTCACTCATTTGGACCAATGGGAAATTAAAGCCAAAAATCCATACTTATAGATTATGTAAGTCCGATTTCTCAATTGTATTTGAGAATTTTTCTATAACATTTGTTTGTCACTCATTTGGACCAATGGGAAATTAAAGCCAAAAATCCATACTTATAGACTATGTAAGTCCGATTTCTCAATTGTATTTGAGAATTTTTCTATAAAATTTTAAAGATTAAAATTGTGTAAATTTTGTTGAGCTCTACGGGAATTTGGCTATTTGTGGGCACATTTATGTTTGTCACTCATTTGGACCAATGGGAAATTAAAGCCAAGAATCCATACTTATAGACTATGTAAGTCCGATTTCTCAATTGTATTTGAGAATTTTTCTATAAAATTTTAAAGATTAAAATTGTGTAAATTTTGTTGAGCTCTACGGGAATTTGGCTATTTGTGGGCACATTTCAGTTTGTCACTCATTTGAACCAATGGGAAATTAAAGCAAAGGATCCATACTTATTGAATATGTAAGTCCGATTTCTCAATTGTATTTGGGAATTTTTCTATAACACTTGTTTGTCACTCATTTGGACCAATGGGAAATTAAAGCCAAGGATCCATACTTATTGACTATGTAAGTCCGATTTCTCAATTGTATTTGAGAATTTTTCTATAACACTTGTTTGTCACTCATTTGGACCAATGGGAAATTAAAGCCAAGGATCCACACTTATAGACTATGTAAGTCCGATTTCTCAATTGTATTTGAGAATTTTTCTATAACATTTGTTTGTCACTCATTTGGACCAATGGGAAATTAAAGCCAAGGATCCATACTTATTGACTATGTAAGTCCGATTTCTCAATTGTATTTGAGAATTTTTCTATAACATTTGTTTGTCACTCATTTGGACCAATGGGAAATTAAAGCCAAGGATCCATACTTATTGACTATGTAAGTCCGATTTCTCAATTGTATTTGAGAATTTTTCTATAACATTTGTTTGTCACTCATTTGGACCAATGGGAAATTAAAGCCAAAAATCCATACTTATAGACTATGTAAGTCCGATTTCTCAATTGTATTTGAGAATTTTTCTATAAAATTTTAAAGATTAAAATTGTGTAAATTTTGTTGAGCTCTACCGGAATTTGGCTATTTGTGGGCACATTTATGTTTGTCACTCATTTGGACCAATGGGAAATTAAAGCCAAGGATCCATACTTATAGACTATGTAAGTCCGATTTCTCAATTGTATTTGAGAATTTTTCTATAAAATTTTAAAGATTAAAATTGTGTAAATTTTGTTGAGCTCTACGGGAATTTGGCTATTTGTGGGCACATTTAAGTTTGTCACTCATTTGGACCAATGGGATATTAAAGCCAAGGATCCATACTTATAGACTATGTAAGTCCGATTTCTCAATTGTATTTGAGAATTTTTCTATAACATTTGTTTGTCACTCATTTGGACAAATGGGAAAATAAAGCAAAGGATCCATACTTATAGACTATGTAAGTCCGATTTCTCAATTGTATTTGAGAATTTTTCTATAAAACTTTAAAGATTAAAATTGTGTAAATTTTGTTGAGCTCTACGGGAATTTGGCTATTTGTGGGCACATTTAAGTTTGTCACTCATTTGGACCAATGGGAAATTAAAGCCAAGGATCCATACTTATAGACTATGTAAGTCCGATTTCTCAATTGTATTTGAGAATTTTTCTATAACATTTGTTTGTCACTCATTTGGACCAATGGGAAATTAAAGCCAAGGATCCATACTTATAGACTATGTAAATCCGATTTCTCAATTGTATTTGAGAATTTTTCTATAACATTTGTTTGTCACTCATTTGGACCAATGGGAAATTAAAGCCAAGGATCCATACTTATAGACTATGTAAATCCGATTTCTCAATTGTATTTGAGAATTTTTCTATAACATTTGTTTGTCACTCATTTGGACCAATGGGAAATTAAAGCCAAGAATCCATACTTATAGACTATGTAAGTCCGATTTCTCAATTGTATTTGAGAATTTTTCTATAAAATTTTAAAGATTAAAATTGTGTAAATTTTGTTGAGCTCTACGGGAATTTGGCTATTTGTGGGCACATTTAAGTTTGTCACTCATTTGAACCAATGGGAAATTAAAGCAAAGGATCCATACTTATAGACTATGTAAGTCCGATTTCTCAATTGTATTTGAGAATTTTTCTATAACATTTGTTTGTCACTCATTTGGACAAATGGGAAAATAAAGCAAAGGATCCATACTTATAGACTATGTAAGTCCGATTTCTCAATTGTATTTGAGAATTTTTCTATAAAACTTTAAAGATTAAAATTGTGTAAATTTTGTTGAGCTCTACGGGAATTTGGCTATTTGTGGGCACATTTAAGTTTGTCACTCATTTGGACCAATGGGAAATTAAAGCCAAGGATCCATACTTATAGACTATGAAAGTCCGATTTCTCAATTGTATTTGAGAATTTTTCTATAACATTTGTTTGTCACTCATTTGGACCAATGGGAAATTAAAGCCAAGGATCCATACTTATAGACTATGTAAATCCGATTTCTCAATTGTATTTGAGAATTTTTCTATAACATTTGTTTGTCACTCATTTGGACCAATGGGAAATTAAAGCCAAGGATCCATACTTATAGACTATGTAAGTCCGATTTCTCAATTGTATTTGAGAATTTTTCTATAAAACTTTAAAGATTAAAATTGTGTAAATTTTGTTGAGCTCTACGGGAATTTGGCTATTTGTGGGCACATTTAAGTTTGTCACTCATTTGGACCAATGGGAAATTAAAGCCAAGGATTCATACTTATAGACTATGTAAGTCCGATTTCTCAATTGTATTTGAGAATTTTTCTATAACATTTGTTTGTCACTGATTTGGACCAATGGGAAATTAAAGCCAAGGATCCATACTTATAGACTATGTAAGTCCGATTTCTCAATTGTATTTGAGAATTTTTCTATAACATTTGTTTGTCACTCATTTGGACCAATGGGAAATTAAAGCCAAGGATCCATACTTATAGACTATGTAAATCCGATTTCTCAATTGTATTTGAGAATTTTTCTATAACATTTGTTTGTCACTCATTTGGACCAATGGGAAATTAAAGCCAAGGATCCATACTTATAGACTATGTAAATCTGATTTCTCAATTGTATTTGAGAATTTTTCTATAACATTTGTTTGTCACTCATTTGGACCAATGGGAAATTAAAGCCAAGGATCCATACTTATAGACTATGTAAATCCGATTTCTCAATTGTATTTGAGAATTTTTCTATAACATTTGTTTGTCACTCATTTGGACCAATGGGAAATTAAAGCCAAGGATCCATACTTATAGACTATGTAAGTCCGATTTCTCAATTGTATTTGAGAATTTTTCTATAACATTTGTTTGTCACTCATTTGGACCAATGGGAAATTAAAGCCAAGGATCCATACTTATAGACTATGTAAATCCGATTTCTCAATTGTATTTGAGAATTTTTCTATAACATTTGTTTGTCACTCATTTGGACCAATGGGAAATTAAAGCCAAGGATCCATACTTATAGACTATGTAAATCCGATTTCTCAATTGTATTTGAGAATTTTTCTATAACATTTGTTTGTCACTCATTTGGACCAATGGGAAATTAAAGCCAAGGATCCATACTTATAGACTATGTAAGTCCGATTTCTCAATTGTATTTGAGAATTTTTCTATAAAACTTTAAAGATTAAAATTGTGTAAATTTTGTTGAGCTCTACGGGAATTTGGCTATTTGTGGGCACATTTAAGTTTGTCACTCATTTGGACCAATGGGAAATTAAAGCCAAGGATTCATACTTATAGACTATGTAAGTCCGATTTCTCAATTGTATTTGAGAATTTTTCTATAACATTTGTTTGTCACTGATTTGGACCAATGGGAAATTAAAGCCAAGGATCCATACTTATAGACTATGTAAGTCCGATTTCTCAATTGTATTTGAGAATTTTTCTATAACATTTGTTTGTCACTCATTTGGACCAATGGGAAATTAAAGCCAAGGATCCATACTTATAGACTATGTAAATCCGATTTCTCAATTGTATTTGAGAATTTTTCTATAACATTTGTTTGTCACTCATTTGGACCAATGGGAAATTAAAGCCAAGGATCCATACTTATAGACTATGTAAGTCTGATTTCTCAATTGTATTTGAGAATTTTTCTATAAAACTTTAAAGATTAAAATTGTGTAAATTTTGTTGAGCTCTACGGGAATTTGGGTATTTGTGGGCACATTTAAGTTTGTCACTCATTTGGACCAATGGGAAATTAAAGCCAAGGATTCATACTTATAGACTATGTAAGTCCGATTTCTCAATTGTATTTGAGAATTTTTCTATAACATTTGTTTGTCACTCATTTGGACCAATTGGAAATTAAAGCCAAGGATCCATACTTATAGACTATGTAAATCCGATTTCTCAATTGTATTTGAGAATTTTTCTATAACATTTGTTTGTCACTCATTTGGACCAATGGGAAATTAAAGCCAAGGATCCATACTTATAGACTATGTAAATCCGATTTCTCAATTGTATTTGAGAATTTTTCTATAAAACTTTAAAGATTAAAATTGTGTAAATTTTGTTGAGCTCTACGGGAATTTGGCTATTTGTGGGCACATTTAAGTTTGTCACTCATTTGGACCAATGGGAAATTAAAGCCAAGGATCCATACTTATAGACTATGTAAGTCCGAATTCTCAATTGTATTTGAGAATTTTTCTATAAAACTTTAAAGATTAAAATTGTGTAAATTTTGTTGAGCTCTACGGGAATTTGGGTATTTGTGGGCACATTTAAGTTTGTCACTCATTTGGACCAATGGGAAATTAAAGCCAAGGATTCATACTTATAGACTATGTAAGTCCGATTTCTCAATTGTATTTGAGAATTTTTCTATAACATTTGTTTGTCACTCATTTGGACCAATGGGAAATTAAAGCCAAGGATCCATACTTATAGACTATGTAAATCCGATTTCTCAATTGTATTTGAGAATTTTTCTATAACATTTGTTTGTCACTCATTTGGACCAATGGGAAATTAAAGCCTAGGATCCATACTTATAGACTATGTAAATCCGATTTCTCAATTGTATTTGAGAATTTTTCTATAACATTTGTTTGTCACTCATTTGGACCAATGGGAAATTAAAGCCAAGGATTCATACTTATAGACTATGTAAGTCCGATTTCTCAATTGTATTTGAGAATTTTTCTATAACATTTGTTTGTCACTCATTTGGACCAATGGGAAATTAAAGCCAAGGATCCATACTTATAGACTATGTAAGTCTGATTTCTCAATTGTATTTGAGAATTTTTCTATAAAACTTTAAAGATTAAAATTGTGTAAATTTTGTTGAGCTCTACGGGAATTTGGGTATTTGTGGGCACATTTAAGTTTGTCACTCATTTGGACCAATGGGAAATTAAAGCCAAGGATTCATACTTATAGACTATGTAAGTCCGATTTCTCAATTGTATTTGAGAATTTTTCTATAACATTTGTTTGTCACTCATTTGGACCAATGGGAAATTAAAGCCAAGGATCCATACTTATAGACTATGTAAATCCGATTTCTCAATTGTATTTGAGAATTTTTCTATAACATTTTTTTGTCACTCATTTGGACCAATGGGAAATTAAAGCCAAGGATCCATACTTATAGACTATGTAAGTCTGATTTCTCAATTGTATTTGAGAATTTTTCTATAAAACTTTAAAGATTAAAATTGTGTAAATTTTGTTGAGCTCTACGGGAATTTGGGTATTTGTGGGCACATTTAAGTTTGTCACTCATTTGGACCAATGGGAAATTAAAGCCAAGGATTCATACTTATAGACTATGTAAGTCCGATTTCTCAATTGTATTTGAGAATTTTTCTATAACATTTGTTTGTCACTCATTTGGACCAATGGGAAATTAAAGCCAAGGATCCATACTTATAGACTATGTAAATCCGATTTCTCAATTGTATTTGAGAATTTTTCTATAACATTTGTTTGTCACTCATTTGGACCAATGGGAAATTAAAGCCAAGGATCCATACTTATAGACTATGTAAGTCCGATTTCTCAATTGTATTTGAGAATTTTTCTATAAAACTTTAAAGATTAAAATTGTGTAAATTTTGTTGAGCTCTACGGGAATTTGGCTATTTGTGGGCACATTTAAGTTTGTCACTCATTTGGACCAATGGGAAATTAAAGCCAAGGATTCATACTTATAGACTATGTAAGTCCGATTTCTCAATTGTATTTGAGAATTTTTCTATAAAACTTTAAAGATTAAAATTGTGTAAATTTTGTTGAGCTCTACGGGAATTTGGGTATTTGTGGGCACATTTAAGTTTGTCACTCATTTGGACCAATGGGAAATTAAAGCCAAGGATTCATACTTATAGACTATGTAAGTCCGATTTCTCAATTGTATTTGAGAATTTTTCTATAAAACTTTAAAGATTAAAATTGTGTAAATTTTGTTGAGCTCTACGGGAATTTGGCTATTTGTGGGCACATTTAAGTTTGTATCTCATTTGGACCAATGGGAAATTAAAGCCAAGGATTCATACTTATAGAATATGTAAGTCCGATTTCTCAATTGTATTTGAGAATTTTTCTATAACATTTGTTTGTCACTCATTTGGACCAATGGGAAATTAAAGCCAAGGATCCATACTTATATACTATGTAAGTCCGATTTCTCAATTGTATTTGAGAATTTTTCTATAAAACTTTAAAGATTAAAATTGTGTAAATTTTGTTGAGCTCTACGGGAATTTGGCTATTTGTGGGCACATTTAAGTTTGTATCTCATTTGGACCAATGGGAAATTAAAGCCAAGGATTCATACTTATAGAATATGTAAGTCCGATTTCTCAATTGTATTTGAGAATTTTTCTATAACATTTGTTTGTCACTCATTTGGACCAATGGGAAATTAAAGCCAAGGATCCATACTTATATACTATGTAAGTCCGATTTCTCAATTGTATTTGAGAATTTTTCTATAAAACTTTAAAGATTAAAATTGTGTAAATTTTGTTGAGCTCTACGGGAATTTGGCTATTTGTGGGCACATTTCAGTTTGTCACTCATTTGAACCAATGGGAAATTAAAGCCAAGGATCCATACTTATAGACTATGTAAATCCGATTTCTCAATTGTATTTGAGAATTTTTCTATAACATTTGTTTGTCACTCATTTGGACCAATGGGAAATTAAAGCCAAGGATCCATACTTATAGACTATGTAAGTCCGATTTCTCAATTGTATTTGAGAATTTTTCTATAAAACTTTAAAGATTAAAATTGTGTAAATTTTGTTGAGCTCTACGGGAATTTGGCTATTTGTGGGCACATTTCAGTTTGTCACTCATTTGAACCAATGGGAAATTAAAGCCAAGGATCCATACTTATAGACTATGTAAATCCGATTTCTCAATTGTATTTGAGAATTTTTCTATAACATTTGTTTGTCACTAATTTGGACCAATGGGAAATTAAAGCCAAGGATCCATACTTATAGACTATGTAAGTCCGATTTCTCAATTGTATTTGAGAATTTTTCTATAAAACTTTAAAGATTAAAATTGTGTAAATTTTGTTGAGCTCTACGGGAATTTGGCTATTTGTGGGCACATTTAAGTTTGTCACTCATTTGGACCAATGGGAAATTAAAGCCAAGGATTCATACTTATAGACTTTGTAAGTCCGATTTCTCAATTGTATTTGAGAATTTTTCTATAACATTTGTTTGTCACGCATTTGGACCAATGGGAAATTAAAGCCAAGGATTCATACTTATAGACTATGTAAGTCCGATTTCTCAATTGTATTTGAGAATTTTTCTATAAAACTTTAAAGACTAAAATTGTGTAAATTTTGTTGAGCTCTACGGGAATTTGGCTATTTGTGGGCACATTTCAGTTTGTCACTCATTTGAACCAATGGGAAATTAAAGCCAAGGATCCATACTTATAGACTATGTAAATCCGATTTCTCAATTGTATTTGAGAATTTTTCTATAACATTTGTTTGTCACTCATTTGGACCAATGGGAAATTAAAGCCAAGGATCCATACTTATAGACTATGTAAGTCCGATTTCTCAATTGTATTTGAGAATTTTTCTATAAAACTTTAAAGATTAAAATTGTGTAAATTTTGTTGAGCTCTACGGGAATTTGGCTATTTGTGGGCACATTTAAGTTTGTCACTCATTTGGACCAATGGGAAATTAAAGCCAAGGATTCATACTTATAGACTTTGTAAGTCCGATTTCTCAATTGTATTTGAGAATTTTTCTATAACATTTGTTTGTCACGCATTTGGACCAATGGGAAATTAAAGCCAAGGATTCATACTTATAGACTATGTAAGTCCGATTTCTCAATTGTATTTGAGAATTTTTCTATAAAACTTTAAAGATTAAAATTGTGTAAATTTTGTTGAGCTCTACGGGAATTTGGCTATTTGTGGGCACATTTCAGTTTGTCACTCATTTGAACCAATGGGAAATTAAAGCCAAGGATCCATACTTATAGACTATGTAAATCCGATTTCTCAATTGTATTTGAGAATTTTTCTATAACATTTGTTTGTCACTCATTTGGACCAATGGGAAATTAAAGCCAAGGATCCATACTTATAGACTATGTAAGTCCGATTTCTCAATTGTATTTGAGAATTTTTCTATAAAACTTTAAAGATTAAAATTGTGTAAATTTTGTTGAGCTCTACGGGAATTTGGCTATTTGTGGGCACATTTAAGTTTGTCACTCATTTGGACCAATGGGAAATTAAAGCCAAGGATTCATACTTATAGACTTTGTAAGTCCGATTTCTCAATTGTATTTGAGAATTTTTCTATAACATTTGTTTGTCACGCATTTGGACCAATGGGAAATTAAAGCCAAGGATTCATACTTATAGACTATGTAAGTCCGATTTCTCAATTGTATTTGAGAATTTTTCTATAAAACTTTAAAGATTAAAATTGTGTAAATTTTGTTGAGCTCTACGGGAATTTGGCTATTTGTGGGCACATTTCAGTTTGTCACTCATTTGAACCAATGGGAAATTAAAGCCAAGGATCCATACTTATAGACTATGTAAATCCGATTTCTCAATTGTATTTGAGAATTTTTCTATAACATTTGTTTGTCACTCATTTGGACCAATGGGAAATTAAAGCCAAGGATCCATACTTATAGACTTTGTAAGTCCGATTTCTCAATTGTATTTGAGAATTTTTCTATAACATTTGTTTGTCACTCATTTGGACCAATGGGAAATTAAAGCCAAGGATTCATACTTATAGACTTTGTAAGTCCGATTTCTCAATTGTATTTGAGAATTTTTCTATAACATTTGTTTGTCACGCATTTGGACCAATGGGAAATTAAAGCCAAGGATTCATACTTATAGACTATGTAAGTCCGATTTCTCAATTGTATTTGAGAATTTTTCTATAACATTTGTTTGTCACTCCTTTGGACCAATGGGAAATTAAAGCCAAGGATCCACACTTATAGACTATGTAAGTCCGATTTCTCAATTGTTGAGCTCTACGGGAATTTGGCTATTTGTGGGCACATTTAAGTTTGTCACTCATTTGGACCAATGGGAAATTAAAGCCAAGGATCCACACTTATAGACTATGTAAGTCCGATTTCTCAATTGTATTTGAGAATTTTTCTATAACATTTGTTTGTCACTCCTTTGGACCAATGGGAAATTAAAGCCAAGGATCCACACTTATAGACTATGTAAGTCCGATTTTTCAATTGTATTTGAGAATTTTTCTATAACATTTGTTTGTCACTCCTTTGGACCAATGGGAAATTAAAGCCAAGGATCCACACTTATAGACTATGTAAGTCCGATTTCTCAATTGTTGAGCTCTACGGGAATTTGGCTATTTGTGGGCACATTTAAGTTTGTCACTCATTTGGACCAATGGGAAATTAAAGCCAAGGATCCATACTTATAGACTATGTAAATCCGATTTCTCAATTGTATTTGAGAATTTTTCTATAACATTTGTTTGTCACGCATTTGGACCAATGGGAAATTAAAGCCAAGGATTCATACTTATAGACTATGTAAGTCCGATTTCTCAATTGTATTTGAGAATTTTTCTATAAAACTTTAAAGATTAAAATTGTGTAAATTTTGTTGAGCTCTACGGGAATTTGGCTATTTATGGGCACATTTATGTTTGTCACTCATTTGGACCAATGGGAAATTAAAGGCAAGGATCCATACTTATAGACTATGTAAGTCCGATTTCTCAATTGTATTTGAGAATTTTTCTATAACATTTGTTTGTCACTCCTTTGGACCAATGGGAAATTAAAGCCAAGGATTCATACTTATAGACTATGTAAGTCCGATTTCTCAATTGTATTTGAGAATTTTTCTATAACATTTGTTTGTCACTCATTTGGACCAATGGGAAATTAAAGCCAAGGATTCATACTTATAGACTATGTAAGTCCGATTTCTCAATTGTTGAGCTCTACGGGAATTTGGCTATTTGTGGGCACATTTAAGTTTGTCACTCATTTGGACCAATGGGAAATTAAAGCCAAGGATCCATACTTATAGACTATGTAAATCCGATTTCTCAATTGTATTTGAGAATTTTTCTATAACATTTGTTTGTCACGCATTTGGACCAATGGGAAATTAAAGCCAAGGATTCATACTTATAGACTATGTAAGTCCGATTTCTCAATTGTATTTGAGAATTTTTCCTTAAAACTTTAAAGATTAAAATTGTGTAAATTTTGTTGAGCTCTACGGGAATTTGGCTATTTGTGGGCACATTTAAGTTTGTCACTTATTTCGACCAATGGGAAATTAAAGCCAAGGATTCATACTTATAGACTATGTAAGTCCGATTTCTCAATTGTATTTGAGAATTTTTCTATAACATTTGTTTGTCACGCATTTGGACCAATGGGAAATTAAAGCCAAGGATCCATACTTATAGACTATGTAAGTCCGATTTCTCAATTGTATTTGAGAATTTTTCCTTAAAACTTTAAAGATTAAAATTGTGTAAATTTTGTTGAGCTCTACGGGAATTTGGCTATTTGTGGGCACATTTAAGTTTGTCACTCATTTGGACCAATGGGAAATTAAAGCCAAGGATTCATACTTATAGACTATGTAAGTCCGATTTCTCAATTGTATTTGAGAATTTTTCTATAACATTTGTTTGTCACGCATTTGGACCAATGGGAAATTAAAGCCAAGGATTCATACTTATAGACTATGTAAGTCCGATTTCTCAATTGTATTTGAGAATTTTTCTATAAAACTTTAAAGATTAAAATTGTGTAAATTTTGTTGAGCTCTACGGGAATTTGGCTATTTGTGGGCACATTTAAGTTTGTCACTCATTTGGACCAATGGGAAATTAAAGCCAAGGATCCACACTTATAGACTATGTAAATCCGATTTCTCAATTGTATTTGAGAATTTTTCTATAACATTTGTTTGTCACGCATTTGGACCAATGGGAAATTAAAGCCAAGGATTCATACTTATAGACTATGTAAGTCCGATTTCTCAATTGTATTTGAGAATTTTTCTATAAAACTTTAAAGATTAAAATTGTGTAAATTTTGTTGAGCTCTACGGGAATTTGGCTATTTGTGGGCACATTTAAGTTTGTCACTCATTTGGACCAATGGGAAATTAAAGCCAAGGATCCATACTTATAGACTATGTAAATCCGATTTCTCAATTGTATTTGAGAATTTTTCTATAACATTTGTTTGTCACGCATTTGGACCAATGGGAAATTAAAGCCAAGGATTCATACTTATAGACTATGTAAGTCCGATTTCTCAATTGTATTTGAGAATTTTTCTATAACATTTGTTTGTCACTCATTTGGACCAATGGGAAATTAAAGCCAAGGATTCATACTTATAGACTATGTAAGTCCGATTTCTCAATTGTATTTGAGAATTTTTCTATAAAACTTTAAAGATTAAAATTGTGTAAATTTTGTTGAGCTCTACGGGAATTTGGCTATTTGTGGGCACATTTAAGTTTGTCACTCATTTGGACCAATGGGAAATTAAAGCCAAGGATTCATACTTATAGACTATGTAAGTCCGATTTCTCAATTGTATTTGAGAATTTTTCTATAACATTTGTTTGTCACTCCTTTGGACCAATGGGAAATTAAAGCCAAGGATCCATACTTATAGACTATGTAAATCCGATTTCTCAATTGTATTTGAGAATTTTTCTATAACATTTGTTTGTCACGCATTTGGACCAATGGGAAATTAAAGCCAAGGATTCATACTTATAGACTATGTAAATCCGATTTCTCAATTGTATTTGAGAATTTTTCTATAACATTTGTTTGTCACTCCTTTGGACCAATGGGAAATTAAAGCCAAGGATCCATACTTATAGACTATGTAAGTCCGATTTCTCAATTGTATTTGAGAATTTTTCTATAACATTTGTTTGTCACGCATTTGGACCAATGGGAAATTAAAGCCAAGGATTCATACTTATAGACTATGTAAATCCGATTTCTCAATTGTATTTGAGAATTTTTCTATAACATTTGTTTGTCACTCCTTTGGACCAATGGGAAATTAAAGCCAAGGATCCATACTTATAGACTATGTAAATCCGATTTCTCAATTGTATTTGAGAATTTTTCTATAACATTTGTTTGTCACGCATTTGGACCAATGGGAAACTAAAGCCAAGGATTCATACTTATAGACTATGTAAATCCGATTTCTCAATTGTATTTGAGAATTTTTCTATAACATTTGTTTGTCACTCCTTTGGACCAATGGGAAATTAAAGCCAAGGATCCATACTTATAGACTATGTAAATCCGATTTCTCAATTGTATTTGAGAATTTTTCTATAACATTTGTTTGTCACTCCTTTGGACCAATGGGAAATTAAAGCCAAGGATCCATACTTATAGACTATGTAAGTCCGATTTCTCAATTGTATTTGAGAATTTTTCTATAACATTTGTTTGTCACGCATTTGGACCAATGGGAAATTAAAGCCAAGGATTCATACTTATAGACTATGTAAGTCCGATTTCTCATTTGTATTTGAGAATTTTTCTATAAAACTTTAAAGATTAAAATTGTGTAAATTTTGTTGAGCTCTACGGGAATTTGGCTATTTGTGGGCACATTTAAGTTTGTCACTTATTTCGACCAATGGGAAATTAAAGCCAAGGATCCATACTTATAGACTATGTAAATCCGATTTCTCAATTGTATTTGAGAATTTTTCTATAACATTTGTTTGTCACGCATTTGGACCAATGGGAAATTAAAGCCAAGGATTCATACTTATAGACTATGTAAGTCCGATTTCTCAATTGTATTTGAGAATTTTTCCTTAAAACTTTAAAGATTAAAATTGTGTAAATTTTGTTGAGCTCTACGGGAATTTGGCTATTTGTGGGCACATTTAAGTTTGTCACTTATTTCGACCAATGGGAAATTAAAGCCAAGGATTCATTCTTATAGACTATGTAAGTCCGATTTCTCAATTGTATTTGAGAATTTTTCTATAACATTTGTTTGTCACGCATTTGGACCAATGGGAAATTAAAGCCAAGGATCCATACTTATAGACTATGTAAGTCCGATTTCTCAATTGTATTTGAGAATTTTTCCTTAAAACTTTAAAGATTAAAATTGTGTAAATTTTGTTGAGCTCTACGGGAATTTGGCTATTTGTGGGCACATTTAAGTTTGTCACTCATTTGGACCAATGGGAAATTAAAGCCAAGGATTCATACTTATAGACTATGTAAGTCCGATTTCTCAATTGTATTTGAGAATTTTTCTATAACATTTGTTTGTCACGCATTTGGACCAATGGGAAATTAAAGCCAAGGATCCATACTTATAGACTATGTAAGTCCGATTTCTCAATTGTATTTGAGAATTTTTCTATAACATTTGTTTGTCACTCATTTGGACCAATGGGAAATTAAAGCCAAGGATTCATACTTATAGACTATGTAAGTCCGATTTCTCAATTGTATTTGAGAATTTTTCTATAACATTTGTTTGTCACTCATTTGGACCAATGGGAAATTAAAGCCAAGGATTCATACTTATAGACTATGTAAGTCCGATTTCTCAATTGTATTTGAGAATTTTTCTATAAAACTTTAAAGATTAAAATTGTGTAAATTTTGTTGAGCTCTACGGGAATTTGGCTATTTGTGGGCACATTTAAGTTTGTCACTCATTTGGACCAATGGGAAATTAAAGCCAAGGATTCATACTTATAGACTATGTAAGTCCGATTTCTCAATTGTATTTGAGAATTTTTCTATAACATTTGTTTGTCACGCATTTGGACCAATGGGAAATTAAAGCCAAGGATTCATACTTATAGACTATGTAAATCCGATTTCTCAATTGTATTTGAGAATTTTTCTATAACATTTGTTTGTCACTCCTTTGGACCAATGGGAAATTAAAGCCAAGGATCCATACTTATAGACTATGTAAATCCGATTTCTCAATTGTATTTGAGAATTTTTCTATAACATTTGTTTGTCACTCCTTTGGACCAATGGGAAATTAAAGCCAAGGATCCATACTTATAGACTATGTAAATCCGATTTCTCAATTGTATTTGAGAATTTTTCTATAACATTTGTTTGTCACGCATTTGGACCAATGGGAAATTAAAGCCAAGGATTCATACTTATAGACTATGTAAGTCCGATTTCTGAATTGTATTTGAGAATTTTTCTATAACATTAGTTTGTCACTCCTTTGGACCATTGGGAAATTAAAGCCAAGGATCCACACTTATAGACTATGTAAGTCCGATTTCTCAATTGTATTTGAGAATTTTTCTATAAAACTTTAAAGATTAAAATTGTGTAAATTTTGTTGAGCTCTACGGGAATTTGGCTATTTGTGGGCACATTTAAGTTTGTCACTCATTTGGACCAATGGGAAATTAAAGCCAAGGATCCACACTTATAGACTATGTAAGTCCGATTTCTCAATTGTATTTGAGAATTTTTCTATAACATTTGTTTGTCACTCCTTTGGACCAATGGGAAATTAAAGCCAAGGATCCACACTTATAGACTATGTAAGTCCGATTTTTCAATTGTATTTGAGAATTTTTCTATAACATTTGTTTGTCACTCCTTTGGACCAATGGGAAATTAAAGCCAAGGATCCACACTTATAGACTATGTAAGTCCGATTTCTCAATTGTTGAGCTCTACGGGAATTTGGCTATTTGTGGGCACATTTAAGTTTGTCACTCATTTGGACCAATGGGAAATTAAAGCCAAGGATCCACACTTATAGACTATGTAAGTCCGATTTCTCAATTGTTGAGCTCTACGGGAATTTGGCTATTTGTGGGCACATTTAAGTTTGTCACTCATTTGGACCAATGGGAAATTAAAGCCAAGGATCCATACTTATAGACTATGTAAATCCGATTTCTCAATAGTATTTGAGAATTTTTCTATAACATTTGTTTGTCACGCATTTGGACCAATGGGAAATTAAAGCCAAGGATTCATACTTATAGACTATGTAAGTCCGATTTCTCAATTGTATTTGAGAATTTTTCTATAAAACTTTAAAGATTAAAATTGTGTAAATTTTGTTGAGCTCTACGGGAATTTGGCTATTTGTGGGCACATTTAAGTTTGTCACTCATTTGGACCAATGGAAAATTAAAGCCAAGGATTCATACTTATAGACTATGTAAGTCCGATTTCTCAATTGTATTTGAGAATTTTTCTATAACATTTGTTTGTCACGCATTTGGACCAATGGGAAATTAAAGCCAAGGATTCATACTTATAGACTATGTAAGTCCGATTTCTCAATTGTATTTGAGAATTTTTCTATAAAACTTTAAAGATTAAAATTGTGTAAATTTTGTTGAGCTCTACGGGAATTTGGCTATTTGTGGGCACATTTAAGTTTGTCACTCATTTGGACCAATGGGAAATTAAAGCCAAGGATTCATACTTATAGACTATGTAAGTCCGATTTCTCAATTGTATTTGAGAATTTTTCTATAAAACTTTAAAGATTAAAATTGTGTAAATTTTGTTGAGCTCTACGGGAATTTGGCTATTTGTGGGCACATTTAAGTTTGTCACTCATTTGGACCAATGGAAAATTAAAGCCAAGGATTCATACTTATAGACTATGTAAGTCCGATTTCTCAATTGTATTTGAGAATTTTTCTATAACATTTGTTTGTCACGCATTTGGACCAATGGGAAATTAAAGCCAAGGATTCATACTTATAGACTATGTAAGTCCGATTTCTCAATTGTATTTGAGAATTTTTCTATAAAACTTTAAAGATTAAAATTGTGTAAATTTTGTTGAGCTCTACGGGAATTTGGCTATTTGTGGGCACATTTAAGTTTGTCACTCATTTGGACCAATGGGAAATTAAAGCCAAGGATTCATACTTATAGACTATGTAAGTCCGATTTCTCAATTGTATTTGAGAATTTTTCTATAAAACTTTAAAGATTAAAATTGTGTAAATTTTGTTGAGCTCTACGGGAATTTGGCTATTTGTGGGCACATTTAAGTTTGTCACTCATTTGGACCAATGGGAAATTAAAGCCAAGGATTCATACTTATAGACTATGTAAGTCCGATTTCTCAATTGTATTTGAGAATTTTTCTATAAAACTTTAAAGATTAAAATTGTGTAAATTTTGTTGAGCTCTACGGGAATTTGGCTATTTGTGGGCACATTTAAGTTTGTCACTCATTTGGACCAATGGGAAATTAAAGCCAAGGATTCATAGTTAAAGACTATGTAAATCCGATTTCTCAATTGTATTTGAGAATTCTCCTATAACATTTGTTTGTCACTCATTTGGACCAATGGGAAATTAAAGCCAAGGATCCATACTTATAGACTATGTAAGTCCGATTTCTCAATTGTATTTGAGAATTTTTCTATAAAACTTTAAAGATTAAAATTGTGTAAATTTTGTTGAGCTCAACGGGAATTTGGCTATTTGTGGGCACATTTAAGTTTGTCACTCATTTGGACCAATGGGAAATTAAAGCCAAGGATTCATACTTATAGACTATGTAAGTCCGATTTCTCAATTGTATTTGAGAATTTTTCTATAAAACTTTAAAGATTAAAATTGTGTAAATTTTGTTGAGCTCTACGGGAATTTGGCTATTTGTGGGCACATTTAAGTTTGTCACTCATTTGGACCAATGGGAAATTAAAGCCAAGGATTCATACTTATAGACTATGTAAGTCCGATTTCTCAATTGTATTTGAGAATTTTTCTATAAAACTTTAAAGATTAAAATTGTGTAAATTTTGTTGAGCTCTACGGGAATTTGGCTATTTGTGGGCACATTTAAGTTTGTCACTCATTTGGACCAATGGGAAATTAAAGCCAAGGATTCATACTTATAGACTATGTAAGTCCGATTTCTCAATTGTATTTGAGAATTTTTCTATAAAACTTTAAAGATTAAAATTGTGTAAATTTTGTTGAGCTCTACGGGAATTTGGCTATTTGTGGGCACATTTAAGTTTGTCACTCATTTGGACCAATGGGAAATTAAAGCCAAGGATTCATACTTATAGACTATGTAAGTCCGATTTCTCAATTGTATTTGAGAATTTTTCTATAAAACTTTAAAGATTAAAATTGTGTAAATTTTGTTGAGCTCTACGGGAATTTGGCTATTTGTGGGCACATTTAAGTTTGTCACTCATTTGGACCAATGGGAAATTAAAGCCAAGGATTCATACTTATAGACTATGTAAGTCCGATTTCTCAATTGTATTTGACAATTTTTCTATAAAACTTTAAAGATTAAAATTGTGTAAATTTTGTTGAGCTCTACGGGAATTTGGCTATTTGTGGGCACATTTAAGTTTGTCACTCATTTGGACCAATGGGAAATTAAAGCCAAGGATTCATACTTATAGACTATGTAAGTCCGATTTCTCAATTGTATTTGAGAATTTTTCTATAAAACTTTAAAGATTAAAATTGTGTAAATTTTGTTGAGCTCTACGGGAATTTGGCTATTTGTGGGCACATTTCAGTTTGTCACTCATTTGAACCAATGGGAAATTAAAGCCAAGGATCCATACTTATAGACTATGTAAATCCGATTTCTCAATTGTATTTGAGAATTTTTCTATAACATTTGATTGTCACTCATTTGGACCAATGGGAAATTAAAGCCAAGGATTCATACTTATAGACTATGTAAGTCCGATTTCTCAATTGTATTTGAGAATTTTTCTATAAAACTTTAAAGATTAAAATTGTGTAAATTTTGTTGAGCTCTACGGGAATTTGGCTATTTGTGGGCACATTTCAGTTTGTCACTCATTTGAACCAATGGGAAATTAAAGCCAAGGATCCATACTTATAGACTATGTAAATCCGATTTCTCAATTGTATTTGAGAATTTTTCTATAACATTTGATTGTCACTCATTTGGACCAATGGGAAATTAAAGCCAAGGATCCATACTTATAGACTATGTAAATCCGATTTCTCAATTGTATTTGAGAATTTTTCTATAACATTTGTTTGTCACTCATTTGGACCAATGGGAAATTAAAGCCAAGGATCCATACTTATAGACTATGTAAATCCGATTTTTCAATTGTATTTGAGAATTTTTCTATAACATTTGTTTGTCACTCCTTTGGACCAATGGGAAATTAAAGCCAAGGATCCATACTTATAGACTATGTAAGTCCGATTTCTCAATTGTATTTGAGAATTTTTCTATAACATTTGTTTGTCACGCATTTGGACCAATGGGAAATTAAAGCCAAGGATCCATACTTATAGACTATGTAAATCCGATTTCTCAATTGTATTTGAGAATTTTTCTATAACATTTGTTTGTCACGCATTTGGACCAATGGGAAATTAAAGCCAAGGATTCATACTTATAGACTATGTAAATCCGATTTTTCAATTGTATTTGAGAATTTTTCTATAACATTTGTTTGTCACTCCTTTGGACCAATGGGAAATTAAAGCCAAGGATCCATACTTATAGACTATGTAAATCCGATTTCTCAATTGTATTTGAGAATTTTTCTATAACATTTGTTTGTCACGCATTTGGACCAATGGGGAATTAAAGCCAAGGATCCATACTTATAGACTATGTAAGTCCGATTTCTCAATTGTATTTGAGAATTTTTCTATAACATTTGTTTGTCACGCATTTGGACCAATGGGGAATTAAAGCCAAGGATCCATACTTATAGACTATGTAAGTCCGATTTCTCAATTGTATTTGAGAATTTTTCTATAAAACTTTAAAGATTAAAATTGTGTAAATTTTGTTGAGCTCTACGGGAATTTGGCTATTTGTGGGCACATTTAAGTTTGTCACTCATTTGGACCAATGGGAAATTAAAGCCAAGGATCCATACTTATAGACTATGTAAGTCCGCTTTCTCAATTGTATTTGAGAATTTTTCTATAAAACTTTAAAGATTAAAATTGTGTAAATTTTGTTGAGCTCTACGGGAATTTGGCTATTTGTGGGCACATTTAAGTTTGTCACTCATTTGGACCAATGGGAACTTAAAGCCAAGGATTCATACTTATAGACTATGTAAGTCCGATTTCTCAATTGTATTTGAGAATTTTTCTATAACATTTGTTTGTCACTCATTTGGACCAATGGGAAATTAAAGCCAAGGATCCATACTTATAGACTATGTAAGTCCGATTTCTCAATTGTATTTGAGAATTTTTCTATAACATTTGTTTGTCACTCATTTGGACCAATGGGAAATTAAAGCCAAGGATCCATACTTATAGACTATGTAAATCCGATTTCTCAATTGTATTTGAGAATTTTTCTATAACATTTGTTTGTCACTCATTTGGACCAATGGGAAATTAAAGCCAAGGATCCATACTTATAGACTATGTAAATCCGATTTCTCAATTGTATTTGAGAATTTTTCTATAACATTTGTTTGTCACTCATTTGGACCAATGGGAAATTAAAGCCAAGGATTCATACTTATAGACTATGTAAGTCCGATTTCTCAATTGTATTTGAGAATTTTTCTATAACATTTGTTTGTCACTCATTTGGACCAATGGGAAATTAAAGCCAAGGATCCATACTTATAGACTATGTAAGTCCGATTTCTCAATTGTATTTGAGAATTTTTCTATAACATTTGTTTGTCACTCATTTGGACCAATGGGAAATTAAAGCCAAGGATCCATACTTATAGACTATGTAAGTCCGATTTCTCAATTGTTGAGCTCTACGGGAATTTGGCTATTTGTGGGCACATTTAAGTTTGTCACTCATTTGGACCAATGGGAAATTAAAGCCAAGGATCCACACTTATAGACTATGTAAGTCCGATTTCTCAATTGTTGAGCTCTACGGGAATTTGGCTATTTGTGGGCACATTTAAGTTTGTCACTCATTTGGACCAATGGGAAATTAAAGCCAAGGATCCATACTTATAGACTATGTAAGTCCGATTTTTCAATTGTATTTGAGAATTTTTCTATAACATTTGTTTGTCACTCCTTTGGACCAATGGGAAATTAAAGCCAAGGATCCACACTTATAGACTATGTAAGTCCGATTTCTCAATTGTTGAGCTCTACGGGAATTTGGCTATTTGTGGGCACATTTAAGTTTGTCACTCATTTGGACCAATGGGAAATTAAAGCCAAGGATCCACACTTATAGACTATGTAAGTCCGATTTCTCAATTGTTGAGCTCTACGGGAATTTGGCTATTTGTGGGCACATTTAAGTTTGTCACTCATTTGGACCAATGGGAAATTAAAGCCAAGGATCCATACTTATAGACTATGTAAATCCGATTTCTCAATTGTATTTGAGAATTTTTCTATAACATTTGTTTGTCACGCATTTGGACCAATGGGAAATTAAAGCCAAGGATTCATACTTATAGACTATGTAAGTCCGATTTCTCAATTGTATTTGAGAATTTTTCTATAAAACTTTAAAGATTAAAATTGTGTAAATTTTGTTGAGCTCTACGGGAATTTGGCTATTTGTGGGCACATTTAAGTTTGTCACTCATTTGGACCAATGGAAAATTAAAGCCAAGGATTCATACTTATAGACTATGTAAGTCCGATTTCTCAATTGTATTTGAGAATTTTTCTATAACATTTGTTTGTCACGCATTTGGACCAATGGGAAATTAAAGCCAAGGATTCATACTTATAGACTATGTAAGTCCGATTTCTCAATTGTATTTGAGAATTTTTCTATAAAACTTTAAAGATTAAAATTGTGTAAATTTTGTTGAGCTCTACGGGAATTTGGCTATTTGTGGGCACATTTAAGTTTGTCACTCATTTGGACCAATGGAAAATTAAAGCCAAGGATTCATACTTATAGACTATGTAAGTCCGATTTCTCAATTGTATTTGAGAATTTTTCTATAACATTTGTTTGTCACGCATTTGGACCAATGGGAAATTAAAGCCAAGGATTCATACTTATAGACTATGTAAGTCCGATTTCTCAATTGTATTTGAGAATTTTTCTATAAAACTTTAAAGATTAAAATTGTGTAAATTTTGTTGAGCTCTACGGGAATTTGGCTATTTGTGGGCACATTTAAGTTTGTCACTCATTTGGACCAATGGAAAATTAAAGCCAAGGATTCATACTTATAGACTATGTAAGTCCGATTTCTCAATTGTATTTGAGAATTTTTCTATAACATTTGTTTGTCACGCATTTGGACCAATGGGAAATTAAAGCCAAGGATTCATACTTATAGACTATGTAAGTCCGATTTCTCAATTGTATTTGAGAATTTTTCTATAAAACTTTAAAGATTAAAATTGTGTAAATTTTGTTGAGCTCTACGGGAATTTGGCTATTTGTGGGCACATTTAAGTTTGTCACTCATTTGGACCAATGGGAAATTAAAGCCAAGGATTCATACTTAAAGACTATGTAAATCCGATTTCTCAATTGTATTTGAGAATTTTTCTATAAAACTTTAAAGATTAAAATTGTGTAAATTTTGTTGAGCTCTACGGGAATTTGGCTATTTGTGGGCACATTTAAGTTTGTCACTCATTTGGACCAATGGGAAATTAAAGCCAAGGATTCATACTTAAAGACTATGTAAATCCGATTTCTCAATTGTATTTGAGAATTTTTCTATAACATTTGTTTGTCACTCATTTGGACCAATGGGAAATTAAAGCCAAGGATCCATACTTATAGACTATGTAAGTCCGATTTCTCAATTGTATTTGAGAATTTTTCTATAAAACTTTAAAGATTAAAATTGTGTAAATTTTGTTGAGCTCAACGGGAATTTGGCTATTTGTGGGCACATTTAAGTTTGTCACTCATTTGGACCAATGGGAAATTAAAGCCAAGGATTCATACTTATAGACTATGTAAGTCCGATTTCTCAATTGTATTTGAGAATTTTTCTATAAAACTTTAAAGATTAAAATTGTGTAAATTTTGTTGAGCTCTACGGGAATTTGGCTATTTGTGGGCACATTTAAGTTTGTCACTCATTTGGACCAATGGGAAATTAAAGCCAAGGATTCATACTTATAGACTATGTAAGTCCGATTTCTCAATTGTATTTGAGAATTTTTCTATAAAACTTTAAAGATTAAAATTGTGTAAATTTTGTTGAGCTCTACGGGAATTTGGCTATTTGTGGGCACATTTAAGTTTGTCACTCATTTGGACCAATGGGAAATTAAAGCCAAGGATTCATACTTATAGACTATGTAAGTCCGATTTCTCAATTGTATTTGAGAATTTTTCTATAAAACTTTAAAGATTAAAATTGTGTAAATTTTGTTGAGCTCTACGGGAATTTGGCTATTTGTGGGCACATTTAAGTTTGTCACTCATTTGGACCAATGGGAAATTAAAGCCAAGGATTCATACTTATAGACTATGTAAGTCCGATTTCTCAATTGTATTTGAGAATTTTTCTATAAAACTTTAAAGATTAAAATTGTGTAAATTTTGTTGAGCTCTACGGGAATTTGGCTATTTGTGGGCACATTTAAGTTTGTCACTCATTTGGACCAATGGGAAATTAAAGCCAAGGATTCATACTTAAAGACTATGTAAATCCGATTTCTCAATTGTATTTGAGAATTTTTCTATAACATTTGTTTGTCACTCATTTGGACCAATGGGAAATTAAAGCCAAGGATCCATACTTATAGACTATGTAAGTCCGATTTCTCAATTGTATTTGAGAATTTTTCTATAAAACTTTAAAGATTAAAATTGTGTAAATTTTGTTGAGCTCTACGGGAATTTGGCTATTTGTGGGCACATTTAAGTTTGTCACTCATTTGGACCAATGGGAAATTAAAGCCAAGGATTCATACTTAAAGACTATGTAAATCCGATTTCTCAATTGTATTTGAGAATTTTTCTATAACATTTGTTTGTCACTCATTTGGACCAATGGGAAATTAAAGCCAAGGATCCATACTTATAGACTATGTAAGTCCGATTTCTCAATTGTATTTGAGAATTTTTCTATAAAACTTTAAAGATTAAAATTGTGTAAATTTTGTTGAGCTCAACGGGAATTTGGCTATTTGTGGGCACATTTAAGTTTGTCACTCATTTGGACCAATGGGAAATTAAAGCCAAGGATTCATACTTATAGACTATGTAAGTCCGATTTCTCAATTGTATTTGAGAATTTTTCTATAAAACTTTAAAGATTAAAATTGTGTAAATTTTGTTGAGCTCTACGGGAATTTGGCTATTTGTGGGCACATTTAAGTTTGTCACTCATTTGGACCAATGGGAAATTAAAGCCAAGGATTCATACTTATAGACTATGTAAGTCCGATTTCTCAATTGTATTTGAGAATTTTTCTATAAAACTTTAAAGATTAAAATTGTGTAAATTTTGTTGAGCTCTACGGGAATTTGGCTATTTGTGGGCACATTTAAGTTTGTCACTCATTTGGACCAATGGGAAATTAAAGCCAAGGATTCATACTTATAGACTATGTAAGTCCGATTTCTCAATTGTATTTGAGAATTTTTCTATAAAACTTTAAAGATTAAAATTGTGTAAATTTTGTTGAGCTCTACGGGAATTTGGCTATTTGTGGGCACATTTAAGTTTGTCACTCATTTGGACCAATGGGAAATTAAAGCCAAGGATTCATACTTATAGACTATGTAAGTCCGATTTCTCAATTGTATTTGAGAATTTTTCTATAAAACTTTAAAGATTAAAATTGTGTAAATTTTGTTGAGCTCTACGGGAATTTGGCTATTTGTGGGCACATTTAAGTTTGTCACTCATTTGGACCAATGGGAAATTAAAGCCAAGGATTCATACTTATAGACTATGTAAGTCCGATTTCTCAATTGTATTTGACAATTTTTCTATAAAACTTTAAAGATTAAAATTGTGTAAATTTTGTTGAGCTCTACGGGAATTTGGCTATTTGTGGGCACATTTAAGTTTGTCACTCATTTGGACCAATGGGAAATTAAAGCCAAGGATTCATACTTATAGACTATGTAAGTCCGATTTCTCAATTGTATTTGAGAATTTTTCTATAAAACTTTAAAGATTAAAATTGTGTAAATTTTGTTGAGCTCTACGGGAATTTGGCTATTTGTGGGCACATTTCAGTTTGTCACTCATTTGAACCAATGGGAAATTAAAGCCAAGGATCCATACTTATAGACTATGTAAATCCGATTTCTCAATTGTATTTGAGAATTTTTCTATAACATTTGATTGTCACTCATTTGGACCAATGGGAAATTAAAGCCAAGGATTCATACTTATAGACTATGTAAGTCCGATTTCTCAATTGTATTTGAGAATTTTTCTATAAAACTTTAAAGATTAAAATTGTGTAAATTTTGTTGAGCTCTACGGGAATTTGGCTATTTGTGGGCACATTTCAGTTTGTCACTCATTTGAACCAATGGGAAATTAAAGCCAAGGATCCATACTTATAGACTATGTAAATCCGATTTCTCAATTGTATTTGAGAATTTTTCTATAACATTTGATTGTCACTCATTTGGACCAATGGGAAATTAAAGCCAAGGATCCATACTTATAGACTATGTAAATCCGATTTCTCAATTGTATTTGAGAATTTTTCTATAACATTTGTTTGTCACTCATTTGGACCAATGGGAAATTAAAGCCAAGGATCCATACTTATAGACTATGTAAGTCCGATTTCTCAATTGTATTTGAGAATTTTTCTATAACATTTGTTTGTCACTCATTTGGACCAATGGGAAATTAAAGCCAAGGATCCATACTTATAGACTATGTAAGTCCGATTTCTCAATTGTATTTGAGAATTTTTCTATAACATTTGTTTGTCACTCATTTGGACCAATGGGAAATTAAAGCCAAGGATCCATACTTATAGACTATGTAAGTCCGATTTCTCAATTGTATTTGAGAATTTTTCTATAACATTTGTTTGTCACTCATTTGGACCAATGGGAAATTAAAGCCAAGGATCCATACTTATAGACTATGTAAGTCCGATTTCTCAATTGTATTTGAGAATTTTTCTATAAAACTTTAAAGATTAAAATTGTGTAAATTTTGTTGAGCTCTACGGGAATTTGGCTATTTGTGGGCACATTTAAGTTTGTCACTCATTTGGACCAATGGGAAATTAAAGCCAAGGATTCATACTTATAGACTATGTAAGTCCGATTTCTCAATTGTATTTGAGAATTTTTCTATAAAACTTTAAAGATTAAAATTGTGTAAATTTTGTTGAGCTCTACGGGAATTTGGCTATTTGTGGGCACATTTATGTTTGTCACTCATTTGGACCAATGGGAAATTAAAGCCAAGGATCCATACTTATAGACTATGTAAGTCCGATTTCTCAATTGTATTTGAGAATTTTTCTATAAAACTTTAAAGATTAAAATTGTGTAAATTTTGTTGAGCTCTACGGGAATTTGGCTATTTGTGGGAACATTTAAGTTTGTCACTCATTTGGACCAATGGGAACTTAAAGCCAAGGATTCATACTTATAGACTATGTAAGTCCGATTTCTCAATTGTATTTGAGAATTTTTCTATAACATTTGTTTGTCACTCATTTGGACCAATGGGAAATTAAAGCCAAGGATCCATACTTATAGACTATGTAAGTCCGATTTCTCAATTGTATTTGAGAATTTTTCTATAACATTTGTTTGTCACTCATTTGGACCAATGGGAAATTAAAGCCAAGGATCCATACTTATAGACTATGTAAATCCGATTTCTCAATTGTATTTGAGAATTTTTCTATAACATTTGTTTGTCACTCATTTGGACCAATGGGAAATTAAAGCCAAGGATCCATACTTATAGACTATGTAAATCCGATTTCTCAATTGTATTTGAGAATTTTTCTATAACATTTGTTTGTCACTCATTTGGACCAATGGGAAATTAAAGCCAAGGATTCATACTTATAGACTATGTAAGTCCGATTTCTCAATTGTATTTGAGAATTTTTCTATAACATTTGTTTGTCACTCATTTGGACCAATGGGAAATTAAAGCCAAGGATCCATACTTATAGACTATGTAAGTCCGATTTCTCAATTGTATTTGAGAATTTTTCTATAACATTTGTTTGTCACTCATTTGGACCAATGGGAAATTAAAGCCAAGGATCCATACTTATAGACTATGTAAGTCCGATTTCTCAATTGTATTTGAGAATTTTTCTATAAAACTTTAAAGATTAAAATTGTGTAAATTTTGTTGAGCTCTACGGGAATTTGGCTATTTGTGGGCACATTTAAGTTTGTCACTCATTTGGACCAATGGGAAATTAAAGCCAAGGATCCATACTTATAGACTATGTAAATCCGATTTCTCAATTGTATTTGAGAATTTTTCTATAACATTTGTTTGTCACGCATTTGGACCAATGGGAAATTAAAGCCAAGGATTCATACTTATAGACTATGTAAGTCCGATTTCTCAATTGTATTTGACAATTTTTCTATAAAACTTTAAAGATTAAAATTGTGTAAATTTTGTTGAGCTCTACGGGAATTTGGCTATTTGTGGGCACATTTAAGTTTGTCACTCATTTGGACCAATGGGAAATTAAAGCCAAGGATCCACACTTATAGACTATGTAAGTCCGATTTCTCAATTGTATTTGAGAATTTTTCTATAACATTTGTTTGTCACTCCTTTGGACCAATGGGAAATTAAAGCCAAGGATCCACACTTATAGACTATGTAAGTCCGATTTTTCAATTGTATTTGAGAATTTTTCTATAACATTTGTTTGTCACTCCTTTGGACCAATGGGAAATTAAAGCCAAGGATCCACACTTATAGACTATGTAAGTCCGATTTCTCAATTGTTGAGCTCTACGGGAATTTGGCTATTTGTGGGCACATTTAAGTTTGTCACTCATTTGGACCAATGGGAAATTAAAGCCAAGGATCCACACTTATAGACTATGTAAGTCCGATTTCTCAATTGTATTTGAGAATTTTTCTATAACATTTGTTTGTCACTCCTTTGGACCAATGGGAAATTAAAGCCAAGGATCCACACTTATAGACTATGTAAGTCCGATTTTTCAATTGTATTTGAGAATTTTTCTATAACATTTGTTTGTCACTCCTTTGGACCAATGGGAAATTAAAGCCAAGGATCCACACTTATAGACTATGTAAGTCCGATTTCTCAATTGTTGAGCTCTACGGGAATTTGGCTATTTGTGGGCACATTTAAGTTTGTCACTCATTTGGACCAATGGGAAATTAAAGCCAAGGATCCATACTTATAGACTATGTAAATCCGATTTCTCAATTGTATTTGAGAATTTTTCTATAACATTTGTTTGTCACGCATTTGGACCAATGGGAAATTAAAGCCAAGCATTCATACTTATAGACTATGTAAGTCCGATTTCTCAATTGTATTTGAGAATTTTTCTATAAAACTTTAAAGATTAAAATTGTGTAAATTTTGTTGAGCTCTACGGGAATTTGGCTATTTATGGGCACATTTATGTTTGTCACTCATTTGGACCAATGGGAAATTAAAGGCAAGGATCCATACTTATAGACTATGTAAGTCCGCTTTCTCAATTGTATTTGAGAATTTTTCTATAACACTTGTTTGTCACTCATTTGGACCAATGGGAAATTAAAGCCAAGGATTCATACTTATAGACTATGTAAGTCCGATTTCTCAATTGTATTTGAGAATTTTTCTATAACATTTGTTTGTCACTCATTTGGACCAATGGGAAATTAAAGCCAAGGATTCATACTTATAGACTATGTAAGTCCGATTTCTCAATTGTATTTGAGAATTTTTCTATAAAACTTTAAAGATTAAAATTGTGTAAATTTTGTTGAGCTCTACGGGAATTTGGCTATTTGTGGGCACATTTAAGTTTGTCACTCATTTGGACCAATGGGAAATTAAAGCCAAGGATTCATACTTATAGACTATGTAAATCCGATTTCTCAATTGTATTTGAGAATTTTTCTATAACATTTGTTTGTCACGCATTTGGACCAATGGGAAATTAAAGCCAAGGATCCATACTTATAGACTATGTAAGTCCGATTTCTCAATTGTATTTGAGAATTTTTCTATAACATTTGTTTGTCACTCATTTGGACCAATGGGAAATTAAAGCCAAGGATTCATACTTATAGACTATGTAAGTCCGATTTCTCAATTGTATTTGAGAATTTTTCTATAAAACTTTAAAGATTAAAATTGTGTAAATTTTGTTGAGCTCTACGGGAATTTGGCTATTTGTGGGCACATTTAAGTTTGTCACTCATTTGGACCAATGGGAAATTAAAGCCAAGGATTCATACTTATAGACTATGTAAGTCCGATTTCTCAATTGTATTTGAGAATTTTTCTATAACATTTGTTTGTCACTCATTTGGACCAATGGGAAATTAAAGCCAAGGATTCATACTTATAGACTATGTAAATCCGATTTCTCAATTGTATTTGAGAATTTTTCTATAACATTTGTTTGTCACTCCTTTGGACCAATGGGAAATTAAAGCCAAGGATCCATACTTATAGATTATGTAAATCCGATTTCTCAATTGTATTTGAGAATTTTTCTATAACATTTGTTTGTCACTCATTTGGACCAATGGGAAATTAAAGCCAAGGATTCATACTTATAGACTATGTAAGTCCGATTTCTCAATTGTATTTGAGAATTTTTCTATAACATTTGTTTGTCACTCATTTGGACCAATGGGAAATTAAAGCCAAGGATCCATACTTATAGACTATGTAAATCCGATTTCTCAATTGTATTTGAGAATTTTTCTATAACATTTGTTTGTCACTCATTTGGACCAATGGGAAATTAAAGCCAAGGATCCATACTTATAGACTATGTAAATCCGATTTCTAAATTGTATTTGAGAATTTTTCTATAACATTTGTTTGTCACTCATTTGGACCAATGGGAAATTAAAGCCAAGGATCCATACTTATAGACTATGTAAATCCGATTTCTAAATTGTATTTGAGAATTTTTCTATAACATTTGTTTGTCACTCATTTGGACCAATGGGAAATTAAAGCCAAGGATCCATACTTATAGACTATGTAAATCCGATTTCTAAATTGTATTTGAGAATTTTTCTATAACATTTGTTTGTCACTCATTTGGACCAATGGGAAATTAAAGCCAAGGATCCATACTTATAGACTATGTAAATCCGATTTCTAAATTGTATTTGAGAATTTTTCTATAACATTTGTTTGTCACTCATTTGGACCAATGGGAAATTAAAGCCAAGGATCCATACTTATAGACTATGTAAATCCGATTTCTAAATTGTATTTGAGAATTTTTCTATAACATTTGTTTGTCACTCATTTGGACCAATGGGAAATTAAAGCCAAGGATTCATACTTATAGACTATGTAAGTCCGATTTCTCAATTGTATTTGAGAATTTTTCTATAACATTTGTTTGTCACTCATTTGGACCAATGGGAAATTAAAGCCAAGGATCCATACTTATAGACTATGTAAATCCGATTTCTCAATTGTATTTGAGAATTTTTCTATAACATTTGTTTGTCACTCATTTGGACCAATGGGAAATTAAAGCCAAGGATCCATACTTATAGACTATGTAAATCCGATTTCTAAATTGTATTTGAGAATTTTTCTATAACATTTGTTTGTCACTCATTTGGACCAATGGGAAATTAAAGCCAAGGATCCATACTTATAGACTATGTAAATCCGATTTCTAAATTGTATTTGAGAATTTTTCTATAACATTTGTTTGTCACTCATTTGGACCAATGGGAAATTAAAGCCAAGGATCCATACTTATAGACTATGTAAATCCGATTTCTAAATTGTATTTGAGAATTTTTCTATAACATTTGTTTGTCACTCATTTGGACCAATGGGAAATTAAAGCCAAGGATCCATACTTATAGACTATGTAAATCCGATTTCTAAATTGTATTTGAGAATTTTTCTATAACATTTGTTTGTCACTCATTTGGACCAATGGGAAATTAAAGCCAAGGATCCATACTTATAGACTATGTAAATCCGATTTCTAAATTGTATTTGAGAATTTTTCTATAACATTTGTTTGTCACTCATTTGGACCAATGGGAAATTAAAGCCAAGGATTCATACTTATAGACTATGTAAGTCCGATTTCTCAATTGTATTTGAGAATTTTTCTATAACATTTGTTTGTCACTCATTTGGACCAATGGGAAATTAAAGCCAAGGATCCATACTTATAGACTATGTAAATCCGATTTCTAAATTGTATTTGAGAATTTTTCTATAACATTTGTTTGTCACTCATTTGGACCAATGGGAAATTAAAGCCAAGGATCCATACTTATAGACTATGTAAATCCGATTTCTAAATTGTATTTGAGAATTTTTCTATAACATTTGTTTGTCACTCATTTGGACCAATGGGAAATTAAAGCCAAGGATTCATACTTATAGACTATGTAAGTCCGATTTCTCAATTGTATTTGAGAATTTTTCTATAACATTTGTTTGTCACTCATTTGGACCAATGGGAAATTAAAGCCAAGGATCCATACTTATAGACTATGTAAATCCGATTTCTCAATTGTATTTGAGAATTTTTCTATAACATTTGTTTGTCACTCATTTGGACCAATGGGAAATTAAAGCCAAGGATCCATACTTATAGACTATGTAAATCCGATTTCTAAATTGTATTTGAGAATTTTTCTATAACATTTGTTTGTCACTCATTTGGACCAATGGGAAATTAAAGCCAAGGATCCATACTTATAGACTATGTAAATCCGATTTCTAAATTGTATTTGAGAATTTTTCTATAACATTTGTTTGTCACTCATTTGGACCAATGGGAAATTAAAGCCAAGGATCCATACTTATAGACTATGTAAATCCGATTTCTAAATTGTATTTGAGAATTTTTCTATAACATTTGTTTGTCACTCATTTGGACCAATGGGAAATTAAAGCCAAGGATCCATACTTATAGACTATGTAAATCCGATTTCTCAATTGTATTTGAGAATTTTTCTATAACATTTGTTTGTCACTCATTTGGACCAATGGGAAATTAAAGCCAAGGATCCATACTTATAGACTATGTAAATCCGATTTCTAAATTGTATTTGAGAATTTTTCTATAACATTTGTTTGTCACTCATTTGGACCAATGGGAAATTAAAGCCAAGGATCCATACTTATAGACTATGTAAATCCGATTTTAAAATTGTATTTGAGAATTTTTCTATAACATTTGTTTGTCACTCATTTGGACCAATGGGAAATTAAAGCCAAGGATCCATACTTATAGACTATGTAAATCCGATTTCTAAATTGTATTTGAGAATTTTTCTATAACATTTGTTTGTCACTCATTTGGACCAATGGGAAATTAAAGCCAAGGATCCATACTTATAGACTATGTAAATCCGATTTCTAAATTGTATTTGAGAATTTTTCTATAACATTTGTTTGTCACTCATTTGGACCAATGGGAAATTAAAGCCAAGGATTCATACTTATAGACTATGTAAGTCCGATTTCTCAATTGTATTTGAGAATTTTTCTATAACATTTGTTTGTCACTCATTTGGACCAATGGGAAATTAAAGCCAAGGATCCATACTTATAGACTATGTAAATCCGATTTCTCAATTGTATTTGAGAATTTTTCTATAACATTTGTTTGTCACTCATTTGGACCAATGGGAAATTAAAGCCAAGGATCCATACTTATAGACTATGTAAATCCGATTTCTAAATTGTATTTGAGAATTTTTCTATAACATTTGTTTGTCACTCATTTGGACCAATGGGAAATTAAAGCCAAGGATCCATACTTATAGACTATGTAAATCCGATTTCTAAATTGTATTTGAGAATTTTTCTATAACATTTGTTTGTCACTCATTTGGACCAATGGGAAATTAAAGCCAAGGATCCATACTTATAGACTATGTAAATCCGATTTCTAAATTGTATTTGAGAATTTTTCTATAACATTTGTTTGTCACTCATTTGGACCAATGGGAAATTAAAGCCAAGGATCCATACTTATAGACTATGTAAATCCGATTTCTAAATTGTATTTGAGAATTTTTCTATAACATTTGTTTGTCACTCATTTGGACCAATGGGAAATTAAAGCCAAGGATCCATACTTATAGACTATGTAAATCCGATTTCTAAATTGTATTTGAGAATTTTTCTATAACATTTGTTTGTCACTCATTTGGACCAATGGGAAATTAAAGCCAAGGATCCATACTTATAGACTATGTAAATCCGATTTCTAAATTGTATTTGAGAATTTTTCTATAACATTTGTTTGTCACTCATTTGGACCAATGGGAAATTAAAGCCAAGGATCCATACTTATAGACTATGTAAATCCGATTTCTAAATTGTATTTGAGAATTTTTCTATAACATTTGTTTGTCACTCATTTGGACCAATGGGAAATTAAAGCCAAGGATCCATACTTATAGACTATGTAAATCCGATTTCTAAATTGTATTTGAGAATTTTTCTATAACATTTGTTTGTCACTCATTTGGACCAATGGGAAATTAAAGCCAAGGATCCATACTTATAGACTATGTAAGTCCGATTTCTCAATTGTATTTGAGAATTTTTCTATAACATTTGTTTGTCACTCATTTGGACCAATGGGAAATTAAAGCCAAGGATCCATACTTATAGACTATGTAAATCCGATTTCTAAATTGTATTTGAGAATTTTTCTATAACATTTGTTTGTCACTCATTTGGACCAATGGGAAATTAAAGCCAAGGATCCATACTTATAGACTATGTAAATCCGATTTCTAAATTGTATTTGAGAATTTTTCTATAACATTTGTTTGTCACTCATTTGGACCAATGGGAAATTAAAGCCAAGGATCCATACTTATAGACTATGTAAATCCGATTTCTAAATTGTATTTGAGAATTTTTCTATAAAACTTTAAAGATTAAAATTGTGTAAATTTTGTTGCGCTCTACGGGAATTTGGCTATTTGTGGGCACATTTAAGTTTGTCACTCATTTGGACCAATGGGAAATTAAAGCCAAGGATTCATACTTATAGACTATGTAAGTCCGATTTCTCAATTGTATTTGAGAATTTTTCTATAACATTTGTTTGTCACTCATTTGGACCAATGGGAAATTAAAGCCAAGGATCCATACTTATAGACTATGTAAGTCCGATTTCTCAATTGTATTTGAGAATTTTTCTATAACATTTGTTTGTCACTCATTTGGACCAATGGGAAATTAAAGCCAAGGATCCATACTTATAGACTATGTAAATCCGATTTCTAAATTGTATTTGAGAATTTTTCTATAACATTTGTTTGTCACTCATTTGGACCAATGGGAAATTAAAGCCAAGGATCCATACTTATAGACTATGTAAGTCCGATTTCTCAATTGTATTTGAGAATTTTTCTATAACATTTGTTTGTCACTCATTTGGACCAATGGGAAATTAAAGCCAAGGATCCATACTTATAGACTATGTAAGTCCGATTTCTCAATTGTATTTGAGAATTTTTCTATAACATTTGTTTGTCACTCATTTGGACCAATGGGAAATTAAAGCCAAGGATTCATACTTATAGACTATGTAAGTCCGATTTCTCAATTGTATTTGAGAATTTTTCTATAACATTTGTTTGTCACTCATTTGGACCAATGGGAAATTAAAGCCAAGGATCCATACTTATAGACTATGTAAGTCCGATTTCTCAATTGTATTTGAGAATTTTTCTATAACATTTGTTTGTCACTCATTTGGACCAATGGGAAATTAAAGCCAAGGATCCATACTTATAGACTATGTAAGTCCGATTTCTCAATTGTATTTGAGAATTTTTCTATAACATTTGTTTGTCACTCATTTGGACCAATGGGAAATTAAAGCCAAGGATCCATACTTATAGACTATGTAAGTCCGATTTCTCAATTGTATTTGAGAATTTTTCTATAACATTTGTTTGTTACTCATTTGGACCAATGGGAAATTAAAGCCAAGGATCCATACTTATAGACTATGTAAGTCCGATTTCTCAATTGTATTTGAGAATTTTTCTATAACATTTGTTTGTCACTCATTTGGACCAATGGGAAATTAAAGCCAAGGATTCATACTTATAGACTATGTAAGTCCGATTTCTCAATTGTATTTGAGAATTTTTCTATAACATTTGTTTGTCACTCATTTGGACCAATGGGAAATTAAAGCCAAGGATCCATACTTATAGACTATGTAAGTCCGATTTCTCAATTGTATTTGAGAATTTTTCTATAACATTTGTTTGTCACTCATTTGGACCAATGGGAAATTAAAGCCAAGGATCCATACTTATAGACTATGTAAATCCGATTTCTAAATTGTATTTGAGAATTTTTCTATAACATTTGTTTGTCACTCATTTGGACTAATGGGAAATTAAAGCCAAGGATCCATACTTATAGACTATGTAAGTCCGATTTCTCAATTGTATTTGAGAATTTTTCTATAACATTTGTTTGTCACTCATTTGGACCAATGGGAAATTAAAGCCAAGGATCCATACTTATAGACTATGTAAATCCGATTTCTAAATTGTATTTGAGAATTTTTCTATAACATTTGTTTGTCACTCATTTGGACCAATGGGAAATTAAAGCCAAGGATCCATACTTATAGACTATGTAAGTCCGATTTCTCAATTGTATTTGAGAATTTTTCTATAACATTTGTTTGTCACTCATTTGGACCAATGGGAAATTAAAGCCAAGGATCCATACTTATAGACTATGTAAGTCCGATTTCTCAATTGTATTTGAGAATTTTTCTATAACATTTGTTTGTCACTCATTTGGACCAATGGGAAATTAAAGCCAAGGATCCATACTTATAGACTATGTAAGTCCGATTTCTCAATTGTATTTGAGAATTTTTCTATAACATTTGTTTGTCACTCATTTGGACCAATGGGAAATTAAAGCCAAGGATCCATACTTATAGACTATGTAAATCCGATTTCTAAATTGTATTTGAGAATTTTTCTATAACATTTGTTTGTCACTCATTTGGACCAATGGGAAATTAAAGCCAAGGATCCATACTTATAGACTATGTAAGTCCGATTTCTCAATTGTATTTGAGAATTTTTCTATAACATTTGTTTGTCACTCATTTGGACCAATGGGAAATTAAAGCCAAGGATCCATACTTATAGACTATGTAAATCCGATTTCTAAATTGTATTTGAGAATTTTTCTATAACATTTGTTTGTCACTCATTTGGACCAATGGGAAATTAAAGCCAAGGATTCATACTTATAGACTATGTAAGTCCGATTTCTCAATTGTATTTGAGAATTTTTCTATAACATTTGTTTGTCACTCATTTGGACCAATGGGAAATTAAAGCCAAGGATCCATACTTATAGACTATGTAAGTCCGATTTCTCAATTGTATTTGAGAATTTTTCTATAACATTTGTTTGTCACTCATTTGGACCAATGGGAAATTAAAGCCAAGGATCCATACTTATAGACTATGTAAGTCCGATTTCTCAATTGTATTTGAGAATTTTTCTATAACATTTGTTTGTCACTCATTTGGACCAATGGGAAATTAAAGCCAAGGATCCATACTTATAGACTATGTAAGTCCGATTTCTCAATTGTATTTGAGAATTTTTCTATAACATTTGTTTGTCACTCATTTGGACCAATGGGAAATTAAAGCCAAGGATCCATACTTATAGACTATGTAAGTCCGATTTCTCAATTGTATTTGAGAATTTTTCTATAACATTTGTTTGTCACTCATTTGGACCAATGGGAAATTAAAGCCAAGGATCCATACTTATAGACTATGTAAGTCCGATTTCTCAATTGTATTTGAGAATTTTTCTATAACATTTGTTTGTCACTCATTTGGACCAATGGGAAATTAAAGCCAAGGATCCATACTTATAGACTATGTAAGTCCGATTTCTCAATTGTATTTGAGAATTTTTCTATAACATTTGTTTGTCACTCATTTGGACCAATGGGAAATTAAAGCCAAGGATCCATACTTATAGACTATGTAAGTCCGATTTCTCAATTGTATTTGAGAATTTTTCTATAAAACTTTAAAGATTAAAATTGTGTAAATTTTGTTGAGCTCTACGGGAATTTGGCTATTTGTGGGCACATTTAAGTTTGTCACTCATTTGGACCAATGGGAAATTAAAGCCAAGGATTCATACTTATAGACTATGTAAGTCCGATTTCTCAATTGTATTTGAGAATTTTTCTATAACATTTGTTTGTCACTGATTTGGACCAATGGGAAATTAAAGCCAAGGATCCATACTTATAGACTATGTAAATCCGATTTCTCAATTTGATTTAAGAATTTTTCTATAACATTTGTTTGTCACTCATTTGGACCAATGGGAAATTAAAGCCAAGGATCCATACTTATAGACTATGTAAATCCGATTTCTCAATTGTATTTGAGAATTTTTCTATAACATTTGTTTGTCACTCATTTGGACCAATGGGAAATTAAAGCCAAGGATCCATACTTATAGACTATGTAAGTCCGATTTCTCAATTGTATTTGAGAATTTTTCTATAACATTTGTTTGTCACTCATTTGGACCAATGGGAAATTAAAGCCAAGGATCCATACTTATAGACTATGTAAGTCCGATTTCTCAATTGTATTTGAGAATTTTTCTATAACATTTGTTTGTCACTGATTTGGACCAATGGGAAATTAAAGCCAAGGATCCATACTTATAGACTATGTAAGTCCGATTTCTCAATTGTATTTGAGAATTTTTCTATAACATTTGTTTGTCACTCATTTGGACCAATGGGAAATTAAAGCCAAGGATCCATACTTATAGACTATGTAAATCCGATTTCTCAATTTGATTTGAGAATTTTTCTATAACATTTGTTTGTCACTCATTTGGACCAATGGGAAATTAAAGCCAAGGATCCATACTTATAGACTATGTAAGTCCGATTTCTCAATTGTATTTGAGAATTTTTCTATAAAACTTTAAAAATTAAAATTGTGTAAATTTTGTTGAGCTCTACGGGAATTTGGCTATTTGTGGGCACATTTAAGTTTGTCACTCATTTGGACCAATGGGAAATTAAAGCCAAGGATTCATACTTATAGACTATGTAAATCCGATTTCTCAATTTGATTTGAGAATTTTTCTATAACATTTGTTTGTCACTCATTTGGACCAATGGGAAATTAAAGCCAAGGATCCATACTTATAGACTATGTAAGTCCGATTTCTCAATTGTATTTGAGAATTTTTCTATAAAACTTTAAAAATTAAAATTGTGTAAATTTTGTTGAGCTCTACGGGAATTTGGCTATTTGTGGGCACATTTAAGTTTGTCACTCATTTGGACCAATGGGAAATTAAAGCCAAGGATTCATACTTATAGACTATGTAAGTCCGATTTCTCAATTGTATTTGAGAATTTTTCTATAACATTTGTTTGTCACTCATTTGGACCAATGGGAAATTAAAGCCAAGGATTCATACTTATAGACTATGTAAATCCGATTTCTCAATTGTATTTGAGAATTTTTCTATAACATTTGTTTGTCACTCCTTTGGACCAATGGGAAATTAAAGCCAAGGATCCATACTTATAGACTATGTAAATCCGATTTCTCAATTGTATTTGAGAATTTTTCTATAACATTTGTTTGTCACTCCTTTGGACCAATGGGAAATTAAAGCCAAGGATCCATACTTATAGACTATGTAAATCCGATTTCTCAATTTGATTTAAGAATTTTTCTATAACATTTGTTTGTCACTCATTTGGACCAATGGGAAATTAAAGCCAAGGATCCATACTTATAGACTATGTAAATCCGATTTTTCAATTGTATTTGAGAATTTTTCTATAACATTTGTTTGTCACTCCTTTGGACCAATGGGAAATTAAAGCCAAGGATCCATACTTATAGACTATGTAAATCCGATTTCTCAATTTGATTTAAGAATTTTTCTATAACATTTGTTTGTCACTCCTTTGGACCAATGGGAAATTAAAGCCAAGGATCCATACTTATAGACTATGTAAATCCGATTTCTCAATTTGATTTAAGAATTTTTCTATAACATTTGTTTGTCACTCATTTGGACCAATGGGAAATTAAAGCCAAGGATCCATACTTATAGACTATGTAAATCCGATTTTTCAATTGTATTTGAGAATTTTTCTATAACATTTGTTTGTCACTCCTTTGGACCAATGGGAAATTAAAGCCAAGGATCCATACTTATAGACTATGTAAATCCGATTTCTCAATTGTATTTAAGAATTTTTCTATAACATTTGTTTGTCACGCATTTGGACCAATGGGAAATTAAAGCCAAGGATCCATACTTATAGACTATGTAAATCCGATTTCTCAATTGTATTTGAGAATTTTTCTATAACATTTGTTTGTCACGCATTTGGACCAATGGGAAATTAAAGCCAAGGATCCATACTTATAGACTATGTAAATCCGATTTTTCAATTGTATTTGAGAATTTTTCTATAACATTTGTTTGTCACTCATTTGGACCAATGGGAAATTAAAGCCAAGGATCCATACTTATAGACTATGTAAATCCGATTTCTCAATTGTATTTGAGAATTTTTCTATAACATTTGTTTGTCACGCATTTGGACCAATGGGAAATTAAAGCCAAGGATCCATACTTATAGACTATGTAAATCCGATTTTTCAATTGTATTTGAGAATTTTTCTATAACATTTGTTTGTCACTCCTTTGGACCAATGGGAAATTAAAGCCAAGGATCCATACTTATAGACTATGTAAGTCCGATTTCTCAATTGTATTTAAGAATTTTTCTATAACATTTGTTTGTCACGCATTTGGACCAATGGGAAATTAAAGCCAAGGATCCATACTTATAGACTATGTAAGTCCGATTTCTCAATTGTATTTGAGAATTTTTCTATAACATTTGTTTGTCACGCATTTGGACCAATGGGAAATTAAAGCCAAGGATCCATACTTATAGACTATGTAAATCCGATTTCTCAATTGTATTTGAGAATTTTTCTATAACATTTGTTTGTCACGCATTTGGACCAATGGGAAATTAAAGCCAAGGATCCATACTTATAGACTATGTAAATCCGATTTTTCAATTGTATTTGAGAATTTTTCTATAACATTTGTTTGTCACTCATTTGGACCAATGGGAAATTAAAGCCAAGGATCCATACTTATAGACTATGTAAATCCGATTTTTCAATTGTATTTGAGAATTTTTCTATAACATTTGTTTGTCACTCATTTGGACCAATGGGAAATTAAAGCCAAGGATCCATACTTATAGACTATGTAAATCCGATTTCTCAATTGTATTTGAGAATTTTTCTATAACATTTGTTTGTCACGCATTTGGACCAATGGGAAATTAAAGCCAAGGATCCATACTTATAGACTATGTAAATCCGATTTCTCAATTGTATTTGAGAATTTTTCTATAACATTTGTTTGTCACGCATTTGGACCAATGGGAAATTAAAGCCAAGGATCCATACTTATAGACTATGTAAATCCGATTTCTCAATTTGATTTAAGAATTTTTCTATAACATTTGTTTGTCACTCATTTGGACCAATGGGAAATTAAAGCCAAGGATCCATACTTATAGACTATGTAAATCCGATTTCTCAATTGTATTTGAGAATTTTTCTATAACATTTGTTTGTCACTCCTTTGGACCAATGGGAAATTAAAGCCAAGGATCCATACTTATAGACTATGTAAATCCGATTTCTCAATTGTATTTAAGAATTTTTCTATAACATTTGTTTGTCACGCATTTGGACCAATGGGAAATTAAAGCCAAGGATCCATACTTATAGACTATGTAAATCCGATTTTTCAATTGTATTTGAGAATTTTTCTATAACATTTGTTTGTCACTCCTTTGGACCAATGGGAAATTAAAGCCAAGGATCCATACTTATAGACTATGTAAATCCGATTTCTCAATTGTATTTGAGAATTTTTCTATAACATTTGTTTGTCACGCATTTGGACCAATGGGAAATTAAAGCCAAGGATCCATACTTATAGACTATGTAAATCCGATTTCTCAATTGTATTTGAGAATTTTTCTATAACATTTGTTTGTCACGCATTTGGACCAATGGGAAATTAAAGCCAAGGATCCATACTTATAGACTATGTAAATCCGATTTCTCAATTGTATTTGAGAATTTTTCTATAACATTTGTTTGTCACGCATTTGGACCAATGGGAAATTAAAGCCAAGGATCCATACTTATAGACTATGTAAATCCGATTTCTCAATTGTATTTGAGAATTTTTCTATAACATTTGTTTGTCACGCATTTGGACCAATGGGAAATTAAAGCCAAGGATCCATACTTATAGACTATGTAAATCCGATTTCTCAATTGTATTTGAGAATTTTTCTATAACATTTGTTTGTCACGCATTTGGACCAATGGGAAATTAAAGCCAAGGATCCATACTTATAGACTATGTAAATCCGATTTCTCAATTTGATTTAAGAATTTTTCTATAACATTTGTTTGTCACTCATTTGGACCAATGGGAAATTAAAGCCAAGGATCCATACTTATAGACTATGTAAATCCGATTTCTCAATTGTATTTGAGAATTTTTCTATAACATTTGTTTGTCACTCCTTTGGACCAATGGGAAATTAAAGCCAAGGATCCATACTTATAGACTATGTAAATCCGATTTCTCAATTTGATTTAAGAATTTTTCTATAACATTTGTTTGTCACTCATTTGGACCAATGGGAAATTAAAGCCAAGGATCCATACTTATAGACTATGTAAATCCGATTTCTCAATTGTATTTGAGAATTTTTCTATAACATTTGTTTGTCACTCATTTAGACTAATGGGAAATTACAGCCAAGAATCCATACTTATTGACTATGTAAGTCCGATTTCTCAATTGTATTTGAGAATTTTTCTATAACATTTGTTTGTCACTCATTTAGACTAATGGGAAATTACAGCCAAGAATCCATACTTATTGACTATGTAAGTCCGATTTCTCAATTGTATTTGAGAATTTTTCTATAACATTTGTTTGTCACTCATTTAGACTAATGGGAAATTAAAGCCAAGGATCCACACTTATAGACTATGTAAGTCCGATTTCTCAATTGTATTTGAGAATTTTTCTATAAAACTTTAAAGATTAAAATTGTGTAAATTTTGTTGAGCTCTACGGGAATTTGGCTATTTGTGGGCACATTTAAGTTTGTCACTCATTTGGACCAATGGGAAATTAAAGCCAAGGATTCATACTTATAGACTATGTAAGTCCGATTTCTCAATTGTATTTGAGAATTTTTCTATAAAACTTTAAAGATTAAAATTGTGTAAATTTTGTTGAGCTCTACGGGAATTTGGCTATTTGTGGGCACATTTAAGTTTGTCACTCATTTGGACCAATGGGAAATTAAAGCCAAGGATTCATACTTATAGACTATGTAAGTCCGATTTCTCAATTGTATTTGAGAATTTTTCTATAAAACTTTAAAGATTAAAATTGTGTAAATTTTGTTGAGCTCTACGGGAATTTGGCTATTTGTGGGCACATTTAAGTTTGTCACTCATTTGGACCAATGGGAAATTAAAGCCAAGGATTCATACTTATAGACTATGTAAGTCCGATTTCTCAATTGTATTTGAGAATTTTTCTATAACATTTGTTTGTCACGCATTTGGACCAATGGGAAATTAAAGCCAAGGATTCATACTTATAGACTATGTAAGTCCGATTTCTCAATTGTATTTGAGAATTTTTCTATAAAACTTTAAAGATTAAAATTGTGTAAATTTTGTTGAGCTCTACGGGAATTTGGCTATTTGTGGGCACATTTAAGTTTGTCACTCATTTGGACCAATGGGAAATTAAAGCCAAGGATTCATACTTATAGACTATGTAAGTCCGATTTCTCAATTGTATTTGAGAATTTTTCTATAAAACTTTAAAGATTAAAATTGTGTAAATTTTGTTGAGCTCTACGGGAATTTGGCTATTTGTGGGCACATTTAAGTTTGTCACTCATTTGGACCAATGGGAAATTAAAGCCAAGGATTCATACTTATAGACTATGTAAGTCCGATTTCTCAATTGTATTTGAGAATTTTTCTATAAAACTTTAAAGATTAAAATTGTGTAAATTTTGTTGAGCTCTACGGGAATTTGGCTATTTGTGGGCACATTTAAGTTTGTCACTCATTTGGACCAATGGGAAATTAAAGCCAAGGATTCATACTTATAGACTATGTAAGTCCGATTTCTCAATTGTATTTGAGAATTTTTCTATAAAACTTTAAAGATTAAAATTGTGTAAATTTTGTTGAGCTCTACGGGAATTTGGCTATTTGTGGGCACATTTAAGTTTGTCACTCATTTGGACCAATGGGAAATTAAAGCCAAGGATTCATACTTATAGACTATGTAAGTCCGATTTCTCAATTGTATTTGAGAATTTTTCTATAACATTTGTTTGTCACTCATTTGGACCAATGGGAAATTAAAGCCAAGGATCCATACTTATAGACTATGTAAATCCGATTTCTCAATTGTATTTGAGAATTTTTCTATAACATTTGTTTGTCACGCATTTGGACCAATGGGAAATTAAAGCCAAGGATCCATACTTATAGACTATGTAAATCCGATTTCTCAATTGTATTTGAGAATTTTTCTATAAAATTTTAAAGATTAAAATTGTGTAAATTTTGTTGAGCTCTACGGGAATTTGGCTATTTGTGGGCACATTTATGTTTGTCACTCATTTGGACCAATGGGAAATTAAAGCAAAGGATCCATACTTATTGACTATGTAAGTCCGATTTCTCAATTGTATTTGAGAATTTTTCTATAACATTTGTTTGTCACTCATTTGGACCAATGGGAAATTAAAGCAAAGGATCCATACTTATATACTATGTAAGTCCGATTTCTCAATTGTATTTGAGAATTTTTCTATAACATTTTTTTGTCACTCATTTGGACCAATGGGAAATTAAAGCCAAGGATCCATACTTATATACTATGTAAGTCCGATTTCTCAATTGTATTTGAGAATTTTTCTATAAAATTTTAAAGATTAAAATTGTGTAAATTTTGTTGAGCTCTACGGGAATTTGGCTATTTGTGGGCACATTTATGTTTGTCACTCATTTGGACCAATGGGAAATTAAAGCAAAGGATCCATACTTATTGACTATGTAAGTCCGATTTCTCAATTGTATTTGAGAATTTTTCTATAACATTTGTTTGTCACTCATTTGGACCAATGGGAAATTAAAGCCAAGGATTCATACTTATAGACTATGTAAGTCCGATTTCTCAATTGTATTTGAGAATTTTTCTATAACACTTGTTTGTCACTCATTTGGACCAATGGGAAATTAAAGCCAAGGATTCATACTTATAGACTATGTAAGTCCGATTTCTCAATTGTATTTGAGAATTTTTCTATAACATTTGTTTGTCACTCATTTGGACCAATGGGAAATTAAAGCCAAGGATTCATACTTATAGACTATGTAAGTCCGATTTCTCAATTGTATTTGAGAATTTTTCTATAACACTTGTTTGTCACTCATTTGGACCAATGGGAAATTAAAGCCAAGGATCCATACTTATAGACTATGTAAGTCCGAATTCTCAATTGTATTTGAGAATTTTTCTATAAAACTTTAAAGATTAAAATTGTGTAAATTTTGTTGAGCTCTACGGGAATTTGGCTATTTGTGGGCACATTTAAGTTTGTCACTCATTTGGACCAATGGGAAATTAAAGCCAAGGATTCATACTTATAGACTATGTAAGTCCGATTTTTCAATTGTATTTGAGAATTTTTCTATAACATTTGTTTGTCACTCCTTTGGACCAATGGGAAATTAAAGCCAAGGATCCACACTTATAGACTATGTAAGTCCGATAAAGTATTCTTTTCGAATAAATGTAGCAAATCGATTGAATTAAATGTGTAAAAAACACACAATGTTGCGATGTCAATGTTTTTTAATAATTGTAAACATTCGCCTGCTGTCTCTGTTTATTTATTAGTAAAAGGCAGGACAGCCAATCTTGCGGCAAAACAATAATAAAAATCCGAAAAAACCCGTGTACTTCGCTACCCCCATCGTTATAAAATAAAACTGAGAGTATTTATATAGTCATGTATTTATTATTTCGTAAGAATATCCTATTGTGAAAATTTAATAACGATCGGTCCAGTAGTTAAGACTATATTACGATTTTTAATTTTCCTAAAAAGGGGCGTCTTCCCACCCAGTTTTCTCCTGGTACGTATTTCTAATTATGCCAATACCATATGTACCAAATATCATCGACGTATGTCAAAAAATGCCCATAATATGGCGATTTAAATTTTTTGGTTATATGAGCGGTGCCACACCCCTTTGTCCAATTAAAACTTTATATAGTCAAGAATTTATTTTTTCGTAAGAATACCTTATTGTGAAAAGTTAATGACGATCGGTCCAGTAGTTAAGACTATATTACGATATTTAATTTTCATAAAAAGGGGTGTGTTCCCACCCACTTTTCTCCTGGTACTTATTCCTAATTATGCCAATACCATATGTACCAAGTATCATCGACGTATGTCAAAAAATGCCCATAATATGGCGATTTAAATTTTTTGGTTATATGGGCGGTGCCACGCCCCTTTGCCCAATCAATACTTTATATAGTCAAGCATTTATTATTTCGTAAGAATATCCTATTGTGAAAATTTAATGACGATCGGTCCAGTAGTTAAGACTAAATTACGATTTTTAATTTTCCTAAAAAGGGGCGTGCGTAAAAGTAGGCGTGGTAAATTTTTCGTTCGATGAAAACTTAAAATGGATTAATACGAACATTTGAAAGAAGAATTAGTCAAATCGATGGAGCCGTTTTCTGATTTTAGGTAAATCGAAAAAAGTTGGACCATGGCGATCATTAGAAAGAAAAAATCGTCCAAATCGGTCCAGCCATTCACGCGTGATGCCGTGACCAAGGAAAAAAGGGATTCATTTTTATATATATAGATTGATGGACTCGTACAAAATTTGAAGGCTATATAGCTAATATAGTGCCCTAGATATTTGATATTAATTTTGTATATGAGCTAAATATTCACTTTGTATGGGAGCTGCCCTGCCCACTCATCCAATCGCGCCCATTTTTAGTACGACTACTCGCATTAATAACTCATAAACTCAGACAAAGTTCCAAGGCTTTCACTATTACAGTACTCCCGATACATTAAATATTTACTTTGTAAGTTGGGTGCCACGCCCATTAGCCCGATCCCGCCCATTTTTTTCACAACTCTTCAGATTAGTTTAATATGTACATGTGCAAAGTTTCAGAACTCTTGCTGTCATAGTACTCCAGATATTATATAATAAAACTTTGTATGAGATCTACCACGCCCACTTGTCCAATCACGCCCATTTTCACTTCAGCTGCTAATATTATTAATTTCTGCACTCCTACAAAGTTTGAAGGCTCTAACTATTATATAACTCTAGATATTTGATATTAAATATTTATTTTATATGATAGCTGCCACGCCAACTTGTCCGATCCCGCCCATTTTTGTCCTGATTATCACATGAGTAACATATGTACTATTGCAATGTTTCAAAACTCTTGCTATCACAATAGTCAAGATATATGATGTTATTTAATTTATGTGGTAGGGGCCACGCCCACTAAATTTCTTATGTGCACCCTCCACACAGACCCCAATCACCCCTGAAAATTTCATTGAAATCGGGCAAGCCGTTTAGGAGGAGTATGCGCACAGGAAGTTTTGCACTTAATTTTATATATATAGAAGAAGATTAAAAAACATTTACATTTAAGCCAAAATGCAAACGTATGCGCAATAATCCGACTAAAAATGGAACGTTTTTAAAAGTTTATCAGCTGGCACAATTATGACAAAGCACACTTATTTATGACGGGGTGTTCACACTTGTCATATTTTTTGGTGTGTTATTATTTTATGACATATGACTTATGACTACAGTGTGAATACCCCAATTAATTTCATAAAATCTTCTTTACAATAAAGCCCGTTGCATTGATATTAAATATATATTTCCTTGTTTTATTATGATTTAAACTTGTGTCGCTCTATAAAAAACACCCTTTACATAGTAGATACAAACATACAAGTGAAGTTTATATAAACTGCGTAAAAAAGGGAGTGCAAATTGTTAAAATTAAAGGTAGAATAAAAACTGTATATTTAATGACTAAAATTAAAATTTTGAATTGTTTTGTTTTTGATCTCATGATTAATTGATTCAACTACGAAATTTATTAAAACTATTATTATTTGATTAATTGTGTTTATTTAAATATTTTTAGTGACAACTTTTTCCGTTTTTACTTCGTTTTTCGACTTGATTCTGGTTTTTAAAACGAAGTAAATTTTAAGTTTGATTTCAAATATAGAATTCTTTTTTCTCCTTTTTTATGATTTCCTTGATTTTGCCGAAGGATTTCAGTTTTTGTCCTTTTTTCATTGTATATATTTTTTTTATCTAATACATGCATGTATGTATCTTTTCGTTTATCTACTTGTCCTCCTTTCAAACTAACAATTTTTTTATTTTTTCTTATTTCTTTTTTTTATATTTATGCATTTATTTTAGATTTTTTCCTTTAGTTGGTATTGTTGTTAATGTTATTGCAGTTCAATTCCTCTGCAGCTATTTTAGTTGTTGCTGTTGTGGCAACATCAATTAAATATCTGTCATTTTGTTTTGTTGCCATATTTTGTCAATTAGTTTTATATCCTGCCCCTTTGTATTATTCCAGGCATTGTGCACTAATACTGTTACAAGTTTCTATTGATGATATATAGATTTATCTAAAATATAAATTGATTGGTTGCTTGCTTGCTGCCATACAACGAAAATATTTATATATATATATATATATATATATATATATATATATATATATATATATATGTATATTGTAAATTTTTTTTTTTAATTTTATAGCTTTTAATAATAGACTAGATTTGTATCACTCTGTAATAGCAAAAGGTCACCTGGGGAAGTAATTAAAGGTTCGGAAAATTGCTATACAATTTTAAGGGAAGTAGCATATACATTAAGCTGGCGTAAGTATGTGAGGAAGAAGAGTCTAAACTTAAGACTTTTAGAAAAGCTTAGAAAGATAAAGCGGATACAAAGGCTAAGATTAAAAGTTCATAATTGCAAAAATTAACTGAGACTTTTGTATCGTATCGTTTTAAATATTTGTTGTTTAATACTTTAACTTTTAAAATTTTAAACGTTTTGTGGCATGTGGCACATTATTACAGGTATCTCTCAGACTGATATTTTTTCAAATATTTCAAAATTACTTGTCACAGAACCAGTAAAAATAATTTGATAAAGAAAACATTAACCCTTAAATGCATGATTTTTTATTTTTTATTTAAAAAAATATAATTATACAGATATTTAGTTGTATAACACGTAAAAAATAACGAAAAAATTTTAGGTCTTGGTTTTGAAGATTTATTTTGGAAAAAGTGGTATGTAGATTTTTGGCAACAATATGCGTTTGTTTTGTTTGTTTTTGTGTTTGTTTCGTGTTAAAAAATAAAAATCAATAGTGACCGTTTATTATTACTTATGTGTCAAACGCATATTGTAGACATTTGGCAACATTCAGTATTTTTTGAAAATCTTGCACTAATCCAATAAGATTTTTATATACGAAATCACTAACTCGTAACTTACCTGTTAACAGATGAGAATCAATTTTTTTAAGTTTTATAAAACACTTTTTCTATAGCAAACGCAAAATACAAAATTATACTTCAAGCAACACACTGATCTCGATCAACCACAATCTCAAATGACTAAAAAATACAAAATACAGCAGCAAGAATGTATGTAACGGTATTTTTTTTTTCTTTATTATTATTGTATACACTTAGCAACGAACTTTTATAAGTATACACAAAATATTGATTATCGCATTAATCTGCCGTTTAGTTGAAAGGATTTGCTTGTAGTTTGCTCCCATAGAAATAATTAATAAATCGGCAATAGAGAAAGTTCAGTCTGCTGAGAGTTAAATATAAACTCACACTACTAGGATAGACTTTTAAATTTGTTGAATGGGATTTTTCTGTTTAAGTCAGATTTTACGGCAGCATTATTCTTAGTTTATTTTGCAGGAAATGTTGAAACTTTTACTTGTTCAATTTCTTGTCAAGCCTTTTCCAAATGTTATTGGAATATAATTTTGATATAAGAAAAATTGTTAATTAAAAATAATCAAGTTTTGAATTTTTATTCGAAGTGAGTGATTATTATTTTTATTAGAAAGTAAAATCTAGAAGCTCGTAATAATTTAACTCGTACAAAATAAAAATTTAGAGAAAACAAACTTAAGCCTGATATATTAAAATTTCTTTGGATAATTAAAATTAATAATTTTAACATATAAAAGTAAAATTCTTAGCACTTTTTAAAACAATCTATGCAAAAGTAGCGAAATCAAGGAATGTTAAGGGATATAAAAGCGAAAATTTGGTACACAGAAAAAAATTTTTCACCAATTAACTCTTAACTTAAAAGTAAAAAAAAAATTTGATTAAATATTTAATTTATTTAATTAAATTTGTAATTGTAATAAATAATTTTAGTATAAAAATTTAATTGATACTATTAATTTGTTTACTGGTGCAAATTAAAGTATCAATTAAATTTTTATACTAAAATTATTTATTACAATTAAAAATTTAATTAAATAAATTAAATATTTAATCAAATTTTTTCATACTTTTAAGTAAAGAGTTAATTGGTGAAAAATTTTTTTCTGTGTAGTTTTGGTACTTTTTATTTTTATATCAATATTTTATAAATTAAAATACTTTCTAGTTGCTAAAATTGCAAAAACCTGGTACTTTTGTATGTATGGTACTTTTTTGCTTTTGGTACTTTTGCCCTTGAGAATGTATCTTAATGAATTTGAATGAAATTTGTTAGAGGGATAGCATGTCACCCAGATTAAAGAAATAGGGAACTTTTAAAGGGTAAAAAAATAATACAAATTTGTAATTTTGATACTTTTTCTTTTTGCTTTAATATGCAGTGTTGGTGCTTTTGTTACCTCATTGATTTTTCGATAAATTTGTTATGCAGACATTTTATGCCTTCGTGAACATGTAGCGTGAACAAAGTCACGACTAAAAGCTAAATTTCACTAATAAGCTTTACATCAATAAGTGATCAATCAATGAAACAGCAATTTTTTTGGGACTTGAAATATTTTGGTGATTTTTGTAAGTTTGATCGAAATCAATTAGCTGGCCTTAACGTTAAACCTTAACTACGAGTATTTATCATGACTTAAATTAATATTTTGAATTACTTTTTGTAACTCACGGTTCCAGTGTGCACAATGGCTACAGAGAAAATGCTCTTTAACTTACCTAAAGGAATCCTGGGAGTAAGTGTCTCCAAGTCACCACTTTTGTCTACAATATTGATGGCTATTAGGTGACATTGTCAATAAAGCGTTTACATATTTAAATTTGGCTTTGATGACAAAAAAATTTGTGGCGGCGGAATTTCTAAAATGAACTAGTGAATCAATGACTCCAATATCTACATATGGTCCCAAAAAAAAAACTACCTAGTCAATAGTACCCATGTCAGTAGTAGAATTTCAAGGACGCGCAAATGTTAAATGTCTATAGTAAACAGCATTGTCTGGGGTATGATAAGTCACTAGTACTGGTGACAATATCAGTAGTGAATCACTACAGTTTAACTATTGACATTTCCTGCAGGGCTATTTTACGTTTTTATCACTGCAACAATTGCCAAAGTGAAAAAAGTTACTTTGAATACGAATTTAGATTTCCAAATGAATCATTTAGAAGCGGATTTTAAATGTGTCAATCAAGTATACAATTTATTGCCAAAATTGATTAATGTTTTCGCGAAGGAAAAAAAAACGCGTCAGATGAAATTAGAATTTTAAATGTGTTTGGTTTTGCTACTTGTATACAAAAACAAACCGCAAAAAAGAAAAAAAAAAGAATCAGTAATTTTCATAGTTGAAATAGGAATGGCAGAGCCACAAATTATTTATACACAACCGTGAAAGCTAATGGAGTTGTCGAATATAAGCTGGAATATTTTGCAATACAATATTTTGTGTACAAAGCTTTTTTGAAACCCAACGTCAAATTTGACAATCACAAAATGAATGAAAAAGCTTTGCCTTTTCACATTTTGTACAAGAAAAAAAAAAAAAAAAAAAAATTCAAAGATTAGAATAATGGGGAACGTAAAAGAAGGGTATACAACAAACGGTGCAAACCAAAATTAGCCGCTCTTAGCTGTTAAACGAATTTTACAGCAATTATTTAATTGTTTCATTAAACTTATTTACTTAATATTCCATATAAGACGTCATTACTTAACACTAGAGTTATTACAAATTACTCGCAATTCTATGGAAAAACAATAGAAACTCCGAATAACAATAGATATCAGTGAAATGAATTTAAATCATTTGGAGGTCTTTAATGAAAAGACAGGCTCTAGTTTTAAAGCTTACTTACTAAGTATTTTAAGCACACATTGCTCATAGTTATATCTTCATCATCATCATGAGCATAGTCATCATTAATTTTTCACAAAATCAGCCAGACAACTTGTCACCATTTTAAACAAACAAATAGACGATTTTATAAATGAGCAAACACGTGATGAAAACTAAAAGAGATATACAGACAGGCAGACAGAACGACTAAGTGACTGAATTCATTGCCAGACATTGAAGGTAACCAGAAGCAGTAGGCAGGTAGACAAAACGAAGGACAGACAGACGACAGACAGACAAGACAAGCAGACAAACGTGCAAATCTGGTTTTGCATATTAACATTTTTGCATATTTTTCTTTAAAGGTTTTTGATTTCTTTCCGATTTATTACTTTAAAAAAGTTTTAACTGAATTGAAATTTACAAATTTAAACAAAAGATTTTAGTTCATCGGCTTTAAATTTAAAAACTTAGAAATAACGTGATTTATGTACATAAATTAAAATTAAAAAAAAAAAAAAAAAAAAACAAAACACTTCAAACAGCCTGAACATACTGAATATTTTTAAATTACAAAAACCCTTTGACTTATCAATTTTTCTCTGCAAACGTTCCTTGAGTAACTTTGCTGCATTTGCTTTATCGAATTTAACAATTATTCGTATATACTCGTACATGAATATGTGCATAAAAATTGGCTTCTGGCTTATATCGCGGCAAGAGTTCCTCCTTGGTATGTATGAACCCTTTTTTATAAGACACATCTTCATGAATATGCCACCCTTTAAGATGTTGTCGTATATCGAATGCAATAAATTGTCAGTTGAGTGGTGCAAAAGAAATTTGCAAAAGTGCACTTTACGATTCAAGAGAACGGTGTAATTATTAGCTTGATTTCTTTCTATGCCCAGGGCATACGTAAATGAAATGTCATCAATATCTTCCAGTACATTGAGTTGTAAATTGATGTTTGATTCGCTATTGAAGGAATTTACTATTTGAATTTTACCGTCCAATAGGTTGTCATGGAAATCTTACAGGTATAATGCTACAAAGGTATGATGCTACTAGAAGCATGACATAATTAAAGTGGAAACAGTAAAAGAGGCATATTTAAGAAGATAAGTTGCAAAAAATTTCAACTAAAATAATTATTGGATTTAAAATTTAGAGGTAGAAAATTTATCACAGTGATAATTTTTCTAAGTTATGTTTATATCACTAATATTTTTTCCTACAAGAAATTCATCACAGTTATAAAATATCATAGTAAATATTATAATGAAACAAATTGTTCAGTGATTATTTTTCTATCAGTGATAATATTTTTTGAGAAAATTTATCAGATATAAATATTTTAAGGAAAACTTACCCTACTAATAACTTTTTTAGCAAATAGTTATCACAGTGAAATTTGTATAAATTATATTACATTGATGGTTACTCAGTAAAAGAGAAAATTTTTCTAAGAAATATTTCTCCAAGTGATATTTTTTTTTTAAGAAAAGTTAACATTACAGTGATAACATTTTTCGAGAAAATTAATCACAAGTATAACTTGTTTAACAAAAATTTATCCTAGTAAGAGTTTTTAGCAAATATTTATTACAGTGATAATTTTTCTACATAAATTATATTACAGTGATAATTAGTCAGTTAAAGAGAATTATTTTTAAAAGAAAGTTTATCATATTGGAAAAAGGTTTACCACAATAATGTGTTGTGATAAGAACATTTTTCACTGTGATAATTTTTCCAGAGAAAATTTATATCAGTGATAATTTTTACAAAGAAAATTTACATCAGTGATAATTTTTTTGAAGAAGCTTTGCCACAGCTATAATTTTAGTATATATAATATACCACAGTGGTATAAACTGATAAGAAAATATATGGCAGAAACAATTTTTCTAATAAAAGTTTTTAAAAATTTTTAAAAAATTCTCACAGAGATTTTTGTTAAATTAAATTTCTCATACTAATGATTTTCCTAAAGAAAATTTTTAAGCATTGATTTTTGTGAGTAATAATTTACTTAGTAAAAATTTTTGAATAGAAAATTTATCATTGTGATAAATTTCTCTAAAAAAATGTTTTACTGTTTAAACATGTTTTTAGAAACATTTTTACCGTAATAGTTTTTCTAAAGAAAATTTATAATTGTGATAATTTCTATAAAAAAAATTTCTTACTGCGATAACATTCCTGCAGAAAAATTTTCTGAATAATTATTCCGAAGAAAATTTATCATTGTGATATATTTTCTAACAATAATTTATCACGCTGATACTTTTATAACTTTAACAATTTTGCTGAAGTATTTTTTCAATAATAACTATCACAGTGAGAGTTTTTCTAATATTACAAAAATTTATCATTGTGATAAGTTCTCTAAATAAATGTTGTACCGTTTTATTAAATATATTTTCAGTTATAACTATCACTGTGAGAGGTTTTCTAAATAAATTTTATGACCAAGGGGAATTCATACAAATGTGATCTCGACCGCACTAGTGATTATTTTCGCTTGTATTTTTTTTTTATCTTTGGGGCTGTGCACATTTAACGTAACGCTATTTTCAGAGATTTTAAACCTCCCCACCCACCGTAACGCTTTTAAATAATTTTTCAGTTCAAAATTTCCAATTCGTAACAAATATTTAACCCCCCTGGAACGTTATGTAATATGTGCACAGCCCTTTCTCAGATGTCAAAATACATTTTTCAGTACATTATTTTTGCGAGGTATTTGTTAAAGCAAATTGGGGCTAAAACAGCTTGTATGAATTCGCCTTGGTTTATGACTGTGATTATTTGATAAGCAAGGCGAATCTATACATATAAATTCGCCTTGATGATAAGCCAATTTTATTTGCTTACAAAAAAAAAATCAATTGTCAAATAAATTTTTCATTTCATTTTATTTAATACAAATTTAATATCGAAGAAAATATTTTTAATAAAAGAAAAACACACCATTTTGTAGTACCATATCAGACTTAAAAGAAACCACGAACATCAGCTCTTATCTCACTAATTAATTTTTTTAAGCACTTTGTTTAGATGCAATACAACACAGAATATCCTCTTTTGATAAAGAAACCAAACTATATTTACAGTCTTGCTCCTGCTGCTTAAGAGCAGCCATAAAAGGATAATGGGAGAGTTTGAAGGAAAGCAAACCCCTAGAAAACAATAAAAGCAAAGATTAAAAGACAACACTTAGACAAGCTCTATAGTTCGGCGAACAAAGTAATAAAACCACACAAAATGTAATTAAAATTTTATATTTCATCTTCATGGCTTTCAAGTAGGCAACACTATACTCCAATGTTCAAATTGAATTTGGCAGAAACTATAAGAATAAAAATATATGTATGTATGAGCCTTAATATTTATTATTTGCGAGAAAAACTAATTTTAATAAACATCAACAGTATAATAAATAATTATTAAACAATATGAAATTGTAATAAATATCTATTTTAGCAAATATAAAAGTTATACAGCATTTCTAAGCACCATTCTCATGAACTAATTGATGTTGATGATGATGATGATGATGATGAGATAAACAGTATTTTGAAAAGTATTTACATTAAAATAACATTTAAAAGAGCAGAACGGAATATAAACAAGAAAATTATACACTTTCAGTCAGTCTACCATTAAATCAGCAAAATAATCAAAAATCACTCTTAAGTCCAGTGAAATAGAACCAAACAATAGAATATCTATCCTTGAGTAATTATGAAGTTCAATAACGATGATAACTCTGTCATTTTAATGATTTGGTGCATTCGATAGCTTTTATGAGTCAAAAGCGAATATCTTGTTACCCTAAATAAAATCATGAACTGGATCATCTAATTTAGAGCGTATAAAGCTATTTTGAAGAAAAAGCTTTTTTTTTACGAGAGCTTTTTAGATCATATTATAACTTCATAGTATCTGGGCGATAATTTAAATCTTTAAATCTCTCCTTTTGAAACATAAAGAAATAGATTTACTAGGTAAAGATTATTGATGCAAAAGCTTTCTTCAAAAAGCTTTCACAAAATTAATTTATAATAATTAAAAAGTTCTAAATTTTATTTATTTGTTGCGGGTTAGCAATATCTAAATATATATTTCGTTGGTAGCCATACCAACTCATCAGTAGATGTTTTACCCTTTATGTTTAAAAAATTTAAAATATAAATACTTAAGTACATGCTCAAATAAATGTTAAATTTTTTAATTAAAAAGTTTTTTATAATAAAATTATTTTTTGTGAAAAAGTATTTGTTTGTATTATTTTTAAGGTGCATTAGTATTTTTGATGGCCCGATTAAATTGTATTTATAACAAAATTATGGTTGAAATAATTATTTGTTTGTTTGTATTTTTTTTTTGTTTTTTGTTATATTTTTTTTTAAATAATTAAAAACAAATGTTTATAAAAACAAAGCTTTAAACTATTATAACCATAAAGTTTAGGGCACTCGTTGAAGGCTGCTAGCGACATTTTTCAGTTTGTTTTGAAATGAAATCGTTTTTCTATACACTATTTGTGGCCTCAGTGGCTCCAATAATTTTGGATCAGACACAAGCTGAGGTAAGTTGAAATGAATTTGAAAATTTATCTTATAAATATTTAAAAAACTCTTTTTTTTTTGCTCGCTAGAAAGTAATGCGTCCCAAGTTCAATGAAATGAAGTTGTGGAGCGATGAGAAACTGGTTACTCACACTATCACTATCGATTCTCGTGATCCACATATTAATTGGACTCTTAACGTTCTTCAGGAGCTTCACAACGTAGATGTACACATTGAAGCTATAATTACGCGAAAGCATAGCCCCGATTATTTTCTTAATTTCAATACCACCGTAAATTTTTGTAAAATACTGAGTTATACCTCGAAGTCACCGTTGGGTGCTTTGTTTGCTTCATATCTTCAAGAATATGGTCACATTATAAAAAGGTGTCCGATTGTCAAGGTAAATTTAATAAACATCCATTTCTTCTAAGAACCAGACTCTCTCTATAAGGCCTAAACATTTCACATTGTAATTACAGGGTTCATATTATTTACATAAATTTTGGATACCAGAGGACTCAACACTTAGCACTCTTTCCGAAGTGGATTTTGATATCAATCTGTCGGTCTATCATGTGGATGCCAGTAAACAAAGGGGTTTGATTATAAAGGATCATTTCACCGGTGAAGTAGTGGTGCAAGATGTAAGCCACGTTAAGCGGGGAATATTGTCTTTTTTACCCAGAGTAACTGCTGGCTGAAAAGTGACAATAAGAAATTTAACATTTTATTAAATTTTAAATTTTCTTTTGATGTTGTATATTTGAGTAAAACAATACAATATATTTCTCAAACTATTCACTTATAACCAGCAATTAACTTCGGCACAAAATAAATAACTAATAAATGTTTAGAAAATTATTTAAAATACATACATACGAGTATGTATGTAAATATGTGTATACTTTATATTTTCCATGCCTTTAAAAATTTTCAAGATCGTTTGTTCCGCTGAAAATAAAAATTTTCCAAAAATTAAATATAATTGCAAACGTTTTTAATACAAAACTTAAGACAGTGATAATTCTTCAAATAAGTTTTTAAAGTGATAAACTTTTTACAAAACAACTAAAAACAGTGGTAATTAAAAAAAGACCGCTGTAAAACAAAATTTGTCAAAGTAATATTTTTCTCAAGAAAATTTTTCACAATGACGAACTAATAAATATGATTTGGTCTCGTAAGAATTCTTAATGTTGTCTCAACATGTCATAAAAAATTATATATGTTAAAAAAATTATCATAGTGATGTTATGTAAAGAAATGTTTTTACATTAATAATTTCTCTAAATATTCTTAAGCAATTATTCTATTCTATTATTCTTAAGCAATTTTATCACAGTGACAATTATTGTTAAGAAATTTTATCACATTGACAATTATTCTTAATCAATTTTATAACAGTGACAATTATTCTTAAGGAATTTTTTCACAGTGACAATTATTCTTAATCAATTTTTTCACAGTGACAATTATTCTTAAGCAATTTTATTACAGTGACAATTATTCTTAAGCAATTTTATCACAGTGACAATTATTCTTAAGCAATTTTATCACAGTGACAATTATTCTTAAGCAACTTTATCACAGTGACAATTATTTTTAAGTAATTTTATCACAGTGACAATTATTCTTTAACAATTTTATCACAGGGACAATTATTCTTAAGCAATTTCATCACAGTGACAAATATTCTTAAGGAATTTTATCACAGTGACTATTATTCTTAAGCAATTTTATCACAGTGACAATTATTGTTAAGAAATTTTATCACAGTGACAATTATTCTTAAGGAATTTTATCACAGTGACAATTATTCTTAAGCAATTTTATCACAGTGACAATTATTCTTAAGCAACTTTATCACAGTGACAATTATTTTTAAGTAATTTTATCACAGTAACAATTATTCTTTAGCAATTTTATCACAGTGACAATTATTCTTAAGGAATTTTATCACAGTGACAACTATTCTTAAGCAATTTTATCACAGTGACAATTATTCTAAAGAAATGTTGTCGCAGTGACAATTTTACCAAAGAAATTTTTCAACAGTGGCCATTTTTCTAAAGAATATTTGTCAAAGTGGCAAGTTTTCTAAAAAAAAATTGTCACAGAGGCAATCCTTCCAAAGAAAATTTATCACAGTCACAATCTTCCAAAGAAAATTTATTAAAGTGAGAATTTTTTAAAGTAGCTTTATAGCAGGAAATATTTTCTGAAGAAAGTTTATCACAGTGATATATAATCTTAAAAAAAATTTTGGAAATATTTATAAAGAAAATTAGTCACAGCCACAATTTTGTAAGGACAATTTTTCACCGAGTTATTTTTTTTAAAGAAACTTTGTCACAGTGAGAATTTTTCCGAAGAAATTTATCAATAATTGATATTTATTTACTTAATATGCCAGAAAACATCAATCCATATGAAATTCGTTAATTATTAAATTAAATTTTTGTTATAAATATGACCCATACTAAGCCTTTTTTTTATTAAATCGCTCTTGATTTTTTTTTTTTAAACGTTTAATATTTTAATTCAATTTTTTGATTTATGCAGTACATACGAGTATTGTGTATTCATATGTGTTTGCTATTTACATATTTTTTTATATTTGTTTAACCTCTATTCGAGGTTAAGGTCTTCAATACATACTTTTCCGCCCATCTAATTCATTAAAATTTTGTCAATGTTTCACTTATATTTTAGTTGCAATTGAAGGTTTTTTTAATCAAATGTATACGAGCATAATTTGCTTAATATCTTTTATTTTTCAAATTGTTTAATAAATATTTTTTAATTACGGTTTAATTGTAAACATTTAACATTAAAATGTAACTTTTACTATAAAATGACGCATCAAAGCTTTGGCTTAAAATTGTGAAAGTTTGTTAGAAATAGTGGCACAAGTGCAATAAACCAGACTGGCTAAACTCATTCGTTTGTTAATACTTTCTTTTAGAAAAGCGGTTTAAATTGTTTAATAGATGTTTATGTAACTGTTTCAGGCATGAGCAATATTTATGTTGTGACAAATGTGGTAGGTTGGGTAATTTCTGGTGCAATACATTAAATTGATAGAGTGTTAGTGTGTTATAAATACTTGCATGGTAAGAGTGCAAAAATATGTAAAAAATAATATTTGTTTACGATATACCTTTTTATACTACAATGCACAGTGGAGCAGTTGACAATTAATTGAAATACTAGACTGGATCAAAAAAACAGTTTCTTTTATTCATTGAAAAACAATAAATTAAAAAATTTAGTGGCGCGTTCGAAATATTATTTAGTATGATCGTGTCATACTGTTGACTGAGGCATATAGTGTATCGATCGTCGGCAATATTTATAAATATGTAATAAGATGACTGCGTATTACAGCAAGCAACTTGCCCCGTTGGAACTAAAAACTTATTGGACCAAACCACAAAGAAATCCCTTCAAACATGATAAGAAATTTGAAAATCGGTCTATAAATGCAGCTGTTTGCGATAATAAATAATTAGGTGGAACAACTTGCCACCAAGTGGCCAAGATGCAAGAAAAAAATTTGAAACAAAAAACACATACATAATTACGAAACAACAAGCAGATCCTTTAAAAATAAACGAAATTTCAAAATCGGTCTATAAATGAAGGAGTACGAGTATGTGATAACCAATAATTAGGGAAAACATCTTGCCACTCGATTTTCAAAAAAAAAAAAAAAAAAAAAAAATTTAAATTATATGGAGCAAAATTGCAAGTGAACACTTATGAAAAATAAATGGAGGAGGGACTCGGAGGAAAGAACTTGTCCGCTAATTAAAAAAGGAAAATAAATAAACTTGTGAGACCAAATTGAAAGCAAATAGAAAATACATTCCTTTGTTGAAATCATTTAAAAAGAATTTTCTTTCATTTACACTGTGCGACAGAAAGAGCCAAATTTCTTATATTATATATTCTTTATTGTTAATTTAATACATTTATTTTGTGTGATACCGTGTTATTGTCATTTATTTTGAAATCGCCTTTAGAGTGTGACATGGAAATCTATTTTAAGTATTTAAACATTTATATGCCAACAAATAAATTGCCCACATTCATAATTAATGTCACAAATTACGTATTGTAAATATTCATTAAAAAAACACACATGATTTTCTCTCATTGTCCTTCTGCCAATCCTGGCATTTTTAAATTTAATTAAATTTGCTTTAAGCAAATGTGTGTGATGGTTTAATGATCAAACATAACTTTTCACTTTTGAATAAATTTACGTATTGAAATTGTCGTCATTGTCGCATCTCTTGATTGAATTCCATTTGCTGCAATTCACATTGTTGTTGTTATTATAATTATTATTATTATTGTTGCTATTGTTGTAACAGGTATCAATTTAAATTGTCTTTATTTATATCAAAAACGTCCAAGTTTTTCTTTTTTGTTCAATATTTATTTATATAAAAATGAAATGTTTTTCTTTTTTGTATTTTATTGGCGGTTTTCAGTTATGTTGTATTTCGACCATAATTTTATTAGAAATTGAGCCAAATAATTGCGACCACAATAATTGTATTTCAATCAATATGAAATAATAAATAAATAAAATAAATTTTTACATACAAAATTCATAATGATGGAAATATTTTTATAGCTAGTTTTTTTTGTTTTGAGGATTTTGTAAAAATAATGGCTACTTTTTTTCTTAATCATAATTTACATAAATTTGGTATTTGATTTTTATATTTAAAATTTATTAATAGATTTTTATTTTCTGCTTTAATCCAGAAATTATGTTTCGAAAATAATTATGTTACAATATTAGGCTGGTGCCAACAAGAAATTACTTTTTGTAGATTTTGCTTGTGGCAAAATGTCATATATTTTTGTTGGGAGTAATCACAGTGGTCACTGGGGGGGAATAGAATGTACCGTAGAGGGCGTTTTGAACGTTTACATATGAAATTCACTTTAAAGAGATATAATGTTTCACTGTCCTTCTGGGCATTGTTATAGCGATCGAGTCGACACAGGAAATCTTGCAATCGTAAAGATTAAGGTATAAAATTTGTTAAAATTAGTTTTCAAAACATTACAAACCTTTAACTTTTCGCCGTTTGGGTCTTTTTAGTCTCATTCTTTAAAACAAGCAAACACAAGCATGCAAATTAAATATATTTTTCATAGAATTCTACTAAATGTTCTAACGTAACTTTAATGCCAGCAACAACTTTAAAAACTTTAGAGTATTTTAGGGTTAATTTCGTACTTATTCGTAATTAGAGCTAAACAGAATATTTGTTCGATTAATCGAAAAATTCAAAACAAATAATGTTTGATCGTTCCAAAAATTCCCAATAGAGGACGATTAAGCAAATAGATCAAGCAAAAAAAAAAAAAAAAAAAATTACGAAAATATTTTTATTAAATTTTTTAAAGCATTTTCCAAATAAATTTTGTTTGTGTGTATGTTTGAAAGCTATAGACTCCTAAACCAGTGAAACAATCTTGCTGAAATTTTCACCGAATTCTTCGAATCGTCAGGAATGAAAATTTTAAAATTTTGTGTGCTTGGCCCATTTAATATTGCTTGCCAAAGAAAACTACTAAAAATTGGACAAGTGGGCGTGGCACCTCTAATGTAATAATTTTGGTGGTATCTTGAGAACTAATAAAGAAAATTACCTGAGATTTTTTACGAGTTAAGTTCGGTGATGTGTTGCATTATACGAGGGGGAGTGGCACCTACAGCATACTTACGATGAAAAATAGTATGGGAATATTTTTAGAGATAAATAACTTTCAAGGTAATTTTTATATAATTTGAGTTTGCAATTTTCTAAAACTAAGAATGCTTTTATTAAGTTAATACAAACAAAAACAAAAATGTGAAAATAAGGCCAAGTTCGTATCCAAAAAGTTTCGGCCGTAAAAAGTACTGAGATCAAAATAAGGGCCAAGTTCTTGAAAAGTACAATTCCATCTCATTTCTAGGCAACCTGTTGAACGTTACTTTGACAACACTTTTAAATATACTTTGGCTTCGAACTTTGGGATGGATATTGAAAGGTAATTATAAAAGCAAAATATAATATGGCAAAAATGGAATTGACTCACGGATTCAAGTCATGACGAAGTGGTTCGATTTAGGTGAAACATGCATGATTTTTTACATCATGTGTTGTTGTGTGGGAATTCCAATAGACTGTTTTTCATTAAAATGAACGGATTGAAACTATGCATTTTCCTTAATTCGAAGATGTATTTACACGAGTTGAAAATAAATTTGTTAAATTTGTCGGTCACTTTTTAAGGGAGAATGCATGAAAGAAACATGAGTTTTGTTTGAACAACTTAATTTTTTTTCCAGGATATCTATCTAAAAAATTTCATGTTTATTCAGCTACTTCCAAAACGTATATAAGATAAGAAATGGATGATTATATTTGAAAAAGAAACTTACAAATTGGTGTTCAACGGAAAAGAAGAGCACTTGAAAAAGTTGGGTAACGATCAGTACAGTGACAATAATTCCTTCGATTTTGAATTAGCTCTTAAAAATCTATACTTGAATATAACGAATTGCTCCCTGACGTAATTGCAGTTAATAAAAATTCATTAATTATTCAACGAAAGTTTGTTTCTCTTTAATTGAATAAAGAAATCTTGAAAAAGTTGTTAAGCTTACAAAATATTTAAAATATTTTACTAAAGCTGATTTAAGGAGGAAATGAAAAGACTAAAACAAAAAAACAAAACATTCTTAGAGGGTGGTATTGGCTGGAATGGTTAGCACGTTGTGTGCAAAACAAATTATGCCTCAGGACCTGGATTCAATTTCTTCTCGGGGTAAGTCAATCAACATCCTACATTAATCTAATGAACATTAGTGTAGGTGGCATTATATTAGCTTTTGTTGAACTGTTTATGTGATGAAGGCATAGTACTGGTCTGTTTGGTACAGTTCCTAAATAATGCGCACTACAGCGCCCACCCTCGTCGGTTAGCAGGATTGTCAGCTAAGTAAAATACTTAACACCAGAGGCGCTACAATATTGATCAAAAGCTGCATTGAATTTATATCTTTGACTGTCTCTAAATATTTATTTGCAAGTTCTCTGTAATTTTAAAAATTAAAATTTTTGCATAATTTAAAAAAAATCAGTAAAAGTCACAGTAACTGCGAGCAAGAATACTGCTGCTTATCCTTCAAACTACTGCTGCTGCTGCTGCTGCTGACAAGCAATTTTTGCATTAATTTTTTTTCGCCAATATGTCGATAATTGAAATGATGCGCATAAATTGAAATTAACATTTTTATATAACAAATTTAACTTTAACAAATGAATACCCAAATACAAAAAAAAAATAATTTTTTCTGCCTCATATTAAAGAGAAATAAATACGCCAGTATGAAATTAAAGCAAGAAAAAAAAAACGCAAATTGTTACAAAAATTGCATAAATTGGAGTATTAAAATCAATCATGTTGGTAGAGGGCATATGGCCCTGCAGTACAATATGAATGGAGAATTATAACAATAACGACAAAAATTAATGTCATCAATATTTATACAAGTCGTGTTTGGCCGGTTGGCTGGTTGCTTGGTTGGTTGGTTGGTTGGTTGGTTGCTTGTTTCGTCGCTATGGTGGTAAGAGAAGGTACATAACATTTTTTTTTTCTTTACAAGCCATTATTGACGCCATTAAAATGTTTATATTCCGTATTGAATACGAAATATTTTTTCCAAACATGTGTAAATTGTCAATGCACTGAAAGAAAATATGGTAACTCATGACAACTAATACATTTACACAAATTTGGGCAGCATGTATAATAAGGAAGTGCTAAATTAACCTATGGTCCTTCGAACCGAGTGCAAACACAATTCGCTTCGAAAGTTTATCAATAAAAATATAATGTATACGCACATAATATAGAATGAACGATATTATTCGTTTTTACAATTTCTCGAATATGATACGAAAAGTCAAAATTTTCAGTCCCCGAATGTCATATAACCAAATTTAGTCGAAAAAACTATAAAATCACCAAACGACAGACTACTACTATGACTTTGGTGATTGTTAAAGATCGTTAGATCGATGTATTGAATATCTGGCAATATGTTATGATGTTACATTTCTATAATACTTCAAACCTTAACCAAATGGTTCGAAGGACCACAACAAAGTACGGTCGTGGCAATTAATGTATGACCTTTACAGTTGCAAAATTAAAAATCAAAAACAAATTATCTAAATGGTCCAAATTGCACCAACAAATTAAAATTCGTAAGAAAAAAATTATCAAAAATTAAAGATGTATTGATCGGATTATTCTAGCAGTTTTCAACTTAAACCAAACAGTTTTGCCATATCGAGCCTTTGTTGCAATAGAGTCATAACTCAAAAAATCAAACTATAGAGAGAAAAATAACGTTTTATTTTACCATTAAATTGTTAGTGAATTCAAAACTTTAAAATCATTTTCTGCAAAACTCCTTATTCAAATCTGTATTTTTTTTTTCAATTTAGACCAGCACTCAGGATATCACCCCTACGTATTGTTTTTTTTTTTTTAAACAAACACAACCCGCAAAGCAATTAGCTTGTCTGCAGAAATTACCCAGGATCTCTGGTCGGAATCGAACTCACAACCTCCGGACTACTAGTCTAGTATTGCTACCTCGCAGCCATGGCGGCACCCGTATGCAAAGCATTGAACCGGAACTAGGAAAATATCCGGAACTGGGAAGCAGGATAAAGGGAGTAGTGTTTGTGGACATTCGATTTGAGCCTTAACACACTGAAAGTGGCTGGAAAGAGCTCTGCGGAGAATTTATTTCATCTACGAACAGTTCGGCTAAAGTACGAATTCTCTCTGTAATGCGTAGTGCGGTTCACTGGCATATCGACCACAAAGGGATGTGCTCTTAATGAAGAGCGTGTTGTACGTAAAAAGTGATGGGTTTCTGGAACAAGTTCCCTGATTTCATTAGAACACATTCCGTTGTAGTAGCGATAGAACAATAAAACACACCCAACATTGCGTCGATGCTATAGTGAGTCAATAGAGTTGGCTACCCTACTGTCACCGATAAGCTTCTTCGGCCTATCTTATACGTGATCGAGTAACTTCAAAATAGATTTTGAAGCACCGGCCTATACATGAGAGTTGTATTCCACTTTCGGTCGGATAAAGGTGGTATAAATATTAAGGAGATCAGATGGAGTCAAGTATGTCCTACACCGTTTTAAAAAAACGAAGCACTTGAATGCTGTGATCCATTCCATCGAACATCACAATGAATTTTCATGCCAAGAACATCAAGAGCTTTTGATTCCTCAATATCTATACCATCCATATTTACAGATGGAGCCGCTTACGTCTGTCTGTGCGTGAGCATAGCACATTGGGTCTTTGCCAAAAGAAAGGGCAGGGAAATAAAGTATTTAGAAAAAGTTGAATTAAAGAACATTTTAGATATGTTTTTTGTAACTTTGCTTAGCAACTAAGAAAAGTTTAATGATGGATGACTTCTATGAAATGTTTGGCAAGACTAAAACTGTCAGGTTGATGGTAAAAGATCAAGCTAAATTTGTAAGCAACACCTGCCTATTGAATGAGAAACAACAACGAACTTTATTAAAGCACTTTAAACTACTGCTAACAAAGCAGAGTTTTTGAATTAAAGACAATTGTAAGAATAAAATAAAGATTTTCCGCTTTTTTATGTTAAAGTGTTGGTTTTCACCGAAAAATGTCAGCCTAACAGTATCTTCTAGAGCTTAAAGTCGCAGACACTAAGGTTTATTTTGTATTTGCAAAGACTGAAATCTGGTTCGAAGGACCATACGCATGTGAATGAATCCATATCATTTCAATATTTTTTTTTGTGCGTTTAGACACTCTAAAATCGCCAGAAGGAAATATACTTGGTACATTTCACACTACATTGAGCAGTGGGGGATTTTGGCAAAAAAAAAAGTGGAAATAAAACAAAAGTTTAAATCAAACTTCTTACGGATTTGGCGGAATGCTACAGAGTTTGAGATAGGTGACATTTTATTTTTTTTTTGTTATTTCACACTATTATTAGGCCAGCTACGTCACCGTTAGGGGATTAATATGATCCCCAAAAATTTTCTTTGTAGTGTTTTACAATCATCAATCATCAGGAAAATTTGTATAAAAAATAACTTTTATATTTTAAGTTGGCAATAAAAAATACACCCAAACCTGAATCTTCAAACTGCTACCACTAACCACTACTTTTTTAAAAACGATATTTTTACTTAAATAATTTTTTGACTCTTAGCGGTCAATAATTGATCAGTTACCAATCGATTAGTTTGTTCCGCCAGGCGTTCACCAGTGTCGCCTCGCACCCAGCAAACAGCACGCAGAATAGAAAAAAAAATAATGGTTGGTTGGTGTTTTGCTAAATTAATTAGGCCGCCATCGTCTCCATTTCTCTCTGACACATAGACCACAACCCCACACACTTCTAACAAGTTAGTTTATTTTTTATTTAACTACTAATATATTCATTAGAAATAATTTATATGGCAAAACTATGTTTGCTGGATCAGTAGAGTTTTTATTATATAAAAACCTTTTTTACAGTGTGCTCAAAACTTACTGCAGAATTCCGATAGAAACTTGTGGGTGAGTTTAAAATTATTTGAGTGTTTGGCAGCATATTGCCGTTCTGCTACTATGATTTTGCATCGGTATTGTTTTTAGTTTCGTAATATTCTTAAAATCTCGATAAAAATAAAATATCTTTATTTGGAATCAGCATATGTGGGCATTTAAAGACAAAACAAAAAAAAAAAAAACTCCAAAAATTTATTATTCAACGAAAAACGGTACGAATTTTAATACTGATCGTTATAAAATTCAGCAGCAGCAGTTTTTCAATGTTGAATTGATTAAAATATGCTCCCCATTATTAAATGTTAAATTCTATATACAAAATTTTAACAATTTGGTTAACAATGATGATGATGTTGCCTTAGAAGTAGAAGCAAATCGTGCGAAGCACAGAATTTATTGCCAACTGTCACGAATTGGTGCGAAATTAATTTTAAATTTTAAAAGATTTTAAGCCGCCTTTTTTTTAAGATTCTAGGGAGCCAGCTTTAACTGAATTTATAATATGTTTGTATGTATGTATGTGTGTATGTATTTATAATGGAAAAGTGAAATTTTTTTTAAATTTATTTTTAAGTATTTATTCACATTTACTTAAAAAGTTTTTAAGTAATTTTTTTCGCATTAAATAAATTCATCTTTAATTTTCTTGAAAAACTTTTTTTATCCACTTCCGCAAGTCTTTCATAATTTAAATATCGATCATACATATTTAATTGACACATCTGATGTTTTCCGGACACTTTTAAAATTCACATCATTGTCATTTACATAAAAAAAATGATAACAAAATATACTCAAAATGTTTTCGATATGTTAAATTTCTTAGAAGCAATAAAATCCGCCAATTTTGATTTGTTTTTTTTTTTTTTGCGTGGTAAAAAATATCAATCAAATATAATTAAAGTCGTATTTATTGTGTTCGTTATATGATTTATAAATGAATTTTGTTTTTAACTTATTATGCAAAACATTTGCTGTGTTTTGAAATTTGTTTATTTGTTGACATTCAAAGAATCTTGAGTAGTTGCCTCACCATACACTTGAAATAAGCTGAAGTTTATTATTATGACATGAAATTATGATAATTTTTACACAAAAAGCTAAAATATCGTCTTTAATATTTTGTAAAAAAAAAAATAACCATAAAAATGTTTATAAAAAAATAAACACGGCCACAAAAACAAAGACACGGACGTTAAACTGAAGTGGTTACCGAGTTGACTTCTAAACAAAATATGACTTAGAACCAAGCCAATGTACACCACAGAGCCCTCTTTCGTCGGTTAGCAGAATCGTCGGCGAAGTAAAACAATTAATAAATGTTTAATGACTCTACTTAACACAAGAGGCTCTGCAATACTGCTCAAAAAATCAACAAAATGCGCAATAGCAGAATTAAGCCTTCTTTTACATTTTTACGTCTTAATCCTTACCCTCTTTTCCTAGTCCTGGCACAATGCATGACATAAGTAGGGTTCATCCCCTGAGCACTGGTCCCACAAAAAATATTAATAAAGTTCTTGTTTAAAACATCCGATTCTAAAAACGAGCAACATACCGACAAACGGGTAGATGTGTTACCGAGGTGTGGTAGGTACCACTACGGTCTTAACGCACAGTGCTCTTAATAGCGTGTGAATGAATGTGTTCACAGCACCCCCGCGTCACCCCCAAGTGTGCCTGTACTAAATTTTAAATTTAACTTTTCATTTCTTAATAAAACCACTAAGAAATTATAACGATTAATAAGGAGCATAATAAAAGGACATGGCGCTGCCCACTTTGCTTATCATATAATTTTATTTTCATGAGAACAAATTGTGTGAGCGAAAATTTTTTAATATACGAATTAGAAAATTTTTCTAAAATAAATTTTCACTTCATAAGTGTGTGTGTGTGCGCGTGTGGCATTGTCCACTTTTCTCATTATGGCTGAAAAATATGGTTACTTCATTATAGGCGTGGCAATGCAAATTTTTTATTAGAATTAATTGTGCGTCAAAAAATTTTCATTATAACGTTTTCTGTAGAAGTCCTGGAGGAGCTGCTCATGTTTTATAGAAAATTAATAATAAAATATGTAATAGGAAGGGGTTAGGACCCCCCGAAAATGGCGCTATATAAAAATAAAGTTAAAAACATTTAAAAACAAACAAAAGTTTTGCAAAAATAGTGAAAAGTGCCACGCCCATTCACAAATGTTCTTAAACTTAAATGTTAATTAATATTAATACTGTTTTTAATTATTTGTTTTGGAATTTTGGTTCTATAATTTTTTCCACACACAAACTATGTCCTGGCGTAATCGCATTTTCACACTCTCCATACAACACTTATCGCTGACATTAAACCGGCTTAAATAAATAAATATAAAATCATTATTTTAAATATAAAATATTAATTAAATGAAACACTATTCGATTAATGTCCTATTAAATGACACAACAATTAAAAAAACAAAGCGAGAGTGAGAGAGGAAATAAACTGAATTAATTACAAAATGTTTGTAATATAATTAAAAAATGTATAACCACCAAAACCAAATCAGAGCAACACAATCATTTAAGGCCGGCCAGCCCTCCTCAAACATGATAAAGTAATTTTTATCTTGTAAAGGAAGTTGTTGCCGCTGATGCTCCCGCAGACATAGCTGTTTGTTACATTTATTTAAAAAAAAAAAGTATAATTAAAAATTGAATGGTTTTTTAAAAACCCAGTGAACAACTTTTGCGAATGTAAGAGCGCCGGCTTAGTTTAGCAAAAAAAAACAATTTAACAAAAAAAAAAAAAAAATGGAACAGACTCTTACTACCAATAAAGTCATCAAGTGTGTATTTTCAGTTCCTGGCCTCTTCTCTAGTGTGTTGATGACATTTTAAGTGGGTTCTCATGCATGTGTGGTATGACGCACACACACACTCCTCCTTCGTTGTTACAAATTTTATGTGAATCTCAATTTATCGTTTAAAAACATGAACTTTAAATCTGAAATAATAAAAATTTATTGCAAAATAATTGCAATCTCATTAGGGCAACAGCTTCGAACATGGCGTTTCTGCACCGGCCCTCCTTGGCATGAGATATCGACAAACATTTTGCCGAATGTTAAATACAACAAAAAAAATCCAATATACTTGTTACAATATACGCCAATTATTATTTTAATAATATTGAAACTTAACTTTATACCTGCTAAGCTTTTTTTATGGACTTCCGTCATACCCTACAGCTGGCATTACACGTAACAAGCATATTTGTCATACTCTTACATAAAGTTTTTTATGATTTGTCTGCAGCAGGCATGAATAAAGACCTTGTTTAAATGAAGAGAGATTTTTAATGAATTATTTTTTTAGAAAAGGATATTTGGCTAAATTTTATCAATATTTTTTACCCGCCTCTGACTATGCGTCTGGTCTAAGCTGGAAAGCAATTAATTTAATGTTAGTGTTCTAAAAAACTACAGAATTGTTAGAAAGCAGTACGAATTATATCAGATAAAATTCTGCTTTCGTTCTGCCAAACAGAGACAACCATATCAATTACTGATTGCAACATGCATATGGTCCTTCGAGCTAGATTAAGATCAAAATTGATTTCGCAAGCAGAAGATTTAACTGCCGGCGCTGACAACGTTGGTAAAAATTAAGAAAATTACGGTTTGATTTGATTAAAGTAATTGTAGGAAGTAAACAAATTTTGAGGAAACTGAACTGGTGGACTTTTTGAATTCGTACAGATTCTGTTTTAAGTGTCCCTATCAAGGAAAATTCATCAGAAGAACCACACACTCCATTTAATGAAACAAATTTGATATTTAGTTTTAATATGTGACAGCTCAAGGATACTAATAAAGGAGATTTTAATCGAAAAATAAAAAAGAAATCAATAGTAATTGTAGGTCAACGTAAACGATGTATGTATGTTCTGTAAAAAAATTTAATCTTGAAGAATTTGGTGTTTAGAATCTGGAATTGCTGATGATTTGATTCTTGCTAATAAAAAGAACAATGTAACATCTAGTAATACGGATAATGTTTTCAGGATTATAGATTGTGATCATAAGTATCTTGAAGAAGGCCTTCCATCTCTGTCATTTGTTCCACAAGATCGTTGTCTAGAATCTCCGTAAAGATATTTAAGAAAAAAAAAAACGTTTGAATTACTTGCATTAGAAATTAAAACTGTCTGGTTTTACTAGGGACGTGATTGGAAACTGATTGTCGGCTATAATTTTTATATAGACGCTAAGTATTCGGTTCACAACTTTAGTAAATTAATTTATTTTTAATATTTATTCAACCACCGGAGAACAAACTCTCCTTTCTCTCTGCCGACACCCTGCCAAAGGCATTTGAAAATCTTTTTTTTTTGGGAAAGGACCTGAAATCGATTGTTCTTTGATATCCGTACAGTGAAAAAAGACTTGTACGAAATTTAAAGAATTTTTTTTTCAAAATAGTTTCCAAATATTACTAAACTTTCTTTGAAAATAGTTCATAATCTTATTACAAAAAAATCTAACTTTCGAGCATATGTTTATTTAAATTAATTTTAAATTTTAAAACCATTTTTTCATACGAAAGAAATTACATATATTATTTTAGCTTTCAAAAACATTATTAAGGATATGACTTACTCCTATATAGTTCATAAAAATTTGCGCACATGATAACGGAAAAGGAAAAACTGTTGTACTCAATTTAAGTTCATAACTTTTTTTCTGAAATTGTAGAGTGGTTAGGTTGCCTCGGCTCGAGTCATACCCGGAGTGCTGGTCCTAATGAAAAAAAAGCCTAATAGGTTTTAGCCTATGAGGCTGACACTGCCATTCTAATAATATATTTTTTTTTATAAAAATTGCTAAAATGTTATAGACAATCTTATAGCGTGACAATAATTCGTTCATTTGGTATGAATTTCTTTTTGCACTCTGCAACCAAACGTATTAAATATTTAATAATAATTGAGCATAAAATTATCAACAACGAGCAAAACACATAAAGCATGCCCACCACAACAAACACCATGCCCAAAATTAAAAAAAGTAAAAAAAAAAAAACAAAATACCCCAAAACAACACATACATACAAACCAGAGCTATAAATAAATGATTCTTTTCTGAATGAAACTGAGAATTACTCAAGCATTGAATTAAAACTTTTTTAATGCATTAATTGTGACCAAAAAATTAATTGACTCAAAGTATAAATGTATTCATCGTGAAAAAAAAAATTTTAATTTAATTAATTTTACAAAATAATGAAATGAGTTATAATTTTAAAGAATTCGCTTTGAATTAAATATCTTGAATCCATTAACTTTTTATAAATAAAAAAATTTAATGAAATGAATGAGTTCAAGACTTTGTTTCATGTTGAATTCATTCACACTTTAACTCAAGTAATTTTTTAAGTGATGTCAGTGCATTCAAGAACCTTTAATTCATTAGGAATGCTTTCGTTTTTCAATTCAATTCACATTTTGAGCAAAATTAATTACATAATTATATTTTCTCCAATTCATTGTGAATTAAAAATCAGATTTGAATGATTCTTTTACAGCTCTGATACAAACATACACACGATGGCGCACATAAAACCTGTAAATGACCCCATGAGCCTTTCATATTATATATACAGATACGTGTATGTATGTTGAGCATGTTCATGTGTTAGTATGCTTTATGGTCCTGATAATTGTATCTCTTCTCATAAGGACTAACCATTTGTGTTGTTATTGCTTGCTTGCTTGTTTTTTTTTTTTTGGTGCTCGCACAGGACATAATCATTTGTGTTTAAATTTCACCAACTTCCCAAGCGTGGCAACAAAATTCGTTGTTGTTTTTGTTTTTGTTGTTTTTGGTGTTACATCAGCACAGATTGCGGTTGCAATTGTAATTAAATCGACACTGTTTTATAGATACTGCAAATTTTTATAGTTAAATACACGATTGGTCGTGTGCGTGAAAAGAGTACAAGCTGAAACCTTTTGCAAAATTTATTTTTATTTTTTTATTTGCAGCCGGATTAAATGCGTTTGTGTGCGTAAGTTATTTTTTTTTATTTTTTTATACCAAGTGGATTTTTGTCGATGGTGTATTAATTTAAAATTATTGAGTTGCTAATGTTCATTAAAAAAAAAATATATATATATATATCGATATAAACTGTTGCTATAAAATGTTTGCTAATTTAATGCTAAATAATGGGCCAACAGAAACAGTAATCAGTTTTAAAACAACTACTTGTACTAAATACAATATTAATGGACACTGTATCAGAGCAAAACTATTAAAATTAAATACCAAAATGTTGAAAAAAACCGAAATTAATTTTTTTTATACAAAGGGTGTTTTTTTGTAGAGTGTCACAACTTTGAGTTGGTATCACTGCTTTATTTGAGCAGCCAGCTGTTGCTTTTTGCTTAGTTTGCTTTGAAATTTCATTATGAAACGACTTACACCAGAGTAACTCGAGCAAATTGTGTAAATTTTTAACCCTCGTCAAGCGGTATAAATTTACAACGCTAAAAGGCGGTATGGGTACAATTGTACCTTCATACACTTATTCTTCCATGTAATAGTTTTTTTGCAATAAATCACCAGTAATTTAATTTGATAAAAGTTGTTATTACAATGTAGAAGTTTCAATGGACGTTATTTTTCATCTATTGAATGAAAATTCATAATTTTTTTGTGTATAACCAATGAATGAAATTTTTGAATTTGAAATGCCGGAAGTATATGTCAGTTTTTGAAATATATAAAAAGATGACAAATCGCAAACATTTCAAAAATTTAATGAACACAACACTTGTGTTCAGATTGTATAATATCTAGAAGATATATGGAATATTGATGCAGTGCCGCTTGCACGAACAGCAGTGTCTCGATTCCGTTGTAAAATGGTGTCAGTTTTGTTCGCTTCTACATGTAACAAAAACACGCGATCTACACATACTCTTTCACAACTTGCATGACAGCGCTGCCTTAGCATCGTATGTTATTTACAGGGAGAAACATTAAAGCTGTAAAACAAAGAACCAGAGAAGAAAGTTTGTAAAAGAACTTTCTAGCCAGCTATGTTACGCAGCAGTAGAGGAACGTAGCAGAACTAAACTAGTTATGAGAAAATATATTTTTCGAAGTGCTGTAGAAATGCTCCTGAAACGATGTGTCATTACAGCACCAGTAATTGAAGCTGGAACGAAAGGGACGTAGAGCTTCACCAATAATTGAAAGGTGTTATGTCTCTCACTGCGAAAATCTTACACAGAAAAACTAGAAAGTCATGTTTGATATGTAGGAATCCTGTGTGCGATGAACACTCTATAAAGGAAATAATCTATGTTTCCTACAAAGCGGCTGAATGAAAATATTTTCAATAAACATATTTTATGTACATATTAAAAAATTTAATACATTTTTATAAATCTATATCTCAGTTTAATTGTTTAATCATCTTTTCATGTTTTTGTTTTGTAGGATACATTTGTACCATATAGCCTCTTATGGGTGATTGATATAAAAAGGCCAATTAACTGCAATGGGGCGCTTAAATTATTATTAGATAGAAGATGTCACGAAATTCTAGGTATGTAGTGGTAAAGGCAAAATAGTTATATCACTTTTAAAATGAAAAAGTTACAATTGTACCCATTCCGCTTGACAAGGGTTAATCAAAATAATTGTTCTATTTGTCAAACTCATCGTACAGCGGGCGCTACAATTGATTTTCTCAAAGAAACTTTTGATGAAAAACTAATTTCTCGTAATGGCCCAATTAATTGGCCACTAACATCTTGTGATTTAGCCCCATTAGATTATTTTCTTTGGGGTTATGTTAAGTCACTAGTCTACGCCGATAAACCACAAACAATTGAACACCCGGAAATTAACATTCGAAGAGTTATCGGTGAAATATGTCCGCTAATGCTGCGAAAAGTTGTTGAAAATTGCTGTTACAGAATGCGTCTTCTACGCGCCAGCCTGCCACATAGCAGAAATCATATTTATACATTAATTTCATCAAATGTTCTTTTCAATAAAACCCGTTTCATTGATATTAAAAACATAATTTTCCTGTTTTATTATGATTTACATTTGTGTCACTCCATAAAAAAACACCCTATCTTTGGAAGCAATGATATCATTCCGATAGAAATTATATGTATTAGATAATAATATATTAGAGAAAAAATAAAAAATCACAAATTATCTTTAAGGTATTAATTGGCTCTCACCCTAAACATTCAAGGAGTATATGTGCACTTTTGGCTAAAAATTCAGCGATGAAAGGAAAATACCTAATTTATTCGAGAGTCTGGGTCGAAGAAGAGTATGAAAAAAAAAAAATTAAACATAATTTCTAAAATAAATAAGACTGCACAGAGCATGTCTGATGATTGGGTTATGTTACATGATATAGACCAAATTTTTAATGCCAATTTGAAATCTGTAACTGAAATATCTGTATCAGCTCTACACCATTTAAACTTGAAATTCCCAATTTCTTTTGGAATTTCATTTGAAATTTTCTGATTTTAAACTTGAAATTCCCAATTTCACAACTACTTTTTATTTCATTTAGAATCTGAAATTCTCATTTTTATTTGGAATTTTCTGAATTTGAATTTGAACTTGAAATTCTATATTTCATTTGGAACTTTCTCAAATGGTGTAGTTAAAAAATATGGCATTTTCCAAGATTGACGGGAAAATACTACAGGTGTTTATGAAGAAAGTGTAACTTAACGCTCATGTTATATTCAACCCTTTAAAAGTAATTAATTAGCTGTTCGACATGTTGAGAATATGGTCAGAACCTTTTTTTATTTTCCCAAAAAAAATTAAAAAATGCCAAACAAACTCCAACTCCAACTGTGTGCAAGGATGTTCTTATTTGGCTCGATTTGTTGGGTACTCGGGTTCATTCCAGATCAAAGTGGTTTCGTACTTAAATTTACTCCTTTTCTTATTTGTGCACAAACGTAGACACTCAACGCACGTTTTGCATACCTATTGCGGAACCCAAAGCTTATGTTTCATTTCCAATATTGCATAATAATATTTTAATAAAATTTAGAACATTTAATTAATCACCCCTATCGTGAACAAATTTTCCCTCGTAACTTTTTCCCTTTTCTCTTAATGGCAATCGTGAACAACTCCCATGAAAAAATTTTATTCAGTCCAGAATAATAACGTGAAAAAATGCTCCCCTGAAAAAATTCCCCTTATCGTGAATAACTTTTTTCCCACAAGTTTTTTCACTTTTCCCTTCGATTTATTCACTTTATTTTTGATGGGGAATAGAACAAAACATGTATGTAATTCTTCCTACAACTTGAATATTAAAGCTTAAAAAGTTTATTTAAAGAAAAATATCTAATAATAAGGTACCAACTGATGTATTGGTCAACAAGATGCAAAACAACAAGTCTATTGCCTGTGAATTTGTGAAGCTTTAATTTGTTGGAATTTTTTCGTTTTGTTGGTTTTCCAAAAGTAGCCGAACCATTTAAACACATAAAAGTTAGAATGCAATAAATAAAAGCTGCAAATAAACTATCGCTCCAACACTGAATATTTAGCTTTCCTTTTTTTAAGTTTTCTTTAAAATATATATTTCCAAGTATATTTTATAACAAACATGTCTCTTATTTTTTATTTTTGTTATCTTCTTTCTTATTTTACATTCACAACGAATTGATAGCGGGAACAAACGTTCCCATGAAATTCACGATACCAAATTTCCCTTCATGGGGAATGAAAATTTCATGGGAACAAAAATTTCACATTTTGTTCACGATAGGGGTGAATATATAGAAAAAAAATTCTTCTTAATAATATAAAAACTTTGTGTAAAATTGAACACTAAATATATCGTCATGTATTAACCAATGTGAATAATCATAATTTCTTTGTATCCGTTTTACCCATCAAATACCGGCATCAGCACCGGGTGGGTATCCCATCAAATCACCAATAGATTTTACTGTAAAAAGAATTTTGATGTATGAGTATCCCTCCTATTGCTTACGAGTACTTCGAAAACAATTTATTATAAAGGGTGCTTCTATAGAAGTTTTATCACCCCTATCGTGAATAAGAAGTGAAATTTTTGTTCACGTGAAATTTTAATTCCACTCGAAGGGAAAAATGGTATCGTGAATCTCCCGTGAAAAATTATTCCCGCTATCAGTTGTTAGTGAATGTAAAAAAGGGAAGAAGATTAAAAAAATAAAAAATCATACAACTTTTTGTTCAAAAATATACACGGACATATTGATTTTAAAGAAAGCTTCCAAAATCAAAGTTAAATATTCAGTGTTGGAGCTTTAGCTTGGTTGCTCCGTTTGTTTATTGCATTCTAACTTTTATGTGGTAAAATAATTTGGTTACTTTTTGTACAGCCAACAAAACGAAAAAATGCCAACAAATTAAAGCTTCACAAATCTGCAGGCAATCGGCCTGTTTTTTTTTTTTGTATTTTGTTGAGGAATACATCAGTTTGTGCCTCATTATCAGATATTTTCGTTAAAATAAACTTCTTAAGCTTTAATATTCGAATTTAAAGAAGAAATATGTACATACAGGGTCCGCCATTTAACGTTTTTTTTTTTTTTCAACTAGTGCTTATTTCGTGAATGGTAACACTTAGCTCATGTCTGATTTGACAGATAATTAGTTTTATCCTTCCGCTGAACGAATATGAGTTGAAGCCAACTGACCAATTAATGCGTTTTCGCTTCGCTAAGTGGGCCTGCGATCGACTTACAGAAGATGCTCATTTTGATCTTGGCGGGTATGTAAACCAGCAAAATTGTCGCATATGGGGCACAGAAAACCCGCACGCATACATTGAAAAGCCGACGCACCCAAAACGAGTCAGCGTATGGTGCGGATTTTGGTCCAGAGGCATAATTGGGCCATTTTTCATCGAAAATGAGCAAGGAGTAGCCGTTACAGTCAATGGCGATCGTTATCGGGCCATGTTGAACGAATTTTTGTTCACAAAAATTGAAGAGGAAGATATTGGCAACATTTGGTTTCAACAGGACGGCGCTACGTGCCACACAGCTCCTTTCCACTAAAATAGATTAGAACGATTGGTGCTTTCTATTCCTTAAAATTTTTACAATTTCATATTCTTCAAATATTTTATTTCTATATAAAAAAACTTCTTCATTACTTCATCAATTTAATTTTATTAATTTCTTTCTTTTATACTCCAAATTTCTTTAGCGCACAGGCTTCTATATTTAGCCTGCAGTTATTTGCCTTGTTTATGTACAAATTTTCATTTTGTAATTTTGTTAAATCCCAGAAAAAAAAAACGACGGAGTCGAAAATAGCTTAAGCAAAAGATAAGTTTCCATTACAATAAATATGAATTATCATTTGCCGACAACAACAAAATGATTAAAATTCATTCATGTATTTGTTTGTCAATTGTCTGTGAAGAATTTCAGCATCAAGCTTAAGAAAAGCATCAGAAAACATTCGTTCTCGTTTTTCGCATTCGTTTTTTTTTTTTTTTTAATTTAAATTTTTTTACGCTACACATTGCAGGTGCTGTTTGACGTTTGATATGTAAACTCTGTATGGGTTATTCTCACTTGATTTCAAAAATAGACACAACTATATTTTAACAAGTATATAGTCTTTACAGCCATGTTACAGAATACCATTCCGAGCGCACAAGGTTTCAATTCCATTAGTTGGTTTTTCCAAAAAACAGAACAGCGAAAATTTTGTTTTTAATTAATTCACTTTTCGAATATAAAATGGAGTTGACAAAAGACTTTTTCAACTACCTTTTCATTTGTAGTAAAGAGCCGTATGTCATGAATGGCACTTCAATATTGACTTTTAAGCTTGAAGCTTGAGCCTGGTTTATTTCGAAAGACCAATGACTTCAAATAACCCCACAAGAAATAGTCTAATGATGTTAAATCACAACTTCTTGGAGGCCATTCAATATCACAATTTCTTGAAATAATCGAATCTCCAAACTTTTTTCGCAATAATTCAATTGTTGCATTTGCTGTGTGGCACTTAGCCCCGTCTGGTTGGAACCAAATGTTTTCAAGATCAACTTCTTCCAATTTCGGCCATAAAAAGATGGTTATCATCGATCTACACCGCCCTCCATTGACATTTACGTTGTTAACAGATTCATTTCGAAAGAAGTAAGGACCGATGATTCCACCAGACCAAAAACCACACCAAACTGTCAATTTAGGTGAATGTAATGGTTTTTCATGAATAATTTGTGGATTTTCTTTGCACCAGAATTGACAGTTTTGTGCATTTATCGCACCACTCAGATGAAAGTAAGCCTCATCGGAGAAGATGATTTTCAAAAAAAAAAAAATCGTTATCGTTTTCAAGTTGTTCCAAGGCAAAATCAGAAAATTCACTAAATTTTCAGTTCTTGAGTGAGAACAATTTTATACGGAAGCAAACCCAAATCCTTTCTCTAAATCCGCCAGATTGTGGTTCGAGACGGTCCCAAGTGTTGAGAACGTCTTGGAATCGACAAATTACGGTCTTCAGCAACACTTACCTGAACGCCAACAATATTTGCATTACTTCGGGCGGTTCTTGGTTTTATTGGCACTTGAAAATTATGTAAAGAAAATTTAAGCTCAAAATTTTCAACAATTCGACGAATAGCGAGCACACTTGAACGATTAGTACGGCCATAAAATGGCAAAAGCGCACGAATAGCGAGCACACTTGGACGATTATTACGACCATAAAATGGCAAAAGCGCACGAAAAGTTGCAATTGGATAACGATTATTTTGATAATAAAACTGAATAATTTGTAAACGCTGTTCTTGCGTATATCTCTCCATGCTGAAATTGTAAACACTACTGAATACAATTAAAAACAAATGACAGATCATGACGTATTACAAATGGCCGAAACGTCACTTCAAAATCATATCACCCCTATTGGAAAACCTTATATATCGCTTTGTTGCTGTTTTACAATTTTAGACTTCTAGCATAGTGTACGCTAAGGAGAAAAGTATACTAAGCAAAAGTAACGTTCAAGACATTCAACTATTTCCTTCAAGAGATGCAGATGGAATTGTTATAAATTCATTTTCGTTCTTCTTTTGCAATTTATAGGCTTCCAAGTAACAAAACGGACAGTATTTATTCAATTAGCAAAAAATAGTTTTTGTTGCAAACTGTATACTGTTTTAATTTCCTAATTTCTATAAACCAAGTGATGTAAACTAAATTTTACAAAATCTACTCTATTCCATAAGGTGATGGATTGAAGGGTGACAAATATTCTGCTGCTTTTAGCTCATCATCATCTTTTTTCTATTTAATTTGTTAATTTGTTTTCACGAGCCTGGGAATCCTTGACACAAAATTATGGATTTTTTGCAACACTCTCATTGTCAGATTATCGCATTTTCAGTGTGTGTGTGTGTGTGTGTGTGCGTGTGGCTAGTGTTTTTCAGTCTGTCTGTTAAAGAAATATCCGGCTTAAAATTTTCATAATACTTTTTAGTTAAATTAACATAATTTATAAGCAGATTTTATACTTTTCGTTTGTATTTAATTTTATTTTGCTTGTTTTATTTTGCTCGAAGTATTTGCAGTTATTTCATTATTTTATTTGTGTTTTAAATACTATTTTATTTCTTTTTTTTTTGTCTATCTACTATTTGTTGCTTTGAAAAATTTTTTTTTTTTTATTTACAATTTTATTTTTGGCTGCAGCCATCCATGAAATTTATATTTTTGTTCTTCTTACTTGGCCGCCTTTGTTGGTCCAAAAATGTTTCTGCACAAATGAAATTATAAATTTTTAGTGAAATTGTTTTCCTCTTTTTTATCCTTTTTTTTTTTTTTTTGATATTGTAGTCATCTTGAATTTTCATAATTTAATCAACAAAGTCAATAATGGAAAAGAGTGAGAAATAAAATCTCATAAAGGACACGATAAAATTTATTAATTTAAAATTGATGTGATGAATAAATGAAAGGCAAAGTAAAGTATTTAAAGTAAGGCAAATATTTTTATATAAAAAACATTTGACCAATATGAAAATTTTTTCATTTATTCTCGCTATTCTATTTTGTAACTATCCAAGAAATTCGATATTAAGTGGGAAACTAAAGGCCAGCAAAAACTTGCTAATGTTTTGTAATTACTAGTTACTTTTAAATAAAATTTATTCTCCTGCAAGCTAAAGTAGTAGTGTCCAATGTTGAGAAGAAGTTCAACTCCTTGAGAGAGAAACTGAATTCTTATTTTTATTTGCGTGCGAGTTTTCAAAAACAAATAAGGGTTGAGTAGATCAATGAGCAGAACACATGGTATTAAAACATTCTCGGCACGTGTTCCCTGCTAAAGAGTGACTTTAAATTCTTAATATATTTTGAATATTTATTTTTATTGGCATTTTGTTATCATTAATTTTTCACTGAAATTTTTCCTGGCTGTTTCTGTTCTGCATTTAAGCCAAAAGAAAAGTGTTTTCATTGTTTCGCTAAATTGCTTAAAGACTATGCAGGACCAACGAAATTTCCAGTTTTTATTTAAAATACAAAAGTACTGAAGTACTTATGCACTAAAAGCGTTTTTTAAATTACATAATAATATAAAAACCACAAAAGACAGAAATAGAAAACTTCAAAATGTTTTGCTAAAATAATCTTTAAATAAATGAACTACCCAAAAAAAAAAAAAAAAAAAGAACAGAAAAAAACCAAAGCAAACAAAAACTAATAGTACTTTGTATTCCTTGGATAGTTTGGTAGAAAGTTTTTTGTGCGAGTTCATTTTATTGCAGTAAAAGTTTTTTCTTTCTTTCATCTCCTTTTTTTTACAACAGTCTGCTTTTATATGATGGTCTTTGAGATTTTTAGACCCAAAAGTAATTATGATTTTGTTGCAGTTGTGTAGTGGAATTGTTATAAGATTTAAAACATTTTCTATTGTTTAGTGCTCGCACAGCTTATCAACACTAAGCAGGAGTAAATGAAACAAAGGAGAAACTTTTTGTACCTCGCTGAACACAGCAAAGACTACAAAAAAAGCTTTTCTATGATGATTTTATGGAACGGAAAATAAGGAACATTGTACAAGATGATCGTTGAGCTAAAAATATTAGAAATAATTTAATTTATGGAAGAGGTGTAATAAAAATAAAATATTTAATTGCAACATGAATAAAAATTTCGATAAATTTATTGTGTGTTTTTTTTTTTTTTTTGTCACAGTTAAATCCAAAAATTGTCTATTTTTAAAGCTTCTACTGTAAACACAATAAATTAAATTTTATATTTAAGTCACGTAAATTTGCTGCCAGCAATAATGGCGGAAGTATTTGGGCAATGCCTTAAAATAGGCTAAAGGAACGGATTAAAATGTTTTAAATTGCAAATGGTGATAAACAAGTGGTCACACAGCGGGTTAAGAGCTTTTTAAAAGTAAATAAAAATTGCCCAATTTGCTTTATTAATATTCTTTGAAGTTGACAGCAATTCTAATATTCAATATATGTATGTCTTTTGGTTTCATTAAAAACAAATTGAAATTAGTGACACACATTATAAAACGCACTTAATTTTTCTTTTTTTTTTGATTTTAAATTGTAGCATAAGGGAACATATTTGATTTCCATTGAATTAATTAAAAACAATTTTAATTTTGTTTAATTTATAATAACGGGTTCAGTCGATTCATTTCCCTACAAGAACAATATAGTTGAGGTTCCGACTATCGGCATTGTGGAAACTTGAATGGCTTGAATGTAGGTAGCATGTGTAAACGAACAACTTCATTTGTTTTTTTTTTGGTGAAACAACAATGCTGGTGTAATTGAACAGTTTAATTTTTCACGTTCTACAAATAAAATCGAAAAGGTTTTTTTATCAGATTTCAGATATAAGGTTTCAAGCTACTCTAAAACAAACGGTTGGTTTTTGAAATTTTTCATGCTATTCCAAGTAAAACGTTTTGTTGCTTATGATATTTTAAGTCAACGGATTAATTTTATATGCTGTTCTTAAGAAACCGGGTAAATTTATTAGCTTTTCTTTATGAATCGATAATTTTTTTTCGTTTTTATAATGTAAAATGGTATAATTTTTTAATGCTATTCCAAATAAATCGGTCGGTTGTGAATGCTACTCTAAACAAATCAGATAATTAAAAGATTTAAACGTATTTTTACGCATTTCTATGTAAATATGATAACATTTTATGCTATTCAATGTAAAAGAATTTGTTTTGAATGCTATTTAAAATAAATAGGGAAAGATTTCCTTTTATTCTAAATAGTTATTATTTTTAGTGCATTTTGAAGAAACCGGTAACATTTTTTTGCTATTTTATATAAATTGATCTGTATTCAATGCTATTGTGAAGAAAATATGGGTATTTTCACTGTATTATTTAAATAAAAGTTAAATTTTCCATGCTATTGTTAATGATCTGCTTAATTTTTTTATGTTGTTTAATTAGCTTATTAGTTACAATATTTTAATTAAAGTGATACATTTTCTGTGATATTTTGAATAAATTGGTTAAGTGCGCATGTACTTTTAAGTAAAGTGGTGAATTTTCTGTTTTATTCCACATCAGTTGGTTACTTTTGAATGCTATTCTAATTATAACAGCCTTACACACGATTGAAATGTAATTTCTTATGACATTTTAAGCGAACTGGATATTTTTTCATGCTAAATAATATGAAATGGTTAATTTTCAATTATATTCCAAATTAATCGGTTAATTTTGTATGCTATTTCAATCCAGTTATTTTTCTATATAGTTTTTTTTTTTAAATTAACGGGTATAAGTTTTAGCTTAAGACCACTGTTTTTTTTTTATTAAAAAAAAAAGATCAAAGTAAAACAAGAGCAATAACTCTATGATACACTTAATTTTTTTTTAATTAATGAAATTGTGATACAATTGGGTAATTTTTCACGATATTTAAAGTGAGCGAATTCGAATCATTGCTATGCTAATTTATCTGGTTGATTTTATATGCTACTCGTAATGAGCCGGTAGGGGGTTTTCAATACTTTATTAAGCCACTTAATTTTTTATGCTTGTCTTCGTAATAAAGCGGTTAATTATACCCTTCACCAAAAATGGTAAGGGTATTTATAGGTTTGTCACTACGTGTTTAATTTCCACAATATTTATATGAGGTCCATATAGTATTATGTTCTGAATCCTTGATAGGGAAGTTGAATAACACCATCTCTCCATCTGTCTGTTCGTGAAATCCCCTACAAAAATTATTGGAGTACATGGTCCATTTTAGATAAAAGGAGTAGTTTTTGGACTGCTTCTATATGATGCCGCCGTGGACCATTTCATTTGTACACACATTTATAGTTAAATACCATTTGGAAACAGTAAAAATGTTTGGAGTTAAATTGAAACTGTGGCAGCTCCCCTGTTAAAATTAAAATAAATTCGAAACTAATCCCTGTGGGTACCCCTTGGATTAGTAACATGGAGTAGTTTTTGGGTTACGTGGTGCAGCCCTAGGACATCGCAATGTAAATTGTACCATGTCTTTTCATACACTTTGGCTATATTTGGAGTACTTATACTCCATTGTGGAGTAGTCTATACACGAATGTATAGAACGCACTCATTTTTTGTAGGGTCGGTTTTCCGAAGTCAATAAAAGACCTAGAGACTTGGGTCTTGGACTGAAATGTAAGGATTTCTCTTAAGATGCTTCGTATTGCAAATCAGAAAAAATAAAATATCGGTTCTGGTATTGGATTATATATACAAATAAATAAAGATATATATCTAAACCTTTCAGAAATAAAATTATAAATACATGAGGTGCCGCAGTGTTGAATATTGAATCTTTCGATTATAATTCAATGCACGAACCATCGTGCTACTGAAGCTTGTTAGTGTTATGTGTATATCAACTTAATAATAACTTTATTTATTTATTTTTTCGTACATGGATGGAATTTTTTTTTTTTTAATTTTATTATTTATTGAATCTTCAGTTATAAATTGAAACATCAATAAGTTGTTCAAATCTTAAATCTAAAAATATTAAATATAATTTTAGCCAATGCTAAACAAAATTTTTAATTTCAACGGTTGATTTTTGTTGTTTTATATCTCTCGTGTACGGCTGATAGAAGGAGTATACCTCCTTCTCAACTCAAGTTTTTTTAGTATATTTTTTCACGTGTTTTGAAAATACTGTCTTCACCAGCGGAACATCTAGAGAGATTTCTGACTTACCAGAAGGCTGCTGTGATTGTACGTAGAATTTGGTTTTGTCGCCTTTGAATCTTTTTTTACATTCGATGGAAAAATTGTAAAATATTTTAAACAGTCTATATTTTTTGTACATATGTATTTATTTATTTTTTATTTATATTATTACGAATAAACGTAATTATTATTAATTACTTATATTGATGTACATATGAGAAATAATATTATTTAGGCTCAAGTTCAGTTTTATTGAATTAATAAAAAAATCCAAAGTTACTAAGAGTTTTTTATGTTGAAAAATATTATTATTTATATCCAATCAGTTTTTAACAGAACGTATCAGTATACCGATTTCAAGGCCGCTACACCTGGTACCAAATGGTTGCCAGATTATTGGCCGCGCTGACATGCTGGCGGTTTGCTCCGGCTGAAGCTCGCCGTTGGGGAGGGAAATCTACCAGCTACAAAAAAAATCGTGTCAGCTTTGCTCGTCGATGGACACGAGAAAATAATTTAGAATTATGGGACCCGAAGCAAATTCCGTTTACTCCCTGCATATACACCACAAAAAAAAAAAAACCCTCTGGCTGATGGCTTGCCAGGACTTTGCCCACCCTTTCTGAGGCCATAAAACCTCACCATGACATCCTGAAAATATTTTTAATGCCCCGATAAAATAAATATACTTTCCCTTATAGTTTTTTATGCTCTATCGGAATGTGCTATGCCAATTTTGATATTTTAATAAATTGTTAAGAAGTTTTATCCCAAATGTGCATGCTTATATAAGAAGGGAAATCCTGTATTCTATTCAATGAATTATATATTTACGGCTTGGTGTAGGGTATATAAGATCTGCCACAGCCGAATATAGCACTCTTACTTGTTTTTCATAGCATTCTTTTAATTTTTCATAGCATACTTTTTAATGAACCGCTAAAATTCTTACGCTAGATATTTAAAACATAACATTTAAAATTTTTTTGGTATTCTGTATGATATTTTATCTTGCTATTACACATAAAAAATCATTTAATTTTTTATGCTACTAAGACTTTAATGCTATTCTAAGTGAACCGATTATTATATATTGCTTATACAATATGCACATACTCTTAATAAAACGATTAATTTTTAATGCTATTTCATAATATATAACTTCATTTCACCATAATGCTAAACACATTGTGGTTCTAATATGGAACCCGTTTTTAACATTCATTCCTTAATGTAATTGAAAACAATTTGTGTAATTTTTTTGTTCGTTCCATATTCATATGAGTGAACAGCTTTGACTGCTTACATGCCTGTGTCTGTTCTACTATTTAAATATGCTCGTAAAACATGGTCTAAAACATTAAATAAAATTAATCTAAATAAATTTATTTGGTTAGCGCAGCCAATTTAAAATCACAAAAACCGCAAAACATTTTTGAAACGACAAGCAATTTTGTTGCATTTGGACACTGGACAAATTAAATGCACTTTTTGTACGCGAAAAAAAAAAAAAAACACATCAAGCAGGACAAGTAACCAATAAAAAAAAAAAAAAAACACATGCTGTACAAACGTGTACATATGATCACAATACTCATGCATTTTTAAAATACAGACAAATGCGTTGTTATGTTCACTAGTCCTTAGTGCTGAGTAAAAATAACTGTTTAATAAAATAAATTAATTGCTGTAAAATTTACAATTAAAAATATAAAACGGAAAAACACAAACGGCGATAGCAGTTGAAGCTACAACAACAATGTAAATGTAAAGCAATACAGAAGACAAACACCAGTGATATGGCAACACTATCAAGAGCGGCTGCATCAGGAAACAGGGCAATTAATTTAACACATACGGTTCCATTGTATTTGCGGTTAAGACCATTTAAGAATGCAATGTTGGATGTTTTTGTATTTAACTTTGTTTTTTTTTTTTTTTTGGTTTTCGGCAAAACGGGTTAACTGACATTTCAATAGAGACAATAAGAAGGAATGGGCAACCATCGTGTTATATTAAAAAAAAAAGTTATAATTTTAATGATAAGCTGGAACAAAAAATATTTACTATAATTTTACACTAAAAATTAAGCTGTTACTTTTAAATATTAAAATAAACCACTTCTTTAGAAATAGCACGTAAAATTAACCCATATATACATATGTATGTAGAATAGCATGCATAATTATCACCTTCAAATGTCATGGAAAAATTAACGGTTTATTTAGCATAGCGCAAAATTCATATGGGTTATTTAGAACAAAAATAAACCCGATTAAATTACAATAGCATGATAATGAAACGGTTTAATTACAATAGCAAAAGAATAAAACTGGTTTAATTAGAGTATAATGAAAAATTCGTCGAATATTTTATACTGGAATAAAAACTAAATCGGATAACAATCAATAATACGAAAAATGAACTGTTTGTTTTAGAATAACATGAAATATTTGCGGGCATATTTACAATAGCATTATTCGGAACATTATTTATATAATTTTCATATTCAATTAACTGGTTAAAAATTAATTAAAATAAATGCAATTCATGGTGCATAGCATTAAAAATATAGCCAAGACACTTTGAATAGCACTCAGTAGCATTTAAATCACAATGAAATATTAATACATCAAAGGAGAAAGAAGTATTAACTGCATTGCAGAAGAAAAATTAAGTTTATTGGAAACAAGCAAACAAAATTAACTCAGTTTATAAAGGATAACAGGAAAAAAAAATTTTGTGAAGAAAAATATTTTGCGTGTAATAATACAAAAATTAACAGCGTTAACTGAAATAGCATAAAAACTTAGACATGTTTGTTAAGATTAGTTGTAAAAATAATCAATTTATTAAAAATATTATGGAAAATCAGTCGGTTAATTAAAAGCAGCGCTAAGCATTAAAAGGTTTATTTAGAATAGCAGGTCTATTTAGAATATAGACAATGAAAACTACCCGATTTATTTATAATAGCAAAACTTTAACAGTTGATTAAGAACTGCATATTATTTTTAAAATAAAAATATAAAACATAAGACGGTTTCCTTTTGATAATAATAACATAGTTTTCATGCTGCTTCAACTGCTTTATGTAAAAAAGCATGAACAAATTATCGATTGATATAAAATAGCATGAAATATTAACAGTTTTAATTACAGTAGCATTCAAATTTTAGAGTTTTAGAATACCATAAATAATTTCTCGGTTATACATATTTAGAATAGCATCAAAAGTTAAACGCTTCATTACCAATATTAGAAAATATTTATTAATTTTTGAAGAAGAACATATAAAACCATTGTATTTGAAAAGAGTAGTAGACAATATTGAAAATATCAAAAATTTTTATAAAAATAGCGGTTTTATTAAGAAAAACATGCAATAGAAAACAGTTAGCTTAGAGTAGCATTAAAATATTATCGTTTTAAATTCATAAGCATGAAAAAAGAACTGATATAAGCCGGTTTACTTACAATAGCATAACAAATTAGGCAGCTTATTTAAAATAGAATGAATAACTAACGGCTTTATAAAGAATAGCATGAACAATTTATAGTTTTATTTACAATATCATGACAAATAAACATCTTTAATAAGGATATCATGAAAAATTAGCGGGTTTGTTAAAATATGCTGAAAAATTAACCATTTTATATAGAAAAGCATGAAAAATCAATACATTTATTTACAATAGCATTAAAATTTTAACAGTTTTAATAACAATATCATGAAAAATTTATGATTAAGAAAAACATATTAAGTCATTCCATCATTCGTGAAGAATAGTAGACAAAATTAGCCGATTCACTCAACAATTTCTTAAAAATGCCCGCTTTATAGGGAATAGCATGAAATATAAGACAGTTTACTTAGAGTAGCATTAAAATATCATTTGTTAAATTATATAAGCATGAAAAATAGCCTGGTTACAATGTAATAGCATAAAAAATTAGACCGGTATATTTTGTAATAGCACATAAATAACTAATATTTTGTATAAAAATGTATTATGTGCTAATTTTTAAGTGCGATAAAATTTAAGATTTTTATGCAAATTGTATAAATTGAAATTTTGTATGAATTTTAATAATATTTTATAAAATATTTTATTTGAAGTAATTTTTGCAATATTTTCCCAATTGTACTTCTCTGTGGTGCAGCGCATTGATTGTTAATGCATATCGGGTGGATTGTCTGAGGCAACAACAAAATTAAAAATTTCGTTTGTGAATAAAATCTTAATTGATCGTTGGTGTTTGGTGAAGGATTTTTTATACGCCAAGTACAAATTAATGTTCTGCATAGTATTTATTTAATGCGATTTAAAGTCGAATTAATTTCCTTTTAAGAATTTTTTTTACTACTATCAACGAAATTTACACATTCTCGTAATGCATTTGCTACCAAGAATCTACATACAAATTATTTACTTAAATCTACTTTACAACTTGCTGCACATCCGATTCTTTATATTTTTTTATTTATAAAGGAAGAATTTGTTGTTGTTGTTGTTAAGAAAATAATTGTTATTAAGATTTTTTCGGTTTCGTTTTGCCATACAATTGTTCCGACGTGGGTATATCGGTTACAAAGAAATTTGCCGGTATATAGTGGAAAATTTTCCTTAAGACATCCAGCAATATATCTTGTATTGTATGGGTGATGACGGTATACAAGGCATCGGTTAACATGCGCCAGTTGTCATTAAAGAATTTATTGGTACTGTCCTCTAGAATCAAAAGAAGAAAGAAAAAAAAATGGGGTTTGATAACAAACTAGTTTTTATTGAATTCTGCTTTTTGAGACCTAATTGTTTTTGTCCATTAAAAAGATTAGAAAAATGTGATTTTAAACCCTCCAGCTTAAAGTCCACATGTGTGCCGGTCACATTGTAGAAAGTAAAGCCACCTTTTTCATACAATCTGGTCTTGGTATGCATAACAACCGTCATATTTTCTAAAAATTAAAAATCAACATTTACAAAAAAAAAATAACAAAAAAAAAAAACAACTCTTTTTTACCCGCATCCAAATATACCTCTCCTCTTCCATTTAAAGGTATCAGCAGTATTCTACCAAAGAGACTATAATCTCCTTGCAATTTCATCACAGGCAATACAAATGTTGTCTTCCAGCTGTAATCTTTCGCTGATACTCTAAGAGATTTAATTAAATTTTATAGCATACTTATATGAATTCTTTTTGCAATTAAACTTACTCACTCTCCAGTACATGGGTGTGACCGAAGCCAATAATTTTAACATTTGACAATTCAACTTTCAAATTAATGGCCTGACTATTGCCCTGGGTGATTTTGATGCGATTCAAATAAAATGGATCGAAACTTGTAATAGTGTCCAAGCCAGGAATGCCTAAAAAAAAATATAATACAAAATATATTCAAAATACAATTGATATTTACAAAGAAAAGCGTCTGTACATACCGCCATTCAATTTATCGAATAACTTTTGTATACTCTCGGTCGAGCAACTGGTAAAGTTTTTATCAGCAATCTGACAACCTTTGATGTAATCTGCTGTTAAAAAAGTATACAATAAAAAGCTCAAGGTTTAGTTAAGTTGAAGATTTAAGTTTAGGAAAGGAATGCCTTTAAGCCCCTAAAGGTTACACAATTTTCGAATAAAACAAATTATTTTAAATCCTAGACATTTTAATTATTCAATACTTGTGATGGTGGTGGCTTTAAATCTGTGAATGTAAATTTTTAAGCAAATTTAATGCTGAGAGGAGAGGATTTTTAGGTGAAAAGCAATACAACCATTGAATATTGACAAATTTTACCTGCAAACGACTTGAAAAAGGAGGAAGCTATCAGTGAACCGATCTTTAAAGTTACTTTTATGTATGGGCAGCATTCTTTGCGCTTTTTCTTGTTTAGGTCGGAGGGGGCTAGTTGCCGCCTTGGAATATTAATTTTTGCATAACTCTGCTAGTTGTGGACCGATTTTAGTACTTATTTTACCAGTGTGGTACCACAAAAATCGGAGGTACAAGTTGACCCACGGAATTTCGATTGTAGCTTATTTTTTTAAGGTCAGTGGCTGAACTCGAACCGACGACCTCTTTTCTAATGGGATAGCACTGATATCAATCAGCCACGCCTAAATCTATATATATATTTATATGCGTCAATTTTATGCTGGGAATACAATTGGGACGAACGACGAATTCGTTGCGTAAATTCGTCGTGTGGCTAACAATCTGCTGTCATAATAATCCAAAAAATTTTGTGTAGTTCTTATTACAAACTTTTTTTTATATACTCTGGAGCCCCGATTTGCGTCTATAATTTTTGCCTCGTTTCGATTTGCATCGCTTTTTAAAATTTGGTTGATCCCGCCATGCGTCGTTTTAATTCCGATTTGCGTTGCAATATACATAGTTATTATTGAACTTTTTAACTGAAGTCAAAATTACAAGTGAAGAATTTATCAAGGCATATTAAAATGGCAGTTCCCCGTTTATTCACTACTTAAATTTTTATACCATATCATTTATTTTTAACAAAAATTAAATTTTTGCACTTAGAAAAAAGTGATCCGATTTGAGTCGTTCAGTTTTGCGTCGCATTTCTCCGGTCCCCATTAACGACGAAAATCCGGGCTCTGGTGTACAAACATAACAGGGATAGTGTTACCGCATAAAGAAAATAATTCCTTTATAAAATTAAACACAAAAAAAAAAACCATTTAAATCAAATTTTATCGTTAATAATATTGTTTGTTTAACTAAAAAATCTATATCATAAGAAGAAGCACTTATTTAAGTAAAAATTAACATTATTTACTAATATATTTGAAAAGTAAAAAAAAAACAAGATAACTCTGTACTGATTTGTTCGCCGGCATAAGAAGTAGAAATAAATCTATCAGAGAATTCGTCACACACGACGAATTTCGTTGACGTCGGTGTTGTGTTTACTTTCATATGCATGCATGTGTTCTATTTTTGACGACGAATATTCGCAACGAAAAATTCGTCGTTCGTTCGAATTATGTTCCCAGCATTAATTTATTTTTTTTTTGAAGATGTTGTTTGGTACCATAAGAAATATTGATTGTCGCATAACTCTTCCAATTTTCTATTGAATTGACTACTTATTTTCGTGCTTGGATGTGGGAAGTAATAATTTGGTACCATATTTTTTTTGTAGCAAATCAGAGAAGAAAATTGGTCCCTGGATAAACTAATATTCGACAATTATGAATCAATTTTCATCCATTTCAAAGGTTTTCTTTACTTTTTGATCCCATATAATTTTTTAAACTCACAAGCAGTTTGCCAGCTCAAAATATTTATTGTCGCATAATGCTGGGAACACAATTGGGACGAACGCCGAATTTCGTCTAGCACGACGAATTCGTTGGCAAAAGTTCGTTGCATAAATTCGTCGTGTGGCGCACAACTGGGACGAGCAAACAACTGCTGTCATAATAATCCAAAAAATTTTGTGTATTTTTTATTACAAATTTGTTTTTATATACATACATACAAACATAACAACGATAGTGTTACCGTATAAAGAAAATAATTCTATTTTTGATGACGAATATTCGCAACGAAAAATTCGTCGTTCGTCCCAATTATGTTCCCAGCATAACTCCTCCAATTTCGGACCGATTTAGAAAATGTTAGCTTGCAGTTTGGTCCCATAGAATAACAATTGGCCATTTAATACGAGGGCGGATTGATGTTGAAGCTACCTATCGCTAGATGGCAGCACAAACACAAATACTTTTTTTTTTAGAAATTGCGATCTGACAAACCTCAGTTGTTAAAATTTCACCCAAATTCATGGATTAGTTTATTTTTTGTAGTTTGTGTTTCTTGAAAAATGGAAAAAAGCTAATTTCGTGCAGTGATTAAACACTATTATTTGAGAGGGCAAACGGCGAAAGAGACAAAAGAAAAGCTCAAAAAACATTACGATGAGTCTGCTCCGTCAGATTACATGGTAAAATATTGGATTTCTAAATTTACACGCGGCCGAATAAGCACTGCAACAATACCATCAACAGGAAGACCAAAAGAGGTGGTTGCTGAAGAAAATATCAAGAAAATCCTCGATATCGTAATGAATGATAGCCGAGTCAAGTTACGTGAGATTGTTGAAATGATAAGCATATCATATGAAAGTGTGTTCAACATTTTGCATGAACATTTGCATATGAAAAAGCTATCGGCAAGATGGGTGCCGCGTTTGCTCAGTGTCGAACAAAAATGAGTTCGACAGACCACTTCACAGCGGTGTTTGGACACACAGAAAAAAATTTTTCACCAATTAACTCTTTACTTAAAAGTATAAAAAAATTTGATTAAATATTTAATTTATTTAATTAAATTTTTAATTGTAATACATAATTTTAGTATAAAAATTTAATTGATACTATTAATTTGCACCAGTAAAAAAAAATTTATAAAAAAATTTTTAGACTATAAAAGATTTATAAAACGGATGGTAATGCACTTCATAAGCCCTTAATAAATCAAAAAAAAAAATTTTTAATAAATAAGGCCGTATAATTTTTTATCTGTGTAGAAATTGAATTACGAGTATATGCAAATTAAATTTTACTTTTATTTATAAAATAAAACCAGTCTTATTAACTATTATCCGATGAATGATTATGAGCCATTTTTTGTGAAAAATTTGGATTAAATATTTCCTATATTTTCATGTCACTTCAAATAACAATTTTTTTTATATCATCTATTACAACTTTAAAACCATAACAAATTTTCCAATAATTATTATACACATTTTTGTTTTTTCTTTACACTTTCACCACACTTACGCGAATCTGTTAAAAATTTATCTTCACTTTTCACAAAGTCTGCCAGGCATATTAAAATTATCAGGAAAATATGATTAAAATTTAACGACATCTTATTATTATTATTGATCTTCTACAAGTATTTCTTTTTTAAAGAACTTTATTTTATAAACTTTAGAGCAAAAATGCCGCCAGTAAACTGATAAGAAACTTTGCAAACTTGTAACTAAAAGATACAACCGAAAAATTTAAGAATTTGCTATGAAAAGAAAAATGTACAGGAAAAACATTTAATAAAAATACACATTATTCAATAGCAAGTGTGTCTCTGTATGAAAATAGTAAAAATAAAACCAAAACTAAAATAAGTGTCGCAATAATTATGTCCAATTACAAAGCTCATAAAATCCAAATACAAAAAAAAAAAAAAAAAAAAAACCACCAGCCGCCAAACATTAGACACTGCAAATAATGCACAGCAAACTCAAACTGTAGTTTGGCTCAGCACAGTAGCTACATGCTAGAGACAACAAATTTAAACTGCAGCACCAGCATATCACGCTTCAAATGATGGCCACTAAGTCAGTAGACCAACCAACCAACCAATCCACTCACACACTAGCGTTCAGCATTCATTTGCAAACTAATAAAACAAATAAGATTTCAAGCAATTTATAATATAAAAACCAGGTAAAGAAAACTTAACAAATGCACCGTAAAAGCACATGTTGTTATACTATTTCGTGCTGGTTATTTATTTCAACATCAAAGTTGCAAGCAGCAGCGGCAACAAGTTCGTTGGCTTCATGAAAATCTTGCATCACTTTTGTTATTGGCGTGAATAAATGTTGTTGTCAATAGTTGCTAACAAACAAATAATATTTATTGCCTTTATTATAACTTAAGTTATACTAAGTTTGTTAAGACAGTTGTAACACTAAAACTCAAAAAGTTTTATGGAAACTATATTATTCGATTAACATTTATAATCGTAATCTTAGTTTGAAGAATTGTATTGGAATAGATAATTTTAAAAATCTTTATACGAACAAATTTTTTCGAATAATTTTTATTCGGAAAAAATTTATTCGATTAAATTCCATTCGAATATTTTTTTTTTAACGATAAAATAACTATTTAAAACAGTTATTTTATTCTAAAAATTTTTAATTAGGAAATATCTTTTTTTCGCAAAAATGTAATCCGAACAATTTTAATCGAATAATGTTGGTTGCAATTTTAATCGATTATAATTCGAATAAATTTTATTTAAACATATTTTCTTATTCAAGGCAATTTTTTATAATCATTTTTTTTATATAATTTTTTTTTTTCTAAAAATATTCGATTAATATCACTGTGATGGTCGAAAAAATGAACTTCGATGAATCCTTTTCGAACTATTAGGGGGAAGTCCCCTGAGTGCGAAAATACATTTGGAAGTGTCAGATTGGCTCCAGTTTTTGAGAAATCGTTATATATTCATTTTTCATGGGTATATACCGATTTTTCAAAAACTGGCGGCAATCTCACACTTCCAAATGCACTTTCGCACTCTGGGGACTCCCCCCTAATAGTTCGATAAGGATTCATCGCAGTTAATACTGGATATTGTTGTGGGCCAATATAAGTATTCCCAAATAGCTAAATAGTCCTAACATTATTTGTGGTAATGCAGGGTATTCTCAATTCATGTAACTCACACTAAACCAGCGCTTTGCATGCATTTAAAGTTAAATTAATTTAACACTTTTGTCATATTTCTTTGTGATACCGTTCGGCTATATCCGTTTTGCTTATTTGTGCAAATTTTTACTTCAACTTTTTTTTTTTTGTTTGTTTTTATTTAAAGCAAACATGATATGCATCTGGCATGTTGCAACACATTTTTTATTTTTGCCCATATACAAGTAAATATCACTTCCAGTTTGAATCAATGCAGGTAGCATTGAATGCTTAAATGCAGCAATAAATTACAGTAAGTTTGCTAATCGGAATTTAAACTTTATAACATCTAGATATGTAGCTTGAAATAATAATGCATAAGAATATGATGGGGAAGGTTGACTTGGCAGTAGACTCAGTTGTAATGGTACGAGTAACATTTTTTGTTTTTTAACCCTTATCCTGTATTTCAAAAATAAGACGCATGTGGCATTACTGGGTCAATTTTGCCCAATACATAAATTCATATTCATATTGATTCTGATTATATATTTTACATTAACATATTTTTATATCAATAAGATATCTATGTATGTATTTACATATTCCAAAAAAGAAATCGTGGTTGATTATTGATGGCTAAAACTCCAGCATAAAATATCCACTCCGTAACAAATCATTAACCCCCCGAAGCGTTAGTAATATATGAACAGCCTACTAAACCTATATCCAGCTTGTTCAGATCGTCATTGCAGCAACAACCCAAGTATCACACCCACACAATTTAAATTGTTTCGAAATCGTTCAGTTGATCGATATTTAAATTATATGAAATTATTCAATTGGGTTTGGTTCTAAAACGACCGACTAAGTGGGATGAAAACAGCTTTACCACAAAGTGCAGATTTGTTTCCAATAGATTTGCATCGACATCGTTCATTTGCTCGATTTAGACACAAACGAATGAAAAAAAAAAAAAAGTTTTAAAAATAAACAATTATAAAAATTACTTAGAAATATGAAACAATAACTATTTTTACTTTAATTGTTGTATATTTCTTGAGATTTTAAATAGGCTAAAGACTAAATAGGCTAAATAGACTAAATTTTTTTTTTTTTAATGAGAACCAGCACTGAGGTGATGACAACGACGTTTTCAGTGCATTGTGCCAGAACGGGATATAGAGAAAAGGATTGAGTAGACAAGAGAGATGTTGAGTTTTATTTAATTTTTTAGAGCAGTGTTGATGCGCCTCTGGTGTTAATTAGACGCGTTAACTTTCTTAAGCAGCATGAACAGTGCTTTTATTAATTGTTTTACTTCGCCGAAGGTGCTGCTTATTGACGAAGAAGGACGATGTTATGTACATTAGCTTGGGCCAGTATTATGGCTTCATCATTTAAACATTTCAAGAACAATTAATAACCGTGAATCAAAAAAAGAGGTTATTATTGGAGAAAAAAAAACGTAGGTACTACGTGAGTAGCATACCTCCCTCCGCAGGATGATGTCCACATTTTGTTCAGAACTGAACAAAATATCCTTAAAAAAATATTCTTCTTTTATTTCATGAACTCAGTCAGCTAAATCTTTTAATTAATTTTTGTTTCGTTCAAAAATTTTAATAAAACTTTTTAATAAATTTATTTAAATGATTTTTGTTTCAAACAGGTTTCCATACAATCAGACCAAAGGAAACATAAACACAAATACACAGACACACACAATAATAATCCAACAGAAAGTTTAAACAAAAAGGAGAAACTAAGCAGAGAAAAAACCCTCAAATGATTATTTTGGCTTTTGTATGCGGGAATTTTAAAAAATAAATCGGCTTATGTAAATGGTAGCTACAATATGAATAAATAAATTTATTAAAAAAGCTCTCATTCCTAGAAATCACAATCCTGTCTCTGACCATACAAGGTAAATACGACTGTGTTTTATAATTGTAGTACAACTTTGTGGTGAATTTTTTGGATAAATTCATAATTGTGCTGAGTGGCTATTAAACGAAAAGCTAGAGAAAGTGAAAAAAATACCTGATATATACGAGTAGTCGTGAAAAATATTTAAATCAAAAATATTTAACGATTTACATATTTTACCAAAGACAAATTAATTAGAATTGTTAAAGTTTTTTTTTTATTTTTTTTTTTTTATTTGAAACGTAACCAAATACAAAAACTCATTTCATGGATGAAATCATACAATCTTGGTATTTGGAGAGAAAAAAAAACCGACGTACTACAAAAACTTCAAACAATTTGAACACAATGAAACAATTCCTAAAAAACAAGTGAAAGAGTGACCAACTAACCATCATCAGTGATCACAAAATTAGAGTCAATTGAAAAGCCACCAACTCTTGCCCCCCTCCTTTCAGCTGAGTTGAAACAAAGAATTAAATTTTCGTATAAAAAAAGAGAAAGAAAAAAAAAAAATCACAAAAAATTGATTATGACCATCAGGGTTGTTGTTGAACAACCAGCCAAGGGAAATAAACATGTGAATCATTTGTTTTGCCATACAAATGTTAAACTATTTTCGTTGTATCCTGAACTAACTCGCCATCATCAAAATCCTATTAGAGTGCATTTCTCGCATGGCGATTGTTTTCTACTTGTATCTTTGACTCCAATTTGTTGTCGTTGTTGTCGTTTTCATTGTTCTTGCTGGGTAGTATATCACTTTTATTATATTTTGTTTTGCTGGCCTGGCTACCATTTTTGGCAAATTAATTTCCCTTGCCATTACATCACATTACGACACGAGTCGTTTCTTTATTAAAGCAACTGAAAAGGCCTTAATAAGCTACCAAAAATGATTGTGAAGTATGCATTTAGCCAGGAGTATCTTTCCTTTACATATTGATAAAAGAATCGTCAATATCCTACGGAGCAGATGTATGGCCAGGACTAAAATGGTCCCCTAAATACTGTGCTGGTCTTCTGAACAGATAAACATAATTCCTCCTTCCAATCAGTCAGCATAACCAACAGGCAATTACCGTTTAATAACCACAAAAACTGTAGAAGCGTAGCAAGTGGTGCCACCAGCCAGCCTAGCGTAACAAGAGAGGATTTCTAAAGTCTCCGGGCAAATAATCAAATACACTTTACGTCTCTCAACGACTAAACAGTCGACTTCTACCGCAAGCGTTCCATTGAGAAACTGTGTCGGCGAATATGATCAATTCCAATAATTTCTCGAGAAACTGCGAGAGATCAACAATCGCTACCGAATAGGCCCAGCCACGTTATTTTGCAAGCGATCAGCCCAATAATTTGAAAGGTTGTAATATTGATAGCTACTAATTCGGTGGTACTAAATAGAACTCCACTTAATGTGGAGTATGTTTTTTTTTTTAAATATCGCATGCGAAATTTTTTTCACGATAATCATACAAAATTTTTTTACTTTTTTTACAAATATGTGAACGGTGTCCAAACCCTTTGACCTCTAGGACGATGTTTACATTTTTTTAGAATTATATTTGTGAAGAAGCCATGGAACGTTCCAGCGCTGTCCATAACAAGATAAAAAATAAAGAGGTCAGCATCATCACATGACCCGTTCAGGAAGTCACATAAATAAGCACGGGAAAAGCATAGAAATATAAAATGCTTAGCAAGTTTCCACACCACACAGCAAGAATCTGCACCACTACACAGTTATATGGAGTTGTTTCTAGGCAATGGCAGATAGAAGCCCAATCATAAAAAAAATGTTATTCATTATTTGCATACAACACGAATCAAGTTTTTATTAAACTATTTTCAAGAGATTATGAATAATTTAAGACGATTAAGGACATACGAAAACAAATTTTTTTTTTTTTTTTTTGAACCAGCACACACTGATTGCCGTTTCATACAAAGAGCGGCCAAAAATAGAAGGAGTTATCATAGGTGAATAACCTTTGGCACATCTCACAGTCTCTTTTAATGACACCAATTTCCAAAATTTGGTTAAAATCTGTGAAAGGATTCAAGTACCTTTCTTAGATCCTGAAAATTTAAATTTCATAGCAGTCATACCAAAGTCGCCATATCAGTTATCTTAATATATGTGTGCCCAAAATAAGTTTTGGTTAAAATCGTCAAAAGGATTAAAGAGCATTCCGGAGATCCTATCCTCATTCCATAAATTTTTTTCTTAAATTCTATAAAATCACCATAATAACTAAAGAATGTATGTTATGTATGTATGTTATTTTATTATAGTATAGTAATAGATAATGTATCATCTATTGAAGATAACTCAACATATCGCAAATTTCCGCTGCTGAAATTTACATCATATAATCTGTAAATATTGATATTGATATTGATTTGCAAAAAATTTGGTTGTCGACTTCGATCGACTTCGCAACTAAAACTCAAAGTGAAATTTAAGTCTACACACGAGTTAGTACTGAATTAGGCACATATAATAAATTGATTTAATAAAATAGACACAGCATGCTTAGAAGTTTTTAATTCTTTTGAATAATAGTTAATACCTTTCTTTACAATATTTAATTCTTACATTGTTTAAGCAATCTTTTTTAAAGAGGTTTTTACGTGTTATTTTGGACTTTCACTTGACAGTTACTCACGCTGCGAAACAAAATTATTTTCATGGTCTGCCTTTTGCAGCTATTCTTAAAGAGGACAGGTGGAATAAAGCAAAAACAAAAGTAATTTGATAGAGCAAAATCTATTGTGAGATAGTGTTGCCACAGTTTTACCCAGAATTTTGACTTAATTTTTTTTATTTTTGGCCAATGGGGACGACCACAGTGCAACAGGGGGTTTGACCCCTACTTATGAAATGCATTGCGCCCCAACTTAGGGAAAGGGATGGGAGAGAGAATATAGATGATAAAATTGTAGAAGGATTTAGTATTTTTTTTTGCAACTCTGCTATTGTGCGTTATGCTAATTTTTAGAGCAGTGTTAAAGCGCCTCTGGTGTTAAGCAGATGCATTAACTTTCTTAAGCTTCATCAGCAGGCATTTTATAGTAATTCTTGTACTTTGCCGTCGATTCTGTTGCTTTCGACAACAGTCCGCACTTCTAATTTTTAAAAAATTTTGACAAATAACCAGTTGATCGAATACCTGCAACAAATGCTATTCACTAGAGCTGAGCATCAGCTCATATCCGTAGAATGGCTATCAGTTCCTCAGGCATCACAGTTAAGGCTTCGAAAATTTATCTTTCTATTGATGACAAACAGAGTATCACACAGGTAAAATACGATTATGGATCGCATCGCAGTTAAATTTTTGGCCAAATTAAACAAATATAGGCCCCCGAGAAAAACTCATGAATTCTGCACAACATATCCTTATATTCCAATACAATCGCTAAACAGACAATTTTTATTTCAAATAAAAAGCAAGAATAGTTTCTAACATTTTATTTATTTTATTTGTTTGTTTTCTTTTTTGATTTTTTTTTAACCTGCAAGAGATTTCGGCAGCTTGATTTTAATTTAACAAAAGGTCTGCTTTATATTTTCGAATTTTATAAATTTTCTTTTCGTTAGGCAAAGATAATCATCGTCATTATCATCATCAGCACCATCAAATCTCACCTTGTTGATATTTTTTTTTTTCATTTCATTTCTAACACAAAAGTTACCTTTTAAACTTTTGTGTGTGTGTGTGTTTGGGGTTTTTTTTTTTTTTTGTTTTCCCAACTATAATTCCCAGCAATTTGTGACAATTCTCTATTATTTTTTTATGCAAACCATTGTTGGTTATTGCCAATTTCATTATTTTCATGTTTCTAATGGTACGTACGAAGAGTCGACCGGCATTCAGGTGAAGAGGACGACAAGATAAAAATTAATTTTTGTATGTTCACTAAACCCTTTTGTTAAGTCTATTGAATTTTATTTTTCATTTCGGGGCTTAAAGTTAAAGGCTGACAAATTCTTTTTTTGTTATGAGAGTGAGTGTGAAACTTGGGAATTCATAATCAACACCACTGGTTGCTGCTAGTGAGTGGACTGACCTTTTGCTTTGTTGATTGGATAATGGACAGACAGAAAGGCAAAATATTCGGACGGTTGTATACAACACATCTGCAAATGAAGACAGCCCCTTTCTAAATTGTAGCCAATATTAGACAAAAATAAAAATACGACTTCTTGTTTTTTTCTGGGACAATTGCCAGCAAAAAAAAAAAGGACACCAAATTACAACTAAAACTACTACTTCTTCTGTTTGAAATTATATATATCATAAGCATATTTCTGTTTAAGTTCTAATGAAATTTTTTTGTCAATACTTCTCTCAATTCCCCTTTTGGCTGGCCCTTACTGGGGGGAATTAAACCATAAAAAGGCTGATATTAGTGTCCTTTTATTGTGTTGTTAATAAAGAAATATTTTATGTTCTTCATTAAAACTGATTATGCATTGATGAAGAAGGTTTTGAGAAAGTGTTTATTTCCAATGTTTTTTTTTTTTTTTTTTTGAAATTATTAAGGATAATTTAAAAGGATTTTTGTAACAAATTTTAAGTTTCTATTAAGCAGGGTTTCTTTTCGACCAAATTATTTATTGAATCGAAAAACTTTTGGGGAGTACAGAGAATTTAATTGGAAACTTGTTTAGCAAAAATAAATAAATTTTGTGAGAAAAAGGACATAATGACAAAGGGTTCTGCTATTGTTTAGTTTTGATACTAATGATTACACGAACCAGTTTAAAGTCTTGTTAAGGTCTTGAATTATAACCAAAGGAGAACAATGACAAATTATAAATCGTTACTTAAATATAAAAAGGAAATTAATTTTTATTTTAAATCGCTTTTTATTTTTTATATCGAGTGATAACGTAGAGGGTTAGCTATCGAAATATAATAAATAGGGGATTTAAAAAAAGAGCAGTAAGGTCCTTTATATCGCACCCTAAATACAAAAGGGTCACAACTGAAAATACTAAAATTTTCAGGAAGGACAAAAAACTGTTTTCGTGCAGAAGCAACACACTTAACATAAAATTAGACATAACTGTATTTTTCCAGTTAAAGAAGATAGTGATGTGAAAGAAATTTTTGATGTGTACTCTAAATTAATTAATGGAAAAAAGTCAGTTTTGGAAAATTTTGAGTTGTGACCCTTTTGTATTTCGGGTGCGATATGTTAAGGAAACGAGTATTTCAAAAGCTCAGCTAAAGCACCTAACATGAGTAAACGAAAAATTTGCGCATGCTCACTATGATCCTGAGAGTTAATTTAACATGCCAGCCTCTAGAGTTAGAACACTCTACTCTTTTGGGTTGAAGGCACTGGTCTCTTAAAATTGTATTACCGATATGAACTGATTCAAGCTAACGTACACCACAGCGCCGGAAACGAAGTAACACAATTAATAAAATGACTGCTTAAGAAATTTAATGCGTCTACTTAACACCAGAGGCGCTGCAAGAGTGCTCAAAAATTAGGAAAACACGCAACAATTGATAATGTGTGTAGTGCTAATTGTTTCGTCTTTTGGAAATGTACTCTACATTCAGTAATGCTCGAAAATAGTCAGTTGTAAAAATAATTTTTGAGTTTAAGAGAAAATAAAAAAGTTGGGATTATGGATTTGAAAAAAAGACATGTGGCACTCGGGGACTGCCGCGGTAAAGCTATTGCATAGCATTTTTTATCAACTTATGCAATTATATTTTTACGTTTTGTTTAATAACTCCGTTGTTTTTCTGGCAATACTGTATGTTAATGAAATCAAAATCAATAGCATACTTTAGTGGTTAACATACATTGGGTGATTTAAATACTTAAAAGAACAAAAGACTTAAGAAACAAACTTAGTGTCAGGTTTTTTCGTTTCAAAAACAAAAGACATAAGAAACAAACTTACTGTCAGGTTTTTTCGTTTCAAAAACAAAAGAATTAAGAAACGAACGTTTCAAAATTTCTTGATTCGGTCGCCTCAAAGCAACATTACATGGTAATCCTATTTTCCTAACTTCATTAAAAAACGATTTTATTTTAAAAACTTGATATTTTTAAATAGGCGGTAACTTGAGGATTGGTATTTTACAAAAATTTTACACAACTATGGTATTAGTAAATTAAAGTGGACTTTTGTTGGCATTAAATAAATTTTAAATTACAAAATAAAGTATTTCTCTAATGTTTTTTTTTTACTTTTTGAAAATAGTTTCAATTTTTCTCTCAATCCCACAATCTGAATTTAATCCTTTTACAAAGCTGATCCTTAGCATCATCACTCAGTTCATGTGAATTGCGCAACTTTTTTTTAATCAAAATGCATTTATAAAAGAAAAAGTTCAGTAGTTGGCATTCAACATACGGTTTCAAAAATGTTATTAATTATCTTTTACGTTAAAAGATAAAAATAATCGCCTTGACTGAAATGTGAAAATTTCACAGCTTTTATAATAGTTTTTTAATTTCACAATTTTTTAAGGCTTTTAATTTTCTCTTGCTTTTCCTTACTTTTATTTTTTGAGAATGTAACACATGTTAAACTGTGAATCATAATGCGTATGACATTTTTGTGCATATATGAAACATTTTTCACTTCGAAGACCCACCAAAAATGAAAAAAAAAAGAATAAAACATTAAGCAAGTAACAAATGAAATACACTCTTTTCCATTTATTAAACTCGAAAATTTTCCTAAGGACTAAAAAATGTTTCCGTTATGGCTGCATTTGACACTTCATCAGCTTCAATGGATGTTTGGCGCAAAAAAAACTAAATAAAATGGATGGAAAGAGAAATATTAAAAATACAAAAAGTTAATAAACCAGCAGCAACATGTATGAATAAATGAATATTCGTGCTGGCATGTACATATGTATGAATTTATAACGACTTCCCAACTTTTGAACTTTTTTTTTTTTTTTGTTGCTGCTCCTCGAGAGTAAATTGTAAAACAAATTTGTTAACGACAATTAGTTAAACTATATGTAGCGTTTAGGGGAATGCCGGAGTATATACATATCTGCGTGCATATATATATGTATTTGTGTGTGCACTTGATTTTGTTAATGTGCAACTTTTTTTCTAACTTAATTAAATGTTACAGAATCATGTACGAGTATGTACGTATATAAAATTTTATTCAAAACATTGTTTGACAAAAAAAAAAAAAAAGTTTTTTTCCTTTTTGTTTTCGGTGTTTTTTTTTTTTTTTTTTTTTTTTTTTTTTTGTTAAAATGTGGTAAAACTAATTAAGCAGCAGTAGTAGTTAATTTATTATGTTAATTTTTCAATGACATTTAGTCTTGAATAATTTTGTTTTTTGTTTCTTTTTTTTTTAAATTTATTTTGAAACAAATAAAAAAGTTTTTTTTAGTGATCTAGTGCCGTTCAACACATATAATGCGGTGTGAGACATGTAAATGCGTAAAGTAGGAGATGGATGCATGGAAAGAATGATTAAGTGTCAAATTTGCTGATATGAAAACTCTGTTATTATTTCTAGCCTTACCCAAGATACAACGGAATCTTTACAGGACGCAATACACCAAATGCTAGAGCTCAATATCACAGAACGAAAACAATTATCCCAAACGGTGTCAAAAAAAAAAAACGGTAAAAGTACGAGATTACCTGAATCAAGTATAAAAATAATGATTCAAGTACGGACTATTAATTACAAAATACTTAATTCAAACCTAAAAAAGATTAGTCCAAAACGGCTTGATTTAAACAGAAAATTCACAAATTTAGATTGAATGCATGAATCCACGTCTAACATTAATATCTATGCATCCAATTGAAAGCTGTACACATTTCTTTTACATAAACAATCCTGTAGCATACTTGAATCAATCCCTAATCAGGATTATTTAAATTCATTCTTATCCAGAAACCCAAACTGAATTAAAAATTTTAATATTAAAATTATTTACTTACTGATTTCAATATCATCTTTCTTCTTGTCTATTTTTGGTATTGAACATAGAGTCGCATGTTTGTAACACTTCGAATTAGACAACTCAACCGCATTCGAATATTAAAAAAACACAAATACAAAAAAAGACATAAGGGGCTGTGCACATATTACGTAACGCTATTTTCAGAGATTTTATATCCCCCCCCACCACCCTTCGAAACGCTTTTTACTAATTGTTCAGTGCAAAATTTCCAATCCGTAACAAATCTTAAACCCCCCTCCCCACTGGACCGTTACGTAATATGTGCACAGCCGCTAAAATTATTTTTTTATATGAAAAGTAATATTATCAAGCTCAAGTTCAGTTTTTTATTGAATAAATGAAAATTCAAATTACTAAGAGTTATTTTATGTTTGAAAATATAATAATGGGTAATTTCGTACTAACCAAAATAATTCTCGTATTCTATTTTTATTGAGAACTTGGTTTAATAGTTGATATTCTTCCTACTTTGTATCCACTTTACGAAAATTTTAAAGATGGACAATTGAACGCTGATGAGAGGTGTAGCGCCCTTGAAATCAGTACTGATACATTCTGCTAAAAACTGATTGGATATAAATAATAATATTTTCCAACATAAAAAAAAAACTCTTAGTAATTTTGAATTTTCATTAATTCAATAAAACTGAACTTGAGCCTGATAATATTACTTTTCATATGTAAATCAATATAAGTTCAAATAATAATTACGTTTATTCGTAATAATAATAATAATATAAAAATATAAATTAAATATAATCTTGTTACGCATCTTTTGGTATTTTGTTTATGAAAATCGGATGAGTCGTTCTCGAGTTAGGCTGAAATATGTCTTCGTACATGACTAATTTAGGGGCGAAAAATTGCCACGCCCATACAAAAAAATCGTACGTGATGAAGAAAAACCGAAAATGGATTTGAGTTTGGGACATTAAAATCCATATAGTCCATATAGTTTTATTTAAAGGAGGATTCTGCTGCTGAGCAGTGTATTTAATATTAGGGGGAACAGCTTGCTCCCGATTTTTCTAATTTATGGGACCCAACTGCAAGCAACCCCTTTCAAACAAAAAAAAATTCTTTTGAATAACGGTTTATACATTCCAAAAATTAATATTTGATGATATAAAAACCTCCTCCTTTTTTAAAGCCCGAGACACATAGAAGCCGTCATACGTTATACGTCGCCTTTTTCAACTGGCAGCTAACTTAAAATACATGTTTTCTTATGAACTTGATCACATACAGTACTTCTCCGTCAACGAAAAGTACAAAGTTTGGCAACTTTTAAATTTTAACGTACGTTGAGTACTTTGACAACTATTAGTTGATTTGTTATTTTTTTGGTTTAGTTGTTCGCTCAAAAATAAAATAATTTAAATTCAAATTTATTCAATTTGATAAACTTTTGGTGGTGTTATAAAAAAATAAAGAAAAAGTTTATAATTAAATCAAGTTTCAATTATTTTCTCTCCGTTAACAAAGTACTCATTGTGACAGCCTTCTCCGTCAATACGTTTACGTCAGTTTAAAAAGGCGACGGATAACGTATGACGGATTCTATGTGTCTGGGCCTTAAGTCGGTTAAAACCTAAACGGATAACCATCACTTTTATAAAATTTCATAACCGATTAACTAAAAATTGAAAAACAATTAAAAACTTCACTAAAATTCCCCGCCAAAAATTTCTACGAATACTAAGATATTTTATATCAGGAAGAGGATCAGGGGTTAAAGCCACAGTTTACTTTAAAGGCCACGGCCTCCCTACTTCTGCCAAAACCAGCCTCAGTCCATCGTTGATTTAGCGCATGTCCCACAAAATCGAAATTAAAAAAAAAAATACAAAAAAATTTTACATAAAGTTTTCTCAAAAATGTAAAGTTTTTTTTAACTTTCATGCGAAAATTGTGAAAATGTAGAAAAATACTTAATTCTTTTACAACTCTGCTATTATGGGTTTTTGTTAATTTTTAGAGCAGTCTTTCAATGCCAGTGGTGTTAAGTAGAAGCATTCAATTCCGTATGCTGTGTGAGCAGGCGTTTTATTAATTATTTTACTTCGCCGACGATTCCGCCAACCGCCCAAGCCGTGCGCTATAGTGTACGTTATCTTGGACGAGCATCAGTTCTTATTCATCATTTAGACAGTGAGTAGTTGATATTCCTTCAAAAGTTGTATGCGTACGGTACCAATCCAAATAATTTGTTTCCAAATGTGAAAACATACCCTTTCAACTCGATAGTGTCATAGCAGGATATGATACCTTGTATCATAGCTCCACCTTCCCTGCTTACTCTTCGTAGGAAATATATTTACTCCTTTTATAAGTCGTAGATTTAAAAGTGTTTGCCATCTGCTAAATCTTGGAATCACTTTTCCGTGTGTTGTGTTTGTTGTTGAGTGTGATCGTTTATTCAGAAATTTTCGGCGAACTTTTAATTGACATGACATTGAAATGTGACGAATACTTCCAACAACACTGCTTCATGTGCTGCCGAGGTTGACTGGTAGAAATGCCACATTATTAATATAGAGGTTCCCTGTCCAATTACGGTCAAATTTCTTCGCGGGTTGTGTTAGTTACAATCAGAAATTCACTGTCATCTTGTACGAATTTAAAGCGATTCTGCTAATAATTTGCCCTTCACTACTTATTACTAACAGTTAAATTTCAACTTTTTGCTGCTTTCGTAATCAACAGAATTCATATGCAAACAATAGAAACGATAAACAGCTCTATACAATTTTTATTTTTTACATTTCTAAGAATTATATTACGAAAATGCTATAAATGACAAGAAAGTCTGTATAGTTTTTATCTTAAAACTGTTTGCAATTCATTTAAATAAAATGCGTACTTTTTATCTCGACTAATTTAATAAACATGATTATTTCATTGACGTCAATTGTTGAATTTTGGATGGTTACTTCATAATCTTTTGTCTAAAAGCAAATTTCCTAAAGGCGTAAGAAAATAACATCGTAAATTAAAATTTTTATCTTACTGACATAAATTATAGCATTTCATCAAGTTTATAACAGTTATTAGTGTTGTGTTATTTTAACTAAAATATAAATTTGAATTACAATTCTTGCTAATGTGGGTTTATGAGAAAATAAAAAAAAACAAACAAAACTATTCAAGATAAAGAGATTTGAAATTTTCTTTATCATTCGTAGCAACTAAATTTTAGTATAAATATGGGGCTTTTATTTGTATCAGTATCAGTTCAGTTTAAGTTTTCAAAATGAAAACTTTAAATTTGTTTTCTCTCTTTGCATTAAGTGGTTTCCAACAACTTCAGCTCATCTGTTGTGTCATTGATGATGAGATAAGGAATAATGGAATAAATGCAAATAAAGATTTACTACTCGCTGCCATGGGTATAGACAGCACCGATGAGAAAATTAATTAATTTAACGCCAACCTTGATTTAGATGAAATTGATTAAATATTTGGCGAAATTATATTTTATACTCGTGAAAATGGCACCCGTTTTAAAAATATGGTGAAAGCGCAATTGAATTTATACGAAAAATATCCTTCAAACCCAAATAATGCAGGAAGATATATGATTGCATACGCCGGCAAATTGTTTCAATTGCGTGAAAATAATCTATAGAAATCTGTAGATCTGCTAACTAAAGAAAGAGCAGAAGCTATTTGGAATAAAATGCCTGAAGCGACAAAATATTTCTCCAGTAAGACCGAATTTTGTCTACTCAATGTTTAATATTCAGAATATTTATATACTGCCTTGAAGAAAGACGTTGGAAAACTAACTGAAAATAATAAAGTTTGGCTTTGGTATGACAATAAAACATTAGATGGAACCAGTAATTTTACAATTGATATTGCTGCAGTTTATTATTATGTTTTTTTAATAAGTGCTCTGAAGCGTTACCGCAAATACATATCCATAATAATAAACTGCAGCAATATCAATTGTAAAATTACTGGTTCCATCTAATGTTTTATTGTTATACCAAAGCCAAATTTTATTATTTTCGGTTAGTTTTCCAACGTCTTTCTTCAAGGCAGTATATAAATATTCTGAATATTTAACATTGAGTAGACAAAATTCGGTCTTACTGGAGAAATATTTTGTCGCTTCAGGCATTTTATTCCAAATAGCTTCTGTTCTTTCTTTTGTTAGCAGATCTAGAGATTTCTATAGATTATTTTCACGCAATTGAAACAATTTGCCGGCGTATGCAATCATATATCTTCCTCCATTATTTGGGTTTGAAGGAATTTTTTCGCATAAATTCAATTGCTCTTTCACCATATTTTTAAAATGGGTGCTATTTTTAAGATTGTGTAATATAATTTCGCCAAATATTTTATTAATTTTATCTAAATCAAGGTTGGCATTAAATTTGTTAATTATCTCATCGGTGCTGTCTATACCCATAGCAGCGAGTAGTAAATCTTTATTTGCTTCTATTCTATTATTCCTTATCTTATCATCACTGACACTACAAATTAGCTGAAGTTGTTGGAAACCACTTAATACAAAGAGAAAAAACAAATTGAAGGTTTTCATTTTGAAAACTTAAACTGAACGGAGACTGATACAAATAAAAGCCCCATATTTACACTAAAATTTAGTTGCTACGAATGACTAAGAAAATTACAACTTTCTGTTGAAAAATTGGTTAAATAGTTGATATTCTTTCTCAATTATAATTGATTTTCACACACAGTAAAAACCAACGCTTGTGAGAGGTGTATCGACCTTGCAATCGGTATACAACACGCTCTTCATCAAGAGCTCATCCCTTTGTGGTCGATATATCAGTGAACCGCACCACACATTACAGAGAGAATTCGTACTTTAGCCGTACTGTTCGCATGTGGAATAAACTCCCCGCAGAGGTCTTTCCTGTTATTTTCAATGTGTCAGGGTTCAAATCGAATGTCCACAAACACTACTCCCTTTATCCTCCTTCCCAAAACCTATTTTCCTAGTTCCGGCTCAATGCTTTGCATACGTAGGGGTCATCCCCTGAGTGCTGGTCCTAATTAAAAAAAAAAAAAAAAAAAAAAAAAATACTGATATGTTCTTTCAGCCTGATTGGATGATCTAATGTTTCAAACTCTTAGGGCCAGTTTTTGACTTGATATTTAAGTTATAATTATTTTTAAGTTGTAATTAAATACCAAATTGTATTTAAAAAAAGTACTTAATTAATAATGAAATGAACAAACTTGTGTATTTAAACACAACATAAGTTTTACGAATTTCCCTATGTTTTTCACTGCTTGTTCTTCTTGTTTGAAAAAAGGAAATAAAAAATCTGCGGCTGGTGGCAAATTGCATAAAATTTTGTCTTGTTTTATCGCTATTAACCTTTTAGTCATTTTGAAAGTTGCTTTGATTATTTTAAAACATTTCTGCAGTTTTTTATTATCCTGTTTCTTAAGCTGAAATAAAAATATATCCTTTTGGAATTTTATTCATTTGTTCTAGTCAGCTGTTCTTTAGGGAAATTTGTGGAAAATTTTTTTATAAAACATAATGCTACCATATTATCATCGTAATTAAATAAGAACTTTAATTTCTCACTGAAAAAATGAAATCTTATTTAAATACAACATAAATTTAAATAAAAATTAACTATTTACATACTTAAATATGAAGTCAAAAACTGGCCTTTTGTATGTTCACTATAGGAAGCAAAACGATAAGCACTCTTGTTGCGGTCATTACCGGTCACTGTTTTATAGATGCGCACACTTGTCGATTATTTATACCGTTTGTTTAACACTGAACGGAACGGAAATAAGTAGATGAAATACATATCATTACACTTTCCACCTTAGAAAACACAAAGGAACTATTAGGATCCAAGTGGTCCAGATACCTATTATTGAACTGGCTACGTGTGCAATATAACAGATCATAACATTGCTTGTATCTTCCCTATAGAATAAGATCGATCGTCTTGAAATTTTCGAACTGTATTAATGATGATCGGGAAACTTCAATAAGTTTTATTAGCATTGGAGGCAGTTGTGAGGGAAACCCACGTACAAAGAAAATATTAATATGAAAAGTAATATTATCAGGCTCAAGTTCAGTTTTATTGAATTAATGAAAATTCAAAATTACTAAGAGTTTTTTTATGTTGGAAAATATTATTATTTATATCCAATCAGTTTTTAGCAGAACGTATCAGTACTGATATCAAGGCCGCTACACCTCTCATCAGCGTTCAATTGTCCATCTTTACAATTTTCGTAAAGTGGATACTAATTGAGAAAGAATATCAACTATTTAACCAGTTTTCAACAGAAATAGAATATGAGAATTAATTTAATTCATTTTATTCCATTTTTACATATTGAAAACAATTTTGCTTAGTACGAAATTCCCCATTGGAATATTACTAATAATCAACACAAACTGAACTTGAGCCTGATAATATTACTTTTCATATGAAAATATTTTAGTGTAAAAATTTGAATTAAAAGCGTACTACATATTGTTTATTTTTCAACAAAACCAGTTATATTAATTTATGTTTGTATTTATTTTTGTTATTGTTCACTAAAGCACAAATGTCAAATTGTAAGAAAATAAAAGCTAAACAAAACAGATGAATAAAAGCAAGTTTAAAAGAGAATTCTGAAAAATTTGGGCATTTAAAATCGTCGTGTATGATCTTAGCAGTGTGGCCGAATCGCGGGTAATTACCCGAATCAGGTGTAATTTTCATGTGTATGTGTACCGCGTGGGTAATTGCTCTCAGGTGTAGTTCGCGGGTAATTCGAAATTCTTTTGTTTAATAACACTAATTTTATATAATATTGTTCAAACTTAAGCTGAAATTACACGAATCTTACAAACATTATATTTAAATTATATAAAGATGGACTTTTTAAAGCAGCGGTGCCCAGGCCCTATGTTCTTCATGCTCATTTGATTTGTAATACTCTCAGCTATAGGCTGTGTGTTTTAATATACTAATACAGCAGTCAGCAACCTCAATGCGAAATACACAAACAACTTTGTCTTATTAGTTTTTTTTTTTTCGTTCTTCACTGTATACACGCAAGAGCAAAGCAACAACACTTTCGTATGCTTTGCTGGTAAACATTGACGACAGCCATCATCAATGTACATTTTGTTTTTGTTTAACGTATGATATGAAATAAATATATGAAATATATTTTTTGTGTTTTCTTTGCATGTATGTATTTGTTTTTACAATGTATTGGTGTTTGCTCTTATTTACATTGAAATTCGAATGCATTTGCTTTCGAATCGAAATATGGAGTAATCCCCCGGAAGTCGCGAAAGAAACCGCTATCGTAATCAATTCAAACCAGAATCATATTACTTTGCAAGTCATGAGTGCCGATTACAATTTACAGTGATATTCAATGTCAAATTGTAAAAGAAAACTCGCTAAGCTTCAGTTCAATTTCGTCACTTACGCTAACTTCATGCAAAGTTTTTATTATACTTCCTGCCACTAGTTTATATTTCTTGAGACAGTTAATTTGCAAATAAAATTAATTTCATTTGTATCAATTAAACATAATAAGTACATATGAAATCGTGTATGATAAAAATATTTTTTCTTTTCACTAGTTTTTTATTTGCAGTGGGGGCCCCAAATTCCACAGTGTCCGGGGACCGCAGTATACCCACAGACTGCCCTGAGCCCCCCTCCCTCCCTTGTTGGTTAGCAAAATCAGCGGTGAAGTAAAATATTAATTGATGCAAACCGTGCAATAGAAGAACTGTACAAAAATTACGCCTTCAACATTTTCAACATATACATCTATCTTCTCTATATACTTACATATATCACATTTGTTGCCCTAAGACCTGGCAAAATGCATTTCACAAGTTGTGGTCGTGCTGGTACTATAACAAAAAATGGAAGAAAATAATAAAAAGTATTACTCCCACAATATGTCAACTTTATTGCGGAATTTGCTACAAAGCCATTCCAAAATAATAATGGGTGCTTTCAGCAGACACAGTTTGCTACACAACTGTTGCTCAACCATCTTCTGAACTCTTTGATTACTGGGCGATGAGCAAACATGTTGAGTGAGCGCTTACTATTTTTGGTAGCAAAAAATTTTCATTTCATCGAGTTAAGATATTTCAGTTCAGTTTGATTTTTGACTCAAATTTTATAATATATTTTTAAATTTGAATTCATTTAAATTCACAAATAAATTGTATGAAATCTATTAGTTTTATTGGATCATTCATTCCAAGGCATTTGATAACGTCGACCATACCATCCTACTTCATAAACTGAAAAGAATGATGTATTTTTCAACAACATTTTGCAAATTTATGCAGTCCTATCTCACAAACAGAGAACAGTACGTAGAAGTAAACTCATCAACCGTGTCAAGTTTCCTCCCCGTTACCAAAGGCGTACCGCAAGGCTCCATTCTCGGGCCTCTCCTTTTTTCAATATACGTGAACGACTTGCGCAGTCAGCTAATGCACTGTCGCATTAGGATGTATGCGGATGACGTGCAACTATTTATAAGTAGCAGAACAAATGGATTTGAAGATCAGCTTAATGCAGACTTAGAACGAGTTGCGGTTTGGGCTGCCATCAATGGCCTAAGCCTTAACCCAAAAATATCAAAATGTATTGTACAGGATTTTTGAAGCACCAAGACTCTATATCGACAACCAACAAATTGAAGTCGTATGAAAACTAAAGAACTTGGGTATTACTTTCAATGACACGTTAACCTGGTCAGAACACATTTCAACAACCTTGTGGGAAAACATTTTCGATGCTCCGAAGCTTGTCGCCAACACAATATTGTACACCATTTCGGATCCGACTGCTCCTGGCAAAAACTTACTTGGTTCCTAAATTAACATACGCCTGTGAAATATTATCAAACGGCGCCGCAAAAGGCAGATCGAGGCTAAACGTTACATTTAATAACATAACAAGATACGTTTTCGGCCTTAAATCCTATGGGATTCGTCAACACATTAGCTACTGCTCTAGGCATATCTGCGGGGATGCCCTCGACGACCTTAAGAAAATCAAAACCTTACAACTACTCCACAAAATAATCAGCACTCATTAACCCGAAGAAATGTACAACCGTCTTAGTTTCACCCGATCTGAAAGGAACAAAACAATAATACCTATAAGATATAAAATGCTGACATCGGAATGGCAATTCTTTATTCCAACTATACGTCTCTGGAATACTACATATACCATCAAGCATTACGGCAGCAAGCAACGCATAAGATTTTAAGAGGAAAATTTTTCAGTTTTATTCTCGAACGGAACTATTAATTTTCGGAATATTGCTGATATAAGTCATTCTTTATATACCATTGTCAAATAAAATTATTCCATTTATTTTATTATTATTTTTAATTTTTATTATTATTATTTTTTTTTTCTTTTTTAAATTACCATACTGCTTTTTAGTTCATGATAATTCATAAATTTTAACTTTTTTTTCTATTCTTTTTTAGTAATTACTGTTAACTAATTGTATACTTCAGCTATTTTAAAACTTAAGTTTTGTTGTAGAAGCTCACAAGTAAATAAATAAATAAAAAAATGTAGTATGAAATCTTTTTACAAAATAAAATTCAACTTGAACTTGAGCCTGATAATATTTCTTTTCATATGTAAATCAATATAAGTTCAAATAATAATTACGTTTATTCGTAATAATAATAATATAAAAATAAAAATTCAATAATTTTAATTTAAAAGTCAAATTTGTTGACATTTTTTACAAAAAAAAAAAAAAAAAATGTGAGCAGATCGTTCAGAAAAATTAACCAAATCAAAAGCTGCTACATCTAAACTGTTTAGTAGCAGGTTTTTCTGCTGAACGCACCCAATGTTTTTTATGGATTTTTTTATTTAATTCTTTTTGTTTTTTTTTTTTTTAGAATAATGCATAAAATTGACGGAGTGATTTCTACAAAATTCCAGCTAGTTTGTTTCATTGGTAATCAAGATTTATCAAAATAATTATGTAGAAGGTGCTACAGCCACTTTTTAAATACTTCTTTTCTTTCTTTAAAAGCAATATTTCATATTGTAATTAGGTGCATTTGCTATATAAATATCATAAGAGAAAAAGTTTCGCCACGCCTCACCTTAATATATAAATCCAAATTACATACAAATTTTTTTCTAATGTTTTGCTGCTAAAAATTGTTTGTCCATTATCACTGTCATGGTATACTCATACTAGAACATTTTAAGTTTGTTCAAATAATAATTTTTATCTTACTTAAGTTTATAGCATTTGTAGTAGTAGCAGAATGGTATATTTTATAGCATTAAATCAAATTGATAAAGAGCAACTAATCTTGTATTATTTTAACTGAGATAAAAATTTGTGTTAAGGTTGTGCAAATGTCGATTTATGACAAAATAAAAATAAAAAGTTTTTACCGTTACTAGCATCTACTTTGGAGTATAAATATGGGGCTTATATTTTTGTATCAGTATCAGTTCAGGGGGTTTATTATGTATTTCGATTCGAATCGGAAAATTTACGAATTCGTAGAAATGGGATTACATAGAACGATTTTCGAAAATTTATTTCCGAACGTTCGTAAATTATGGGAATTTTTTAATCCCTTTCGGAAAGCAAGAAATTCCCTTTCGAAAGTGCAATTATGTAGTACGAAAGCAAATGTCAAAAGTGTTATTAACGTGCATATTTCATTCGAATGCCATTTTGATTGCGGAAATCTTATAGTAATTGTTTTTAAATACTTAAAAAAATCAAAAATACACATGGTGCTTTTAACTGTCTATTTCACAATGTTGAAAGAATTTTTTTGGATATTTTTTATTCGTATAATTTCATTTGAAGAAATTTTTTTTATTAAATGTATCTAATTGTACGAATGAAAAAAAAAAAATCAAAATTCTTTCGTCATCGTGAAATTGGCAGAAGTCATTATTAATGGAGTTTAGCTAAACGAAATATTTACGCTGCGTTCACATTTATTAAATGTTTTTTTCCAAAATAAAGTAACTACTAGTTTTGCTTAGGGATAGTGTAATTCAACTAAGTTTTTATAATGCAAAATAAAATTAATTATTGTACAAAAAAAGTATAAAAATTGCAAGCCCTTAAATAAAAAAAAAATAATTGGAATTAAAAGAAATAAATTATTAGTTTATTTCTTGGGTAAGGTTTCTTCGATAAATGTGAACGTAGCTTCATTTATATACATACATATGTACATACTTACTACTTTTAAAAAATGTAATACTCACGAATTTTCACTGAGATTCATAATGATCCATGTATGTATATTTTATAAATTTCCTTTAGAAACTCTCTGAATCAATATCCTCCACTTTCCCACAACAAAACACTATCCATTTGAGTTCTTGTGTATTTTTAAATACGATTAATACGATTTTCCTCTTCATTCGAGAAATGCCTTTCCAAAGCGTTTTCGATTCGAATCGAAATACATAATAACCCCCCAGTTAAAGTTTTCAAAATAAAAACGTTCAAATTGTTTTTTCTCTTTGCATTAAGTGGTTTCCAACAACTGTAGTGTCAGTGATGATGAGATAGGGAATAATGGAATAGATGCAAATAAAGATTAGTAAAGTCGCTTCTATAGAATTAATTTCTGTTATATTTCGTCCTGCACTGTTACGCCTTTGCCAGTCAACTTCGCCTAAGGCATATATTGAGTAATTGCCTTGTGAAATCGTGTTGTATATCATCATCTACAAATTCTATTGATCATAAATTAGTTGAAAATGTTTTATCTCAACCCAATATTTTAAGCTTCTTTGTCTAAGCGATTATCAAATGCATGTTTTTATAATAAGTGCATGCATTCAAGCGTTACTGCAAATACATATCCATAATAATAAACTGCAGCAATATCAAATATAAAGTTTCTTGTTCCATCTAATGTTTTATTGTTATACCAAAGCCAAATTTTATTATTTTCAGTTAGTTTTCCAACGTCTTTCTTCATGGCAGTATATAAAAATGCTGAATATTTAATATTGAGTAGACAAAATTCGGTCTTACTGGAGAAATATTTTGTCGCTTCAGGCATTTTATTAAAAATAGCTGCTGCTCTTTCTTTTGTTAGCCGATCTAGAGATTTCTATAGATTATTTTCACGCAATTGAAACAATTTGCCGGCGTATGCAATCATATATCTTCCTCCATTATTTGGGTTTGAAGGAATTTTTTCGTATAAATTCAATTGCGCTTTCACCATATTTTTAAAACGGGTGCTATTTTTAAGATTGTGTAATATAGTTACGTCAAATATTTCATTAATTTCATCTAAATCAAGGTTGGCATTAAATTTGTTAATTATCTCATCGGTGTTGTCCATACCCATGGCAGCGAGTAGTAAATCTTTATTTGCATCTATTCCATTATTCCTTATCTTATCATCACTGACACTACAAATTAGCTGAAGTTGTTGGAAACCACTTAATACAAAGAGAAAAAACAAATTGAAGGTTTTCATTTTGAAAACTTAAACTGAACTGATACTGATACAAATAAAAGCCTCATATTTACACTAAAATTAGTTGCTACGAATGATAAAGAAAATTTCATATCTCTTTACGTTGAATAGTTTTTGTATTTTTTTTTTTATTTTGTCATAAACCCACATTAGCAAGAATCGTAATTCAAATTTATATTTTAGTTAAAATAATACAACACTAATAACTGTTATAAACTTGATGAAATGCTATAATTTAGGTTAGTAAGATTAAAATTTTAATTTACGAACTTATTTTCTTACGTCTTTAGGAAATTTGCTTTTAGACAAAAGATTATGAAGTAACCACACAAAATTCAACAATTGACGTCAATGAAATAATCATGTTTATTAAATTAGTCAAGATAAAAAGTAAGCATTTTATTTAAATGATTTGCAAACAGTTTTAAGATAAAAACTGTACAGACTTTCTTATAATTTTTAGCCTTTTCATAATAATTCTTAAGAGTAGGAAAGAAAAGCAACGAAAGCAGGAATTTTTTAATGATCGAATTGGTATCAATAACAATGGACTAAATTCTCTTTTAAATTTGCTGGGGTGGGTATTTCATCAATTGTAAGTGTGTGTCCAACGATTTAAATCGTGTGAAAACTAATATGTACCAGTTTGACTTTGAATTAAAAGAATGATTTTTAAGGGGTATTTTTTTTTTTAATTTCAACAAAAAAATTACCAACGCTTAAGACTCTTACGAACAGTTTGAGAAATCTAATCTGATATATATAAAAATGAGTTGGCGTGTGTTTGTGACAGCATAACTAAAGAACGGAGTGACGGATTTGGCTGATTCGTTTTGCAATTTTGTTCACTGTTGACCCCGAATGGTTTGTAGAAAAAAAAATTTTGACAAAGAGGCGTGGCACCGCCCATATAAGCCAAAAATTTAAATCGCCATATTTATTTATTGGCATAATTTGGAATACGTACCAAGAGAAAAGTGGGTGCGACCACGCCGCTTTTTTAGGAAAAGCAAACCCTTGGACCGATCTTCCTGAAATTTTCACAGCATGTTACTGTTACTCTGGAAGGAATAAAAGGCTATATGAAGTTTTGATTGGACAAAGAGGTGTGCACCGCCCATATAACCCAAAAATTTAAATCGCCATATTTTGGGCATTTTTTGAACTACGTCGATGATATTTGGTACATATGGTATTGGCATAATTTGGAATATGTACCAGGAGAAAAGTGGGTGGAACCACGCCCCTTTTTAGGAAAATTAAAAATCGTAATATAGTCTTAACTACCGGACCGATCGTCATTAATTTGTCACAATAGGATATATAAATACTTTTAATTTTATTTTATAACAAGGGGGTAGCGAAGCGCACCGGGTCAACTAGTTGATTATAATTTAGCCTAAAGTTTAGTTTTTTTTTTAACTCAATCAGAAATACTATTACTGACGTGAAACAGCCTAATTTAAAGTGAAATAACAATACGTTACGTTGGCAAGTAATCTACTTCTAAAATAAGGGACCGATCATGAGTATTAGTTGGCATAAAAATAATGACCAATCAGAAATGGGGGAATTTCAGACAAACCAAAAATTCTTTCAATTTGTAAAAATTTAATAAAATAAATTTTAAAAATATTTGAACGCAAGAATCTGTTGAAAAATTGGTTAAATAGTTGATATTCTTTCTCAATGAGAATTGATTTTCACATACACCGCAGCAGCGACATTGCAATCGGCATACGGATACGTTCTGTCAGCCTGATTGGTTGATCTAATGTTCCTAAAACTCTTAGTATTTTTAATTTTCATTATTTCAGAGAAAACTTAGCTTAAGCGTAAATAAGTAATATTCATTTGCTAAATTTAAATAAAAATTTAATATTCTTTATTTGAAAAATTAATTTCTTCATATCTTTCATATCACGATTATGATTTGAATTAAAACAATGATTTGATAAAGATGTTTATTTTTCTGTTAAAAATTATGTTTCTGCAGCGAAATCTTGAAGCAAGTATGGATAAAATAGTTTACTAAATAGAAAGATATATGAAACAACTGAAGCAATTTAAAAATATTGTTTTTTGCTGGCAGTTACCATTTTATTTTCTTTAATTCCAAGCTAAAATACTGCAGTTGTCTAAAATAATCAAGTTTTAAAAGAAATATAAAATAATTAATAGTTTGTTCTTAGAAATGTTAGTTTTATTTTATGTGAATGGTGGTAGCGAAGCACACCGCGTATAGCAGGTATTTGAATAAAATTTAAAAATGTTTATCTATATTTTTTCTACTTTCACCTTACAGATGATTCTTTTTCTAATCGACTTTAAAAAAGATGGTGGTAATCAGTTAGAAGGGTACTTTTTTATTGTTATTCTATAAATTTTTCTGTTATGGTACCATCGTACTACTTGTCTTTCATTTGTTTTTAATGTTAATCAGATGCGTATGATGTTACGAGCTGCCATAATGCTTGAAAGTGTTGAAATACAAAATACAATGAAATGATTTTCAAGCATAGTTTTGGGAGTAAAAATATAAATTTTCTTGTTTAGACATGGATGTTAAACAGGTGTGATATGTGTGTGTGTGTGACTCTAATGGGTGTTGGGATAATTTTGTCTCTTCTACCGGAGATAGTAGTTAAGACCATATATTTTTGTTTTTGTTGCACCGTATTATTATTATAATTATTTAATAGATTAAAAGTATATTTTTGCTTGCTGAATAAAAATACGTTTTCAACAGGGTGGGGAATAAAATACTTAAATAAAACAAGCGAAAAATATCTTATAACGTCATTTAAAATGAAAATTATATGTCACAAAATTGCATTTGTAAATATGAAATTAGTAACAGTTAATTCACAGAAAAACATGCAATATATAAAATCAAACCAAAATAAACGGAATATGTTATTAATTAGTGTGGATTTATTTTAAATCCATAAATTTTCACTTCTTCGACGCGTTTTCTGGAATAGACACCAATAATTTTTAACATTCCGTTTTTTCTGTATTTCAAAGGGCAACAAAGCAATATGTTTTTTATTAATGATTTTTCAGAAAAAGGACATTTTAAATAATTTCTAACAATGTATTTTACAAATATTTAATGGTGTTTTCTTTTCTACACACAAAATGGCACCTTGTTGAAAGGCACATGTATAAAATTTCTTGCCAAACCTGTAATAATGCAATTTGTTATCTCACTTGAACAAAACACAACTTATGAAAAAGTGACACGCCATTTTTTATTAACAGCTGACCGCTAAGTTTTACAGGGAACTATAAACACTGTCGATTTTTACGGGGCATAAAGTGCAATGCCTTCCACCATAATTGAGGGCGATTTTTTAGAATCAAACACACTACCCTTTTAAAGAGCAAAACATTTTTAAAAAAAGGAACACCAAAGTAGACTTTCTGCATGGAGATGTATTATTTTCTGTAGAAAAGAAAAAACGCCATAAGACTCTTTAAAAATATGTTTACAGGAAAAGAAAATTTTCGGAAATGCTTTATGAAGCATTGCCATATCTTGGCGATTTGTGTTGCCATATTATACAGTGAAAATCCTGATGTTGCCAAATTGGTTACATAAAAATCGCTTAAGTAACATTTTTCGGATTGATGAAAACCATTGGAATCTAAAGCACCAAAAATGATTTCGAACGGAATGATAGTATTCCGAACGGAATCTGTGACACGGCTGTATGTGTAAATAATTCCTAATATAATGTGATCTGTGTCGGAAAAGATCAAACACATTGGACATGTAGGCTTGGCACAGCCCACAAAGAATAAACATTTATTTTGAGATATCTAGAAGCAACGCGAGAGACATCTCTGCAGTGGCAGTACCAGAATAGATGCATCGAGGTACACCGACATCAGATGGTGCATGTTTAGAATGTCATGATTCTAGATTGCCCACGTAAACAATACGAAAGACGTCTGAGAAGTGTCCGTGCTACTTTTAGTACATACACTTGTGTTGTTTCGACGCACATTCAAATTTCAATAATTACGACAGAAATGCAATTCGATATTAAATGATTGTAGTTTCAAATTCGCTTCGCTTAGGATCAGCAATTATCAATTAGTGGTCCAAACGTAGCACATGTGTGCGCAAGAAGGAAATTTAGAGATTATAGTGGATTATTATTAATATCACAATAATTTAAACAAATTAAGTTTATATCAAAAAAAAAAAAAAGAAAAATAATATTAAAATATAATTATAATTCATAGAATCATTCCTCTTCTTATCAGAAAAATATCAATGGTGTTGCGAAATACTCCAGCTCAGAACCAACTGAGTCTAATTTCACTACAGCTCACAGACGATACTTTTGTATATTCTGAAACATCTTAGTAACACTTTATGCACAGATGAAACACATTCAATTTATTCTTCTTCGCTTTAATAATGCGTTGCTGTCGCCAAGTATAAATTTTTTTTCTTTCTTTTAGATCCTTTGCCAGCGTTTTTTCCCACATGCAACGTTTTCAAACTAAGCCATCCTTGTTAAGCATTAGTTTTTTTGGTTTTTGTTATTCCACTGCAAAACTAGTTGACATTTATCCTGAAATATTGCTGGACATACATGACAATCTTCAAACGTGACTGTAAAACATGTTCAAACAAGCATGCTAACGTTTTTGTGTGTTTTTGTCAAAAAAAAAAAAAAAAAAACAAAAAAAAACTTTTCTTTTTATCTGCCTGATAAAATAAGATACTTAACTCTTGGCCTATGTCTAGTTAAGTTTTTATTTAAGATTTAATAATTTTTTTCTTTTTTGAATGCGTTTTACGACGCCATTGTGTAATGATGATGTTGGTCAAGCCGGAAATATACAAAGTTTCTTAGTGTCTTGTTATCGCAGACATTCAACAAGAAGCAAAAAGTACCAGAAATTTAAACACAAAGAATGCACTTCATTGATTGCCATTTTTTTTACGTTTTTCAACTTTAATTTAACAGAAAAAAAAAAACAAACACAACCCACTGACTTTTGATTTACAAAGAAAACTTTTTTGTAGCACTTTTTTTTTATTTTTTCCATTTTGCTTTACATTAAATTTTATAAATGGCAAATTTTAAATAAATCCTCATTTTAACCCCAATAATGAAAATATTTTTGCTGTTCGGTTTCAATTTGGTGTATAAAATAAACATTATTTGTATTCATTTAAACTAAAACATTTCAATTGGATAAACAAAATGCTCAAGAGGATACATTTCAACAGCAACAGCAACAGCAGCAGTGGCAGCAGTTACAAGAGCACTTTCTGGCTTTTCAATACAAGAAAAGTGCATCAACATCAACAGCTAGCAAGTGATGAAGCCAAAAAAGAAGTTACTCTTAAGATAGAAAAAAAAACTATATACACTTCACAGGATGATGATAGAAAGATTGTATTCATTTAAGGGGAAAAACTTTTTCAAAGAAGAGTGGTATGCACTGCTAGTGGTTTAGAAGAAATAGCATTGACACTCAGCTATAGATGTAATGAAATGAGCAGGTAATAAGTGACTTTAATGTGCCTTACATTCTATATATATGTATATGTATATGTATGTAATATACATGGAAATTTCTTAATTGCTTTGTAAAAATATTTGAATCACAGCGGCTGTGATCGCTTTTTTTTATAGAAATTTCGCATTACTGCTGTGATCGATTTTTATGCAAAAGAAAAGTTCGCATCACATCAGATGTGATCGTTTTTTTTTTTTTTTGTCAGTGAGAATTTTTTTATAGAATAAATTCCGTATCACAGCTGCTGTGATCGCTTTCTTTTATAGAAATTTCGCATTACAGTTTTGATCGATTTTTATGCAAAAGAAAAGTTCGCATCACATCAGATGTGATCGTGTTTTTTAGAAAAAAATCCGTATCAAATCATGTATGATAATTTTTTTTCTTTAGAAAGTTCGCATCACAGCAGCAGTGACCAATTTTTTTATAGAAATTTCGCATCACAGCTTTGAACGATTTTTTTGCTAAAGAAAAGTTCACATCACATCAGATGTGATCTTTTTTTTTTTTTAGAAAAAATTCAGTATCAAATTATCGACAATCATTTTTTTGTTTAGAAAGTTCGCATCACAGCAGCATTCACCAATTTTTTTATAGACATTTCTCATCACAGCGATTGTGATCGATTCTTTTTTTATGAGAAAAACCTCGTCTGTGATCAGTGATCGTTTGTTTTTTTTTTTTTTTTTTTTGTAAGGAAATTCGTATCACTGCATCTGTTGTGATCGATTTTTTTTTTAATAAATAATTCGCATCAAAGCAGCAGTGACAGATTTTTTATAGAAAGTTTGCATCGTAGCTTCAGTGATAGATTTTTTTTTTGTATGGAAAAATTTATTATAGACTTAATGATATTTTTGCTATACAAGGAATTAGTCACAGCTATTACAAACTCTACTCTGGTATTTTTTATTTTCTATACAAACAATCAATCATGATATTTTTCTCTACACCAAATCTATGATTAACATTTCAGTTGCTAAAACTTTTATGCCGTTTACAGCAAAGTAAGTTAAAATGTAAGCAAATCTACAGTAACTACAATTATCCTTTTAAAGATTTTATCTAGTTTTCTTTTTTAAATCATTGTGAAATTTATTCATGAATATGTATGCAAATGCAATAATCAGTCGTAGCAAAAACAAACACCCTCATCATGATTAAAATCATTCTCGAAAACATTTCTCTTTTACACGACTACGACATCATCATTATCGGCAGACATTGTTTTGCTTCAATGCCGAAACCACAATGTAATGCCTCAATGCTCTTAAACATCCTGTATGGCTGCTGTTACTCTTCTTGTTTGTGTTCTATGTACTTTTTATGCTATATGAACTTATTGAACATACATTACGCAGCAAAAGGATTTTTCTGTTCACTTGAATTTTTAAGTTAAGCTTAATTTTTGGAAAACGATCTCGCAGAAAATAAATTGTTGTATTAATCTTTATATAAGAAAATATGTATTTTTCTTATTTTATTATGTGTTAAAATATATCACTTCCGCCGTATCGAGATATTATTTTATATGCAACATTTATGGGGCAAGCCGTTTTCACATGGCAAAAATATAAAAAAATTATCTCTCATCTTCGATTTAATTTTTTTTTGTTGTTTGCTATGGAAAAAGTCTTGCTAAAGCTTCTTGTCTCTTAAGAAATTGTCTTAATATTTATTGGTATTTTTGTTTTTTACATTTCTTTGTCTGTGGAAATTTTTTTATTTGCCAACTTATTTGTATATTTATCGTCACTTCAAAGCCAATTAAGTGCAAAATAAACAATTTACAAAAACTATCTAGACTTTGTCGCTTTCGTAAATGTTGTTTAAGTTTTCTTAAGGTATAAACTATTAAGTGAATAAATTTATTTATTTTATTAGTTTGCCAAAGAAGACTTATAGAAAATATTTTGCGTATATTAAGCAAAGTTTGAAAGATTTTTAAAAATATATTGAATATCGCAAGGAGAAGGCAATAACATTTTCCTGTGTACACATCTTTATACATAATTTTATCATTAAAACTCTTGAAAAGATAGTATCCTTAAATCATCTCAATTACAATTGCTAAAGAATATTTATTGAATTGCATTTCTTAAAGATTTCTTTTAATAAAAAATATATGTTTCAATATATATTTCACTAGCTTTAACCCATGACTTCGTTTACTCATATTCAAATCCAAATCAATCTTTCATAATTAAAAGGTTTACCAATAGGGATGATATGATTTTGAAGTGAGATTTTGGTCATTTCTAATATGTCATGATCTGTCATTTGTTTTTCATTGCATTGCAGTAGTGTTTACAATTTCATCATGGGGAGATAAGCGCAAGAACAACGTTTACAAATTATTCAGTTTTATTATCTAAATAATCCTTCTCCAATTGCAACTTTTCGTGCGCTTTTGCCATTTTATGGTCATAATAATCGTCAAAGTGAGCTCGCTATTCGTCGACTTATTGAAAATTTTGAGCTTAAATTTTCTTAACATAAAGTTCAAGTGCCAATAAGACAAAGAACCGCTCGAAGAAATGCAAATATTGCTGCCGTCCAGACAAATTCTTGAAAAAGTTACTAAAAACAGCAATTTGTCGATTCCAAGACGTTCTTAACAATTGGGACTGTCTCAGACAACAATCGATCGATGATAACCAACTTTTTATGACCGAAATTGGAAGAACTTGATTGAAGACGGGACGACGTGCAAATGCAACAATTGAATTATTGCGAGAAAAGTTTGGAGATTCGATTATTTCAAGAAATTGTGATATTGAATGGCCTCTAAGAAGTTGTGATTTAACACAAATTATACTATTTCTTGTGGGGTTATTTTAAGTTATCGGTCTTTCGAAATAAACCAGACACTCTTCAAGCTTTACAAATCTTTACAATATTGAACGTGCCATTCATGACATACAACTTGATTTAGTGGAAAAAAAGCTCGAAAATTCGAATTCGTTCCTGCAGAAGAAGTAGTCGTGGTTGAATGACATTTTATTTAGAACTTAATTGTATCGATTGTGCTTCGCATTAAATAAAAAACCTTTGAATTTCCTTAACAATAAATGTGATATTTTTTTTTTTTAAGAAAGCATATCACGCTTATTGGAAAACCTATAATAATATTAGTAGGATATGCAAGTATTTTCATATGTATGCATATATGAAGTATGCATGGATATTATCTGGAGAATATAGAAGCAATTTTCGGATCCAATTTTTTGTTTGATAGAAATTTCCCATATAACTTAGAAGCTAAAGTGTTTAATTAAACAGCAAAAGTTTTTTTTTTTCAACTCACCGCAATAAAAGAATGACAAAGCTAAGAGATTCATACACACCTGAAAAGAAAAGAGAGAAATTTGTATTAATTATTGAAATTCAAGAAAGATAAAATTAAAATTTCAAATTTGAATGAATGATGATACAAAATAGAGCGGTGACTATTTTCAGTGACATTATTTCATCAGAGTGAAAATGTTTATTTCATTCACTTTTAAAATAGATGTTAGTATAAGTAGGACCAGCGAAGAGATTCGTGCCCACTCACTACCCACTTCAAAAATGGAGTTGGTTTTTAATTCACGAGTATTTATTTTTTTAATGTCGATAATTTTATTTCTTTATAAAATAGTTTTCAGAACATTTTTTTTTTTCTTGAAATCATTTGCTAAAAGTTTTTATACCCTTCACCAAAAATGGTAAGGGCATTTATAGGTTTTGCACTACGTGTGTAATTTCCACAATATTTATATGAAGTCTATATAGTATATATATTCTGAAACCTTATACATAGGGAAGTTGAATGAGCCATGTCCGTCTATCCGTCTGTCCGTCTGTCCGTACGTGAAATCGATTTTCCAAAGACACTAGAAGAGCTAGAGTCTTGGCTCTTGGAATGAAATGTAAGGACTTTTCTTAAGATGATTCGTATTAAAAATCAGCAAAAATAAAATATCAGTTCTGATATTAGATTACATATACGTGATGTAGGGTATATAAGAGGGTGGTGTTGGCTAAAGTGGTTAGCGCGTTAACTACTAAGCAAACAATGACTTGCGGCCTGGTTGCATAGCATGGCTAGAGCAAGTCAATCAACATCATTAATTTCTCTAATGTACATTAGTGAGACATTGTATTAATTGTTGTCGAAGTATTTAAGTGATGAAGGCATAGCACTGGTCACTAAAAAGCTGTTCCGATAGCGATTGATGCTGTTCCAAGCTAATGAACACAACATCGCCCTCCTTCGTTGGTTAGCAGAAACATCGGCGAAGTAAAACAATTAATAAAATGCCTGCTAATACAGCTTAACAACAAAGTTAATGCGTCTACTTAACACCGGAGGCGCCTCAACACTGCCTTCAAAATTAATATAACGCGCAAAGCAGATTTGTGAAAGAGTTAAGTCTTCTAAATTTTCAACGTCTATCTTCTCTACCCTATCCCTCTCCGTGAGTTGCGGCACAGTGCACTGCATACGTTGGGGTCATCCCCTGAGTGCTAAAAAAAGATCCGGCACAGCTGAATGTGGCTTTCTTACTTGCTTAGCATTGTTTTTTTTTTTTTGAAAATCGGATGAGCTCGTTGTCCCACTTTACTCTTTTTTTTTATTTATGGACTGACTTTAATATAATAAAAATTATTTTCTCTTTTTGTTTCATAGGATTCGCTTGCTGTTTGGTCTTAAATACAAAATCTTAGGCCATTTTCATTTAAGCTAGCAAAAAAAAAAATAGCTACAAAATTCAAAATTTCCCTAAACTGAATTGTAAAAAACGGTTCTAAGCCAAAAACTTAATTCCCTGCATAAACAGCGCAACACCACAACGCAAAGCAGAAAATTTTGGTACGTATCGCCGTTGCGGAAAATACCGTGATAGAGAAAATCATGAAGCGCGGCCAAAGGTCGTCTGCACAGGGAAACTTGTTAACACTTAGCCGTTTTTTGACTTAATGAATAGTTCTAAGATGTTTTCGTTTTATTAGCAAATATTTTTGAAATAAAAAATTGACCCAAACAAAAACACTTAAAAATGGCCCCGAAATAGGGAAAACAATATATGGCGCCATTTTGAATTTTGATTTTAGGCCATTTTTCAGTTTCAGCCAATTTTAAATTTTCTTTATTTTGGACCATTGTTCATTGGGACTATTTTCTCAGAACACCTGCCCATTATTTATTTATTTAAAAAATTTCATTTTCTAAACACTTACAATTTTATTTCAATTGCTGTAATTAATTTTTATTGAAAGTCATCAATGCGAAATCTACCATCAAAACATAAAAATCTTTTAAATATGCAAATAACAAACACATACAAATGGCAAATACAAATATGTACAATATATATAAAAAAAAACATATAATCTTAATTAAATGGAAAAGAGAAGTAGAAAAATGCATGCAAATAATGATAGAAACAACAAGAGAAAAAAAAAAGCAAACGTGAAGGGAAAAATAATCAAAACTAAAATCAGTGCCAGCTGTTTGTACTCTCACAATGCACAACACTTCTTTCTACAAACGTATGAAGGACTCATTTTTTCGTCTCTTTCTTTTATCAAACACATGGCAAAACTGATAAACATACTTTAACGTACTTGTATCCTTAAAAATGCATGAATATTTATATGAACAAAAAATTTTATAATATATATTTTAAGAATATTAAGAGAAATTCAATATTTATGCAGCACACTTCAATATCTCTCTGTAAGCTTATGGCTGGAATTGATGATATGAAATAAAAATATAAATTCAATATCAGAATTTCTAAAAACAGAAAGAAAAAAACAAAAGTGTAAAACCCATATTTTGCTGCACACAAAACAATAATTCACAAATAGATTTTGTCATTTAAAAGGCATAAAATCCATTGATATGTATCGCAAAAAATAAAAAAAATCCAGGACAAGTGTATAAACTAATTGCACGAATCAGAAGATAGAGAGCCAGATATTATCAGAAGATTATTTTCAAGCCTAAAAAGTTATGGATGAAATCTAAATGTGATTTTTTTTATTATTATTATTATCATTATAGGCAATTTATATCAATTTATTAAAGCAATTTTTATTATGGCAATAATATAATAATAATAATAAATGATAATGTTTTATGTTTAAATCTATAAGAGATTTAGAATAGAAATAAAATGCAAATTATTCGTATAGCACTTGCTCGAGGTAACATCAGAAATAAATGGTGCAAATATATTGAACATTTCATGTTAGAAATTTTTTATCCGCTGTATTTCTAAAAACACACATACATACATACATACATACATACATACATATAAATTTTTAATGTATTGTCTCACTTTTATTTAGAAAAAAAAGTTTTTAATTGCTGTATGTGAAACTGGTCGGATGCATTCCACTCATAATCATAAGTGATCCCAAGAAAAAAAAATGTGGCAATTGCGGGGGAAACCACACTGCTAACTATAGGGGCTGCCCTCTATATTCGATTTTTAAGAGCTCGTCAAACAAAAAAAAAAAACTAATGTTACTCCCGCTCAGCCTAAAACCCTTTTTAACTACCCACAGTTACCTCAACCGTCTACTAACCAGAATCAATATTCAAATGTTTTGAAGTCTAACACGACTATTGCCCAACACCAACCTAACGGTCAATTTTCATACGCTAATATTTTAAAAAGTAACCAGACTACAGCGCAAAAAACGGTACCAGCAAATGAAGATACAGGTTCTAATTTTAGTCGAATTAAAGCCTCAATCGAGAGCTTAATTCAAACAGTAAATTCTTTTACTCTGAACATGTCCTGTATGATGCAGGAAATGCTGAAAATGCAGTCTACCTTGTTGCAGTCTATATTAAACAAACCATGAATTTAAAAATCTGTTTTTGGAACGCAAACGGCATGTGCCAACAAAAAAATGAAATAGAATATTTCCTACTGAATCAACAAATCGATGTAATGCTCATTTCAGAGACTCACTTGACGTCTCGAAGCTATTTTAAAATTAGTGGATATAATTTCTACGACACCAAGGACCCTCGAGGTAGAGCTTGTGGTGGGTCGGGAATCCTAATAAAATCGCGAATAAAATACTACTTATTACATGATTTTTGTGAAGAATATCTTCAAGCAACAAATATTTGTTTTGAAAATTATTATCAAAAACTTGTAATATCATCTGTCTATTCCCCCCCCCCCCCCAGGTTTTCAATTACTGAGAGCCAATATACGGCTTTTTATAAATCACTGGGCTCCCGTTTTCCAGCAGCTGGCGACTACAATGCTAAACACACATTCTGGAGTTCACGTTTAATCACTCCTAAGGGACGAGTTTTGTTTGACGTCGTTTCTAAAATGGGTTTGAACGTAGTGTCAAGTGGTCAGCCAACAGATCGACAAAAAATTCCTGATGTTATTGACTTTGGAATAGCAAAAGGTGTTCCCAGCGAGATGGTTAAAGTTGAAACATCTTTGGATTTATCTTCAGATCACTCGCCTACAATTGTCACTATTTACTCACACACAACTGTAACACAAACATGTGATTTACCGATGACATCTGCACGTATTAACTGGCTGAAATACAGAAAATATCTGAGTGCTTATTGCTTGGAAAGATTACCGCTAAGAACACCTTCTGACATAGACGATGCCCTCAGGTTGTTTGAAGCGTACGTTAAACAAGCGGCTTTTAACGCTACTTCAAATAAAACAAATCAACAAGTGAGATTTAGCAATATTTTTTGTGTGGATATAGAAAGGCTATTGACTGAAAAACGGAGAGCTCGACGAGAATGGCAACGCTACAGATTGCCCCAGCTAAAATTAAGGCTTAAGGAGTGTACCAAGCAACTTAGAAAAGTTTTACAAACACAAAAAACAGCTTCGCTTCAAAAATTTCTGCAAGAATTCGATGCAATACCATCAACAGATTATTCGCTGTGGCGTGCAGCCAGATGACTTAAAAGGCCAGTGATATGCAAACCTCCGTTACGAGCTACGAATGGTGACTGGGAGAGAACTGATGCTGAAAAAGGTGCTCTGTTTGTTAAGCATTTAGAAAAAGTATTTACCCCGAATATTTCTGCTGATATTGTTGAACTGCCACCAGTCGTCTCTTTACCAGAAATACCGATGAGATTTAACGTTGTGGAGATTGAAAAGGCCATTACTAGTCTTAACACCAAAAAAGCCCCAGGTGTCGACAAAATAAGCAACAAAATGCTTCAACAACTGCCTTATATTGCAAAAAGAATTATACTATTCATTTTTAATAGTATTCTACGCCTAGAACACTATCCAATAAAATGGAAGATTTCGATGATTACTATGATACCAAAGCCCGGCAAGGATCACACGAAGGTTAAATCGTATAGGCCTATTAGTTTATTGCCCAATATTTCAAAACTATTTGAAAAGCTGTATGTGAGCAAGCTGATGCCTTTAGTGACTAGTAATGGATGCATTCCAGATCATCAATTCGGTTTTCGCAGACAGCATAGCACAATTGAACAAACTCAAAGACTAGTGAATGTTGTTAGAGACACTTTTGAAAAAAAAAGAAATATTGCTCCGCACTCTTCATTGATGTTGCACAAGCCTTCGACAAAGTATGGCACGAAGGTCTAATACACAAATTAACACAAAATCTACCCGTAAACGTTGTCAAGCTTTTAAAAAGCTATCTAAAGGAACAAAAATTTGTAGTTAGGGAAGGGTATTTTTGAAACCACCCGCAGTCGATTGAAGCCGGAGTCCCTCAAGGCAGTATCTTCAGTCCATTACTTTATTTAATATACGCCTCTGACTTACCGCTAAGCAGTAACATTCACACGTCTACATTTGCTACTGATACAGATTTTCTAAGCGTTCATAAAAGTCCTGTAGAAGCTTCTCGCAACTTACAAGGGTATATATCCAAATTGGAAAAATGGCTCAAACAATGGCGTATAAAAGTTAACGAGCGGAATTATGTACACGCCACTTTTACTTTGCGCAGGGAAACATGCTCGCCTATAAAAATTAACACCGAGACAAATATCTAGGCGTTCATCTTGATCGTCGTTTAACATGGAAATCGCATATAGTAGCAAATTTAACACAAATAAAATTAAAAGCAGCACAAATGAATTGGCTTATGGAAAGAAACTCTATACTAAGCCTAGACTGTAAACTTCTATTATACAACGCGATCCTGAAACCAATATGGTCCTATGGAATCCAGTTATGGGGCACTGCCTCAGCATCGAGTGTAGAAAAATTTCAAAGGCGACAAAACAAAATGCTACGTACAATTCCTGCAGCCCCCTGGTATATCCGAAATCAGGGAATTCACAAAGATCTTGATGTTCCGTTGGTAAAGACAGTATTTTCGAAACACGCGAAAAAATACATTAAAAAACTTGAGTTGCACCCAAACCCACTTGCGCGCCACAACCGGCTGAAAAGAAGGGATACTCTCTTTCTCAGCAGTACACGAGAGATGTAAAACTACAAAAATAAACCGTTGAAACTAAAAAATTTTGTTTAGCATTGGCTAAACTTATATTTAATATTTTTTAGATTTAAGATTTGAAAAACTTATTGATAATTTAATTTATAATTAAAGATTCAATAAATAATAAAAGTATTAAAAAAAAAACTCTGAAGATGGTATTCTTCTTGTAATTTTTTCACTTTCCTGTGTAAACTTTCAACGAACTTTCATGAAATTTGATTATTTCTTTGAAATTTTCGATGATAATACGTATACAAAAATTTCAGTGTGTAAGCAACCCTTTTTTTATGAAAGAATTTTTATTAAAGGTCCTTTTTGAAAAAGGCGGGATTTTAGTAAAAAATATATTTTAAAATAATCTTTTACAGGTACTTTTTAAAAATATTTTTATCTGTCTTCAAAAAATTTATGTTTTTTCAAATAGAAAGTTTGATAAAAAGTAATTTTGCAAATAACGTAATTTAAACAAAAAATTTTTAAAAACTTATTTTAAATAGTACTTTTTTTTAAAAAAAATCCTTATTTTAAAAGGTAAATTTTTAATTTGCAGGATGTAAACGTTTTCTGAAAAGTTATATTATTAGTGACATGACTTAAGAGCGATCTGGCCCAATTTTACTTTGCAGGCTTACGTATATGTATGTATGTTACTTCTAAATTTAAGTATATATATATATATATACGAGTATTAACTATCAAATGACTTTCAAATCTATTCGAAATTTGAAGAGAAACCACACTAAATTGTATATCTAATTTCCAACTAATCCAATTTGAACTTTTTTCTTATTTAATGCAACCTAAACTACTAAATTTAATCATGTAGTTCTGAAAATTAAACCGAAGCTTGACAAATTACAACATGTAAAGGATAAATAATGAATATAAAACAACGACACGAGCAATAGTAGCAGCAACAATGAGACATGCAACATTCTACAAAAGAAAGTACAACAAAAATCACTGTAAAAATAGATAAAATTTAAATACAATTTAAATAACAACCATAAAAGTAGGTAGAATATTTATAAATTTTACACGTTGACATAGAAAAGCTGGGTTGTTACACAAACTAATTACATGGGGACCGGCAAGATTAGAGTTTTTTGTTTATTAGGGAACTTTTTAATTAAATTTAAAAGACAATTACATTTCACTTAATATATATTTTAATTATTGTCTTAAACTTTAGAAAATCTAATTTTTTTTTCGATATTAAATATTGTACACCTCTGGTCAAAAGCACACAGCATTTTGCAAGCCTTAACTTATACTACTACCTAACAGAGATAAAAACAAATACCCAGGCAGACTAACGGTCGGTCGGTTGAATAGATACGAGAGTAGATAAATAGACTTTATAGAAATGTATGCTTGTTAAAAAAGGGATTTAAATAAACGAACCGAAAAATAAAACATGACAGATGTAATTTTGTATTTTGTATGTATGAAAATCCAATTTACTATTAAAGAGTGAATGTATGTGTTTTAATTATAACTATGTATTTGTGTAATAAAAAACAAAATGTTAAATTAATTGTAGATTTACCTAGACACATAGAAAATAAATAAATCCTAAAACTAAATGATTAGTTTTGAACGATCAATGAGACCAGCAAAAAACAAATAACAATAAAAAAATTTACTGAACACAATCTGAAAAACTATTCAATAGAAAAGTTCTGTTCAGAGTCTAAGCAAGTCTGATCAAAGTTTTCAAGAGAAAAATTGCTCAAAGTCAGATCATGCTTTCTAGTAAAGCTCGTTTAGCCTGTCGTCTTTTAGGCTGAACCCACACCGACGTAAGACAAAATAGTTTTTTTTTTGACTAACACGACAACTCCTATCGAAAAAAACAAACGCAAAACTGTATCTTTGACTTACTGCGCCATGACATTGGTTGCAGGAAATACATTCATAACTAAGGTGTGATGCAACATACCCTGCCATACAGAGCATGACAAAACAGACTGAAACGCACCTTGTTGCACATAATTGCGTGAAAATACCCTCCATTTTTAAAAGTAGAAATTAACTCGAAATCCTTAGGTATTTCGCTAACGAAAAATGGACTAACTACTTCTCTAGCTACAAGTAATGCAAGAGTTCGCCTTTTGACTCTCTCACTCATGTAGATGTACACGCACTCAGTACATGCTTAAATGTTAATGCCTTCAACCTCAATTTTTTTTACGAGTTGAAAAAAAAGTGTGCCCTTATTTCAAAGAAAATAAACAAAAAAAAAAATAGAAAAGATTTTATGAAAGTGTTATGATTTTGTGTTGGCGTACAATTCGTGGTCAGTGAATGTTAAATTTTTATTAAAAAAAAGGTATTTTTTTTAGAAAGGTAAAATGAGCAGCAGAAGTCAACTAAAACGTTGCATAAAACAAGAAAAAGAACAATTAATTGAAAATTTTATAAATATTGAAAAAGAAATTTGATAAATAAACAAAAATGCAAAAAATTTAAATTTCTGTAGTATTTTCATTAAGGAAATATCACTAGTGATCTAACTGGTACATTATGACTAACGAAATATTTGGGTTTTGCTGACTAGTGATATCACCGGTCTGATCGTGTCAATTGACTACCGTCAATGTCATCCCCATGTTAAAATAATCAGTCGAGTGCATTGCTAGTAGTTAGTCTGGTAGTTAGCGAAATAGCTTGTCATTCGCTAGCTACGCCGACTGCAGGGTGTAAACAACACCAATTAAGACAAGTCAAGTCCAAAAAAAAAAAAAACAATAGATACAAAAAACGTTGCCGCATTGCTGCTGCCTGATTGCCGGTTTGTTGTCTTTCAAGGCAATAACTTGATGTTAATTCTTTTTTTCTCTCTCGTTGGTGTGGGTTCAGCGTTAGTCAGAAAAACAGTTTGGTCTTATATCGGTAAGGGTTCAGTCTCACACAAAAACCAATTATTTTAAATGGATTTGTAACTAAAACGATCGACTAAGTGAGTTGGATACACTTTAATTCTATAGAAAAGTGAATTAAATTTCTAAGCAATTTATTTGTCTCTACACCAACTATTTTTTTTTTTTTTTTTTTTTTATTTGAAAATTTCTCAACTTTAAAAATAGATACGGTCTCACTTTGATCTTTTAATTCTTGTATTTATTTACTTTAACACAAAATGTTAAATGAGAATTTGCAAAATAAATTTACAAGGATATGTGCGTGTATATGTTTGTATGAGTAAATCTTTATGCGTTTTTCATAAAGTGAATTCATGTAGATGTGTGCATTATTTGTAGATTCAAGTACGTTACCATGTGTAATTGATTTTATCGGCCATGTTAATTTTGATTAAATATGCAAATTGGTGATACACATGCACAACGAATACGATTATTCCCATTTGCCACAGTAACCAACACCAACAAGAAAAACAAAAATCACAAATCCATACAAGCAAAAAAATAAAATACGAAACATATATTTAATGTACAAAATTCTTAAAAACATACACAAACACACACAAACACACACTATGAGAAATATAACGAATACTTTGACATTCATCTATATGTATACGAGAATGAACTGAACTGTGTATGTAGTCAGGCACGTAGATGAGGCCATAGTTTCTATATATTTGGGGGCGTTGGTTTTTCAAAATTATTGGAGGTGACTCTTAAAATTGATAGGTGCTGTTTTGGTTTTTTTGGACGATTTTATAGGTGGTTTTTGGGGGTGAGAAGGTAAACAAACTGTGAATATATTTGTATTTGTATAGTTTACAGTCAACATTATTGTTATCAGCAGCAACTACAATAATATCATTACCAGCATCATTATTTTGCTGTAAAATATTATGATTATTATCATCCTTATTGTGACTGAAATGTACGGTTGGAACGATTCATTATTGTGATGGAAAAAATATTTAACAAAAATTTTTTTTTTTTTAATTTTAAAACAAAAATATCTTTTAGAATTGTACTTAGCTAAAGGAATTTGAAAATGTTAGCAATAAATATAATACAATTTAAAACTATAAGGTTTTCCAATAGGGATGATATGATTTTGAAGTGACGTTTCGGTCATTTGTAATATGTCATGAACTGTCATGTCTTTTTCATTGTATTCAGTAGTGGAGAGGTACGCAAGAACAACGTTTTCAAATTATTCAGTTCTATTATCAAAATAATCCTTCTCCAATTGCAACTTTTCGTGCGCTTTTGCCATTTTATGGCCGTAATAATCGTCCAAGTGTGCTCGCTATTCGTCGAATTTTTGAAAATTTTGAGCTTAAATTTTCTTAACATAAAGTTCAAGTGCCAATAAGACAAGAAACCGCTCGAAGTAATGCAAATATTGCTGGCGTTCAGGCAAGTGTTGCTCAAGACCGCAATTTGACGATTCCAAGACTTTCTCAACAATTGGTACTGTCTCAAACCACAACGTGGCGAATTTTGAGAAAAGATTTGGGTTTGCATACGTATAAAAGTGTTCTCACTCAAGAACTGAAGCCATTGATTGGACCACCGTAAACAACGTGAATTTGCTGATTTTGCAACACAGCACATGCCAAAATTGAATTATTGCGAGAAAAGTTTTAAGATTCGATTATTTCAAGAAATTGTGATATTGAATGGCCTCCAAGAAGTTGTGATTTAACACCATTAGACTATTTCTTGTGGGGTTATTTGAAGTCTTTGGTCTTTCGAAATAAACCAGACTCTCGTCAAGCTTTACAAGTCAATATTGAACGTGCAATTCATGACATACGACTTGATTTAGTAGAAAAAGTGCTCGAAAATTGGGTTCATCAAATTCGTGCCTGAAGAAGAAGTCATGGAGGTAATTTGAATGACGTTTAATTTAGAACTTAATTGTATCGCTTTTACTTCACATTTAATAAAAAAAAAACTTTTGAATTTCCTTAACAATAAGTGTGTTTTTTTTAAAGAAATCATATCACTCTTATTGGAAAACCTTATATAATTACATATGTATTTAAGAAAGTTTAATATGAAGTTGTCATACAAGGCGAATAAGTTTGTATTAATTAAGATGGCATTAAGTATATATACATGGTTGAAATGCCTTCAAATGACTATTTACTTATGCATTTCATTAGCATTGATTTGAAAATAATAAATCATTATTATTTTGACCATTTTATTTACGATTCCTCGAATTTTAAAAAGCCGTCGTGAAATGCTCATCATCTGACTGTTACGTGGTGAATTTGATTCTAGTTTTCTGATTAGTAAAATCAACTTATTTGTTCCAAGTTTGATAAATTTGTAGCTTTCAGCTGATCAGTCTGAATTACTATAGATTTTTTGTATGATAACAATGGCCCCTTTCATGCCATTTGTGTAAATTTTGAATCCAACTGTAATATATCTTTAGTCTATAAGAGTTTACAATCTATAGACTTTAATAAATAAATATATAAGAATCATTAAAAAAAATGCTCCAATACTGCTCTAAGGCTTTATCGTTATAGAACATCATTTGTACTATATTTCTTTTGAAATTGATCAAGTTGTGCTTTAAAAATTATTTTATAAAAATATAGCTCCAGTTCTAGATGTTTTTCTTTTTGTAAATTAAAGATGAAGAGATTTTAGGTGATTCTAAAAAAAAAATACGTTCGATTTAGGAGAAAAAAGATGGGTGAAAATTTAGAAGAAACTTTAATTAATTCTTTTACAACTCTGCTATTGCGCATTTTGTTAATTTTTAGAGCAGTGTTCCAGTGCCTATGCTGTTCAGTGGACACATTAACTTTCTTAATATGGGCCCAAATCGTTACATCCAAGAACGTACAACTAGTCACGTAATTTCCCATCCAATTACACAGTTATTTCGTGAGGAGTCTTACGTTCACGGATGTAAGGATTTGGGCGCCATATGAGTAAGCATTTTATTAATGGTTTACTTCGCCGATAGCTCGGCTAACACAAGGAAAGTGGGCGTTATTGTGTACATTAGCTTAGATCCGTATAAATCGCTGTCGGAACAGTTTTTAGAGACAAGTGCTATGCCTTCATTAATTTAATTAGTCCGAAAACAATGCCATACTAATTCACATCAGAGAAATATATGATGCCCTGACCAGAGATCAGAAGTTATAGTTTTCTTTGTACTAAACGCGCTGATCAGTTCAGCCAACAGCCCTCTTGAACGATTTGTATAAAATGTTTTCCGTATATTTTGTTGGTCTGAGAATAGGTTGAATATCTTTTTTTTTTATTTTTTCGACAAGATTTTTTATTATATAATTTTTTTTTTATGATTTTACATTATTTTCACGCTTCTACCAACGATATCAATATTTCAATAACGATATTAGTAATATCGTGTGTAATAATATACTTAAGCTTTTGTGGTCGATCAATTAGATCATCTATCAAACGATCAGTTGTAGCCAATAGGCGTCGATAGGCCAGCAAATAGCACGAAGTATGGATAATAATTATAAAAAACATTGTAATAAAAATAAAAGCATTGGATAAGTCTTTATACTTTTATTATTAAAATTATTTAAAAGTGAACTGTCAATCTATAACATACATACAGAAAAAATGTGGATAGATTTAACCAATTTTGTTGGTTAAAATTGCACCAACCAAAGAAAATAGTTAAAACAACCAATAGAAATTGTAAACTGACATTATTTTACAAAAGTTATGGTAATAACTGCACACCTTTTGTAGTTTCGCTACAGTTTCATGTTATCGCACACATATTTATCCTGGAATGCAATGACTTGCTACGCTCGCTCTACTAAAGGTACGTTCACATCTGTCAAACATTTGCCCAAAAAAGCGTAACCACTACATACCAATGAAAAGCCTTTTGATTTATGCATTTATTTATTAAGTTAAACAGCAAGTAATATGATAAGATTCTATTAAATTTTCTATAAATTTTATAGGAGACTGTTTAACGTAATAAACAGGTATCTAAATCAAAAGTTTTGTCGTTAGTATTTAGTGGTTACGCTTTTTTGGGCAAATGTTTGACAGATGTGAACGTACCCTTACTCATTTAGTTTCCATATTTATTTTTGCCCACTCTTGAGTATTTAACATAGAACTCACATGATGGTAAAACATCGCATTAGACAACTCAGCCACAGTAGAATATTAACATAAACAAATAAAAGCAAATACTACGATGTTTGTATCTTAACACTGTGTGTGGGTCCGACCAACTCTTCGTCATTTTCACATACACAACACGACTGTTAAAACAACGTAACAAAGTATAATTGAAAATAACATAAAAAAAAAAACAGCTCAGCTGAGTATTTTTATGTGTATGTATGTAAATTCCGAAAACAATTTACACAAGGGGCTGTGCTCATATTACGTAACGCTGTTTTCAGAGATTTTATACCCCTCCTTCCCATCCGTAACGCTTATTAATAAAATTTTAAATGGCAAAATTTCCAATCCGTAACAAATCTTGAACCTCCCCCCGCTACGTAAAATCTGCACAGCCCCCAAGTAGTTCAGCTACTGTTGTGACATGGTTAATTTAACCAATAGTAATAGTATGACTCTTAAAATTGCAACAACAATTTACATTAACAGTTCATTAACCACTGAAATTGGTCAGATTAACCAACAACATATTTTTGTGTGTATATTATAGATCCATATATTAATTACAGACTTAAAACCATTATCACATCATACAAACAATTTGTTACAAACAAAATAGAAATTTTACGAATTATTTTCAGACTTGGGCCCACTGTCAAGCCGTAGGTGTGTGTAGCAGCTTGAATGATGATACTACTTTTGATTGTGTCAAATACACTATATACTCGTATATTGACAGTTTATAATGTTTATGCTGTATTATCTCGTTATTTATGCAATTCATGACAAATACAATTTGTTGTTTACTCTCTAGCAGCAAAGCAAGAAAAACAACAATAGCAACAACAACATCATCGTCATCATCATTATCATTATCATCACTAACCTTCTCTATATGTACATATTTTATGCTTTTATTTGTTAAAAACATCTGAAGGAAAGCAAGCATTACACGATTTATTTGTTCGTGTAATGCTTTGAATTTTATCGAAAAATCTCAGGCTTTATTTATGTTAATTTTATTTACATACATACATACATATTTTTTTTTTGTGGACATATTAATTTATACATTCTATGTAGAATTCATATAAATACATACATATATACATACGTATGTAAGTATGCACTTATGTACATATCTTTGCCCAGATAATCTCTGTTTGTATCAATATTTATTTAAATCTTAAGAAATTCAATTTCAATTGGGAAAATTTTTTGTTTTATTTGCATGCAAATGGTACATACATACATACATATGTTAATTTTCGAAATACTAAAATTGAATATTTGAAATTTTTGAAATATCAAACATGACAAATAAGATGATAGGTAGGACGGACACAACAAATATATGTACAAACATACGCAAATAAAAAAGATCGTACCAAATTTATTTAGCTTAGAATTATGCTGGGAACATACATAATTGGGACGAACCATGAATTTTTCGTTGCGAATATTCGTCCTCAAAAATAAAACACATGTATGCATATGAAAGTGAACACAATACCGACGTCGATGAAATTTGTCGTGCGTGACGAATTCTCTCATAGAGTCATTTCTATTTCATACGCCGACGAACAACGAACAAATCAGTACAGAGTTACCTTTGTTTTTTTTTTTTTAGTTTTCAAATATATTAGTAAACTAGATATACCCGGTGCGCTTCGCTACCCCCTCGTTATAAAATAAAATTCCTATTGCGAAAATTTTATGACGATCGGTCCAGTATTTAAGACTTTATTACGATTTTTAATTTTTCTAAAAAGGGGCCTGGTCCCACCGACTTTTCTCCTGGCACGTATTCCAAATTATGCCAATACCATATGTATTAAATATCATCGACGTAGGTAAAAAAATGCCCAAAATATGGCGATTTAAATTTTTGGGTTCTATGGGCGGTTCCACACCCCTTTGTCCAATCAAAACTTCATATAGCCTATTCTTCATTTCAGAGTAACAGTAACATGCTGTGAAAATTTTTGGAAGATCGGTCCAAGGGTTTGAAATAGAAAAAGAATAAGCAGAAAAAAAAATGAAAAATATAAGACGGAGAAAGTATGTAAAATAAATGAGAAGAATGTGTACGAGTATGTTGTTGCGTGGCGAACGGGGTAAGGTTAGGTAAGGAACAATCCATTGCTTCTTATTAAGCAGGTGGTTTTGGCGATTCTAATCTCCGCCACTTCTGAAAAGCTGACGAAAAACGATTGGTCCGTAATCGCCATTCGTTGGTCTTGGTCTTCCCATAAAGGACAGAAGAAGGTGAGAGATTGATTGCTCTTCGTCAACTTTTACAGAATTCATGGGACATTAATCCACCATTTACTTTGCATGGTTGCCAAATTTGCAGAGACCCGTGTTCGCAGCAACAAGGTCTTTCAGAAGCATCTTGGAGAAGCATAAAAGGATTTTGCCAACGACAGATCTGTCTGGAGATCTTACAAGTAGGCTCTCCAAACCATCTGTTCTTTCTTAAATATCCCTAAAAATGTTAACAATTTGCTGCATGCAGACGGGATATGTGGTAGCCCACAGAAGGTGTCGATGTCTGACTCTAACAGTTAGTCAAAGCGATGTTGTTGCCAATGCTGGTCCGATGTCTCTATACAAAAACCAGGTTGATGTTTAAATATTTCGCCATCCCCTTGTATGTTGAATAAATATCCATTAAAAACCTAATTGCAGCTTTAGTTTTGGTGAAACACGACAAGCTATGTACGGATTGAATTTTGATATGTATGATGACCTGTGCAAATACTTTACTTAACTCTTACTTAGCTCTTTTTCATAGAAAAGTTTCTTTTACTGTTTTATATAAAAATTCAAAATACAACTGAATATGTAAAAAGTTGTATTCACTATAACTGTGTGTAAATTCACTATAACAGTGGGATACAGCGGTATTGGACAATATGTCAAACAGTCCGGAGTTTGTCGGTTCGATTCCGGTCGGAGATCCTGAGTGTTATCTGCAGGCAAGCTAATCGCTTTGCATTAATTATCGCATTGTTACCTTCACTAAAATCTCTTCTTAGAACCTTGTTTACTTTTTTGTTTGCTGCATAGTGTAAATAAAACTGTTTTAATAATAATTTGCTAAAATTTCAAAAATCCTTTCCTTACAAATTATCAGAAAACATTCGTAATTTTGTTTATAAAATATGCAAAACAAAAAATAATTATCTATTAATTTGTATGTCGATAAATTAAAATTTTGCTGATATTAACATAAAATAATTAAAACAGAAAACGAAATTTTATTGCAAACCGATAAAGAACAAAATATAATACAACACAAATATACATACATATTTCGTTTTTTGTTACAACTCTATTAAACATATTAAAATTGTTAATACTATTTCCTGTTAAACATATTGTCCAATACAATTTACGATTTACATTAAAATATACCTTTCGTTTCACAAACAACAAAAAAAAAAAAAAGAGAAAATGGTGAAAATTGAAAGAACATTTCTGCTGAGCTGGTGAAAATTAATTAAAATTATTCTACAATCAACGTTATTTTTCAGCTTCTCTTTTTATAAAAAAATTCTGTTTTCTTTTATTTTATAAGGTTTGTGTAAAGACAGCACCTTAGATACTCTACTACTAAGGAGTGAAGCAATCAACAGACAAACACACACACACGCACTCACATGCACTCAATATTGTCAGCCAGTCAGTCGACTCGAGCAACCAACACCACCAGCAGCATCATTATTCAAAATAACTGAATTTTAATTGAACGCAATCAATTCAATTTCATGGCACAAAGTTAATTTGAATATAAAATTTTATTCTTTACTTTATTAAAAGGAAAGAAAAAAAAAAAAAAACAAAAAAAAAAAAAACATTTAGCTTTAGTCAAGGACTTTATATTCCTTGAATTTTCATTAACAAATATTTTTCAAAATAAAAGATAAAATTGTAATATCTTTAAATAATTCTTAACAAAACTTTAATCAATAAAGAAATAATCGTATAAATTGTATAGTGGAAAATAGCGGCAACTAAAGAATTTTCGGAAAAAAAAATATATAAAACAACAACAGGAAAAAAACAGCAATTAAATTTCTTACTAAAGTTGAAATGATTTTATTTTGTCAGGAGTAGTCAGACAAAGATAATAATAAAATTAAAGACTTATAACAGAAACGTTGCAACGTTGTGGCAATGCCATAGACAAACTGACGCCTGCCAGCCGGTAAATGAAATACAATAACAGCAAAAAATTTTTTTTTATATTTATTTTTACTTTATTCCTTTTGTTTAGATTTTTTTTTTACCACCAAAATGCTGCTGCTGTTGCCTTTCTAGAAAATAATTATTTAAGTTTCCGTTTGAAATTTTTCTTTGTTTTTGTATAATTTTTTTTACAAAATTTGCAGGCTTAAATTATTAAGAGAAAAACCAAGCGTGAAAATTAAGCAGAAGTGCCAACGTTTATAATCGTCTCCCTGGTTGTGGTATAACTATGGGGTGGTCATCTTAGTAGTAAACCTGCTCCCTTAGAAATGTTATGGAAGTAAAACAGTAAAAGCTTTGCAGGTACCATTTAATAAATTTTATAAATTTAAAAAAAAAACTCAAACACTGACACCGAACTGTTTATTTGACTCATACTTATGGTGTCATGTTTATTTACTTGTATATAAATTTATTTCAGGAAAAGAAAAAAATATTATTTTTAAAAATTACACTTTCTCTTCCAAAATCCTTTTATTAGAACTAACTTTTTTCAATGCGTACTTTTATAAAAGGGTACTTTAACAAGAAGTACTTTTATTAAAAAGTAATAATATCAAATGCTACCTTTACCTTAAAGGTACTTTTATAGAAAGGCAATTTTAATAAAAAGTACTTTCATGAAAAGGTACCTTTATTAAAAGATACCTTTATCTGTAGGTACCTTCACCAAAAAGATACTTTTATCAAAAGGTAACTTTATCAAAAGGTACCTATATTAAGAGTACATTTACCAACAGGTACTTTCAACAATTAGTACTTTTATTAAATGTTACTTTTATAATGTTTAATCTAAAGAAATTTTAATTATTCAGGCTTAAAAATTTTAAAATAAAAAATTTCCTCAAGATTCTGAAGTTTACTTTGTAAAAATTTAAAATTTAAATTATAAGATTTTAAGCCTGAATAAATTATACTTTTTGTACTTTTATCATCAGGAATGTTATCAGAAGGTACTTCTATCAATAAAAAGTTTTATCAAAATTTACTTTTGACCATGGGTACTATTACCAATAGGTATTTTCATTAAAATGTACTTTTATCAATCAAAACTTGTGCCAAAAGGTACTTTTGTCAAGAGTTACTTTTAGCAAAAAGTACTTAATTCAAAAAGTATTTTAGCAATTGGTATTTTGATTAAAATGTAATTTTATCAGTTGGCATTTTGATCTAATGGTGCTTTTGTCAATTGAAACTTTTGTGAAGAGGTACTTTTATAAATAGGTACTTTATTCAAATGGTACTTTTACCTACCAATAGGTATTGTGATCAAAAGGTACTTTTATCAATCGGAATTTTTACCACAACGTTATTTTGTAAACAGGTACTTTTGTCAAGAGTTAATTTTATTAAAAGTTACTTTAATCAAAAGGTACTTTTAGCAATTGGTATTTTGATTAAAAGGCAATTTAATCAATTGGCATTTTGATCAAAAGGTGCTTTTGTCAATGGGTGCTTTTGTAAAGAGGTACTTTTATAAATAGGTACTTTATTCAAATGTTACTTTTACCTACCAATAGGTATTGGGATCAAAATGTATTTTTGCCAATCGGAACTTTTACCAAAACGTACTTTTGTCAACAGGTACTTTTGTCAGGAAATACTTTTATCAAAAGGTGCTTTTACAAAAAATAACTGTTGTTTAAAAGTTACTTTCTTTATAAGGTACTTTTATCAAAAGCCAATGTTATCAGAAGATACTTGAATGCATTTTCTATTAAGTATTTTTTTTTTTATTAACCTTTTATAAAATGAACTTGGCATAAAATAATTATTGATTGCAAAACTTGAAACTAAATTTCTAAAATAAGGATATGAAAGGAAAATTAAAATTTGCCAACAGATAAGAATCAAAACTGAGAGCGTCACATTGATTCCTTATACCAAATAAATATTATAATTTAACTCGATTATATACTAAAATACAACGTAGCCCACTCATAGTGTATCCTCATCAAATCCTTTTTTTAAGTACAAATAATTGGTTTCATCATTTAAAGTGAGTGGGCTTATCGTTAAGCGAAGAGCAATTCAACCAAACGTTATGCTGATAAAATTTTAACGTGAGCATGTGTGAATATAAGTGTATGTATGTATGTATGTATGTATATTGTGAAATATGAAAAAAAAAAAGAATTGAAACAAATGGCAAAAGTCATAATATTTACAGCATCCACTAGTTTCAACTGACTGGCATCATCGAGCAGAACAAAACAAAAGTCGCAACCATATATTCCCTTTTTTTCAACTTTCTCTAAAGTGCTACAAACAACAAAGGCTGAGCATCATCATCATCATCAGCAACACCATAACCTTATTTGTTGTCGGTCCATTCCGTCTATCTTTACATCCATCGCCTGCTCCAGTCGCCCATCTTTATGAATACAACAAAGTCAAAAGAAATTTCTTGCAGAAAAATATAGCGAAAATTAAAAAAAAAAAAAACAAGAAATTAATTGCATTTTCATTATGTTGCTTTAAGTTGGTTCGCTTGTGAGCCTGGTATATTCGATTTTTAATGAAATTGCAAATATGGCTGGATGTGCTTTTGCTTTAATTTAAGTCAGAATTTATTTGTTGATTTTTGTTGTGAACATTAAATTTTGTATGCAGAATTGTGCCATAATGATGCGCAACTAAAAAATGGCTCATTCCTTTCCAGTCCAGTCTTACGGCAATTTATCCACTTGTTGTTTTATCAAAAAGTCATGTGTGTGACATGGATGTGACTGTTTGCAAATGTGTGAGAAAAAAAGTCTGTTTTATTTTTTTTTTTTTTTTGAGCTCAAATGTATTATTGCAAAGATATTGCAAAAGACTATGAATTACTCGTTATTGTGATGTTTGTAAATGAATGTGAATGACTGTTAAGGTGCTGTGTTACGCTCCAAGGGTGGTTAAAGATTTGTTACGGATTGGAAATTTTGCACTGAAAAATTATTAAAACGTGTTACGGTGGGGTATAAATTCTCTGAAAACCGCGTTACGTAATATGTGCACAACCCCTAATAAAAAGTTAGAAATGAGCTGTAAGCATACGCGCAATCACACAGCATGTTAGCAAAAGAATTGTACTCGTAGATATAAAAACTTATTCTTAGCTCATTAGCAAAATTATAAACTGCACGAAAACCCGTAGCGAAACAAAAGAAATTATTAAAATCGGTTAGTAATTAGAAGAGTTATTCGATAATCAATATTTGGGGGACCAATTCGGTAAATTTTTTTTAAAATATAATGAATGAATGAACAAAAAATATCAGAAGATTGGGGTTTTTTAGGATATAATTCGCTCACAACACTGTAATGTTTAATATTTGGTGAAAAATAAAAAAAAAAATAAAAAACTCCCCAGCTAGAATCCAGATAGTAGTGCGAAGTCGCGTATTCTATTTGTATTTCTAATAATGTATAAATAGAATATAATCGCCTTCAACGAAGCAACCTAACAAGTAGTGAAAAAGCATTTGCACATGATTACTCAAGAGGTTTAGTGGCTTCTACCGAAAACAACGTTTGTTCTATTTGGCCAGTTTAGTTGAAATCTAAAGGGATGTTTAGATATTAAATTTTTCCTTTGTTGCTCGAAATATGTTAACAATGTCTATTTAATATTTCTCTGATTATTAACATTTACGAACTTTATCCTTTATAAATATTAACAAATATTATTAATAAATGTCTTTTATGTACAGTTTTTATACAGAAAATATTCTGTTTTAATCGAAAATACTTAAAATTTTTTTAATTATTTGTTTATGATTGATGGTAAGCATGGTTGAAGTCTATTGATGATTTGGTAAGGCACCTATGAAATGTATATGGGCATTTCCACCCCGAGGTATACCGATATCGAAAAACTCAATGTTCTTGAAAACATTTCTTTTTGCATAAGTTTTTCATATTCGAATGCCAAGTCGCAAAATGCGCAAATTTTTTCATTTGGATTTTTTTATTGTACGGTTTTTTGTGGAAAATTTTCTTAAAGAGAGAACAATAATCATTGAATTTTGCTCGCTAAAATCACTCAGAGAGTGTAAACAGTTAAAAAAAATGCATAAGAAACTAAGATTTGCAAAATCGCGTACTTCACATGTGCACGATTGGAAAATTACATTTGATATTATTGCATCAAAAGTATAAGGACATTTGGCCATTTGTAATATGTCATGATCTGTCATTTGCTTTTCATTTTATTCAGTAGTGTTTACAATTTCATCATGGAGAGGTATACGCAAGAACAACGTTTACAAATTATTCAGTTTTTATGTTTTAAATTTTATTTATTTGTTGCGGGTTAGCAATAGCTAAATATATATTTCGTTGGTAGCCATACCAACTCATCAGTAGATGTTTTACCCTTTATGTTTAAATTTTTTTTTTTTTTTTATTCAGTTTTATTATCAAAATAATCGTTCTCCAATTACAACTTTTCGTACGCTTTTGCCATTTTATGGCAGTTTGGTGTGGTTTTTGCATTTTTGTGTGGATGTCTAGTTTTCATTGACAAGAAATTGTTGCTGAACAATATATTACAGAGAATTTATTTTCATTTTGTGTGCTAATAAAAAATTTTACTAGTTGTCAAGTACAAATTTTTTTGTTATCAGGTAAAAATTTATAGTTTCTCTACTATCAAAAATGGAAACGGATCATATTTTCTCACTAGTCACTAGTATAATAAATAAAAATAAAAAAAACTAATTTTAAACTCTGGTTTTCGAGACAAAATTCCCTATAAATTAAAGCAACAATTTCATTTGTTATATATTTGTCCTTGCAAGATTTTGTCAGCAAGTGTAGGCTATCTCTCAACTTGCTTATGGACAAATTTAGCGTTAGGCTATGTTGGGTACCAGGACATTGCAATTTTGAGTAAAAAAAAATTTCTGATGATTTGGCTAGAATAGGATCAGCATTAGATGTGGCAGTTAGTGATAGGACGGTTAAAGCTCCAATCGGTCACTACTATAGCGAACTCAGTAATTGGGTAATTAGCAAGAACGAACCATTCGTGAAGGAATATAGATGATTGTAGAGTCTCGAGGTCCATATGGACAGAACTAGACTCAGGTAAATCTGATCTACTGCTGGGTATGAATTGAAAGGTTTTTAGAGTCTTATTAGGCGCCTTGACTGCCCATTGCTTGGTTAGAGCGAGGACCAACATAAAATGGAAAATGGAACTCTGGATTTCTGTTGGATGTGTGGGGATAAAGACGCTCCAGAAACTTTAGGGCATATCATCTGTCATTGCCCAAGGCTGCAACGCCATAGGCAAAGATGGCATAGCAGACGTTTCCATGAGGGCATTAGTGATACCGCGAGGTGCAAACTTGAGGATATCAGGGCCTTTATCATGGGAATTAAGTGGTTGAATGATGGATAATAAGTGTTCTTTGTTTCTCCTCGGCCAGTAAGGAGACTAATTACTCAATAAATTAAAAATGAAGGGAATCACAATGTATCCAAATGGTTCTCCAAGTGGATGTCTGTTTCACACTAATCTAACCTAAACTATAGATTTATCAGTAGATTTAAAGTAGAGTGAATGAATATATTGTTCATTATGTGTTAAATTTTATTTTTTATTTGTTGTATGTTATGGTTTTGAAATATTTCCATATTTTAAACTTCAAATTAAGGGTTTTAAAAAATTATCGATATTTTCCACAGTTAAAATTCATCATTGAAAATTTTCTAAACATTCTTTTTTTTTTTTAATTTTTCATACGTGTACACTATTATTATTATATTTATTTTAAAATTTAATTCATTTTACATAAATTTAGCATTTTTCACCCTGTATACAAATTAAACACCCAACGGCACTTCCGGTTATTTGGAAGCACACATACATTTACATAGATAGTAAAGATTAAAAAAAATAACAAATCCAATTGCAATTTGTTGAAAAATACAGAATGAAATACATATAAAAAAAAGCAACTGACAAATGATTCTGCCACTTGGTGTAGAAATCATGGCAGCTATAGTAGACAATGCCACCCAGGAGGTTTAACCGATAGAGGTAAAATTATACAGACAGACAGATATACAGACAGACAGATTGAACGAACACAAAAATACACAACCAACCAACATAGAATGAAAGAGGCAGAAAGTAAGTAAGAAATACATTTTTTTTCCTTTTGAATATAGAGAGAGGACTCTGAGTAGAAAAAACAAAACACAAACTGGATAAAAATTAAACAAGAGCAGAAAAAACACACATTTAATATATAAATAAAAAAAAAAAAAAAAAACACTGAACTCAAACAATACAATTTCATAGAATTTAAGGCCTAAAGGCAAATGTGGTGAGTGCGAATGGTGTCATTAAGCGATTTTTCATTGCAATGTGCTGCAGGTGGATTTGTACCGTTCTATACGATTCCAATACTGTGTGTTTTTCGTATCTGTTTTTTTTTTTTTTTTTTTCGTAATTGCTTCTGTGTCTCTTTTTAACAATGATATGGATTTTATTTGTTGTAATAAATGAATGTAGAAAAATACTTAAATAAACAGGATTTAAATGACTTTATACGCCACTAGATGATTTCGAATAATGTTTATTTAACACAGTTTTGTTTAAAGCTTTACATTATTCGGCCAGAGCTTAAAATTGCAATAAAGAAAACTAAATAAATAAATAAAAATAAAATTCCTCTCTATAAAGCTGAAAAATATACAAAATAATTTAACAGTAAGTCTTGGGAAAATTTACACAACTTGTGTAAAACGGAAATTGAAAAAGAAAAATAGTTAATGCTGCGTAACGGAAATTATAATTTTATTGTTGACTTTTTGCCACTTCAAGAAAAACATAATTTCTTTACTACTGTGAAGAGAAAATAAAATCTAATGCTCTTTAAAATTTACAAATTTGAAACATTAAAGCACAAACATTTGATCAAGCCAATTTTTTTTTTTTTTCAAAACACTTTTGTTAAAAGTAAATTGACAGTCAACATCCGTTTTTCTACGTTACACACGTACAAGGATAATAATTTCTCCTACCCCGTGTACATCATCATAATTTTCACTTTACAATTATTATTACACAATTATTATTGCAAAACAATTGCAACAATTGTTTGTTTGATGCAAATCTTTCAAAAGGCATATAGAAAGGCAGTCACTCAGACAGACGGACGCAATTAAAAGTTAGGGTATAATTATTTATTTATCTATTTATTCGCAATTTATACACAAAAAAAAAACACAAAGGGCTGTCTAAAAAAATATATCATTAACAAGGAAGATTGTGGAAGTGCAACGTATAGAAGTTTTCCAACAAATTATAATGACATCGATCGATCACTTTTTACCAGAAATCTTTTAATTTTAAAAACTAAATTAACCATAAATTATTTCTGTAAAGATTTCCAAATTGTAGAGGGTAAAAGAAAAAAATATATCATAAGTTTTTTGTTTGAAAAAATTACCAACATTCTAATACAAATTTTGTATAAAGATGAAAACTCATCATTGATCAGGGTTCTATGGAGAACTATCGGCCAACAAAAAACACAAATATGTACTACCAAAAAAATATTGAAAATTTTCGATATTCAAAAATTATTTATTTGATACCAAAACACTGAAAGATTTCATAAAAAAATTTTTTAAAAATTAAATTGTCGACACGAAACAACGAAAATTCAATAAAATTTTTGATAATAAAATCATGTTGATATAAAATACGGAAAATTTCCTGTATAGAACATTGACGATATTGAATTTAAACTTTCAATTTTAAAACACCAAAAACTTTTTGTATTTAATATGGAAAGATTTCTATAAAAAAAATGGACGACACTGAGCAACGAAAGCTTTTTCCTATTGAAAAAAATTCATATCATTGAAAATTTTCTATGTTGAAAATAAATTAATATAAAACATGAAAAAAGGTTGATATCCGAAATTTTCAACATGAAAATGACGATAATTTTCTATTTATATGAGTATACTTGATATACCCGGTGCGCTTCGCTACCCCCTCTTTATAAAATAAAATTCCTATTGTGAAAATTTAATGACGATCGCTCCAGTAGTTAAGACTATATTACGATTTTTTATTTTCCTAAAATGAGGCGTGGTCCCACTTTTCTCCTGGTACGTATTCCAAATTATGCCAATACCATATGTACCAAATATCATCGACGTAGGGAAAAAAATGCCCAAAATATGGCGATTTAAATTTTTGGGTTAAATGGGCGGTGCCACGCCTCTTTGTCCAATCAAAACTTCATGTAGCCTATTATTCCTTCCAGAGTCGCAGTAACATGCTGTGCAAATTTCAGGAAGATCGGTCCAAGGGTTTGGTTTTCCTAAAAAGGGGCGTGGTGTCACCCACTTTTATCCTGGTACGTATTCCAAATTATGCCAATACCATATGTACCAAATATCATCGACGTAGGTCAAAAAATGCCATAAATATGGCGATTTAAATTTTTGGGTTATATGGGCGGTGTCACGCCCCTTTGTCCAATGAAAACTTCATATAGCCTATTATTCATTCCAGGGTCACAGTAACATGCTGTGAAAATTTCTGGAAGATCGATCCATAGGTTTGGCCTCCTATAAAGCACAAACAAACAAACAAGCAGGCAGACAGACATTCATTTTTATATATCTAGATTTTTTGTAAATATCTTCGGAACTACATAACCGATTTAAAAGAATGATACCTCTAAACCATCATCGAATAATTGCCTTTCCAACGCAACCGGTTTGGGACACATCCGTTGAATGGTTTCGAAGTCTATAACGTATATAGGTAGATTTTTTGTGTTTTATATATATAGATAGAATACCCTGTTCAGACATACCCATTTATTGCGATTATCGCAAGTTATTGAGCAATAAATACGAAATTGTTATAAATATTGAGTAAAACTTGAAATGCAACACTGTTCAAAAGTATGTTCAGTGGTGAAAATTATCGTAATCGATTTTGCTATATAAAAATTTGTATCCACCTTAACAACTGCATGATGGCAAGAGGGTCTAACGCCCTTCCTCGACATAATAACTGCTGCGCCGATATGCTAATCTGATACGATAATCTAATATTCTCCACAATCTATGTATATCATTAAAAGACAAGAACGAAAATTTGTGGTGAAATTTATGGCCACATTATTTAACCGATTTTAACAAAACTTTTATCAAATTAAAAATATTTCTTCATAAAAGTGAACGAGATATTCAGACTCTGTTTATTTTATTAACATGCAAGATTTTTTTTACTGACGCTCCTAAAAGTATGCAGTTTTTTTATATGTTTTTTTATTACAAATTAATTAAGTTAATAGAAAAATTAATTGTTAATTTTATTATTAATTTGAAAAATTTTTTTATTACTAACAAAATTGTCGTTTTCTAAAGACTAAATTTTTGGAATTGAAATTAAAGGGTGTTTTTTATGACATAGGTTTTTATCATAATCAAACGAGGAAATATATTTTTAATATAAATGAAACGGGTTTTATTGGAATGAAAATTATATGAAATTAATGTTTAAATATGATTTCTGTCATGTGGCCGCCACGGCTGGCGCGTAGAAGGCGCAATCTGGAGCACTAATTTTCAACAACTTTTCGCAGCAGCTGCGGTCGTATTTCAAATGCTGATTTCCAAGTGTTCAATTGTTTGTGGCTTATCGACGTCGACAAGTGACTTAACATAACCCCAAAGAAAATAATCTAATGGGGTTAAATCACACGATCTTGGTGGTCTTCGAATTAGCCGCTCTGAAAGACGATTATGTACGCCATAAAATGAAAGAAGTGCACGATGAGTTTGACGAATAGAACAATTATTTTGATTAAAAATTTCTACAATTTGCACGCGTTTCTCTAGTGTAGGTCGATTCGAAATGAAATTTCAAAGCAAACTAAGCAAAAGGCAACTATCAGCTGTTAAACGGGTGCTCAAATAATGCAGTGATGCGAACTCAAAATCGTGACACTCCAAAAAAGCTCCCTTTACCTTCCATCGAAGTTGAAGTTATAACATATTTCAGCATAGCGATTTTGTCCGATTTCGACATATGAAACACTATAAAATTAAAGATAAAATTACCTTGAAGTCACACATCAGCGAAACATTTTGCTATTTTCCACTGTTTTAGAGTTAACGAGATATTAGGAAATTTTGCTTTTATCATTTCTCTGCAATTTTTTTCTGTATAAATTTAATATTATTTATTTGCTTCCTAAATCACATCATAATTATTGCCCTGACAACACCTTCTGCAAGCAGAGCATTACTGTCAACAACAATAGTGATTGTGATAATATTATCATTACGATTGTTGTTGTTGTATAATTGCACCCTATGGCTGTCTGTCTGTCTGTCTAAGTTTAATACAAAATAATTGCAACAACAATAATAAAAATAAAAGTGTACATATTTTCATGTCTAAGAGCCCATCCTAGTCCCTGCTCATGCTACCCAATAAAATTCTCTATATACTCGTATGGCAGAGCGGCGATGTATTGAGATGACAATGAAGTTGCTGCACAAGATATTTCCCAACTAAAAATGTAAAAAGCAAAGCAAAAGCAACAAGATTTTGCAATCATTTATTTAATAAATGATTATGAAATCAAAACACGTCTTTTAATCAATTCAACGTGCTGACGTTGTCCAAAATGATTGTTGCCAATAATTTAAACATTTGAATCAATGATTGGCTTGTGATGTGTTGTAGAATTATTCAGAAATGTAACGATGGATGGACGAACGGATGAATGAATGAATGAATGAATGAAGGAAGGGTATGGTTGGTTTGGGGAAAATGAATAAATGAGCAAATGTATGGGGAGCTGTGTTAAAGTGTGTGCTTAAGGATCTTTTTTCTTGTTAATTTTTTTTTTTTTTTTTTTGATTTGGTATGTAATTTCTGGAATTGTATTTGCTAGTATGATGTGAAGTCATTTTTAAGCTTGTGTCAGATTAGCTGCATTGACCACATTGTGTGAAAATTAATTAAATCTTAAGCACACACACACACTTATATACACATACATACGAGTATTTAGGTCTCTCATCTGTTTCCCTAAAGAGAATTTAAATTTTACTTTAATTTAGATGGACAGGCATGTGTTGAAAGATGTTGTTTTAAAAGAACATTTCATTAATGATAATTTAAATTGTCGAACGAAAAAGGACATTTGAGATTTAATATTAAAATTGTTATGTTGAAAGTTTTGGACAAAAAAATAAAAACACTTTATCTGATTTATAAAAATTTAACATTCAACTAAAACGTTAAGATTTATATAAAAAAAAATAAAAACGCAACAAAATCCAATTACATCATACTTGACACTGAAACTGAGCATAAATTGATTAAATTTGTTACCTTTATTTATTTGCAACCTGACTTGATGCTTAAGCTATTTATCCGCAGTCATTATTACTCTGCAGGCGGCATGTAATACGACTAGTCGTCGTCATCCTTTTGCCAGCACTTGAATAGATTTCATTCTCCTCTCCCTGAAAAAAGACGTTGGCCATGTTTTTTTTTTTCTTATTTTTGCACATTAAGAGGAGGCATTTACTTTTATTTTATTTCACATAATTTTTGTTTTGCTGCTCTATTCCATTTTAATTTTTATTTAACGCTTTTTAATGTTATTTTGAGAATCTGAAGTTGGCAACTTGAGAAATCACATCAAAAGAAACCGTAGCCTTACAGAGAGTATTGAAAATGCATAGAAGGAAAAAAAAACAAACAAAAACAACAGAACAGAACAAAAATCGCCACAAGACCAAAATAAGCAGATTTTTCCTTAAGCTTTATGGAAGAAAATGTCTTTGAATTTATACCTTGTTGGAGTAAAAAAACAAAATCGTAGCAAATCAGACCAAGCAGTCAACCGCATGTAACACCAGGGAGTCATTAGTACGGCTTCAACTATGGCTAGAGACCACTACAAATGCAACTATTACTACAGTTGCTGGCATCCTTACAAAGATAAAAAGAGTGAGTTTTCTAAGGGAAAAACTAGATACAAGAATTTCTTTTACGAGACAATTATTAGACATCGACGAGGGTTGTAAAATAAATTTAATATGAACGAGTCACGCAAAAGTGGATATAAATAAATGTCTAAAATATTACTGATGTAGGTGGAGATTATTCTATAGATCGCTTTAAAAAAATATTTTCCCATATATCAGTAAAACAGCGCCACCTTGCGGATGCAAAAGTCAATACGGTATGTTAAATTAAGCATAACCCCATATAAAATCTAATTGATATGATATAAAAAATTTTATTTACAACAAATACTTTGTTTTAAATAAGGAGGCGGAAAGCGTGGACTAGCCACTCTCACTTTTGAATTTTGTTTGAAAATGCACTTAATTCTCATAGAAATCTTCATAAAATTTGGATATCATATATACTGTAAATGTACAGAAAATCAAAAACTAGCTTCGGACAGAGATGCAAATATATCCCCGCTTATTTACCTTAAATGGTTTTGGTAGAAAATTATATTTATTCTATGATAAACTATAATACAATTTAGTTATAAGAATATTTATATTTGCTTTGTATTGAAGGTATCCTCCATTCCCTCTTCGCCCACTAACATTTTTTTAAAAGAAGTAGTTAATTCCAAAAACACATCACTATTGCTGCTACCGTAGACTTGGGTCCAGATTAGGTCCCTTTTTTATATCTGCTGGAGAAAAAGATATAGCAAATAAAAAAGCATAAAGAAGGAAAAGAGAAGTGTAAATAGACAAAGTAGAGGAATGACTGTTGTCACATGCCTTAAGGGGGATGGTTAGTCATGAAACCAAACACTGCTCCTGTTGAAGGAGTTAATTTTGACGACACGTTGGTCTTTTAGAGAAAGGCAACTTCTACAAATTTCATGTCACGCTAGTCCCATTAACTTTGCATGGTTGCCAAATTTGCAGTGAAACGTGGTCACTGCAACAAGGTCTTTCATTGCAAGCGAGCATCTTCGGGAAACTTAAGATGCTCCTGGTATGAATAGAATCTAGTCTAGGCTAGATAAGTCTCAAAAAGTCCTACAAGAAGGCGCCCTAAACCATCTATCCTCGGAAAGATCCCTGAAAAGCTTCTCAATTTGCTGTTTTCTGGCAGAAAATGGAGCTCCAATGAAGGTCTAGATGTCTGACTCCAACAGTGAGAGACTTCCTCTGGCAAGCAAGTCAGCGATGTTGTTACCCATGCTGGTCCCATGTCCCTGAACTTAAACACGGACATTGTTTCAATGTCTCGCCATCCTTAAAGGAGTTCGTTAGATATAAAGCAATTAATAGTTACATTATATATGGGGTGTCCATCTACCCTTTTGATAAACTCTCACTAATATAATTGTGAAGATATGGGAAAATAAAATATTGCTTTGAATGGGGGTACCTGTTTTCCACCTCCGCGCTGATACCACCCAGAGTAGTAGTGTAAGAGTAACCCACAACAATTTTCAGTTGCCATGTCAAGAGAAACAAGATCAAAACTCTTCCCCCAAAAATGGTGATACACAGCGCTTACCTTCGGTCTAAGCCGAGTAGCGTCTTAGCGCCTCTAGTGCTATGTAGCTTTTGTGTTGACATTTCATTAATTTTTTTTTTAAGTTCGTTGAAGGTTGTAATAACTTTAGTCTCGAAGGAAATCATTTAAATATAAATTACAATGGAACAGATGTACCTGCCTTATGGCCTAATCTGGCGGTGCTCTTAACACCACCAGCACTGTGTCTCCCCCAAGGCACAAAAGTGTGACCTTGGCAAAATCTTACGCATGGATCACTAAACTATCTAAAGTGTTTGAGCTCTTCCGATTTCGTAGACGCTTCTGTTGTTCAGCATCAGCACATAGAGGCTTGAAAATGGTTGATTAAAGTTCAATTAGCCACTAGCAGTAGTTAAGCATCAGCCATTTAAGCAATACCTCTTCCACCGATTTGGGTTGCAAACACAGCCATCATGTGCACTCCCGAAGAATACCTCCCCAATAACCATTCACAGAATCATACTACCATTGAGGATAGCACGATGCCCACCAGAGTATCCATCTCCAAGGAGATATTGTATGCCCTGAAGCTTACCTATCCCCAAGGGGATAGAGTACGTCACATCACGTCCTAAAGTTAGTCGAATATGGGAGAATCATTTCTCCTACCTTTAGTAGACATTCATCCACGGGGCTTACCGGCTACCGTGCTACGAGCGTAATGCTACTGATTAAGCCTCGAAAGAGAACAGCTAGAGATTAACTTTCTATCGACTTTAGTCTGGAAAAGGCAATTACTAAGTTCCCCATAAATTACAGCATCAAGGTGTGAGTACTCACCAAAATGTATGAACGTACTACCAGGAAGATTGCAACGCAACAGTATCAAATATCTTCAAACAACAATTAAAACAATGCTACACTACTGCGCATCACAAAAATTCAAAATGTAGTTAACTTATCTTGAGCGGGTATCGAACTCGCGTACTCTGTGTACTAAACGCCGTAACCAACAGCATCACAATTACAGTTTTCCAGCAGAAAATCATCGAATGTTGGCTAAAATAATATTCTCACACAGCCCACGCACATAAAACTTTAAGCCTTATAGAAAAATTACAAGTCACTACTGACTAAACAGCGTCATCATCAACAACATCATTTTGAAAGCCAACATCATTTTCGTTGCCCTTTACTTTATCGTTGACGTCAGAATCATTCACAGCATCGAAGGCAAAAGCAGGAAACGGAAGTAAGTGTTAGTTGCTTCAATAGCTTAGCAATTTTCTTTACTACAACGACAGGATACCCTTTCCAAACACACACTTACATGTGTGTACAAGCTCACTGCCACCCCCAACTGTTGAATTATAAGTTTTTGTTTTTTTTTTTTTTTTGGCTCTGCCTGTCTGTCCACTGGCTTTGTCTTTTGATTTAGGTTTCTTAAAATTTTTTTATTGCGATTTTTCTTCTTTTTATTGCGTTCTTTTTGCCACCTTAGACAAGTGGTTGTCTGTAGCATTTTTTTTCCATATATTTTTTTTTTATATTCTCTTATTGCAACACAATGTTCTGCATTAAGAAGGTAATTTTTTAAGGATTTCTTTCATTTCCCTTTATTATAATTTAATATTATTATTTAGACTGAGCCAAAGACGACAACCTTTAATGTATTTTCCGGGTAGTTTAATTTTTGCTTTAATTTTATCTTTTAAACAACAACCAGCTCGTTGTTTTTTTTTTTGTTCTTTTCTTTAAAAATATAAAGAAATTAAAAAAAAAACGTATATAAAATTTATTTCATTTTTTTTATTTAGAAAATAATTGCTTAAGTAGTGGCACTTGTTATTGTTTTTGCACGCTGTTTTTCTTGATATTGTTGTTGCTTGCAACAAGCTGTTGATTATATTTTGATCATGGTCGGTCGGACGGTCCTGCCGGCTGGTTTTAACTTAAAATTTTGAATGAATAATTATTTTATATGAAGAGGGGAAAATATGTTTATGAAGTTAATTACTTGTATATGAGCACAGCGAAGACTTTGCAAAATTTTGTTAAATGAAATAAAGGTAAAACATAATGGCTGATAATTGAGCAGGAGATAAAAATAGGGATGATATGATTTTGAAGTGACGTTTCGGCCATTTGTAATATGTCATGATCTGTCATTTGTTTTTCATTGTATTCAGTAGTCTTTGCAATTTCATCATGGAGAGATATACGCAAGAACAACTTATACAAATTGTTCAGTTTTATTATCAAAATAATCGTTCGTTAATTTGCAACTTTTCGTGCGCTTTTGCCATTTTATGGCACCTAAATTGACAGTTTGGTGTGGTTTTTGGTCTGGTGGAATCATCGGTCCGTACTTCTTTCGAAATGAAGCTGCTAACACCGTTACTGTCAATGGAGAGCGGTATAGATCGATGATAACCAACTTTTTATGACCGAAATTGGAAGAAGTTGATCTTGACAACATTTGGTTCCTACAAAACGGGGCTACGTACCATACAACAAATGCAACAATTGAATTATTGCGAGAAAAGTTTGGACATTCGAGTATTTAAAGAAATTGTGATACTGAATGGCCTCTACGAAGTTGTGATTTAACACCATTAGACTATTTCTTGTGGGGTTATTTGAAGCCATTGGTCTTTCGAAATAAACCAGACTCTCGTCAAGCTTTACAAGTCAATATTGAACGTGTCATTCATGATATACGACTTGATTTAGTGGAAAAAGTGCTCGAAAATTGGGTTCATCGAATTCGTTCCTGCAGAAGAATTTGTGGAGGCCACTTGAATGACTCTTTATTTAGAACTTAATTTAATTCACATTAAATAAAAAACTCTTGAACTTCCTTAACAATAAGTGTGATGTTTTTATAGGAAATCATTTCACTCTTATCGGAAAACATTTTATAAAAATTAATTTAAAACAGATAGAATTTGAAATAATTGTAATCGTACGATTTAAGAAAATTAAAATATCAGATCATAAATCGATTCCTATTATATGATACAAAATATATTAAAAGATATAAGGGAATTGTTTTTCGGATTCGGTTATTAATATAAGATATTAATATAACTCGCAGTCTACATTAGCTTATTATTTGTTATAACATTTATCAGGAGAAAAATTTTGTTGGTATAGACCGCAGTTTGTTACTCTTATAACATCGTTATCAGAACAATTATCAGAACAACAATGTCAGACATCAAATGTCATTTTCCAATATGAAAAAATGAGACAACAAACAAACGCTATTTGCTGTCTCTGCCACTCCACCTTAAAATTGTGGTAAAACAGCACATGAACATTTACTAATATTCCCCACATAGAAAAAAAGTAGCAAATTTAGTACTCTTATACTGCTGGCGCTATGTTAATATAATAACAAATATTAAGCTAATGTAGACTGCGAGTAACAAAACTAGATGATTGGACCGACTTCGCCCGGAAGCTATTTTTTTTTATATGGGGGAACCATTCTTCCCACTCATCAACCCATTTTTCCAATTTTGATAGGCGGACGTAGCACTATCTGTGCTTCAACAACATAAATAATTTTGTTCTACTTGAAATGAGAACGATGACGCATCTCGTAAATGAGGCGGAAATAGCGCCATCTGTCATTCAACAACAAAAATAATTTTGTTCTGTTTTAAATACGCATTGGGTTAATAGTTTAGTAAATACAGGAATTGCCCCATCCCTCCCCGCCACGTGAACCTAATGGTTTAAAATAGGGATGTAACGATACGCCATTTCGCCGATTCGATACCGATACCGATACTCAAAAATAAATATCGCCGATACCGATTCCGATACCGATACGCATATTGAAATTGAGCTCAAGTAAAAATTAGCAAAACTCAAGTAGAGTAATTCTTCTATTATACAAAATAACAGTGTTTATTAATGAGCCATTCAAATCATCAAAATTTTCAATACATTTCAGTTTCTAAAATTCAAATTTTCAAACTACAAAACGTCTGCCATATTTATGATTTTACAAAATAAACGATGGCATGCAGTTTAGATTGGCTCAAGATTTAAAATTGATATTAATAAGACTTAAAAAAAAAGAATTGAATTTGAGATCATGTTAAAATTAAATTAAAATTATAAAAACAACATTGCAAAAGATTAAGATTTAAAATTGATATTAATAAGATTTTTGTTTAAAAAACAAAGTGTTCTTAAATTTTACGGAGAAAGACGATTGCTCAAATCCGTTTAAAGCAGACCTGCAGTGGAAAATAGTCTCTCAGATGTGACAGAACTCATTTGAAAAATTAAGTTTTTCTGCGCCATTTTCTTTAAGTTTGGGTAGAATATGTCATTGCGCCAGTAAACAAGAGGGTCTGCGTCTCTAGGAATATTAGGAGATCTAAGGTATCTCTCGACTTCTACGTTAGCAGAACCACAGCTTAGGATGGATAGAGGTTCATCCTCCTCGGATTCTCTTATAATTTTTTCACATACGCTCCAAAGGCGAGTACTTCTCGTAGACTTATCAGAACTTTTGCGAGATGTAGGGAGGACTGTGTCTTGAACACTTTCGCAATGTAGAGTCATGTTAAGTAGCTCAATAAGACGTTTTTTCGTTAGGATTGAAGTCGATTGTCTTTGAAATATTTGAGCTTTGTATCGAGGGTCAAGAATTGTAGATAAATAATAGGTTTCATTATTCTCTAAACCCTCAAATCTTTCATTCAGAGCTGATGCTAAGTTAGTCGCAAATTTTTGGGACTCCGAACTACTCTCCATCTCCGTTTATTCATGTATTATGTTTTCTAATAATGTTCGAAGACTGTTAACTAGCGGAATAGTGTCAGACAATGTAGCAGTGGCTTTGCTTATGGATTTTTTAGCCTCTAAATTTGTACATGTTGACATATGGGCTGAGATGTCAGTTGTTATTTTAAGTTGTAATTGTTATACAACACATACAAGATTTATCATCGAGAGAACATTTCCTTACTATGGTGCAAAGCAAAATAGAAGAAACATTTTCATTATGTATTCTGTTTTGATTTTATGTTCTGCTTTTAATATGTTATTTCTCATAGTTGTCATGCAAAAAAAAAAGAGTTGAAAATTGAATATTTTGTTCAAAAAACTCTAAAGAAAAATATAAAAAGTATCGGCGTATCGAGAGTAAAATATCGCCGATATCGATATATCGGAAAATCAGAAGTATCGCCGATATATCGGTATCGGCATCGGTTGCATCCCTAGTTTAAAATATACTTTCAAACTTTTTATATTTTTATTACGAATAAACGTAATTATTGATATGCAAACAAAATTTCTTTAAAATCGGTCGAACCGTTTCGGAGGAGTTCAATAACAAACATCGTGACACGAGGTTTATATATATAAGATTGAGATATTTTCAAAATGTGGAGTTAGGCCTTTTAGCTTCTGACACAACCATTTATTTATACCCATTTTTCTAATTTCTTTGTTTTTTTCTTTTTTTGCTTAAACATTTTCCTTCCTTTTAACTATATTTTCTTGTTCTTAAATCAAGAAAATGTTCTCCTAAAAACAAACACACACTCACACAAACAACTATATGGTCGTTCATTACAAAACTTTATTACAACTTTAATTAAAATATTAAAATTGTAAATTTCTTAAGAAGGAAGCAACGAAAAAAAAACCAAATGTAAATAAGATTTAAGCGTTAAAAGTTAAAAAATATATAAAAAGAATATATAGCAAACTAATTTTGTATAATATTTTAATTATGGCCACAAATTGTTAGAAATTAATACCAGTTTTGCAATTTTTTCCAACTAGCAATAAACTTAATAAAGTTGCTGCCTGCAAAAACCACATAATTAATAATTTTTTTTTTTTATTATTACAATATTATTATGATTATTAATAAACTCAGAAATTGTAATTTGTTTTCTGGCCAAAGTTTTTCAATTATCACCACGTTTCTGGAATGAGAGTAGAACAAAGAAGTGAAACTGGAGGAAGAAGTAAAACTGAAGCTGAAAATATGCTTCATTCTTGAGGTTCATTGAATTTTTAATAGCACACAAGTGGTAGACCGTGAAAGTGTTTTGTGGTTGGCGACAAAAGACATTTAATGTCTTCGAAATTTATTCCTCCGGCATGTGAAAGGATCTTTTGGCAATTCGGTGCACACTGGCACAGATAATTTAGTGGGAAATATTTAAATTGTTTTTGAGCAGAGTGGAAGTTGGCTTACATTTTGTAGCATTACGGGAATTAGTTCTTCTTTCAAAGATTTAATGGAAACTTCATTAATTCTATAACATAAGAAATTGATATCCAGGTCTGAAATCGTTACATCCGTGAACGCAGGACTCATGATGTAATAACTGTATAATTGGATCGGAAATTACGTGACGAGTTGTACGTTCACGGATGTAAAAATTTGGGCCCAGACTAGTTATTTCTGTCAATGGAGTCTCTGGAGTTCGTACTCGCGAATAGCAAAAAATAAGAATATCAGCCAGAAGTTGTACATATGTATATTAATTTACAGTGTGAACAAAACAACTTTTCATTACTACGAAAATAAATTAAAAATTCTCAAGTAACCGAAAAAACAATAGAGAAAAATATCACAACACATGAGATTCGATTGTGGCATTATTATTTTGCATAAAATTCAATATGATGCCTGCCACCAATCATATCACACCTTCAAAATTTGCATTGTGTAAACTAAACATCCTTGAAACTGCTAAGAAAAACAACATTTTGTGTCCACAACTTGTTGGCGAAACAAATGAAAACAGTAACGACAGCGGCAGCGGCAGCAGCAGCAGTTCAAAAATATTCTCTCAAGCAAAAACTTGCATACAGATAAATTATTTAAACCATACATTATTTTAAACTTTTGTGTCTTTCTTGTTTTGTTAAAAAAAAAACATTCTGTTTTTGGGGGTGCGGGCCAAATACAACAAAAGAAAGTATACATTTATGTGGCAAACATTAAATGAAAACATTTTGCAACAATATTTACGAAAAAGGCACCCACAAAAATTAAGTTTGTTTCTATACAACTGATGCAAAGATATGGGTGAGTGTGTGTGTGTGCGAGTGTGTGCCATGGTAAAGTTACAACAATACAAAAACCAAACAAATAAAATGTCGCTTAATTAGACATGAGAAAACCGCAAATGAGTGTTAAAAGTATTTTACAACACATTTATTTTATGTTTTTTTTTTTTTTTTTTTTTGGTTTAGTTTAGTTTCATTTCTTTTGCAAAAAGGACAAATACAAATGCAACAACAAGAACAACAACAACAGCAAATAAATGTGGGAGAAGAATGAGATGACATGAAAATGTACTAAAAATTTCATTAAAGTTTAAAAAGAAATTACGCGTAAGAGCAAATGGGACTTTTGTGCATGAAGTTAGTTGTTGTTGTTGTTGTTTATATATTGAGAAAAGAAAGTGATAAGAAAATTATGATATATAATTTTTATCTAAGAAAAATTTTATAAACTTAAGTAATTTTTCGCCCAACGAAAGATTTTCAAAATGTTTGAAACTTCTTAGAATTTTTTATGTCAGTTAAGAAATCGTAATGGTATCACAAACACCATTTTCAGAAGACCTAAAGATCAGTTAAAGGTGATGCAGTTAACATATTATTTTATTAATTAAATCATCTGTGGCGTATAGTATGGTATGTTGTATTCATGGCAGAGTCCAACAATCGGTTATTAACCAATCGATCGATATGATTTTACTTTCGCTTTGATATTGTTCTCTCTACTGCAACTATTACAACATAACCATGATACTCGTATGATCTACCATTTGCTGAGGAAGATATCCTTTAGCACAAAAATGCCATGAACTTGCACTATATTTTTATGTTTAATATTTTTTTGTTTAATTTTGAACACATGTATAGAAATGATTTCACAAATTAATGAAAATAAATATAGAAATTTTAAAATTTAATAGACGTAATATAGGGATATTAATTGAAACAATTAAATTATTTAATCAAAAGTATTACGTAATAAGAAAATATTAGATGTAATTCTTGTAATAAAAGATTAGAAATTTGTATTTTTATTTCAATTAAGAAAATAATTGAAGCAATTATTAACATTTCAATGCTAAATAAAAAATTTCTCCAGGTTTTCTAAAGAAACTCTGCACAGTGCGATCTTTTGCCAAAAAAATGCTAATAAAAACCGAACTTTTTAAAAAAATGCTAATAAAAACCTAAATTTTAAACTACTGCTTGGATTTAGATGCAATTTGGAAAAGCTTCTTATTAATACTAAACACGAAATGAGCTACATTTGGCTAAAGTTGACTAACTGGACAACTAGACAAATTTATGACGCTTGTCATTTATTTTCGAATTTACCTTAAAATTTTACTTTTTTCCGAAAATGTTCACGCATAATCATATTTATAGAAAGTGTTCTATGAAATTTTGCTACTCTTGATTAACAAGAACTTTTGATGTCTGTCAATAATTAAGAAAAAATTAATTTTGTTAAAAAGTTTGTTATTAAATTTGTTCACAGTTTTCTGTTAAAAGGTATTTTGTTCGAAAGGGCTAAAAAAAAATTGCGATCGTAGCACTTGTTCTTCATTAATTCTTACTTATAATATATTATCTGATAATTTTAATTTGCCAGAAATTAAAAATTATTTTAACATATACAGCCCTACTAGAGATTTGAGAATTAGCCGTATATTCGAGGAACGCATTCTTAGATTTACTCCTCTTTTAAATTTTAATATTACTAGTAATATGTTCCGAATTTTTATTATTTCTATATTATAATTAGCTACGATATGTTATCTGTAAGAATATGATTGTGTAGATGAATATATTTATTAATAAATAAATAAATATATATGTATGTGTATATTAAATGTATTAAAATAGGAAAAGAATTTAGGCCCACGTTTTGTTGAAAGTATGACTTATCAAAAGTTTTCAAAAATGTTCTTATTCTAATCAGACCAAATCTTCAAAAACTCATGTGTAGTAAGCATAGTTCATGCCACTCATCATCTTTTTCTTGATTTTAGTTCTTTGCTGCTACGTAAAAATGACACAAAACGATTAAAAAATACTTTTGTTGCTGTTCTTTACAATATTACCAGTTGCCAAGAAGTATGAAGGAGTAAACCTTAAGCAAATGAAGTATAAATATTAAGGAGATCAGATGGAGTGAAGTATCTCCTAAACCGTCTTAAAAAACCGAGGCACTTGCATGCTTATTTTGAGACATGAAAAATGTGATCATTCCATCGAACATCAGAATGTATTTTCATGCCAAGAACATCAAGAGCTTCTGATTCCTCAATATCTATACCATCCATATTTACGGATGGAGCAGCATGTCCGGTCATACGTCTGTGCGTGAGCATAGCACATTGGGTCTTTCGTGGACTAAAATTAAAATTGTTAGGAGATTGCGATTTAGTGTATCAGTCATATTTTGCCGCATTGCCCGGATCTCCGACGGGTTTGGCCTGTTGCTGAATGAATACGAATGAACTAAGCTGCTGTCATCTGCAAAAGCGTAGTTGGGGTTAGAAGTTTGACATAGAAGGTCATTAATAAAAATAAGAAAAAAGGTAGGAGAAATAACGGAGCCTTGCGGTACCCCTGAATTTTTCTTGAACTCGTTTGATGAGATCCCATCTACAACAACATGTAAAGTGCGATCTCTACGAAAGCTCGATACAAATCGAGAGAAGATATCAGCGACACCAAGAGCAATTAGTTTTGACATGCCACACTCTATCAAATGCCTTGGAAATATCTAGACCCACCACTTTTTTTTATTACACCACTTTTCCAAAAGGAAAGCTAGTAGGTCCGCCGTACAGCGGCCCCTACGAAAGCCATACTGCCGGTCGCTAAGTACTCGTAAACTGTTGAGCTCCAAATACTTCACAAGATGGAAATTCAACATACTTTCCATTACTTTGGAAAGCGCAGAACAAATTGCAATTGGGCGGTAATTTTCAGGGTTGTTGGCCTCCCCCTTTTTAGGAATCGGCGTTAAATTGGTAACCTTCCAACACTTTGGAAATTCACCAGCATGCTGAACAGGCGTGCCAATGTACATGCTAACGTTGAAAAGCACTGTTTCAAGACCAGTGCTGGAAAACAATCCGGCCCAGGAGACATGTTTATGTTAAGCTTCGCTAAAACCTTTTTAACTTCACGCGTTCGAAAATATATTTTATTTTTGGCATAGTTACAGATACTCCTTCGAGAACGGGTAATGGTTGACTGCTTTCCGGCAAGTGAGAATTTCTTGCGAACATTTCAGCCAGAAGGTTAGCTTTAACAAGCGGGTCAGTGAATACATGGTCGTCCTTTGAAAGAGGTGGGTGGAATTGAGGAACTAGCATTATCCTTGACTCTTTTAACGAATGACCAAACTTTAGTGCGAAGGCTCTGCTCGTACAAAGCTTTTTCGCACCTTAGTATTCTGGCACATAAAGATCTCGCCTTTTTGAGCTGTGAATTAATATCGGCGTTCTTATTATTACGGCCAGATACTAAATGCTTTTTCTCTGGATCTGACTGCATTTCTGCATGTCTGATTGAACCAAGAAAGTTTTCATTCCCAGCAAAATGATATTTTCTACCATTTTTGCCATGACATCGAAGTTATTGTCTAAAAAGCAAAGCTTCCAATTGAAATGCCGGTTATGGTGCCCTTCAACACATGAAATATGTGTTGGCTCCATTCACTAGTTGCGCAAGGTCATTATGCGCGGCGAAAAGCTCAACATATTGGCCTTCTGGGGTTATGTGGCTCGAATTGTGAAGCCAAGATGAGTTGTGAACATTGAAATCACCAGCAACGACAATTTCACTGTTCGGACAGCTCTCAAGGATCTTCGAAATTGAATCGGAAAAGGAATCGAAGTTGGATAAGGTTTTATCCCTTGCCGCGTTTGGACTTCTGTAAAGAAAACAAAAAAGATTTTCATTAGGGGCTGTGCACATATTACGTAACGCTGCTTTCAGAGATTTTATATCTCCCCCCCCCCCGCCCTTCGTAACGCTTTTTAATAATTTTTCAGTGCAAAATTTCCAATCCGTAACAAATCTTTAACCCCCCACCCCATGGAGTGTTACGTAATATGTGCACAGCCCCTTAATTCTATTAAGCTGAGGCTGGATGCGCGCCTGATATTATAGAACGGTAACTATTTTGACAATTATGTTAAACGACAAGAAGGAGGCCGCTGTGATGTACAATAACAGTGTCTTTTGCTTTCCGAACAATTTACCGACCACTGCTACGCTTTCAGTTCAGTCGCCTTGTCAACAACAAATTATTTTAATTTAGTTTTCCATACGTGAAAATTTTTTTTTTTTAATTTGTGATTTTTTTTGAGGCAAACACTTATGATCATAAAGAAATATATGATAATCACAAGGGATCGATCATATAATTCATATGATACTTTAAAATTTCTTTATATTCTTATTTACGTTTAAAGATATAATAGAAATTTCTCCGATAATATTCATTAAATTTTATATATCTTTTTTTTTTTTTTTAAATTATACACAATCAATTTGCCACAAACAAAAAAATGGTGTCACAAAATTCAATTTCACGAAAAATTCATAGCATTCCAAAACACATGAACATATAACACTCACGCAAACTTAACACATGGCAAAACAGACTGTAAAACAGGAGTTGAAAGTATCATGTCTATAAAACACTTTGAAGTGTGTTAATTTTTAATGAATCGAAAAAAAAAAAAAAAAAAATTGTCTGTACACACACATGCCATCCATACATACATATAATCGTACATTTATACCACCCAGACAAATTTACTTTGCATCGAGGGATTTTGATGTGGCACAAACACCTAGAAAACAGAAAAATTAAAAAAAAAATTTTGTGAAAATCAAATGAGCAAATTGCAAGAATAACCAAAATAAAAAAAACATTAGAGATATTTTTGGTAATTCCATTTTTAAGGATGTAGAAAACAGGAATAAAAAAAACGTATTTGAACCAAAAAAAAAAAAAAAAAAGGAAAATTAAAACAAATGTGAAACTAAGCTTGAAAAGTAATTGAACTTAATTCGATTTTCTTTTTCTTTTTTTTTTGCCAGAGCAAGAGAAAAATTTGACAGGTGATGAAATTCCCGAAATAACTATTTTTTTACATTTATTATGAGCAAAACAAAAACAAAAAGAAAGAACACAACAAAAATAAAAATAGCAAATGGAAATGGAAATGAAAGAAATGATTTTGCTTAAGTTTGCTGTAAACTTACAATTATTTTGTTTCAATAAATAAATCTCTTTCTATTCTTCTAGATGATGAACTGCCTTTTATCTTTTCAAATCTTTTGTCAACAATTTTTATTGTGTAAAATGTTAGAAGAAGGTACTTTAACCAGCATAAAAGCACAATTTAAATCATCATCATTATTTTATTTATTTTTAATTCATTCTGGCACTCTGACCGTCATTAAAATGTATACATTTCAATGAATAGAATGATTGACAACAATTTTATTTAAGCATCTATTTTGAATGGATTTTGTAAGGTCGTGTAAGAAAAGTCTTAATGTGGTGGTTTACTTACGCATTTTTATTTTTGCAACTTATGGGATAAAAAGTAAAAAAAAAACAAATAAGCAGATAGTAAAATAAATAACTAAAAATTTCGAAGGGAAGGATAGCGTAAAAGCGTTGGTGAAAAATTATAAAAATGTTATTAGATACCAAATAAGCCAGTAGATAACTACCCGTATTTATAATTTAAATTCTTTAGTAATTAAGACGAAACATACAGGATCAATCAGTAGCAAGAAAAAAAATATTTAATTATTTTATTCACTTGCCTTATTTCTAGCCAAAACATCATTATGGAATAAAAATTATACCTGAATTGTAGAAGAAGTTTATCATAATATATTTTATACAACTTTTTATAAGCATACTTGTTATAAGTTTACTTAAGTATAAAATTTTACCCAATTTGATATACGGCATTAAAAAGGACTCACACGACAATAGTTTTTACTCCAATACTTATTATGCCCTTACTTTAGATAACAATTTAACAAATACGATTGCAAATGACTTATGCTCGCTATAGATTTGCAAGTGCTCTCATAATTTTATATTTGTTAAAGCTTCCTGTTTCACGGTTAATTTTTCAATGATGGAATTATTTTCAAGGAGTCTGTTAAAGAGACAAAGCATGCGCTGTTCCTGAGTCCAGATAGAGCTATAATATATATTCAGATTTCATATATTATATTTAATGACATATTAATTTACTTTTTACATTTTACAGACTTTGCAGTTTTCAATGAAGACAATTTGAAGTAAGAATTTATTAAAAACACTAGATCTCTATCTTAAATCATCAAAAATAGTCAGAAATTCCCATACGGTTAAAACGAAAATCATTTAATTTTTCGAAATATTTGTACAAATTTTATGATAAAATAGATTCTAATGAAATTTTTGTTTTTATATATTAATATTCTTAAGCTTACAAGACTATTGCGAAGGTAAGCTTTTATTATAAGCATGACTAGAAAAATGTTTCTTTCTATAAACTTTTTGTCTTATTTATGCTTTAATATACAATAATACTACAGACCATTAAAGTTATCACATTTTACATTTTTTTAAAGCGATTTTTTAATCCTTTCAGATTGTTGGATAGTTTTGAACAAAATTGTACCCGCTAATAATAATTCCTCTCCTTCCAACGATTGTAAACTAAGTGTTAGGGCTCAAAGTCGATACAGAGGATTTAAGACGAAAGAGCTATCAGTGTAACGATTCGTCTAAACAGAAAGATGTGTCTAATACTATCCTACAAAGTGCTAGAGATAATCTCTAACTTAAGTTTAGTAGGATCTGTGCGCATAAATAAAAATCACAATGATAACCTTCAATAGGGTGTTGAAGTTAGTAAATGTGATACTTTCACGGAGAAATAAATATTGACAAAACTTATTGTGAAAACTTCTGACAAAATGAAAATCTTAGTGATGAGAAAAACAATGAATAACTCCAAAACTCAAGTCTGATATCAATTAAGAAAACAAATAGGAAATAATTTAGCAATTCCGTTCCTTTCCCAACTGCGCATTACAATAAAGACCTAAAACACTAGTTGTCGGCTTTAATATTTCTTCCATACACACTTTAAACGATGTACCATACACAATGACAATTCTTTATAATGGATATATTGTCATACATTCCCCTTTTTAGTTTTTAAAGTCACTTTAAACACATAAAAATACACGCTATCCCCATTCAAAAATTGACATCTTTTATATGCATAAATGTCAAAGTGATTACAAGAAAATGTATTTATCGTATAGTCAGTCATATGCTCGAATGCACTACGAGATTTATAAAATGAAAAAAAAAAGTTTTAACAATAAATCTGGTTGTAACGAATTTTAAACACGCTTCAGTTTGCCAAGGGAATATTTGCGAAGATCTACTATTTCTGTCTAAATGGTAACTTGAACGATTGTGAGAACATCATGGGCTAAGAACTAAACTTAAGACCCCAAATCTTTTCCTCAAGTAGATTAAGAGCTTTACATTCATCACCGCCTTTTTAAATTTATATTACGTCACAACGTGGTTCGAAGGACCATATGCAAGTTCTCTGTTTTATATATAGCATTTAATATTTTTAGCTAGAAGAATGAGAGCAGATTTTGAGAACTTTGAACTATTAAAAAATATGTATGTCATTACTTCATATGACATTAATTTTACAGATATTTATAAAAGGCTTGCATATTTCTATCACTTTATTACTATGCTATAACCGAAATACGCAGATCGTAATTTACAATTAGGGTGGCGTTGACTGAAGTTGTTAACGCGTTGACTACTATGCAAGCTATGACTTTGGACCTGGGTTTGATCCCTGCTCTGGGCAAGTCATAAGCATCATGAATTTCTCTTATATACATTAGTGAAGCATTGTATTATTTAATGTTGGATTAAGGCATAGCACTGGTCGCTTAAAACTATTTCGACAGCGATTGGTACTGTTCCAATCTAATGTATACCACAGCGCCCTCCTTTGTTGGTTAGCAGAACCGTCGGCTAAGTAAAACAATTAATGAAATGCGTGGTCATACACATTAGGAAAGTTAATACGTCTACTTAATACCTCTACAAATTAACATAACGCGAAATAGCAGAATTGTAAAAGAATTAAGTCTTGTTCTAACTTTTCACCATCTATGTATATCCTACTCTATCCTATCTCTTTCCCCAAGTTCAGGAACAACGTATTGCATAAGTAGCGGTCATCCTCTAAGTGGTGGTCTTAAGAAAACAACATATACTTCATTCAAATAGTTTTAAAATTAAATGTTATATATATAATTTTTCTTCCTTTTCGCTTGAGCAATATGGCAACATAGTTCGAAGGACCATAACAAGTCTACTGCCATAAAATACAATAATTCGCTTCGTGTGTTGCTCTACTCTACGTACTTTTTTGTATCAGCTATAAATTTTTTTGTTTTCGTTGTAAAACAACTACTTCCACCGAATGATTTGTCCTTTCAAACATTAAAGCAACTTAATTCCTTTCTGTAGAGTATTCAAAATAAAAATAGACAATGTGAAGAAGAAGAAGAAGTAGAAGAAGAAATCACGAATATAAATTTGACAACAAAATTTCAGTTACTTTTCTTGAGCTGCCCTTTTTCTTTCTTAAACGTTTCACAGTATTTGTTCAGTTGGTTGACACAACCACTTGCCACTTGTTAACACCCCCAAAGGAATCGTATTTATATCTTATTTCAAAATCATTCACTCATTCAGAGTCAGTCATTGATTCTATACATTGCATTTGACATAGACAAACATATACATATGTATGTATTTGTTGTAAGGATTCATTTCATTCGTTTGTATCCTTATAGCTTTTTTTTTTGTGGAAGACTATGATACCCAGGTGCTGTTGATTTCTGCTTGAATTCTTTTATTTTCTCTTAACCAAAGACGTTGTTGACGAATGATTGAATTGAAAACCGTTTTTGAAGATGATTTAAAATTTTGGTTAGATTTCCTTTGATGTTGACTGTTTTCCTTTATTTTTTTTTTCTTATTTGTTTTGCTTTTTTATTATTTTATTTTTCCTTGGAAATTTCTAAATAATTTAAATATATATTTACCAGATTTCCATATTGTATGCTAAAATTGCTCTTTTTTTCTTTTCGTACTAAAAGAAGGATTGCTGGTGTTGCACAAAAAAAAAAAAAAAATAAATAAACCAAGATAATGTATTTTTTCTTGTTATTAAAATTTTAATCTTAAGTTTAATTTTGTTTATATTAAATCGAAATGAAATAAAAAGAACAAGCATATGACTTTTCTTTAAGTTCTTCTATTATTAAAAATTAAAAATATGGCAAATATTTCTATACAATCAGGGAATTTAATCTATAGAATATATTGCCTTGAGCAAGCAACATATTTTTACTGCACCCAAGCTAAATTTGTGAATAGTTTCATAAAGCAAATCGAATTTTAATAAACTTATAAAGAAACGAAAAAAAAATAAATGCATGAACCTTTTCCAACATGAATGTATTGTTGAGATTCGACCAACTTGAATCGCACATCTGGTCTAATACATTTATACAATTATTCTATTATATTTATATTGGATTATTGTTATGCTTGTTTTAAACGAGAGCAGTTTGAAAAACCGTTTAATTGGAAAAATAAAATGAGTTTTTTTTTTCTTTTTTTTAAAGTGATAATTTTAAGTGGCATCATTCTTCTATGTTCTTTAATGACTGCTCTATTAAGCCTCATGCAGATATGTTACCAAAATGTGTGTCCGATTTCTGTAATTTAATTACAGAAGCAATCGCCTTGTAGTTTTCCGCCACAATTCGTATAACTTATCGATATTACCATCCTTAGTCGAAGGATTTTATACTAAACTTTTGCAAGGTATTGGAATCTGTATATTGGTTTACTGCGGTCTAAGTCTACTCCAGGCATTCATTTAACAATGCCCCATGCCATGGCTTATTTTGTAAAGAATTTATCAATACTTAATAAAAGAATGTTAGAAATCTTGTTAGTTGCTATTCTCTGCTAGACCTGGCATCTGATTTATCAACAGAAATATTTACGAAGTACAATTCCCATATTTAAATTATTTTCCATTAAAACCAGAGAAATATTTACCTGCTCAGAAATGCATTTATAGTTTTACTAAAAATACTTTAGTAAAAAAAAAAAAAAAGAATTATCTCCATGGTAGTATATTTTATTTCCAAAAAATAAAACCATTTTATTTCTCATATATATGTGGCATCAGCAATAAATTGTTTAGCTTTCCCTTTTAAGCTCACTTATTTTCTAGTAATTGCAAAATATTTAACTACAAATATATGAAAAATATTAAACTTATTCCAAATATGTAAATTTTAGGAAAAAAAAAAAAAAAAAAAAAAAAAAATCAAATATGAAAAATAGAATCAGTTAAATACCGGGAAGGTATACTACTTTATTTTACCACAATTTTGGTAAACATTAGTCTTGACAGTTCATATTTGACACTCTTAAATTAAACACATGGCAAATTTATTTTGAAAAAATATTCGATAAACCAACGTGTTTAAAAGGATGTTACAGCTCGGCCATGACAACCCCGATTTTCATGAAAAGATCATAATGAGTAACGAGGCACATTTTCATTTGAATCCGTATGTGAATAAACAGAATAGTCGGTTCTGGGCAATGGAAACCCCAAAATTATTCAATCAGACGGTGGCTGAAGTGGTTAGCGCGTTGTCTACTAATCAAACAATGTCTTGGGGCCTGGGTTCAAACCCTGGCCAGAGCAAGTCAATCAAGATCGTTAATTTCTCTAATGTACATTAGTAAGACATTGTTTTAATTGTTGTCGGACTATTTAAGTGATGAGGGCATAGCACTGGTCACTAAAAAACTGTTCCGACAGCGATTGATGCTATCCAAGCTAATGTACACAACTACATCGCCCTCCTTCGTCGGTTAGCAGAAACATCCGCGAAGTAAAACAATTAATAAAATGCCTGCTAATACAGCTAAACAACAAGGTTAATGCGTCTACTTAACACCGCAGCCGCCTGAACACTGCCTTAAAAATTAACATAACGTGCAAAGCAGAGTTGTGAAGTACAATCGGTACAATTAAGTTCTAAATAAAACGTAATTCAAATGGCCTCCACGACATCTTCTCTCTAACTATACTGGAAGTGCCCAATAATGTTGATGAGTCAGTGAGTCAGTAAGTGAGTCAGTGAATATGTATTAAAATATGGACTTTTCACACCTTAGTATCTCGGGAAGCTTTTACTGTAGAACTTTCAAATTTAACCTGTGAGGTCAAATCTGTTGGGGAGACCTTATATTTCAAGTTTCATTATATTATGATCAGGATGAGCAAAGTTTGAGGGGGGTAAAAACAGGTCGAATGGTTTCGTGTAAATATACACACTGTGTTGCCGAACTTGGACTGGCGCACTACCGTGCGCCTAGATAATTTAAAAATGTTAAGTAGTGCTATTTTAATTCGACATCTCAATGTCATAATAAAGATAAATACCTAAAGTAGTGTGCCAGTTTTTTGTCAATTTATTGTTATTGACATAAAGGGAGGGATTTTTTCCAATTAAATTTGAAATATATGTGGAATATATGTGAAATATAATATTCGTATTTGTATTCGGCGAATACTGTTTCAAATATTCGTATTCGTATTCGCGAATACTAAAAATTAATATTCGTATAATCACTAGCGTGCATATTCGTGTCAAATATTTAAAATTTTCCTATATTAAGGTAGTCATATTTTTGTATTTTATTTCCTTAGAATGCCATATATTTCACCTTGGCATATTTTTTGTTAACATATTTTTTGGATATTTTACTTTTGTATAGATAACTATTTTGATGTTACAGAAAAAAAAAAATTATTTAACTTCTATATATATTTCAAGTAATAAGGTCTATTTTTTATACAAAAATATTTATTTATAAAATTAATCGTAAATAATTAAATAAATATTTGTGTATAAAAAATATACATTATTATTTGAAATATATATAGAAGTTAAATAAATATAAACAAAGTCGACATTAATAACCAATTGAAAGAAAAAAGAAATATATTAAAAAATATGAGAAACTAAAAACAAATTAATATGAGAAATATATTATGAAGAACATAAAACTGGCTGTATAGTTAACTAATAGAACTAACTTCTAGATTGCCGTCATATAAACAAGAAAAGAAAAAAAAAACAACTATCGTGTATTATAGTTACAGCTGCTGTTATATTAATTTTAAGCTTTACAACACATCGAGTACAAGTGAGTTCATAACAAATGCACAAATTTACAAAATATTCTTTTGTACACTTTAGGAGTGCATACGAAAATATATATTGAGAATTGATTTTCCTAAAATCCTAAACTTGTATTAGAGTTCATTGAGATGCATCGCACATGTTTGTATATTGTTAACAAGCTTTATAGTTTAAAATTTAGATTTAGTTAATACAACAATCAAGACTCAAGTATTAATGCAAGTACAGGACATAAGTATCCAGCGCAGTAGCAAGTCAAAATAAATGGGCCTTCTAGAAGGCCTTGGTTAGCATGTAAAAAAAAAAATGTGTAAGTTTTATATTGTAGTATGATAGCTACTGTTACTCTTGTAACATTTTAAAAGGATTTTAAACGCCCTCTAAAAGAGCAGGTTCTAAAAGGCGTGTTAATAAAATCTTTTTTAAGTAAATATTCTAATAAGTCATTTTTAAAAGCTTTACATAAACAGCACGATAAAAAAGTATACCGCTCATTTGCTAATACAACGTCATAACTCAAAATTTCAAATTTTGTAGTTTATCTTACAGATTTGTTCGCCAATAAATGCTTTAAAATGTGTATAAGTTTGATCTTATGTCTTCTCTACTGTTCACGTTTTAAGAGAATAAGTTAAGACATTTATTTGTCTAGATGGTGAGAACGAATAAAAAACTTCAACTGCGATTATTTCGAAATGGATTTTTTTTGAGTTATGACGTTCTATTAGCAAATTAGCGATATAATCAGTGACAAGAAACAAACGGTTTTGTAAAGACGTCTGTTACAATCAGTTTTTGAACTGTTAAAAACTTAATCAATTTTTACGATCGCTTGGAAGCTTAAATAACCATGAGTTTTCCTTCTTTCTCTTTCTTTCTTCTTAATTTTGTAAGTTATTAACAAACAAAGTGATAGAAAAAGGACAAAAAATTTTAAAAAAGTTAAAAATAGCAGCCAGTCTCTCTAGAAGGTCTTGTGGAAAACCATAAAAATTTAGAACTTGCCTTTAAAAAAGGACAGCTATTTCGTGGCCTTTAAATTATAACTTTTTGGAATATATTTTATATATACATTTCGTTGTTCTCGTACATTTAAACACAACTACAAGTGGTTTTATGTTTCCCATATTTGTTATACGAACGGACATGAGAACATGCTAGTGGCTGGCACTCATAAGAATTTAAATGTGAGGAAGTACATATCGATGGAGTGCTTGAATAACAACATTATTTGAAAGTAGTTGGCATTAGATGGTGAAGTAATTATTTTTTTTTATGCTAAAGACACTAAGCAATTTTAAGTAATTAAACAAAAAGAATTTTAATAAAAATGAATTTAATAAAAAAAAAAATATATATATATTTTTCCAGCTTTCCAGCAAAATCTTGTTAATATGCTGCAATTGACGGACTTACAACCAGCTAATTTCAAATAAAAATAAACAACATATTTGTTATATTGTTGGTACTGACCGTACTGATTGCGCTCGCTTATCATGCAGACTAGAACAAGTTCTACGCTTAATAAATCAAGTGAATTGTTTTTTTTTCCTAATTGTGAGCGTGTTCGTACAAACAAATTTTAAGATCATATAAAATTGCTGTGTAGAGGATCAGTGAATTAAAAAAATGTAATAAAATACAAAACCTGTAAGCTTGGCAAAATTTGTTTGCCTTTCTAATATGGGAAAGAATTCTTTAAAAAATATTTCCAAGCTTATATGTTCCCTAGAAATGAGATGGTAATGTACCTATCAAGAACTTGGTCCTTATTTTGATCTCAGTACTTTTTACGGCCGAAATATATTGGATAGGAACTTGGAATTGTTTTCACATTTGTATTTTTGTGCGGATTGTATGTATGTATATTCAATGACTTCAATATATTGAAATTCCCACACTAAGATAAAAAAAACTCTAATGTTTCTCTACGACTAAAATTACCATACACAATTAATATGAAATTTTGTACGTTTATTCCATTATGACGTGAAAAAAGCTCAATGGATTTGGAGGAAATTCAGTAGACATTGTAGGGTACATTTTAAGTGATAAAAACAATTGAAAGTTTTGAAACTTTTTATTTTTTTACTAATATTTTATATATGGGCATTTCTTGGGGGCACGAACGTACGTACGTATGCTTTTTATGTACAAAAAATATAGAAAACAAAAATTTGTCTAGTATTTTTTTGCGATTCGATGTTTAGTGCCAAAGATGGATTTAATCGCGATGAAGTTTTCATAATGATAGTTATAAACATATGGTCACGAACGTACGCAAAATAGAAGAAGAACTTTGGTTGTGAACAGTAGTGAAATATAAAAATCTGCCAAATTGGAACGGAATAATCAAAAGCGATTAATTTATTTTAAAAGTGTATTAATGTAGGTCTCTATTTAGTATTGAAACAATAAAATATCTCTGTTGGTTTTTCTTTAATTGGCTTAAGTACCGGTCGCGAACGTACGATTTTTCCATTTGTTTTTTTTTTTTTATTATTATTATCGCCATGCATTTTCCCATAAATATCATAAAAATTTCCTTAACAAAAAACTTAGTATTCAATTTATAGTGTGCAGTAACACTAATAGAAAGAAATAGAGTATTTTATTAAATATGAAATAATGAAATTTTAACAATATTTATGATATTTTTGTTTATATTGAATAGGCCGTTACAGTTGTGCTGAAGTTAAAGTCCTCATCACAGAAAATCGATTGCATCATGCTGATACCCGGAATATTCGGTATATCTTTCAATTTTTCAAGTAAAGTTAGGGACATCTCATCAATTGTATCTGCTCCAATGTATTTTATGTTATTTTCAGTAATGTGGTGATGGCCACAGTTATAAAAAGACAATGCATAATGTTATTCTTCTTGTTGATCTTCATCTTTCTTCTTTTGTCGGTATTCTTTTAACCTTGCGCGTTCTTTTTCTTGTGTTTGTTTTAAAACCTTTTTATTTTTTGTTTATGCTAAGCGTAGTTATCGCATCGTCTTAGCAACTTTTTCACGTAAAATTTTTAGTTTTTGTGGATCGCTTTTAATTTATCATATGTTTTACACCCATATACGAAAGTATATTTGCGTGTTAAGAAAATAAAATGTTTATACTAGCATACACACAAATAATAATATTTTTATTATTAACATGCAAAGGTTATTTTAGTGACACTCCTAAAACTCTGCATGTTTTTCATTAGCAGATTTGATTTTGATTTTTTAAAAGTAGTCTGATTAAAAATAAAATTTGTGTTTATTTATTTTTTGCTTAAAATATCAAATAAATTGTTTCTAACGATTTATTTAGCCATGATTTAATCGTTAGAGTTCGAGTAGTCATTAGCTCATAAACTTGATATAAAACGATATAAGTATGAGTGTACCTTTTTCATGAAAATATTTCCATCTTATAGATTTTCCTAGTCTTTTTATAAATGCAATACGTATTTTTATTACAATATTTTTCGAAGTTGTTAATTTCATACTTCAATGGTTACTTTTGCTTGTTGAAAGATGTTTTTTTCTTAATGTATGAGTTTGCCTTACAATATTTGATATTTTTTTTTTTTGTGTTCCTATCTTTGTATGTTGTTTTTGCATATGACTTTCTTTTTGGAATATATTTTTTCTTGCCATATGACTGCTTGGCAATGCTGGATAGATACATAATCATAACTTACGTTTCATCTTTGTTCCTTTTCTAGTTCTTTCTTAGTTTTGAAAGATACTAGTACTTTTGTTGTTTTTGTTATTCTTATTTAATGAACTTTTTATTTAACATTTACTATTGTAGATTATTTTGGAGTGTGTGTATGAACGTTTGGTGTTTTCCTGCATTATTTTCTTAACTTGTACATGAATGAAGTAGAAGAAAGACATTATTTTGGCATTTTGCCCAAGTAAGCAGAAAAACTCTTTGGTTGTTTTTTAAATTGTATAACCCAGCGAATTGTGGAAGATAAAAATAATTTATCAACTAAGAAATTTATAAAAAATATTAAGAAACAAAATTTTTTGCTTTACTGTCTTTTAAGGATTATATGTTCTTGGCATCATACAAACAAAAATATCGACTTCTTAATGCTTACATTAATGTCTATTTTTATGTCTTTGTTTATGTCATTGTATATTGCTTTGTTCTGGTGCTGAAAGAAAAATATATTTATGTTTATGTCTATATATATGTCTATGTTGATGTCTTAGCTTTGTGTCTATGTTTATGTTAATGTAAATTTGTTTGTTTTAGGGCTTAAAGAAAAATATCTTTATGCTTATGTCTATATTTATCTCTATGTTGATGTCTTATGTTAATGTCTATGTTTATGTTAATGTAAACTGATATATTCTAGGCTTTACAGAAAAATATGTCTATGTGTATGTCTATATTTATGTCTTTATTCATGTCTATGTGTATATATACTTATATATATGTTTATGCTTATTTGCGTGCTAATGCCAGTGTACTCGTATGTCGAAGTCTATGACCATGTCTGTGTCTTTGTCAAATTATTTTCATATCGGTGGCATAGATCCTTACACAAGATACACAAGAACAAGCTCTTGATAGATATTTTTTCCAACACTTCGTTAACTTTAGCAAACTAAGACCATTATCTGAAAAAAGACCATAAAAAATGGGATTCTAATATATCCCAGATAAGCTGTACACTGAGAAACTCGCATCACCATTCCATTGGCACAGCCCCTTACCGGACTTTATATGGTTTCAATTTGATAACACATGGAACATCTGAAAACCCTAAACTCTTTATCCGAGCTGTCAATTAAATTAAAACATGACGATAAGTTAAGCCTTTTAAGATATCAAATTAGTGAGCATTTACGAAAAGCATATGCAAATAATGTAAAAACGTACAATCTTTTCATTTTTAGTAGGTAAGACCGCTTATTGCCGAAATTTCGCTCAGAGTAATGACTCGAAAAATTTCAATGCTAAACTTTGTCCTTGCTTCATCAAAGCAAAAGTATAACGAATATTAGGAAAATGTTACTATGTTTTCGAAGATGTAGAAAACAGTAAAAACATTGCTACGTACCACGCAAAAGATGTTAAAACTTGATTGTAAGGGTGTCCAGGAGAGGTTGGGGGGTTTATTTCTGCAGGAACATTGCATAGGTGCAGAGTAGAGTTGCGGGGTGCGGAAGATTACGTGCGCTAGCGCTTGGCGATTTACTAGCAATGGAGACGTACGCCGGAACGCATCGCGGTTTTTGCGTGCGCGCTTATTACCGAAACGGTGACTCTATCGTTACTGCTCAGAGGTTATATCGTTCAGAATATCACACTCGTAATGCTCCAAGTGAAAATGGCATCAGCAGATGGATTCACATATTGGAAAATACGGGTGCCACTATGCAGATTTCAACTTCAAGTCGTTCGAGAATTAATAGAGACGAAGAAACAATTGACGAAGTGAGAGGATCAGTTTGTCAAAATCCGTCACTTTCAGTACGAAAACGAGCACAGCAATTAAACATTAAAAAATCGTCGCTACATGTGATTTTGAAGAAGGACTTGCATCTCAAAGCATACAAAGGTCATGGTTTCAGCAGGATGGGGCCACATGCCATACATCTGACCAATCACTAAAGGCCGTACATGAATTGTTCCCAAATATGGTGATTTCTCGCAGAGGTAACATTAACTGGCCACCAAGACGTCCTGATTTGAGCCCTCTTGATTATTTTTTGTGGGGCTACCTCAAGGGCAAGGTATACGAAAATAAACCAACCAATTTGGCACAACTGAAACATAACATCACCGTCGAAATGGCAGCAATCTCAAGAGCAACTTGTTCAAGCGTAATGAGAAATTTTCGTTCAATATTGGAAGAGTGTTTGCAGCGTGATGGTCGACATCTCGACAATATAATTTTTTAGAAATTATTTTCCATTTTGTGTAGTTTTATCATAAATAAAATCATTTATTTTTAATTAATATTTTTATTTAATTATAATTTAATTACCTCGCCTGGACACCCAAACCTGATTCTAACTTATTTTAAAATAAAACCATCAGTTGGAAAAAAAATTTAAAACGTAACGTTTAGCAACTATTAGATTCAGTGGCATAATATTAATAATATCTCTGAGTTATATTGACCATAGGAAAGTAGTGAAACTACAGCTGCCATAATAGAGAACAGTAATTCTTGTCAATTGAATTTTGAAAAAAAAAAAAAAAAAAAAACAAAATGATCTGGAAAAGGCAAACGATCTGTCTTTTCAATTTTGATGGCCATTGTGACCACACGCACTGAATAGAAAAAAAATAATTCGAAGAAATATTTAAAAAGTTTTTTTTTTTCGTCATCCAAAATCATCTTCTTAATAGTAAAAGGAAGACATACATTTTATATTATTTTTGTGGAAATCAATTCCTATAATAAATAAAACTAGATTTATTTCTGCTCAACCACCAATAATAAAATCAGTATTAATTTCCGCAATCTCTTGCTTTAGCATTTGGTGCACAAAAAGAAACAGAATTATTATATATTAAGGTAAATTATTATAAAACTATAGGCTATATTTTTTTAGAAAAAAATAGAAAACCTTTATTTTTATAGATCGTATCGCTGATAGTCATCCAATCACATTTAGATGCTCAACAAATTGCAGTGTTTTCAGAATTCCAGGGAGAAATAAAAGAAAAAAAAAAAAAGCACTAATTGTAAGAGCTCTATCTAGCGAAAACAAATAGGCATCGATTCCGTAGTAAAGAGATTCGAGGGGTAAAATCCAGAAAGCCATGGTATGTTCCATAAAGTAACTAAAATTAAGCTATTTTGCACAAGTGGTCAAAAGGTAGTTACAACAAAAGACATTAAACAAAGTTTAAAATTTAACTTAAAAAAAAAAGAAATATTATCACATGTAATAAAGTAAATTTGCTGCCGTCCATTGTAGAAATTTTAAAAGAAAGCAATTAATATAACGCAAACAATAAAATATAATTATAAAAAGAAAAAAAAAAAAGTAATTGGAAATTCGTACGCAGCAAGTTGTATTTAAATTTTTTAGTCGAGCTTTATCGGCCAGTTTTTACGTTTAACTGCAGACGTGTCCATTTGCGTTATCACACATCCAATCTATTAATACAGAATCAAATATATAATTACAGATAGAGATAGTAAAACATATAAACATATTATCGGGCAAGTTCCAAGTTCTGATTGGACTGCTATCAATTCCATACTTGTATTCTGATCATTTTTGACTTGCGGTCTTCAGATTCCCTTTTTGTTATTCTATTTCGATTTAACAGTGATTAAGTGCTACAAGAAGACATTAAGCTTTTTTATTGACATGCAAAATTAATTTTACTCACGCTCCTAAAAGTATGCATGTTTTTTTATTGTTTACTGCAAATAAAGTTTATAGAAAAATTCATTGTCAATTCCATTTTTAATTTAAAAGTAATTAAATTACAAACATAATTAAATTAAGTTTTCCTAAAGACTCCGATTTTGAAATAAAAACCACTTTCAATCGGAACTGAGTTATATGACATCGCTGTATAGTCGTATGTGTGTTTCCCTTGAATAAATTTGATAAAATTTTTTGTTGGTTTATTATAATTTTTTTTTTGCTGTTTTGCCCTTTCCATGAAGACTCCATAAAACGTATTCCCACATTTTCATACAATTCATACTACTTATGAAAAGCCAATCATATTAAACATGTCTGTATGTATAATAAACTCTTATATGTATAAGAAGAATATCAACAACAATTTATACAATCTAATATTGTAAATGCAAGCAAGTATTTTTACGTAAAATTCGGGGAAGGCTCTGCATTAGTTGGTGGCGGCAGTGACCACATTCATGTTGTTTTCTCTGTTTCTTATTACAAAAAAAAAAAAACAAAAAAAAAAAAAAAAAACAAAAACAAGGTAAGGAAAAACTTTCGAGTTAATGTAATTTATATTATGAATTGTAAACGTACTTAAGAGAAAAGGTTGTAAGGACTTATAGAATTACTACTCTTGCTATGTTTGGATTGTTTTTTTTTTTCGTTCCTTCATTATTTTTTTTTTTTTTTTTGTACTTTTTGTCTTTCAAGTATAATCTTATTTAATTTTCAACGAAATGATTTGGTAAGTTTTTGTAAAAGTTATATGAATGTATTTACAAATTTGCTTAAAAATTATGTTATGCAAGAAATTGGAAGAAGTTTTCCAAAAGAAATACTATTTTATCATTGAGAAGTTTTTTTTTTTTTAAATTAATTAACATGAATGTAATCTTTTTTATGGATTTTTTTTTTCATTATCTAGTGTGTCGTCATTCCAACCTAAATTTTTTACCACAAAACTTTAAGCTCTTAAAAATTATATTAGACGTTAAACACTGCATCTCTTCAATGGTGTTCGTCTCAATTTTTGTATAATTTAAGTAAAGTAACTGATTTCAAGCGTGATACTAAAGATCGATTGATAAGTTGGTATTTGGCAACCAATTGAAATGCAGCATATGCATGGGCATAACAAATAAATAAATTTTAGAAATGAAATAAGTATTTCACTTCATTATATCTTTAAGGACAGAGTAAAATTTCATTGCAGTAAAATCATTTTTATGAACATTTTCCGGAGTTACGGACTATACTACCTGATCAGTCTGCTCATTAAAGCGTTAATGGGTGCGTTCAGCAGACACAGTTTGATACACAACTGCTGCTCAACAATCTGCCGAACGCTTTGATTACTGAGCGATGAGCGAACATGTTGAGTGAGCGCTCACTGGTTTTGGTAGCAAAGAAAAAGTACGATACATTTCATCAAATTACGAAATTTCAGTTCAGTTTGGCTTTTGAATCAAATTTCATAAAATATTTTTAAATTTTAATTAATTTAAATTCACAAAACAATATTATGAAATATATTTACAAAATAAAATCAATAATTTTTATTGAAAAGCCAAATTTTTTGACAAAAAAGTGAGCAGACCGTTCAGAAAAATTAATCAAATCAAAAGCTGCTACATCTAAACTGTTTAGTAGCAGGTTTTTCTGCTGAACGCGCCCAATGTTTCATTCAATATAAAATTCTATTTCGTTTAATTAAAACTTTTCCATTTATTTAACATTAATTTTAACATAACTCTTTTTTAAAAGCATACCTTCACTTTTTATATGCTTTCTAATAAATTAATGCAAGGAATGTTTCTTATTACTACATTATTATTATGTCCCATTATTTGTCACAAGACAAGCAATGACATGTTTAACAAAATCTAGCATGCAATGTTTCTTGATATCTTTTTTTTTTTTTTTTTTGTTGGCGTTTTATGAAAATAATGAAATAATTTTGGAAACAAGAAGGCACCAAGAAAATAGAAACGTTCAAATGATAACAATTTATCAACAAGACACTTTTATTTAATGTTCGCTGTTTGCAACAACCCACCATTTATAATGAAACAATGGAGCAAAAATAGCAACAATAACAACAACATGTTAGAACATGTCTAATGATGTTTTCCTTTTTGCTGGTATGCTTTTGAATACCTCTTTAATTTAGCGCCTAAATATAGGCAAGCACAAGCATTAAATGAAAGTTGAGAACTTTTAATAAAGACCCGTCGGTTCTGGAGTGTGTTAAAAGAATTCTTAATATGAAAATACACGAACTATTGAACTTTTGTGCTAACAATAATTGTAGTAATTCTCAACTTAGAGATAGATAGTCTCGTTTTATTATATGTATTATAAGTACATACTTTCTTTACAAATACATTTCCGAACTGCAGGGGTTTTTTGTAAGTACTGCTAAAAACTGTGGCATAAAATTTAACACTATCATGACATCTACGACAACAATTAATGAATGAATTTTATTATATTAAAGCAAACTCTCATACCTTAACGAAACCATTCACTTTACTATTTATGTACATTAGTTTCATCGTTTGTAAATTACGACAACGAAATTAAAATCGCAATTTGTTATCACAAGATCAGTTCTGTTGGTGGCTGTTGGCATTGTTGCTTTCCTAACAAATATTTATGTCTAGTTTTTCTCTTAGTTTTTTTTTTTTTTTTTTTTTTTTTTTTTTGACTTTTCAATAGCTATAAAATAATGTCGGTGTAGTGTATTGATCGAAATACATGTCGACGTATCTTTTATGTTTTAATCTATTAGTTTAGTTTAAGAAAAAATATATACATATATTTTTAAATGATAGTTTGAATATGAGTACAAGAGAAAGTGTTTGAATTTTATGTTACGTGGAAATTTTTGAAGCTTTGTAAAATGCTACTTAACAACGATTATTACTCTTTCAAGAGATCTCTATATACCTATAGAAAACTCACATACTTTAGCCCCCTCTACGTATGATTAATATTTATTATAGAATTATTTCGATCTCATATAAAGTATACGCATATAAGTTTAGATTTTATCATTTATAGCAACGGTTCTCAAATGGTGGTCCGTAGCAAACATCGTAGGTGTCTGCGTGAAGAGCCCGACGTCGTGAGCCAGACGGTAAAAAAACCAACATTTTTGTAGAGAAATTTTGTTTTATTTTCCAATAATTTTAGGCACCATTTAATTCGTCGAGTATGTTACTCTCTTAAAACGAACTGCTATAAATAAAGTTAACTCATTTTTTTTTTTTTTTTGTTGTCACAATTTTTATACTCGTAGTTTCCGTTGTAGTTGTAGTAAATTTTACGCTTGTTAGAATTCATTGTTAGTATCATTGTATTTCCTCCCTTAACTATTGCATTCTATATGTTCTACTTGTTGTATAATGTTCAACAATATTTAAGAATGTTGTAAATATTTTTAGTGTATTTCTTATTTTTTAATTGAAAATTTGTTATGTTGTTAGTGTCATTTTTGCAACAGTCATGATATATTTTATTTATGTTAATTTATTAATCCGGATGGACCATTAAAAGCAGAGGAATAATTATTTTGTATGCCGGATATTAAATAATATTTATAAACTTAAATTTTAATAGAAATAATTACAATATTTATTTTGTTTTTAGGGTTTACAGCCATACCTAAATTAGAGCGTTGAGCGTCGCGTAAGCAACAGGGTTCGTACTTTCCGTACATTTGAAGTAAGTTTTTTTTTTTGAACAACAACTATGAACCCTGTTGCCTACGCGACGCTCAACGCTCTAATTTAGGTATGGATGTTAGTCTTAAAGTTTCTAGTGATTTAATTAAATTTAAGTTAATATTTACTCGTATTATGCTAAAAAATCAAAATTTTTTTAGAAAAAGTTAATGATCTAAAATTAATGATAATTTCACAGACCACCAATTCGAACGATAGTGGTTTTAAGTCGGTAAGTTTTTCTTAAGACAACAAGAAACAAAAGTTTTGTTTCTTATCCAAACACAATCCAAAAAAAAAAAAATTAACTTAAATATGGAAATTTTTACTTAATTTGAGTCTTTTACAGGAAATTTTCACAATTATAAAAAATATATTTACTAAAATCTAGTTAAATTTTTATAAAAAAAAAAAATAATATTAGCAAAAACTTCATCATGGGCGCCATGGTGTAGAGGTTCATTTCTATGCTAAATGGTTTTTGATCTTGCACGATTTTTGGAGCCACTGGTAGGAAAAAAAGCCCTACTAAAAAATTCACGCAAACTGAAAAATTAAAAATGGCCACAAAATTTTTTGCATTGAAAACAACAAAATATTAATATATGGCTATTTTTCATATTTGGGATTATTTTTCGCATTGGAGGCCATTTTTAATTTGTAAATTGTTTAGTTTGGGGCCATCTTTAATTTTTAGTGTGGATTCATTTGTTACTTTTGCACCATTTTCAATTGGGGCCATTTTTCATGGAGCTTAATAAAATTATAATGAAATTTTTTTAATAAAGGGTGTTTTTATAGAGTGTCACAACTTTGAATTGGCATCACTGCTTTATTTGAGCACCCAGCTGAAAGTTGGTTTTTGTTTAGTTTGCTTGGAAATTTCATTATGAATCGACTTACACCAGCGGAACGCGGGCAAATTTTTAAAGTTTTTAATCAAAATAATTGTTCTCTTCGTTAAACTCATCGTGCAGCGGTCGCTACACTTGATTTACTTAAAGAAACTTTTGATGAAAAAATAACTTCAAGTAATTTCCCAATTAATTGTCCACCAAGAAAGTGTAATTTAACCCCATTAGATTATTTTCTTTGGGGTTAAGTTAAGTCACTTGTCTTCGTCGTTGAACCACAAACAATTGAACACCTGGAAATCAACATCGGCGAAGAGTTATCGGCGAAATACGGCCGCAAATGCTGCGAAAAGTTGTTACAAATTGGTGTTGCAGATTTTCTTTCTAATAACGCCCGTTTTATTGATATTAAAAATATATTTCCTTGTTTTGTTATGACTTAAACTTATGTCACTCCATAAAAAAACACCCTTTATGTTGAAGACAATTTTTTACTTAAATTGACTGCATGTGTACGCACTATTTTGCTTTTTAACAAAATACCACCTATGAATTTAACTCCTTTAAATATCAAAATATTCCCCTTAACCATCATCATCATTCTCATCATACTTATGGTCAGCATCTTGAGCAAAAGTTACGGTAATTTTCAGTAAAATTAACCTGACCATAACCCTCAGGTCACATGCTAATAAATTGTTCACAAAGTGTATGCAAGAAGTAACAAACGGCATAAATTTTCGACACCACAACCACTAGAATTTCCACAATGCCATCATAGAAAGTGTAGCAACACACACATATACCCATACACCTTTTGTTATAATCAGTATTCATTCATATGTTTGTGTTTAACAGCCAAATGGTATGAAGAACGTAATGTAAACCCTTAAGTAGTGATGAATTTGAATAAACATATATAAATTGTAAAATTTGTTTTGTTCATGATGTAACTTTAAATTCGCACTTTGGTTTGAGAAAAATAAACTTTTAATTCTCATTTTCCTATTTTGGCATACTACCTTTGTTGCTGTTTTGTTGATGTTGAATGGACGTAAAATGACCACATGCACGAGTATGTGCGGCATGCACATGCAAGTGCAGAGTGTGAGTTATCTAATGATGCCTTTAATTGAATCCAATCATCATTAACAATTATAGACGAGAATATTGTTCACAGCGGATGCGTGGCATGAGTTAGAGCAAAAGGCTCACGTAGTATTGAAATAATTGAAAGACATAATTTTCTAAGGACACCTTGTGGTGGGCAACTAAATGCATCAAAGGCTGTAGAAGGGTATTGATTAAACAACATGTGGTTTGCTACAGATAATACAAATAACAATTTTCCCCATTTTTTTTTTTTTTTTGTATTACGTTAAATTTATTCTTTTTGAGCGGTGTTTTCTTTTAATTCTTCTTATTCAAGTTTTTTTTCTCTCGTGGTCGGTCATAAAGTCAAATCACATGCAAATAATTAAGCAAATTTACTTCCGGCTGCAACAAAATATTCAATAAAAAAGAAAAAAAAAAAAATAGACAGAGAAAAGGCGATGCAATTTCTGTTCAGAGTCTATTGTTGAGGACATTTATGGTGATGAAAAAAAAAAACAGAATAAAATCACTATTCCAGCTTAACAGCTACATTGCGGGCTGCTTGGAATAAATGATAGTTATAAAATACATACATATGGACATGGGTTTTTAAATATATTTATGTTTTTATGTGTGCCTGCGTGTGTGTGCGTATGTATGTTTGTATGAATCGAAAGGCGTTGAAATATTTCCCTAAAGTCCCATCACGCTGTAGATGTCGCCAATACATTTTCATAAAAAAGTCATATTGTAATCTCAGTGCAAACAATTTTGTGTCTGCCATAATGAAGTCTCCTGAAAAAGAACGCAAAAGATTGTGTATGCAACATAATATTTGTATGGGGGCAATTGAACAACGAAGTTAAATTATTTTTGGCGGAGGCCTTTTAATTTTTACTATTTTAAAAATAGGTATTTGGTTTCAATATAGAAATTATTACAGATCTTTAGAATTAAATTGAAAGCTAACTACTGATAGGCAATACTTAAAAAAAAAATTATTGAAATACTAGATGATTGTGCCGGCTTCGCCCGGAATCTATTTTTTTAAATGGGGGAGCCATTCTCCTTACTCATCAACCCCTATTTTATGCTTGACTATTTTAAATCTATTTATATGTATGTATATGTGACAGCGCATAGAGAAAGGGACCTAAGGGTAAAAAATCAATTTTCACTTTTTTCTTTTTTTTTTTGATGTGGAAAACATCTGAGCATGCCCCAAAAGTGTTCCCTCCCAGAGATATGCGCGTTTTATGAAAGTGATGGTACACCAAAGATACACGTATTTAAATCTTTAAAATGGATCTCCTGAACAAAACCGGTTTTTACCCTTAGGTCCCTTTCTATTTTGCGCGTCACATATATAAAAATGAATTGCTGTTCGTTAGTCTCGCTAAAACTCGAGAACGGCATCGTAAATTGTAATTATTCAAAATGAGAAAAGTTCTCGCGCACTTAGCAGTAAAGTGTCACTATCACAAAAGATCAACATTAAAATAATCTGAAAGATAGTTAACAACTTTCATATTTATTCACCTTTTACACCTTCTCTAGAATTCCAAAAATAATTCAAGACCAAAGTTAGCGAAATCGGTCCAACGTTCTCGAGTTTTAGCACGACTTACGAACAATAATTGGTTTTTATATATATATATTATTACATATTAAAATATAATAAAATTTTCAATCTTTTTTTAGAAAAAGATCAAGTTTATTTTCATATTCAAAAAGAATATAACAAAATTTTTGTATCATATACAAAGAAAAAAATGAGACCATTCCTTTGATGTACTCTTTCTTACAAAGAAATTTCATCTTTGGTGCATGTTGTGGCAACCGAATTGTGGCATTTGCACCTACTATCATAGAATTCGGTTGCTACAACTAAAATTTTTGTTTATTACCACTGAATTTTCGGTTGCGACAACCGATAAAACTTGTTAACACCATGGAATCTTAAATAGAAGCTAAGCGGGATTATTTACGCCCATTTTTATACAGAAACACAATTGAATTGATATTTTTAGGCAATTATGATAGTTATGACTTGTTATGATCAGGATTTGATCCCGGTCATAAGTTATAGTTTTAATGTAAAAAAATTTGACTTTTGTTATATCGGATTTTCGTTAAGGCGAGATTTGTTATATCTAGGTTTGCCTGTATGTGAAGTATTTATTTCCATTGTGTTACCTTTTAATTATATGAAACAATTCTTCGATCCATTATACTTATCTTCTGCATTTATTTTACCCCAAATCCAGCCCTGTTTACCGCAAACATGTGTATTTTTCATCTAACACACGTCCCCACTCACACACTCAAACGCATCCATATATAGTATTCTGCTTATAATGCATTTATCGAGTTCAGAGGTGGCCAATAAATTTGAATAATAATTATCGCTTGCATGAGTCCAAGCAACCCAGGCATTCACATATACATACACACACATACACACATATGTATATTGTACTCTATTTAAGTAATTCAAGCAGCAACCATTTTTGGTACTAACACGGGCAGGATAGCTGTCGTTTTATTATTAAAATTTGTGTCCATTTAGCCGGACATTTACATACATTTTTTCCTCTCCAGAGCGATTGTTTTATAATTATCACATGAATGTAACATCTTTTTTATTTTTTCATTTCTTTTCGGGAGTAAATTGCCTGTAATTTTAACAGTATTTAAGGCATATGGTGGTTAACGATAAGTAAAAGGATAATTTATAAAGAAAATTAACATGATAGAACAGAACGAAACGAAAAGGAACGAATAGAAGCAAAGAATTTTTTGTGAAGCTTTTCAGCTGCTTGAATAAAATATGCTTGTGGTCATTATCGATTATGGATTAAATGATGCGAAGAGAACAATTTGTGTAAAAATAATTCCAAAAGAGATATTGTAAAGTGTGTGTGTGTGTGTGTGCTGTTTTTAAATTTGTCAAAATGTCCATTCACATAATGTCCGAGCCGCTTATTCGATTTTGGCACTTATGACGGCGGATACTAATTGGGAAAGATTATCAATTATTTTACCAATTTTTTATCATAAATAAAATTCAAGAATTTTTTGTAATTCCTTTTTCTTAATTTTTATATTTCGAAAAAGATTTTGGTCAGTCTGAAATCTCCCAACTTTTAGTAGGTCATTACTACTTCTCTAAAAAACCCTCATAGTCGGTTATTTTCAAAGTACTCTACTTTGCAATTTATCATACAAGTGTTTTATTGACTGTGAACCTGTTAAATGGAAATTGCTCTTGGCGTAGCTGAATTAATCTAATACACATATAAAATTCTCGTGTCACGATGTTTGTTATCGAACTCCTGCGAAACGGCTCGACCGATTTTAATGAAATTTTTCATGCATATTTGGTAGGGGGAGGGAGGGGACAATTTCTGTATTTACTAAACTATTAACCCAACAGATAGCGCTATGTCCGCCTCATAATTATTTTTGTTGTTGAATGACAGACGGCGCTATGTCCGCCTCATGCAGGAGAATCGTCGCCGTTCGTATTTCAAACAGAACAAAATTATTGTTTGGTATTTTTTTCATCGGCGGTCATCCTCACACACTTACAATACATTCGCTTTTTTTAAATAACAACCAAAATATGTACTAAAAATATTTTGTATGCAAAACAACGTTTGCCGGCTCATCCATATACATAATTGGTATTTGAATAATATTCCAATAAGAGTGATATGATTTCTTTAAAACAAAAAACACATGTATTGTTAAGGAAAATCAAAAGTTTTTTATTTAATGTGAAGTACAATCGATACAATTAAGTTTTAAATAAAACGTCATTCAAATGGCCTCCGCGACTTTTTCTGCAGGATCGAATTTGATGAACCCAATTTTCGAGCACTTTTTCCTCTACATTAAATCGTATGTCACGAATGGCACGTTCAATATTGACTTGTAAAGCTTGAAGAGAGTCTGGTTTATTTCGAAAGACGAATGACTTCAAATAACCCCACAAGTAATAGTCTAATGGTGTTAAATCACAACTTCTTGGAGGCCATTCAATATCACAATTTCTTGAAATAATCGAATCTCCAAACTTTTTTCGCAATAATTCAATTGTTGCATTTGCTGTGTGGCACGTAGCCACGTCTTGTTGGTACCAAATGTTGTCAAGATCAACTTCTTCCAATTTTATGCCATATTTTTATGGTTGATTATCATTGATCTATACCGCTCTCCATTGACAGTAACAGAGTTAGCAGCTTCATTTTGAAAGAAGTACGGTCCGATTATTCCACCAGACCAAAAACCACATCAAACTGTCAGTTTAGGTGAATGTAATGGTTTTTCATGAACAATTTATGGACTTTCTTCGCACCAGAATCGACAGTTTTGTTCATTTACCGCACCACTCAGATGAACGTTATCGTTTTGAAGCTGTTCCAAGGCAAAATCAGCAACGGTATTCTTGCGTATATATATCCATGATGAAATTGTAAACACTACTGAATACCATGAAAAACAAATGGCAGATCATGACATGTTTGGGTGTTGTTGGCTAAAGTGGGTAGCGCGTTGACTACTAAGCAAACAATGACGTGGGGCCTGGGTTCAATCCCTGGCCAGAGCATGTCAATCCTTAATCCTTAATTTCTCTAATGTACATTAGTGAGAGATTTTATTAATTGTTGTCGGACTATTTAAGTGATGAAGGCATAGCACTGGTCACTAAAAAACTGTTCCGACAGCGATTGATGCTGTTCCAAGCTAATGTACACAACATCGTCCTCCTTCGTCGGTTAGCAGAAACATCGGAGAAGTAAAACAATTAATAAAATGCGTGCTAATATAGGTTATCAAAGTTAATGCGTCTACCTAACAACAGAGGCACCTCAACACTGCTATAAAAATTAACATAACGCGCAAGGCGGAGCTGTGAAAGAGTTAAGTCTTCTAAATTTTCAACATATATCTTCTCTACCCTATCACTCCTCTCCCTGAGTTCCGGCACAGTGCACTGCATACGTAGGGGTCATCCCCTGAGTGCTGGTCCTAATAAAAAAAAAATATATTACAAATTGAGGAAACGTCACTTCAAAATCAAATTATTTCCCATGTGGATAATGTATGTATATACTTACAAAGTATTAATATACCGATTTCAAGACCACTACGCCTCTCTCTATCACCACTTTTAAATTTTTCGATATTATTTTTCATCTCACGTAATTTATTTCCTTTGCTCTCAAAATATATCAACAATTATTATGTGGCTGCTAGGCCCACTTGTTAAATTTTTTATAATATTTCTGTAAGACAAATAGTACAATGGACTAGAAGCACAAAATATCAATTATATCATCACATAAACATTTTAATTATATTGAAAATGCCACGCCCACTATTTTTGTTAGTTTTATCTTTAAATCAGTGAAGTGGTTCCTACAAAATCTCAAGTAATTTATTTTATTAGCTCCTAAAATATATCAAAATAATTAGGTGGAGGTGCCACACCCTCTTTGCATTTTTCAATACATATATTTTTAACGCACATAATTTTAAGTTTTTAGCTGCATTACTCCACTTAACATTATCATAAAAAAACTTCCTCTGTATAGGAAGTGCCACGCCCACTTAATATATCATCGTTCTGTTCCGAAACATACAATTCTACAAACATTCACTTTCATATATATTGACAGAAAGATATGAAAGTAAAAAAAAAATCTTTATACGGTTGTCCAGGTGAGGTAGGGGGGTTTATTTCTGTACACCAATGTTGGATTAATATAAAAATTGCAATATCGTTTAATCGATTAATCGAATAATTGAAAATTTTTTTAAAATAATTGACGTAGTATTTGCTAGACGATTCAGCAAAGCTTCCTTCAGCATGACAAAGGAGCTTTAAATTTTTCACTTGTCTGTCTTTCTTGGAGCCTCTTCTTTCCAAGTTTTTTTTACAACCATGCAACTAACTGCAAAATCTTCAAACTAAGCCAACATCTGGTCACCCACGTGAATTATGGTAAAAAAAGTTTTTTTTTTTTTTATACTTCGAAACCAACCAGGAAACAAAAACTAAATCCTGTTGTATTTTAACCCCAATCAATCATCAAACACAAAACTGTTTTTTTTTTAATTTGAAGACCGCAAAAACAGAAAACAATTACAATTGTTATGAAATAAATTTTGTGCAATGTTAGCAAAATCCCCAAAGCAGCATTATTTAAGCTTAATTATTATTTGGCTTTTAACGTGTACTTTAATGCAATTATAAAATCAAAAGCTGGCATTCATATATTCGCTCACTCCATATCTTGCTGGCCGTCATGCAAAAAACTTTCAACCATTTGCGTTTTGTTTTGCTTACATATGCAAAAAAAACAACAACAACAAAAAAAAATGCAACAATGCAATCAGTCAACCGGCCAATTTTTCCATGGTCAAAAAAGCTGCTTCTGCCGATTACGTAAAAAGAACCAAATAAATCCAATGGTTATTTAGCCGGTCATTTGTTGCAAGAGGGACACACATTCACACACACACACACTTCTACGAATGGCAAAATTAACCAATCATTCTACCAAATTAATTTGAGAAACTTCTCTGACTCTTTATTCGCCTTATTAAGGGGCATTTGAAATTTTTGTACATTTTATGCCTCAAGTTGAAATATAGACGCATTTTCTAAAATTTTCAGTAAATGAAAAGGATGTTTTTTTTTCACAGCCACTATAGAAAAATCAAATCTTATTATGAACAAGAGGGGGTATAAAAAGAATTTCTTAATAAAAATACCCTTCATATAAACACTGTGGGCCATTTAAGAAAATTTTTTCATTTCGCCAGATCAAATTTGCATGAAACTCCTTGAAACTCTATAAAAACATTCAACTAAAGCTGAAGCAATTTGGCGGACCACCCACCGAAAAAGCCGTTGAAAAACTCTAAAGCAAAAAAAAGAAAAAAATTAGTCAAGATGAAAAATTCCTCTAAGAGAAGAAAAAAAAATCGTGAAAACAAAAAATTAAATTTACGAAAATAATTCGCCAATCGTAAGATAATCACCAAAATAGAAAAAAATCGGTACAAAATAAAAAAGCACCCAAAGTGAAAAAATAATCGCCAACAAAAAGAAAAACAAACATCATGACCAGGGCAAGTTTAAATATGCACAAAATTAAAGAAAAAACCAAGCAAAAAAGCACAAAATAAACCCAAAATAAACAAAAAAAAAGCTCAAATATGCTTCCAAAAATTAAACAATGTAACCACTTTTCATTAAATAGTTTTTTATTACAAAGCACAATTATATGTTTTTTTTTTAGATTTTCAAAAAGAAAAGATTGATTATCGCATAAAACTGTAGAATAAATTGAAAAAATTCTTTCAGCATCATTGGATGTAGTTGGAGCAAACGTAAACAATAATAATTCGCTTAGAGATAGCGAATCAATGTATTCATCAGCTTCGCTTTTGTTAAAAAAAAATATCATTTCTAATTTTAACTAAAATGTTTGAATTTCAACGTTTCGATTCACAACTTTCTTGAACTTTTCAAAAAATATTTTGTTTTCTAAATTTTTCATCTTTTCTTCCACTTTTTCTATAATAGACAAATTTTCGTTTAACTAAAGTCCTCTTCTTTCTAGTTTGATTATACTTCGGCAAATACATTTGAAATTATCTTTTATGTATGGGAGATCAGATTTTAAAGATGCATTTTTAAATAGAGCTTTTGCTTTATTATTGATTCCACATCATCATCGGAAAGTGCATTTAACACATTGCAAATTTCTGTACAGTTGTCACAATAATAAATAACACCTTTAAGCCAATCTAGTTTTCAATGTCAAGAGTTAAAGAATAGAAAATTGCATGTGTGAAATAAGGACAAACTTTTGCTTTTTATTTGCAACAGAAAGATTCAAAAATTATTTTCAAGGGCTGCCAAAGTGCATCAAAGCAAATTCAAGCAGAGTATATCAAATAAAGCAATTTTGCAAAAAAAAAAAAAAAGGTACAAAATAAGCAAAATCAAGCTTTTCCAGCAAAAAGCTTAAAAAACTTGCCCTGATCATGACTTTTTGGAAAAAGTCCCCGAAACGAAAAAATTCTCTTAAAGTTCTTCAGATAAAAATGTAAGGACACATACCTAAAAACATACATACGAGTAAGTATGTACACTCCGGTTCACTTATTTAAAGGCACTATAAATTCCATATTCAGCAGCTTGTATCTTTTGCAATTCTTGACCGATTGCAGAATTTTAAAATGTAAATGGAAGCTACACATCTTGAGATATAAAAACAATCATGACAATAGTGGTTTCTTAACTAAAGAACTTTTTTTGAGCAATCTATAAAAAAAAAGTCCAAAAATATGCTATATTTTCTGGTTCACTTAAATAAAGGCACTTTATTATTTTTAAAGTAAGCGATGATTTTTTGTATGACGTTTGAGCAAAGTTCTTTAGTTAAGAAACCACTGTTGTCATGATTTTTTTTTTATATCTCAAGATGTGTAGCTTTCATTTTCATTTTAAAATTCTTCAATCTGTTAAAAATTGCAAAAGATACAAGCTGCTGAATATGGAATTTTTAGTGCCCTAAATAAGTTTTTTTTTTTTTGTCGATAATTTTATTATTTATTGAATCTTCAATTAGAAATTGCAACATCAAAAAAGTTGTTCAAATCTTAAATCTAAAAAATAAAAATAAATTTCCTTAAATAAGTGAACCGGAGTGTATGTGTATGTTTTCCTCATGTGATGCGTTCAAAAGGTGCTACCGCAGCAGAATAATAAACGTTATACGGTTGTTGTATTTTAGCTATTAAAACTGTTGTTGCATATAAAATAATGCAGACGCAACCAGGATACGGTATATGCATCTGAGAGACACAGTCAAACACAACATATGCATATACATATGTATGTGCATATGTATGTGTATATATACCTTCATATAGACAATTATTTCTATATAAACATGTGTATTAATATGTCCAAAAAAATGCCGCAAACTGGAAATTATGCAAAAAGTACAGGTCATCTAAGAAGTGACTTGAATAAAAATAATAAAAATAAATAAAAATTTAATGGTTGAACCATTTCCAAAAATAATAGTTTCTCGTAGAACCATTTCTATCGGTTTTTTTTATTTGGAAGAAATTAAAAATTTGTTTCCAACTGTAGACATGCTCTAGAATTGTTTTATGAAACTAAAATATGAATTGTGTCTCTCTTATGGTATTTTCAGCATGAGATAACAAGAGCAATACTTGTTTACGGCCCTATGAAATGCAACCAGAATATGATTTTTTGAATTTATCACACCTTGCTTTTGCCGATTTTCAATACCAAACGTCTTAAGACAAACCCCGATATATCAGTTCAAGACCCATATATCCAACTCTTCTGATGGCGTACAGACAAACGAACAGACGAACATGGCTCATTCAATTTCTCTATCTATAAGGATCTAGAATAAATTTACTTTATGGGTTATATCATTACTTACTTGTAGTAAAAAAAAAAAAAAAAAAAAAACTGAGCAATAACTAGAAAGCTAAAAGTATTATAATCTAAATTATTTTTATAAAGTTTTGACCTACAATTGTGCTATTTACGTTTCTCACTTTGCCTAGAAAATCTACAAATATTTTTAAAAAACTTTACAGTCTGCACTCTGCATTTTATATGACGGCCACAAAATGCCAACACAACACTTTCTTTTCATAAATGAATATGTTGTTGTATGATACATGAATATATGTACGTCTAGCGAACAAATTTTTGCCGACATGTCTGTGTTCGCGCAAAAAACATCAAACTGTAACCGACAATTAATAAAATGTATTAATATTGTGTTGCAATTTAGCAAAATTGTAGACATTTTTTGGCAGGTATTTTATTTACTTATCTTGAACACTGTTTGCTTATTAGTCTATTTTTTCTTTTTGCTTGTAATTCTCATTTATTTGCTAAGAATTTCTTCATAAATATTTTTTGTTTATTTTATTTATTTTTTATCTCTAAAGAGAAAAAAAAAGTGAATTTTTCACAATAATTTTTATAAGGCCGGTTCTCAAAAGGCCAGCCAACGACATTTCTACTCTAAAGTTTTGAATTTATTTCGTGGATTCGAATTTCTTTTAACAGCACACACTGCTGTGAACGGTTCAACGAAAATAATTGACTGTATTATTCGTATTTTTAAGAAAAATACATTTACTTATTTAAAATTAAACTAAATGAAAATAAATATATGTTTTAGAAAAATCTTAACATTTGTCTGATATTTAATCGGGAAATTTTCCACCATTCTTTAATTGCGACGAAAATTTTCTTAGAATTTCTGCAGAATTCACTTAGAGCTTCGCTCTTTTCTGCACCACTAATTATATGATTTTCGTTAAATTTTCTAACTAACTTTGGCCATTATTTGGCAGCTTGCATAGATTTTCTAGCCTTATTCTTACTTAAGAAATGTTCGCTATACATTTATAAAATTTGCTTTAGCTATGTTAATGTCAAAGTGTGTGTGTAATAAAAATTTACTGTAACTTTGAAGTTAAATCTTTCAATGATTTTACAAAATGTTTATGAATTGGGAGCACTGCTCTGTGTTTTTTTGTTTTTTTTTTTTATATATGTTTCCTTTCATGTAATAGGAAGTTGAGTTTTGGCACTTTGTGGCATTTTATATTTTGAAACTGCCTGGGTGTTGTGAAATCCCCTTTTCCTTTTTTAATTTTACTTTGCGTTTTACAAACGGAAGCGGAAGCTGTTGCAACGAGTATAAATGGTCAATATATTAAAACGACCTCGTTTGATCGTTTAACATACTCGAACAAACACACACACACACACATACAATGACACTCATACAAACTTTTCAATATTACTGCATCAATTTGATACAGGATTTTTTTCTTTATTATTTTTAAGTTTTAACTGCAATTCGTTTTTATGCCACTTGACACACTGAAGCGTAAAATTAATCGTGGCATATGTTTTGGGCAGCAAACCAAAAATAGTATGAAAGACAATCTTGTTGCAACGTATAAAGAAATAGAACAATTTCTGTTCTTTTATGGCATTCCTTTATGGGTTTTTGTGGTGTTACTCGTAACTTAACCAATAAAAAACTAAACACAACAAAACGAAACGAAACTTCACTCAACGATTTTAGTCGAAGGGAGATTTTCAGAAGTAACAATGAGCCTTTCTTTAATAAAGGAGTTTTAATTTAAATAAATTGTATCACCTGAAATAGTTAAAGTCTACTAATGATTTGCCATACGAGTCAATGAAATTCTTTTATAAACGCTTAATGCACAACAAATAACAACTATTTGCGAATAAATTAACAACTAATTCTAGTTTTCTTTAAAAAAATCGTTGTTTTTCGTGTTACGCATTTCTTTAACTTGTACGCAAAATCATCAGTAGACTTTAATCACATTTTGACAAGTTGGTAGATCTCTTAACTTGATCAATAAAATTTTCAAAAATCATTTATCAAAATTGACAATAAATAAATAAATGTTATTCAAAACTTAAAGGAAATTTAAAAAAATTAATATGTCTACTTGCCACCAGAGGCCCTGCAAGACTGCGTCTAATATTAACAAACAACAAAACATTTATTGATATTTATACAGACTAAAGTTCGTAATTTAATAATCAGAGAAATATTAGATAAACATTGGGCGCGTTCAGTAGAAAAACCTGCTACTAAACATTTTAGATGTAGCAGCTTTTGATTTGATTAATTTTTCTGAACGAACTGCTCACTTTGTTGTCAAAAATATCAAAAATTTGACTTTTCAATTAAAATTATTAAATATGAAGAGTATAAAATAATAAAATTATTAAATTTTATTTTGTATATTTAAATGAATTAAAATTCAAAAATATGTTATGAAATTTGATTCAAAAGTCAAACTGAACTAAAATATCGTAATTTGAAAAAATGTATCGTACTTTTTCTTTTCTACCTAAAACAGTGGGCGCTCACTCAACATGTTCGCTCATCGCGCAGTAATCAAAGCGTTCAACAGATTGTTGAGCAACACTTGTGTATCAAACTGTGACTGCTGAACGCACCCATTGTTAGCATATTTCAAGCAACCAAGAAAAATTTTAATATCTAAACATCACTTTAGATTTCAATTACACGGCTGAATAGAACAAACGTTTTTTTACGGTAGAAACCAATAAAACTCGTAAGTATTCATTTGTAAATGCTTTTACCACTTTTTAAGTAGCTCTGTTGAAAATTCCATTTATACAAGTTTCTATTTGAAATTGAATACGAGACTTAGTCCCCATTTACAATGGAGGATTTTTGTCCCTCTAATTTTTTTCGTTACTTCTGCAAAATTGCATATTCATTTACATTGTGCGATTTACGTCGCAGATATATATTTTATTAAATTTTTGACTTATTCTTTTTACGAATTGTGAAAACAAAAAACGAATTGCAAGAGTGCATGCTCTTTATACGTCTCACCTCTTTTGCCAACAAACTAAGAATGGCAGCGACAAAAATCGTCCAATATAAATGCGGACTTACTACAAAATTAATGTTAGTCTATCGTTTCAGTATATACAAAACTTTTCAGTGTTTTGCCCAATTTTTTTCCTTCAGTTTGACTTCTACCGTAAACAATGTTTCTCTATTCTGGCGTTTATGTTGAATTCTAAATTGATGCTGGATTTTTGATGTTCCTTTGAATTTACTTTGAAATATTAACTATGTTTATTTTTTTTAATTCAATTAAATATTAGTTTCCTTCTCACGTAAATTATTGCTGAAAATATATTAACTGTGTCAGGCAAAAGAGTGCTGTAAAACTTTTATTTATCAATAGTTTCGTTAAAAAATTCGCAACTAGATAATAAATGTTATATTTAATGCGAAGAAATGGGGTAAAAATTCTCAGGAAAATAAAAAATTTTATATCTATCCAATACTTAACTCATTTTCAATAATTTTTTTTATGTTAAAATTTGGAAACAATTTTTGTGACATTTCATACAAAAACCTTTTTATATACTGTAGTTAAATTTTTCTAGACTTTTTCCATAAAAAATTATTGAAAAAAATTTTATGACACCCAATACACAAATCAATATTAAAATTTCAAATAATTTAAAAAAATTTTCCTGAAGATGCTAACAAATTGTTAGCGAAATATCGAAAATAAATATAAATAAAACAACGATATATATATATATTAAATCAAAAGACCTATTGCTTAAACAAACATTCTAGAAAATAAAAACTTTTAAAAGTGGGAATTTTCAGTATTTTTGCCGTTTTGTTCTCTTTTTTTCCGCTGGTTGCAGATAATATTTTTGTAAGAACATATTTAAAAGGATACTAGGCATCCATGTGCCATCAAAATTTGTTTGATTACAGCTTTCGAGTTTGAGAAAACTAGCACAAAAATGCGTATTATACTACCTCTTAGTGCGATAGTACTACCTCTTCAATGGGTATAAAAATGATGGAAGGTATTCGGGTAAAAAAACTTTGTGATATCCAAATAACAAACGCATTTTTTTAGCAAAAAAAAAAAAAAAAAAAAAAACGGGCAAAAACTAATTTTTTTCAAAGTTTTGTGTTACACTGCGTATAACTTTTGTCTGAGTGAAAATTGTTCAATGAACTTTTTTATTTTAGTCGAAAATCATCTAAACTGTAGGCGTAAGCCCATTAATGTCGTACATATTTCTTTAGCTCATTGATTGGAAAATTATTTACAAAAAAAATTTTTTTATCAGATAAAAAAGAGTTTAGCTTGGCATAGATGCGAAATTTTCATAACCCAGAGGTTATGCATTTTGAGGTGTTCGGGGGGATCGATACCTTTTAATATATAAAAACCAAATTGTAGACTTCATTAAATGTCTGATGGCAATCCCGTTCAGAAGCTGCAGATTTATTTAAATTTTTTTTTTTTTCAAAATCCCCCGCTGTGCTTCACTAAGATCGGGTAGAAGCTTGTTCTATATAAAATTATAACATCTTACCCAAGAAAGTATTATTAAAACATATTTTTTAATGTTAATCTCTAAAAGTTTTATATGATTATTACGAACACACGCAATTATTATTTTAATTATATCAATGTATGTATGTATGTACACTTGTACATACCCAGCGGCGAAAAGAAGCACTAAGCAGCCTTCTGGAAGGCCTTATTTGACATATGGGGCAATACTCATAAATTTTTTACACACGATGTCCTATCCAGCCAATGCCTTCTAAGTTCCCTTCTTACACAGGTCTGGCAGGAGGCTTTATTCAGTCACAAATTTCTTTTTAAATTACCTTTAGAAATGCAAAAACGTAGAAAAAATCCATGAAAGTGCCAAAATATCAACTCTACAAAATAGTTATTATTTTATTATGTTGAATTTCAGAGTTTTCTTTACATTTGATGACATGTTGTTGTTAACTATTTACATGTTTACATCAGACAGATAATCACAGTTGTGTAACTGCTTTAGTGGACGTCACGGATAATATTAGGCGTGATCTGGATGATGGGAAAATTAGTTTTTTAGTGCTTCTCGATCATTCGAAAGCATTTGATACAGTTAACCATGAAATATTATATAGAAAACTTAGAACTTTCTTTAAATTTTCCTCGAGTGCAGCACAACCAATGTCGTCGTATCTAACAGATCGTACACAATCAGTGTGTGTGCACAATGCAGTGTCCAATCCTGTTAAACTAACAAGAGGTGTTCCCCAAGGGTCAATTCTGGGACCGCTTCTCTTCTCGATTTATGCCAATGATTTGCCACGTAAACTATCTCACTATCTCACCGTATGTATGCAGATGATGTGCAATTATGGCTCAGCAGCCCAACTCATTCAATCGCGGAGAATATAACCAAACTAAATCATGATTTAAATAACATATATGTGTGTGCATTTGCAAATCGTCTACACTTAAACCCTAAAAAATCCAAATGTCTGGTTATTCATAAGAAATCTATACATCCATGTATAGAAGATGATATTTTAATTAATCAACAAAAAATTGAGTTAGTGGATGCTGCGAAAAATCTAGGAGTTGTATTTAACAACAATTTGACATGGTCAAGCCATATCAATGCACTGGTTGCTAAATTATATGTTAAACTTAGAACATTATGGACTGTTCAACACTGCACACCTCTGAGAGTAAGAATGCTACTTGCTAAAGCATATTTGGTTCCAAGTCTTATATATGGTTGTGAATTGTTTTCTAGTTGCGATAGTGTTAGTAAGAGGCAACTCGAAGTATTATATAATAATATAGTAAGATATGTTTATAATCTCAAGAGGCGTGATCATGTTTCATTGCATGTAAAAACATTATATGGTCTATTATTTGAAAATCTCCTAAAGATAAGAACATTAATTTTACTCCACAAAATTATATACGCCTGAATATCTATTTCAGAAGATTAGATTTGCCAGATCTTTAAAGGGCAAAAATATTATAATCCCTAGATATCATTACCATGTTTCTGAATGGCAGTTCTTTTTACATGCTGTTCGTCTTTAGAATTCTCTTCCACATTATCTACAAATTAATAGCAACGCAACAAATTTTAAAAAATTTCTTTTTAATTATATTGATTAGATTAAATGTTTTCTACATACTTACGTACAAACATATGCCCTTACTTTTTAAAACTTTTCCCCGCATTGTAATTATAAGACTAAGTCTTGTTATGCAAGGATTTTAATAAATAAATAAATAAGTAAATAAATAAATAAATAAATATCAAGCAAATAAGAAGGATGGAAAGAGATATTTGATTGCATACTTCACGAATTTCTATATGTTGACTAAATTTGCACATTATAAAAATCTAGATGAGAACACAAAAAAAAGAAAGAGTAAAAGCTATTTGGAATAAAATGCCTGAAGGGATAAACTTTTCTCTTGAACGAGTCCAAACTTTGTATACAGAATGTTCAATATTCAAATTATTTATATACTGCCTTGAAGAAAAACGATAGAGATCTAACCGAAAATAATAAAATTTTGCTTTGGTTTGACAATAATACAATAGATAGAACAAGCCTATTTCGAGTTTTCTATGGCAAAATAGATCCTAATGGCTATAAATTTGAGGTAAGGCTTAAGAGCGATTATTATGCCAACATGTTTTTGATAATGGCTTCGACAAAGAAGCACGAAATATTTGGTTCGGATAAACCTCATCACAAAGATGGTAATAATTGGTCTATGACATTTATAGATGATGACCGTGTTGAATTTTCTCAAGGCAATTACTTAATGTGTGCCGTAAGCGAATTTGACGAGCAGAGGCGTGACATTGCAGGACGAAATTTAAAAGAAAACAATTCTATACTCTGCGAAGCATGTCAATGGCGTTTCGAGAGATGCTACCTCAATATAGAAATCCCCTAACTCATTGTTTTCAAATCGTATTTCTTTCAACCCGTTAAATTGGTTGGCTACCTATTCATATATAAACAAATGCAAGATTTAAAAATAATGAGTTAGGGCCTTCATATATTAAGGTAATCTTTATATTTGTAATAAATGAATATATTAATCGACTTTCTTGACCTTTTTAATTTTAATTGTATAATAATTTTTAAAGCTTTAGGTTGTTTTTATATAAAAAATGTTTTTAATATTAATTTTTCGATATTTCGCCACACCGTTGGTTGGCTTCTTCTGGAGAAATTGAGTTAAATTTAATTTTGATTGGTATTTCTTTAAATTATTATAAATTAAATTTAACTCAATTTCTCCTGAAGAAGCCAACCAACGGTGTGGCGAAATATCGAAAAATTAATATTAAAAACATTTTTTATATAAAAACGACCTAAAGCTTTAAAATTTATTATACAATTATATTAAATTTTAATTGATTTTTTTTCTCATAATTAACAATTAATATTACAAAGAATGTAAATTTTTTTTAAAAGATGTTAAATTGAAAAAAAAAAGGATTTATGCATTTCTACTTGAATTGAGTGGAGTTTTAATTTGTCAGGCTTAAGTTCGTTTACTAAACAAAACATTTACGTATGTAATTCTACCACTTTGCCGGCCATTTTTTCTCATACAAAACTAATTTATTTTCTAACATTAAAACGATAATTTAATCACATTTTATTTACTGCCATTATTTACATACTCGACCATTAAATCATAAATAATTCTTTTTTTTTTTTTTTACCATCAAAAGAAGGACATAACAATTATTTTTGACACATTCTTGTTCCCAAACCAACATAAAAAAAATTCCAAGTCTAGAAAAAAATAAACTTTTCATATCGAAACATTCTAAAGCCATTAGTCGTACCCATGTTGTTGCCGTGAAAGGAAAATCAACTAAAAATAATATAAAAAAAAATTTAAATAAAAAAAAAAAAAACGATTGTCACTTTTATCAGTTTGAATAAAAACGAGCAAAACAACAAGAAGTAGAAGAAAGAAAAAATAAAGTTGGAAAAATATATTGCCCATATAGCAAAAATTCTAAAGTGCTATAAATTCATCATGTGTGCAATGTTGCATTACAAACAAGCTGTTGCAATTGTATGGTTATTTACTGCAAATACATGTGCATGTACATGCATGCATATAGAAAAGAGAAACATTACCAGCTCACTTTAACGCCCACACTGTTAGAAATGGAAAAAAAAAACAATGAAATTGAGCTGATATAAGGCGACATAAATTTAATTTAAAAGAGTTTTTTTTTTCTATAAAAGTTTTCGCATTAATGTTATAAGAAAAAGTTTACAAATGAAGATATGGATCGCAACTAGTTTAAGATCATTTAAATCGCAAGTAATAATTGCCACCAATTAGGAAGGAAACGGAAACTACGGCTCAATCTGAGTATTGCTTTTTATGTTCCCCACACCTGTCCTCTTCACATCTAAAGATATTTAAGTAGATATAAAACTAACTACAACGATAAGCTCAAACGTAGATTTAACGATGAGATTTAGTTCAAAATACGTTGGACACCTGTTTTTTCACACAACTGATTTTACCAGAAAATATCGCATAGTGTATTCTATCAAACTACTTGTTATTGTAGCCATCAAACAACGTGCTATATATTTTTTATTCTAACCTTTTTGTTTTCGTCATTTTTTTCATATATCCTTCTTTTGAACATTTTTGATAAAAATTTTTTAATAAATTGGTTGAGTTATGGGACAACTAATTTAGAAGGTTTTTTTATATTTTTTGTTTTATATTTCTTTTTTCTTTTTTTTTTTGCAGGCGAAACAAACATTTAAACAAAAAAAAATTTTGGTGCTCCACAGGGAAATAAGGTAAAAAAATTATGTGAGTCCGATCACAGGGGAGATGTGTAAACATGTAGTAATGAAACATTTTTTCAGCTGTTTACTAAAATGTAGAGCATGTAGTTATTTTACAGCAATGGTTTTCGAACTGTACAGCGCTAGCATAATTATATGTTAGTTAAAATTAGTAGCTCCTATTGCGCCATCTAGTGTTTATATTATTGCGCACTAGATGGTGTTAGTGTATTTCTATGCAGCTGTTAAGTTTCTCGGTACTTCTTGTTGTCAGCATGATTACACTAATACACTCATACACAGCTTACACCGTGTTATCAAAATCTCACATCTCACCAAAAATTTGTGATTGTATTGTGAAAATCAATTTTACCCCCTAGCGTATAGATGTTTACACATCAAAAAAAAAATAAAAAATAATGGTAAAATACATCATCAGTATGAAAGAGTGATTTTCAAAATTAAATTCATATTTTTGTAATTTGTATTATTATAAATTATTTTCAATGAAATGTACTTGAACTTTCTACTTGCATTTTTTTTTTCTTTTTCTTTTTTGTAAACTATTTAACGACAATTTAAAAAACAAAAAACTTGCCTTTTTATGGTCTGAATGGAAAAACATTTACCCCAAGATGTTTATTACACATCAACACTGCGTTCACACTTTACGGAAAATTTATATGCAGGGAAGGAACCATTTATTTTATCTATTTATTTATAGAATGAAAAACCTGAAAGTTTTATTAATAATAAATTAGTAGTCGCACCTTGTCAAGGACTTTTCTGCGTTGATTTTGAGGATGCTCTCTTGGTCATTTGCTTGTTGCAAAGGTCGCCAGCAATGTGGTCATTGGTCCATGAAATGGACAATTTCAGTATTAAGTACTTCGCAGTGTATTAATTAGCTTACAAACAATTTTTTACAAAAATTATTTCTAACATATTTATGTAAAAACTTTATGAATTTTCTAAATCCTTTACACATTCAATAAAGTTTACTAATTAAGATAAACCGAAATTTACCCCTTTTTTTTTGCTAAGACCATCATAATCATTAATATTTATAGAAAAAATTTTAAATTGAATTTGAAAGAAAAAAAAAAAAAAATTACCGAGAAAACTGCAACATAAACTAAAATACAAAATTGTTCAAAATTAAAAAAAAAAAGAAAAACTACTGGCCAAAGTTGCAGTAGACCAGAACAAAAGGCTCAAATTAATTTAGCACCCACACACACACACTTACAAAAATTGCAAATATAAAAGAGAAATAAAAACGAACATTTTACAAAAAGAAAAACTTCGACAATTTTTAAAAACAAGTAAAAAAAAAAAATACGAAAAGAAAAAATATATATGGCGGAAATAAAAGAAAATTGTACAACTCATCAAAAGATCAAAATGGTTAGTAAAAATGAAAAAAAAAAATATATAATGAAAAAAAGAAGACAGACAGACAGACTGACACCCTTAATTTTACTTTGCAATTTAACTTAACATTTACACACAAAATCCTTTTGCAATCCTAAAATACATTGAAACATTTAGCCACAGATATCTAGAAAGAATCATGTGGAAATATTGCGCCTGATTGATTTCATTTAATGTACAATTTTCCAATTAAACATTGGCGCAAAACTTACGTACGTATGAAACAAAAGGAAGAACAATACAACAAAAAAAAAAAAAAAAAGAGACGTAAACGAAGAATAATGAAATCGAAAATCAGCAATAACATTCACTCTTTTTGGCCATTACCATGTACTTGTTTCATTTTCCTCCCAAAGCCTTGTGCTGGCTTTTTTTTCTTTTCTTTTTTTTCTTTGTAGAAATTATAAATGAAACTACCACATCAATTTTACCATAATGAGTTTTAGTTGAATCTATCTAGTTTTCTTCTTATTGCAAAATATTTATATTCATTTTGAGTTTCTTTTTCTTGTAGCCATCTTTCTCTCTCTCTCTCTCGCTGCCTCTCTATAAGAATATTGAGCCTAATTGGGAAGCATTACACTAGAGAATTTGTTTTATATTAACTTTTATATCCCTTTTGATTTTTTGGTTTTTATTCTGGTACGCTACGGTACATCAATAAAGGTTTAGTGAAAAGCAAAACGTTTAGATATAGCAAGCAATTTTTAAAGTATGATTTTAGCATTAAGTCATTATAGGCTGCCTTCTTCGTGAACTCATCTGAATATTCCCAGATTTTGCAAAATATATCATACCATCATTGCAGGTTCGCTAACTATCACCCACTGAAAAAAATACTCAAAAAAAAAAAAAAAAAAAAAAAAATAGCAAATCAAAATTTCATCAATATTTGAAACTAGATTCAATTATTTTAGTGATTGAAACAATTATTCATATCAGATAAAATTTGATATGATGATTGAAAGTGCCGTCGAAGAGATGTCTAATTAGCTCAAGATCTTAACAACTAAGAGTCCGACCGCAGAAAAAGGAGGTTAGCCAGGATGTAACGATAAGGGGAAACCAAATGAAAATATTCTGATAACCTGACGAGATGTCGCGAAAAAGTTTGCTTTAACCCTACGTCTTCACGAGCCATCTACTTGAAAATGACATGAACATAATGTCGGCATCGAAACAGTATTAACTAATATGTCAACCTTCTAGAATGAGGCGAATACTTACAGATGTTCATGTGCTGACTAACCATAATTTTTAGTTTGTCAAAGCGTTCACATAGTTTATGTTTTTCTATTTAATGGTTTGTTTTGGGTATTTTTTAAGTGGTAATCGCAGTTAAAAGTGTTTTTTTTATGGTTTTCGCTGTTTTTTGTGCAGTATTTGTTGCAAAACAATACTTGATTGCAACATAACCTAACCTGCCGTAACCTAAACAAATAAAATGTCAAAGCGAAAATGACATTGAATGGCCAACCTCATGGCCAACCTCATTGTTGCTCCGCTATATGTTCGGGCATTGATGTCAGAGCATGGACGAAACATGGACATGAGCGGTCTACATTAGCCATATGTGATGACTGACATGATGCTCATATTAAGTTCATGGCTACTAGAGACGCCTAGTAAGAAAATAAAAATGGACAAAGAGATCTCACAGCTGTGATTAGACGTAAAGAAGATCTTGATCTTATCGTTGATCATTGGGAGTGGTTGTATAAAATATTAAAATAGACTCGCTCTAGTTGCCCACTATAGTAATTATGCAAGTCGACTTAGATCTAAGCTACTATCATTACTTTGGCTATTGATTAAAGAAAACAATATTTGAAAGAGTTTTTTCATTGAATTCTATGATGACCCCGGTCGAACAAGACACTTATTTATAAAGATGGAAGACTTGAAAGCGAAAAAAAAAATATATAAAACAATTTCTGAAATATTAATGAAAGGACTTCTATAAAAACCAGTTCAATGCCAGTGATGTTTCTATAAAATTGTGAAAATGTAGCAAAGATCTGAAGATTAAATTTTCCTACCCTCTTACCAATAAATCTCAAATTTATCGACTATTGGCTTTCAAGTGCTGCACTGATTTTGCTGTATAGTAGCAGATACAGTCAAATCCCGATAATTCGTAATCGCAAGGAACCGGCCATTTCTTACGCATTATAGGGGTTTTCGATTTAGCGGGATTTCGATTTAACGGGATTAAAATGGAATAAATACGAATTAACGGAGTATTTACTAAAACGATTAACAGAAACAAAAAACAATTGTTTTTGAAGGATTGAAGTAAGAGTTGATGGAGCAATTTCAAATCGCTTAGCAACGTGTAATTTTTCTCTCCATTGTCAGTGGCTGCAAAAATTTGTTGTTTTTGTAACACCGTCAGAGTTTTATGCGCTCTGACATTTTTCTTTATTATTCATGTAACAAACTGATCTTAAGAGAGTAAACACACACAAGCAAAAGCAAAAACCCACGCAAAAAAAAAAGCGGTAAACAAAAAATCATTCTTTCCATGTTTCTGTTGTTTTTATTACGAACTATAAATGGTAGTTAGTAAACTATTACGATTTATAAGAGGTAAAGAATATTTTATTTGAAAAAACAATTACAAATTAGCGAGGAGACCAAAATGTATGGAAATTTGACGAATTAACGATATTTTTTCATGGGACCGACAGTTTATTACGAATTATCGGGAATTACGATTTATCGGGTACGAATTATCGGAATTTGACTGTATATACATATGCGTGAGTATTTATGTTTCCAGAGCAATTATAATGCCAATAAGTGTGTGAAAAAGGGAACTGTGCAGCATTTAGTGCGGCCCTTTGGCGTTACATTCTGACAAAATTCCCACATGCTTTATAACTATTTAACGTATACTTTATATTGAATACAAAAATATTACTAATACGCCTTCAATCGAAAAATAAAATAACTAATGGAATGGATGGTAGCGATCTTTGCAAATCATGGAATAGATGTTTTAAATTCTGACAAAATGCCAATATGCTTTATAACAATTTAACGTATACTTTATATTGAATACAAAAATATTACTAATACGCATTCAATCGAAAAATAAAATAAATAATGGAATGGATGGTAGCGATCTTTGCAAATCATGGAATAGATGCTTTACATTCTGACAAAATGCCCATATGCTTTATAACAATTTAACGTATACTTTATATTGAATACAAAAATATTACTAATACGCCTTCAATCGAAAAATAAAATAACTAAATACATAATGGAATGGATGGTAGAGATCTTTTCAAATCATGGAAAAGATGCATTGCAGAGTGTTTAAATTAATCGACTTTTATATTATTCGTTTAATCAAATTGTTACCTGCCTGCTAAAATTCAGTTTTCGATGCAGGGAATTATTCCATTAATCGTGTTAAATTAAACGTTTTTTTAACTTGAAATTTACGATAAATCAAGCAAATGTTATTCAAATGAATGCCCTTCTACATATAAAAATAAATTTAATTAGTTATTAAATTGTTCTATAGATTTGTAATTATAGATTAAATACCTTTACATTCTTTATCTTGTCAATATTTTAATGGCGATGTATAAAAGTTTCTACTAAAAAAAGATTACCAGTTAACGAGTTGTTATAGTCTTTCGATTCGATATACTTTTCATCGTTTTTCTTTTTATTACGGCTTTCAGTTTTCATTGTACAATCATTTTATTAAGAAATAAAATGTAAAAGAAAAAACAGGCAGTCAGATTGTATAAAAATGGCAATTAGTGTCTATGAATAAAAAGTTGTGTAAATCACGATTAATGAACATTAACATGACCAAATGACTTTGAACAATACAAATTGTTCCCATGTCTTGTTTTTAAATACGTTTCCATTTTTTTATTTTACTTTCTTAGTTCTTTTTGTTTTAATCTATAAGTTCTGGCTTCTTTTTCATACTTTAATCCTTGAAAAGCTATTTTGCGTTCAAAATCTGTGCGAGTGTTTTTGTTTTTATTTATTTTATTTTTTATTTTTATTTAACTGACCATTGAGACTTTTTAGTATTTTAGTGCTTAATTTGGTTATTCTGTTGTTGTTATTAATCACTGGTAGGTTTCGGTTTTTATGGCCCATCACTTAATTGTTCATTAAAGCAAAAATAAGACATGAAGGCTTAAAATATTAAAAATTTTGTGATAAATTAGCAACGAAATAAATTCGCAAATTACTATAGTGTCTTTTTGTTGTTATCGCTGAAAGCATAATAAAATGTTTTATACTCAAACGTGATTCAACAAAAAGTTATAGAAGTAAAAATTAGTCTGTTTGAAATCAATGCACTCCCACGCCAGTGAATCAATTTTACTGAAACTTTTACAGTGTATTTTTAACAGCCAAGAAGTAATAATTTGCTTCATATTTTTTAAAGTGGACGTAACACTTCCCATTTTTCACAATTTTTTGGCTCCACCAAAAATGGCCTCAATGAAAAATGACACCAAACTGAAATAATAAAAATGGGTACAAACTGAATAATTACAAAAGGCCTCCTACTTGAGGAAAAATTTCCCTAAATTATTTGCATTCTAGATAACAACAAAACTTTCTTGGACCATTTCTTCTTTTATGAGCCCATTTTCGTATTTTATGGAAAACGGCGTCAATGAAAAATGGCTACAAAGTAAAAAAAAAAATTTAAATTGGCGCCAAACTAAAATATTTAAAATGGGCCCCGTAAGATAATAACAACATTTAATGGAGCCATTTTTTTGTTCATATTTTTGATAGAATTTTTCTATTTTATTTTATGGAAAATTCAAAATGGCCCCAAAATTTCCCTAATATTTATAAAGAAAAACTACTGAATTTAAAAAATTTAAAATGCCCAAAAAAAAGAAAAAGAAAAATGTGTTTAAAGTATTTATGTTGGTATTAAATAACAAGCACTGAGGTATAGAAAAGTGGGCGTGGCATCTCTCACATATGACACATATTTATTTTGATATATTTTTAGAACTAATAAAGCAAATGACATGAGATTTTGTAGGAATTATTCCGCTAATTTTGTGCATGATTCTAAATAAGAAATAGTAAAATAAGTGGGCGTGTATGACTCCCACTATAGAAATATAAATTATTTTGAAGATTTTTTTTGCGAATTCAGTAACAATTTTGAGTTTTGCGTGAGTTATTCCTTTTATAAGCAGCAAAATAGCTAACAGAATGTATATGTGGGTGTGGCAGATCCCATAAAATCGAAATATTTATTTCTAATAGGTTTTTCAATAGGGATGATATGATTTTAAAGTAACGTTTCGGCCATTTGTAATATGTCATGATCTTTCCTTTATTTTTCATTATAATCAGTAGTGTTTACAATTTTATCCTGGAGAGATAAGCGCAAGAACAACGTTTAGAAATTATTCAGTTTTATTAACAAAATAATCGTTCTCCAAATGCAACTTTTCGTTCGCTTTTGCCATTTTATGGTCGTAATAATCGTCCAAGTGTGCTCATAATGTTCAAGTGCCAATAAGACAAAGAACCGCTCGAAGTAATGCAAATATTGCTGCCGTTCAGGCAAGTGTTGCTAAAGACCGCAATTTATCGACTACAAGACTTTTTCACAAAATTAGGACTGTCTCAAACCATAACCAGGCTCATTTTGAGAAAGGATTCGGGTTTTCATACGCATAAAATTGTTCTCACTCAAGAACTGAAGCCACTGGACCACCACAAACGTCGTGAATTTGCTGATTTTGCCTTGGAACAACATGAAAACGATAACGATTTTTTTCAGAAAATCATCTTCTTCGGTGAAGCTCACTTTCATCTGAGTGGTGCGGTAAAAAAAAAACTGTCGATTCTGGTGCGAAGGAAATCCACAAATTGACAGTTTAGTCTGGTTTTTGGTCTGGAGGAATCATCGATCCATAATTCTTTCGAAATGAAGCTGGTAACACCGGTACTGTCAATGGAGAGCAGTATAGATCGATGAAAGCCAACTTTATATGACCGAAATTGGAAGAAGTTGATCTTGAAATTCTTGGTTCCAACAAGACGGGGCTACGTGTCACATAGCAAATGCAATAATTGAATTATTGCGAGAAAAATTTGGAGTATTCGATTATTTCAAGAAATGGTGATATTGTATGGCCTCCCAGAAGTTGTGAGTAAACATCATTAGACTATTTTTTGTGGGATTATTTGAAGTCTTTGGTCTTTCGAAATAAACCAGACTCTCGTCAAGCTTTACAAGTCAATATAGAACGTGCCATTCATGACATACGACTTGATTTGGTGGAAAAAGTGCTCAAAAATTGGATTCATCGAATTCGTTACTGCAGAAGAAGTAGTGGAGGCCATTTGAATGACGTTTAATTTAGAACTTAATTGTATCGATTGTACTTCACATTAAATGAAAAACTTTTGAATTTCCTTACAATTAGTGTGTGTGTTTTTTTTTTTTTAAATCATATCACTCTTATTGGAAAACCTTATATATGGACATATATATTTATATTTAGAGTTATTGTAGGGAGATTTTTTTTTTATTTTCATTGAAAACTATTTTATAATTGAACAAGTGTAAAAGTTGTCACTGAAAACTATTTTGAAATTTAACTAGTGTAGAAGTCTTAAGAAACGGGCAAGAGGGCGTGGCATCTCCCACATACTTTAATATATTTTAGGAACTAATGAGATAAAGTAAACGAAATTTTGTACGTTTTACTTGTTCGAATATATTTAATGGGCATGGTCACTCTCATATAAACTAAATGTTTACTTTTATATTCATACTAGTGCCCGAAAAAGAACAATAACTAAAAACAATTAGATAAAAGAGCAAATGAGGCATCATATGGAAGAGGGGAGATGTGTTACAAATGACATTTCTCGACTTGATGCATCCTCAAAATAAATGTAACATTAGAAGAACGCTTAACTCATTTTAAAAGTGGAAGAAAACTAAAATTCGCTTTACACTTATTTAGCTTGCACTCATGTGCTGAAACGGTCTAAAACAAAAAAAAAATATAAGAAAATATGTATTGTTTTTATTGATAAAACTATAAAGACATTTTGTAATTGCAGTGTCGCCTTTGATGATTACAGATTAAATAAATCCCAACATTTTAACTAGTTGTACTCGTAATTCCAATGACAATTTAACTTGCTGTTGGTTTTTTTTTCGCCATTTCTCTTCCTTTTAGATAGAGGACTTATGAAAACACACGTATGGGATAAAGGTAAAAACATGAACATGGCACTTGTGGCGGCCATCATTTACCCTCAAAAAATAAATACATACATACGTACTCATTTAATTCTACGAAAACATGAACATGTCCATGTTACCTTGTGCAACAACAACAACTTGGTAAGGATTTCAAAGAATTTTAACATCTATTTCCGGTAGAAAGCACACATTGCAAATTAAAGCGCGTACAAGCAAACTAACGAACAGACAAGTACTCACTTCTACTAATGCTTGAACACCGTTTGTGTGCATGTGTGTGGGGGTGGGTGTGTGTGTGTACATGGAGTGTAATAGATTTTAGTTTGTCTTGCAATTTAATTTAAGTTTTTTATGCGGCAATTCAAATTGATATGGAATTGTGGCAAGACAAAACAAAAATAATAACGAAAAACATTTGGGTTGCGAGATGGCAAAAGTTTTAAAAGAGAGACATAATTATCGGATAAAATAATCGGTAGAGTGAAAGTCAAAAAAAAAAAAGAAAAAAGAAAAAATATATATACACCTCTGTTTAAAAAGTTACCAAAATCTGTCATACAAATTTTTATTAATTTTTTTTTCACTTCCTCGAATCCCTTTGACGATTAACGAATCACTTTTTGCCCATCTTTAGCTGCCTACGTTTTAACAATTGAATAATTTCAAACAACATTTCTTTACTCACTCACTCATTCACACAATGTGTCTCATTATTTTTTGTATTTCTTTATCTTGATGTAATTTCCAGCTCACCTGGGTGCATAATATATTCTTTTGTGTACGTGTGCCTAATATGGCTGCATAAAATTGTTTGCAAAAATTTTACAAGCATGTTTGCCGTTTTCCGTTGGAAAACAACACCACAAACTTGAAATATTCAAAAGATTTTAACAATTTTATTAAATTGAATTTATCACACATTTGCACGTATGTATGTGTGTAGTAGCTTCTGAATTGTTACTGTCATTAGACAGAATAACGACAACATGATACAAAAAACATCTACGACAAGGATTCATTTGAACAGGAAATTATTTCTAATACTTGTTGCATTTAATAACGCAGCATTCTTATTAGAAACAAGTTAACAACATTGTGATTAAGTGTAGCGAATTGAGACGTATATTAAGGCATATCTATGGCTTGTCTAAATTTGAAAAAAGAAATTTGAAAATTAACATAAATAATGGCGTGGTTCTACACACACACACAGACACACATTGTATGGTTATAATAAAATTAAATAATTAAAAGTGGAGAATAGTTAAGCAAAGAGATAAATATTAACTACGTTTTCTGGATAATTTCAACATAAACTTGGTTTTTTCAAATAAAGATTATCTCGTTTGAGATAAAATGGACGGACGAGCCACCCAGCATCTCAACCGAGTGAGGAGGAGTAGATCAGATTGTACACAAATATTTGGATATGAATAGGATCAGTACTCAGAGAATGACCCTGAACAGGAATAGTCTATAGAAAATAGATATTGAAAATATAGAAGTCTTAATTCTTTAACAACTCTGCCATTAAGAGTTAAATGTAAAAGTTTGTTTGGTTGGAAGTTTTGTTCCATTATAACGCAAAAACTTGTCGATGTGATCGAGACTAAAATAAAGGATACTTTTTAAAGGATAAAAAAAGGACAAATTGGACATTTTGGTACTTTTTATTTTTGCACTACTTATTTATAAACTTTTTTTTATAAATTAACACATTTTCTGATAAATGAAACAAGAGAAAAACTGGTACTTTTCATCTTGTGGTACTTTAATATTTTTGGTACTTTTTTTCTAATATTCATACTTTTTCTCTTTGAAAAATCTTTTTCTCTTTAGAAACTTTGCATAAAACTTTGTAGACTGATAGTAGTTGACCCAGATTAAACTATTGGGCACTTTTAAATGGCTAAAAGAGACAAATTTTTATTGTTTTATTAATTTTTTTTTACATTATTATGCTGTGTTTCTGATGGTGCGGGTGGGAGTGCATAAAATAAGGAAGACCTGATACTTTTAGTTTTTTTTTGCCGTTTTTTTTTTTTTTTTTTTTTTATTAACACTTTGTAGGGGATTAAAAGGGGTTGTACATTTTGTACTTTTTGTACCTCTTAGTATTTCGATTAATTTCGTATGCTTTCATTAACATGTTGCGTAAAGAAAGTGATGGGTGAAATCAAGTACCAAAAACTTGTCGAGTGTTTCTCCAAAAATTAGTAAAAATTTCGTCATGGATGCCAACTGGCCATGTGGCTACGAAAACTATGTAGTCGTTCATTTCTTTGGTATAAAGTTTTTGATCTTCCTAAGCACTTCCCGTTTATCTGTTTTCCCATCTTCTGAACCGTCTGTCTGCTACAATGAAGTCTTTGATGTCAACAGAACGTTGGAACAAATTTTAGAACGAAAATTCTTTACTTTTCAACAATTCTAAATTCTAGCATTTTTTCTACATCAACTTTCGAGACCACACAGAGGAAGGAAGAAGTTCAAAGTATTCAATACTTCATACAAAACTATATTAAGTCCTTAAAATTACCCAAAAATCTAAGTGTGTCTAAGAATTCCTGGTAATACCAACGGTGGGCCGGAGGTTCTTTTTGGCAAAACCCTTAAAAACGTGAATATAAAATAAGTTTTCACTATAATTGTCATCCATTTTATCAGTTTAAATAAGTTGATGAAGCGTATTTGTAGTTCGTTTAGTTTTAAAAAAAGTACTTTTTTTAAATTTATTTTCCTGTAATTTCATTCTAACAATGCGAGTGTTTTTAACACACGTGACATTCCATTTTATTCTTCCTTATTTTTGTTTTTTTTTTTTCTTTTTCTCTCATTTCACACCACCAATCGTGCTTTAAACGAAAACTTTCTTGAAGTGATGCTTTTAATTTGCTGTTATGTGTGTGCTGGTGCAAAATGAAATAAGGACACGCCAGGATAATTTCATTCCAACATTCTTTTTCGCAAATTGTTGCTTTCTTGTTTGGTGGAGCATGTGATATTTAATTGGGTGATTCCAAAAAAAAAAAAACAAAAAAACAAAAACAGAAAGCAAATTGCAACATCGTTATTATCTTATGAAAGGAATGTAATTAAACAGTTCAGGGTTGTTTCTTTTTTCATCTTTTTTTGTGTTTTTTTAAGTCGAGGTTTAAGAGAGGATTATTTCTTTAAGAAAAAAAAATATAATTTTAGATATTTATTAAAAATAGTCGTATTGCTAATCATTTCAATAGGTCAGGCGCAGATTTTAACCATAATATTTTTAATTTTTAAAATGTTTTAATTGGAAAATCTCACATTATCAATTCAAGAATTAATGAAATTAGCAGTAATACGAAAGTGAATAATATTCATATTTTTTTTATACCAAATTTAATTGCAACAAGTTTGTATGCAATACCAACTATACCCGGTGTGCTTCGCTGTCACCATTTTTCTTCGTGTCGCTTCAAGATTTCTCTGCAAAACGTATTTTATTCCATGACTAACCCACATAAAATTTTCAGACATTCAATGATTTAACTGTCCAGATATTTCAATATTAAAAATTTCTTTCTAAGATGTAAATTAAAGACGTGCAAGAGTATAACTGAAAGTATTGCCATAACCAATATACCAGATACATACCAGTTACTTTTGTTATATACGAGAGAATGAGTGCATCTGTTATTGTATAGTTTCTTTTTTACGTTCTCACTTTATTGTAACAATTGTTGTTTGTTCTTTATGGTTTTTGATTAAGTAACAAATGTAACTGTTTTATGTGCTCAAGTAACTTTGGTACCACAGATATATTCATTTTACTGTGGTATAACGAATAAAGAAGTGAGTTTTTGTGACTGGTTGTGGTTGTGAATATACATACATACATATGTATGTAAATAAATAAAAATTACAAAACTTTGACGCATTTGCATTTAAAAATGAATAATAAAATAAAAGAAAATATATTATTAAATATATATAAAATTAGTGATAAGAGAGGGCGAAGCAAGATTTGGGATTGTTTTGGCGTAATTAGAGATGAAAATGATATTGAAGTGGCAAATTTTGTTGCATGCAAAATGTGTAACAATGTGTATAAATACAACCAAAGTACCATGTCAAATTTGAATAAGCACAAGTGCTTTAGTTTATTAAAAAATTCAAATCAAAATGATTTGATCGAACCGAACCAAGAGGCTAAAAAGGCTTGCACCGATGCTTTGACTGAATGGGTTCTTAAAGATATTCGGCCATACTCTTTAGTAAAAGATTGTGGACTAAGAAGTTATTCGATGTTATTGTTATCCCTTGGTCATAAATTAGGATCGAATCTTAATATAGAAGCTCTGATACCACATCCAACAACTATCTATAGAAACGTTGAGAATAGTTATTTCATACATTTTGCAAAACTTAAGTCAGAGATCTCCTCCATACGAAATATTGGTTATGCGCTTACATGTGATCTATGGACGGAAAATTTTTCAAAAATTTCCTACCTCGCCTTAACGGCTCATTTTGTCATGGATGGTAGATATAAAAGCAAGTTGCTAGGAATGAAGTCTATGAAAGGTGTTTCAAATACAAGTAAGCTATCAATAAAATAATACACGCATTATGAAAGACAGTAAAAATTTTTCAAGCTCGTTTGGAAATCAGATAAAAATGTTGCTAAAATTAGCGCTGAATTTTATTTGTTAAACAAACGGTTGCTATTGTCTTTAAATTTTTAATCTGTGATTTATGTACTATGTGCAATACATATGCATGTGTGTATGTAAAATGAAGTCCTGTAGTAAATATAGTCTATTATTTATTTAATAAATAGGTATCAATATAAAACATAAATTGGAGACTTTACTCAGTGAGTTCGGTTGTTCATTAAATGATTCAACAGTTATAGTAACAGATAGAGGAAGTAACATTAAAGGAGCTTTAAAAGAACACGAAAATATGAACTGTATAAATCACCTAATTCACAATACAATAGAAAAATGTATTAAAATGTCAGCACAAATCGATGAAATCGTAGCAACGTCATCAAAACTGGTCAAATTCATGAAGAAGTCTGGTTTGAATTGTGACTTAAATACATCTTTAAAAAGCTTCACACCTACAAGATGGAACTCAGTTTATTTAACCATATTATCAATAAAATCTAACTTTGCTGATATTCAAAAAATACTAAACGAAAAAAATCTCACTGAGAAATACAGCATTATAAAAGAATATCATTTAGACCACTTAATAGCAATTTTAAAGCCTTTCATGGAAGCTTCGAAAGAACTTGAGGGCAGCTCCTATGTAACTATTCATTTAGTTCATCCACATATTCGCATTTTAAAATCAATATGTAATACCACCAATAATGATGAACCCAGTTTTATCTCAGAATTTAAAATAAAATTACATGACACCTTAATTTCCTTAGTAGACAGCAACATCACAATTTATCATAAAATTGCAATATTTTTATTTCCACCAGCCAATCAACTTACTCAATTTAGTTCAGAAGAACAAACAGAAGTGATAAACACATGCAAATCTTTCATGCTTCCATATGCAACTGATTTTAATATTTGTAATTCACCGATTGAAACAAATTCGACAAAGATGTTCTCATTATTTGAAAATTATGTACAACCAGTGCAGGGAGCTAATTCTACCCAATCCATAGTAGAAAATGAAATAATTAAATATAAAAATACTTATGTGCCCCTACAAGACGATTTTAATATTTTGAAATGGTGGCATGATAGAAAAACTGAATTTCCATTATTATATAAAGTAAGCTGCCGAGTATTAGCTATACCAGCATCAAGTGCCCCTTCAGAAAGGATATTTTCCATTTCTCGGGCACTAATAACAGATAAACGTTCAAAACTCGGCTCTAATGGAAAATCATTTAATGAAATTTTATTCGTAAATATAAATTCGAAAGACTGAATTTTGTTTGATATACAAACATACATTTATACATATATATATATATATATATTTATATATATATATATATATATATATATATATATTTATATATATATATATATATATATATATATATATATATATATATATATATGTATATATATATTTATTTTAAACTGAACTTTTATTAATATTTTTTTTAATTTTGATTTAAAATTTAACTTTAACGTAAACTTGACCAAAAACTAATGATGTTTACTAAGTTAAATACAAAAAAAGATTTTCTTTTGTTTTAAAGGTCAAATTCTTATTTTTATGCTAATGTTTGTCCTTCTAGGATTGCATTATTTAGTCTTAAGTATATCTATGTATGTACATATATTAACGCTATAAGCTCAAAGAACTGAATTGTTTTTGTTATGAACAAAGTTTTTTTCTTAAATTAATAAAAAGTACTGTTGGAAAATATACAACTATTGATAATATTTAGCCAATTCAAACTGAATGTGCTTTTGTTTATCTTGTAAAATGTTTTAAAATTTCAAAACTTTAAATTGGAGAATTTTATAAAATAAGCAATGTGACATTCAGTTTGAATTGGCTAATTGTTTTTATTTTTAATAACAATTTGTCTCTACAATTTAAATATATGTAAGTACCTATTCCATCATCTAAAAACGAAACTAAAAATGTTAATTAATACTACGATAATAATAACTAATATTATCGTTTTTTCAGTTAAATTTGTTTTTAATAAAACACTAAAATATATGTATAAGATTAAACCTTTCTCCATGTTTTATGCAACGTTGACACTAGTTCTACATACATACATACATAAGTATGCACATAAATTGTACGTATGTACATACGGTTGCAACTAGAACAAGAAAAGTAACAAAAATACCAATATAAAACCATGGTTATTTGTTATATCTGTTTCAGCGAAACAGATATAATAAATGTGTTTCTCCCATTCTCATTTTATTAATACGCACCACACTCAATAGAGAGAATACCAATACCAACTTGTAACAAAAACACAAAGCTACTTAACAATACGCACTCAAAGCAGAAAAAAACACCAACTGGTGTAAGCAGATATATCTGTGCACGTGTTTAATGTAAATGCAAGTTTTATTTTCTTATTGGCAGAGTACGAAAAAACGAAGCTCAGTGCCGCTCTTTCTGGCTCTTTTAGCACTTTGAACAAAGAGCATTACCAAAAACTTTCATTGCGCTTGCTCTGCGCCATTATTTTCGTTCCTCTTAAAAAAAAGGAGCTGTTCTAAAAGGAACATTTTCTCTTTCACTATTTTTGTACCGCTTGTCTTTTTGCGCATTTAGCAAAAAGAGCGACAAATTTACACTGATGTAAAATATTATAACAGGAACTTATATATTTATGTGTATGTGTTTGTTTCCAAAAATGGATTTTGTTTTTAATTCACATTATAAACTCCTAATAAATCTAAAATATTTTTTTAAAAAAAAGGTCGGTAATTTGTAATAGAAAAATGTGTTATTTGTAAGTAAAGGGTGTTTTTTATAGAGGTATATAATTTTGAACTAGAATAAAATGTTTAATAGAAAAATGTGTTATTTTTAAATAAAAGGTGTTTTTTATAGAGGTATATAATTTTGAACTGGAATAAAATATTTAATAGAAAAAATTTGTTATTTGTAAGTAAAGGGTGTTTTTTATAGAGGTATAGAATTTTGAACTGGAATAAAACAAAGATGAATTTTGTAAATTTACATGAAATTCACTTAATTCGAAAGATAATCTTCTGGCATTATAATTTAAATAAGACTTCTGGTATATGACCGCCACGTCTAGCTCGGTAGTAATCTAAACTGAAGGTTCAATTTTCGATTACATTTTTCAACATTTGTGGCGAGAATATCGGCAATAACGTGGCAAATGTATTCCTCCAAGTAGTCAATTTTTGCGGGCATATCGGCGTAGACTACCGACTTCACATATCCCCACAGAAAATAGTCTAGGGGCGTTAAATCGCACGATCTTGGAGGACAATTCACGGGTCCGAAACGTGAAACTATGTGGTTACCAAACATTTCCTTCAATAAATCACATGTGCCACGACCTGTGTGACATGTTGCGCCGTCTTGTTGAAACTAGAGCTCCTGCACATCATGGTTGTTCAATTGATAGACGAAAAAGTCAGTATTCCTATAGCAGTCACCCTTGACTGTAACGTTCCGACCAGCATCGTTCTTAAAGAACTACGGATCAATGATGTCACCAGCCTATAAAGCACATCAAACAGTCGGTTTTTCTGGATGTAACGGTGTCTGAAGTAACACTTGAGGATTAACATCAGCCCAAATATAGCAGTTTTGTTTACTGACGTTTCCATTCAAACAAAAGTGATCTTAATCGCTAAACAAAATTCGATTATGAAATACGGGATCAACGGCAATCTTGTTTTGGGCCCATTCACCTAATATACGCCTTGCTGGGTGAACGTTTGTCTTAAATTATTGCACGAGTTGGATTTTTTAAGCACGCAAACCAATATCTTTCCGCAAAATCTTTCATAAAGTTGATAGGCACATATCCAATTCCTCTACACGATGGCTGATAGACTGATTCGGGTCCTCATGTACGCTACGCTATACAGTAGCAGTGCGATACGTATTTCGAATAGAACCATGATTTTGAAAATAAATTTGCACAATTTGGAATCTTTGTTCAGCCGTCGGTGGATTCATATTGAAATGCTAAACCAAACTAAACATAAATCAACACTTGACAGCTGACAAAATGGCCGCCACCTAAAAAAGGGTTGCCAACTTAAAATTGTATACCTCTATAAAAAACAGCCTCTATAATAAATAAGTAAAAATGTTCTTCTATCAATTAAAATATTTTATTGGAAATTACATTTATTTAAAAAACAATCTTTGAAAACTTTTTTTCGATGAAATCATAATTTTTTTAAATACATAATTCGTTGTTGAAAATTCTCAAACAGTTAAATTGAGAAAATCAATTTAGACGAGTGAAATATTCTTAAAGAGAAACATTAAAATAATTCACACTAGTCTTATTGCAAAAAAAAAAATGTTCTTCTTAAAGAAAGAAAAGAAAACCTACTGTGAAAAAAATATGCAATGAAAATTATTTGATAAATTTAAAACTTCCTGTCATTATCACAGCAGTATTGCACGTGTAATCATGGTGTAAATTGAATTTTATCCCAATTTTCCTGAAAAATATTTGCACCAAGCAGCAAGTTGTTTCTTAAAAGATGTTTCTATATTCTTGTTGCTGCTACTGCTGCTGCTGCTGCTATTACAAGGACTTTTTACGACGACAGTCATTCCTATTGAAAAAAACTTTAAGCGGATATTAGTTTGAACGATTTTCATTTATACTTTAGCAAAGCGTTAGAAAAAAAGTACACATAAAACTACAATCAAACAGAGAAGGAGAAATTGAATATAAAAATTCTTGAGACAAATGCAGTTAAAATTGTATGTTTCAAGACAAAACTACTTACTGCATCCCAGTTTTTTCATCGGGAAAAACGACACAAGGAAAGGAAAAAGTTGCTAAAGGTACCAATAAATAAAATGAGGAGCTGCACTCATCTCGCAGTCAGTCAGTGTTTAAGAGTCTGTTTGCTTTAATGCGTTTTCTGGGATAATGATGCTGTTGCAGTTGCTGTGTCTGTGTCTGTTGCAGTCTGTAGATTTCTTATGACTATTTGTATGTGTGTGTGTGTGTGTATCTATGTGCAATTGATTGCAGGAAGTGTCAATATTATCGATAATATTGTTGTTATCCTCCTTAAACTTGATATTGGTTTTTTTTTCACTTATAAATATTTTTTTATTTTCTTGCCTTCAATGTTGACATTGATAATCATCTGCTGTAGTGACGAAAGCAGAGCGTGACGATAGCATGCGAATGGTATGTCTGATGCTCTTGCATTGGGTCGTTCGATAGATAGCTACGCATTTTAGTTTTAAAGTTTTCCTTTAGAGTATCTTATGGGATCTTAATCACTGCCGTTTTGTTACTTAGACGGGAAGTATTTTGTGTTTTACCAGCATGATTCGTGTCTGGAATGTTTTATAAATTTTTCTTTTGTTTTAAGATTTATGTTGGTTTTCTTAAGAAAAAAATATATATAAATGTATCAAACAGGGTTTATGTTTAGTTTTCAAGAAAATCTGCTGAAAACTGGCTTATAAGGTTTAATGACTATGCCGCTATGTTTTGTACTTAGTGCTGCTAAAAAAAAAAAAAAAAAAAAAAAAACAGGAATTCTGACATTCCCTTGCCATGTTTATGGTTCTTCCAGTTTTCCATTAATTTCAAATTGATAACTTGTTAATTCTCGTTTACTTTTTCACAGAAAGACTTACACTTGCAGTATGTTTTTTTTTTTATTCCGAAGAGTTTTTAATGGTCCTACGAACCATAGATGGTGACATAGAAAATATATTTCTTTATGTTTGCAGTTTCCTCATCTAAATTTCATTTGATAGTGCTCGTTTTATTTTTTTTTTATTTTTGTTATTCACAAACAGCAACAGCAAATTTTATGAATAATTTTTTATGGTCCTTCGTGCCATACATGGTAACATCGAAAATATATTTCATTATGTTAGCAACGTACTTTATAGGGACTTTGAAGAAGTTACTGAATTTAATATGCTCTTCTTAGAATATGGTCCTTCGAGCCCTATACCTTTATTTGATGGATGAAAGACTTTCGCTCAAAACGTAATAAAATACTCTGTTAATAGTTAATTGTTTACTCTTCTTAGTAAAGCGATTAAACTCTGCATTTCACCTGCATATTTTTAATCATGCAAACAAACTGATTTCAACACCCTGTTTTCTCAATAACTCCTAATGTTTTATCTACCATAATACTGCAAAGTAAAAATTCATCTATTGTTATATTAGCAAAACTACTGAGATGGTAAGAGAGATTTGATAAGAAAGAAGCAAAAAAACAAAAAATACAAAAAATTTATAACGCTACAAAAGAAAATCCATAATGATGGCAATTTCCTAAAGTACACAGTTTTATTAACATTTGTTTCAAATAGATTTTCACAGCAACACATTGATTTCGTTTTATTACTTTGTGTTGTTTCTTCATTTTCTTACCCGCTAGTAAATATTAAATACGTGAAAGCAAAGTGAGGTGTGATTAGTACAGACAGGTGTTAGATGTGCTGTAGATCTTCTTCTCTACTCTAACCCTTTTCCTAAGTTTTGGCAAAATGCCTTGCATAAGTAGGGGCCTTGCCCTCAGACCTGGTCCTACAAAAAAAAAAAGGTACTATAACTGAAGCATATACCATTTGAAGTTGGAAGAGGTATGCAAACAGACTTTATCTTGACATAATTGTGAAGGATAATTCGGTGAACACGTATTGACTGAGCTCTGCTTCGTTGGTCATTCTAGCTAGGAAAAGATTTTAATGATTGAGGCAAACTTATTTCTATTCTTCGATGGACTTTAAAAGACTTGATTGAAGTCAGGACTGATCTGAATAAAAACGTTAAGGCAACATTTTAGAACTCTGGATAGCACGCAAATATTACGTTTGCATTTATTTAGAAACTCTCTAAAATAATCAAAAAAATTCCAACTGACATTCAATGCAGTTTTTCGCAAAGATATTGCATGCAACTGAAACAACAGAATGTTTAAAGTTTCTGTTTCAAATAAAATTGAATGAAAAGAATAAAAAAAAAAAATATTATCGTTTATTTATTTGAGCATCATTTCATTTTGCTCTTTAATGATTTCGAAATTATATTTTTTTTTTTTTTTTTTTGGTTATTGTTGTTGTTGTATGTGTTACTACTGCTGCTAGTAAAAGGATAATAAACTCTGTATGTATCAGATAAAAGTGTGAAAGAAGTTGTTAAAGAAAAGGATGGGAAATTACGAAAAAACAATTGACATTATTCTTGCCATTGTAATTACGATAATGGACAGGCTATACATTTAAAGTCAACATGTTGCCAATGATGTGATTGGAAGATATTAATGGAATGAGTTTTGTGAATAAGAATAATGAAAATTCAATTAGTTGATTTATAAGGTTTTCCAATAGGGATGATATGATTTAGAAGTGACGTTTTCTGTCTTTTGTTTTCAGTAGTGTTTACAATTTCAGTCGTGTTTATAATTTTATCATGGGGAGATAAGCACAAGAACAACGTTTACAAATTATTCAGTTTTATTATCAAAATAATCGTCCTCTAATTGCAACTTTTAGTGCGCTTTTGCCATTTTATGGTCGTAATAATCGTTAAAATGAGCTCGATATTCGTCTTTACCTAATGTTCAAGTGCCAATAAGACAAAGAATCGCTAGAAGTAATGCAAATATTGATGCCGTTCAGGCAAGTGTTGCTGCAGACCGCAATTTGCCGGTTCCAAGACGTTCTCAACAATTGGGACTGTCTCAAACCACAACCTGGCGGATTTTGAGAAAGGATTTGGGTATGCATCCGTATAAAATTGTTCTCACTCAAGAATTTAAGTCATTGGACCACCGCAAGCGTCGTGAATTTGATAATTTCGCCACAGCAAATGCAACAATTGAATTATGGCGGGAAAAGTTTGGAGATTCGATTATTTCAAGAAATTGTGATATTGAATTGCCTCCAAGAAGTTGTGATTAAACTTCATTAGACTATTTCGAAATTTGGGTTCATCGAGTTCATTCCTGCAGAAGAAGTTGTGGAGGTCATATGAATGTTGTTTTTTTAAGAACTTAATTGTATCGATTGTACTTCACATTAAATAAAAAACTTTTGAATTTCCTTGTGTGTTTTTTTGTTTTAAAGAAATCATATCACTCTTATTGTAAAACCTTATACACATATTATTAAGTCTTAATGATCACAGATCTGAGTTTCACATAATAATGTTAGAGTACAGTCCATGCAAACAATTAGTTATGGCGATTTGATTTAGGTATTATCTCACTTACCAGTATTGCAGCGCTTTTAATTTAAATTTATCTTGAGACTTATTAGAAATCACAATATTAAGTATCACATAATGTACAATAGATTATTCGAATATAAGAAAAATCTAAAAAAATCAAATTAAGATTTAAACGATTAATTAAGATCGGTGAAAATAATCGATCTACGTATATACTTTAAGGTACGTGGGTCTAGTAAAATGTACACAACACTTCTTTTGTACTCCTTTGTTGTTATTATTGTTGCTGTAAATTATTTATGGCGATTAAGCGGTCTAACAACGTCGCTCAATTAAAGCTAAAGATAACACTGTGTGTAATTTTTTAAGTCATGGAAATATAACCACATACGAACACCACTACGTGATAAAAGACCAAGGAAAAAAAGACCCGTGTCTCCCATTTTTGCCCCAAGTCATGCACTTTTTTTTTGTGGGCCCCCAAAGATTTGGGGCCTCGGTGTCATTTTTGCAAAAACTGATCATTTTATCTGGCTCATATCTTGCAAACCGTTCGGAATTTTGTTTTACTCTCTGAGGCAAAGTTGAAATGAAATTAAAAATTTTCGGGAAATTTTTCACTTTTGCGGCTACCTAAGCGCTATATAAACGGTGTTAAGTTAAAACGGTGTTAGGAAGATCAAATGTTGTAGAAAGTTGTTTATTAAGATTATAAGGTACATTTTTGTAGTTGATTGTTTCCTTGAATTTTGAACGGTTTTCTACCTATGGACCTGAATAGGGGAAAAAAGTAACAAAAAAAATTGAATTTTTTAAAGTTTTTTTGCGATTTTTATCTTGACGATGAAGTTTTTTTGATTTTATATGTTTAAAATTTTTGTTCTTTATAACAAGAATTACAAATTTTTCTCAGAGAGCAGATCGAAAATCCGAACGTGTTTCAAGATATGAGCCTGAGAAAATGATCAGTTTTTTGCAAAAATGACACCAAGGCCCTAAATCTTTGGGGGCCCACAAAAAAAAAAAGTGCATGATTTGTGGCAAAAACAAGGGTTTTTTTTCTTGGTTTTTTATCACGTAGTGGCTCCGTATATGGTTATATTTTTTCGTATTGTACTGTGTTATCAACGTTGTATAAAAAATATATTATATTTTTATTATGGAATTATAAAACGGCCTTAATAAATCAAAAATATATGTGTTTTATAAATAAGGCCGAGACAAATTTTAAAATGAATTATAAAAATTTTTAAACTCACCCAAAATAAAAAATCAATAACAAAACATGGAAAGTTATACACACCTGAAAAGAAAAGAAAAATTTTATTAATAAATATCACAAGAGATAAATTGCTATTTATCGCTACACCATTTCATTAGCGAGCATATGTTTTCTCTTCAACAGTGATTGTAAAAAACTAATATGAATTTCGTTAAGATTTATACAAGCTAAAGTTCGTAATTGTTTATAATCAGAGAAATATTAGCTAGACATTGTTAACATTGTTGTTTCGAGCAACAGAGGAAAAATTTAATATTTATAAATCCCTTTTGTAGATTTTTCAACAGCACTGGCTGAATAGAACAAACGTTGTTTTCGGTAAAAGCCACTAAACCTCGTCAGTATTCATGTGCAAATGCTTTCACTACTTGTTGAATTTCGTTTTAACTATTTTTTTAATTCATCGAGTCGCATTATATTAGCGAAATTATCTCTAGCCTAACTTCAGAATTATCTTTTAATCCAAACACTTTTTATAATAGCCAATTGCAGTTTAATTAATATGAAAATTTGTTGCAATTACAGGAAACCCATTTAACCAAACTTCGTAAAAAAAAAAACTACTGAAAAAACAGACATCCCAAAAGATCCTTTTTATTTAACAACAAAATGAAAAGTTGATAAAAAAAAGACTCATAATGTAATTAAAAAGAAAAAAATTTTTATAAAAAAAAAAAAAAACAAATAGTAAAATAGAAAAATGATAAATGAATTGAACAAACCTGAACGTGCAAAGAAAAACGACAAAATAAAGTAGAAACAATAAGAATTCAAACACATTCAAGTGGCTTCTGTATGTTTGAACACGCCTTCTTAATTTATAACATTTGTTGCCACACTCAGGCTGGCAAGGGACGTGGAAATGTAAAAAAAAAATATATTTGAAAATAAATCATAAATTTAAACAGCAATTGCTACAAACCAAATCTTAATTATAAATCTAAAGTAGGAAACTCTACTACATTTACACACACATACAAACATACATACATATACATACATACATACATACAAAACAAAAAGAACATTAAAAAGAGTACGTAAAATATGAAAAAGTGTATAAAAATATAAAAATGACGTTGGCAGAAGAAAAAAAAATTTCCAAAAAAAAAAAAAAAAAAGAAAATGAATTGAAAGATTCCTCTAGAAAAATATGATTTAATAGAGTATTTTTGCAAATTAAAGTAGCAAGAGAGTGAGAAAAAAGATACAAACTGGCTCTAATACCGCATAAATGATTTTTTTTCTTTTAACGTCATTGTTGTGCTTTTCACTGGCCACGCACACACCGTACAAGTTTCGGAGAAAAGAAGCGGAAGTTCTACAAGATTTTCGCTGACATAACACCACAGACTGCTGCGCTTGTGTTTAATATGAGTACATACAACTTGCTTTACAGTTTAACTTGAGAAAACTTATTAGAAATACATAGGAAAAAAAAGACTGAAAGGAAAACTGACAAAAAAATTATGCAGATATTTTAAAGAGTTGAGATTTTGAAAAAAATTCATTTCAGAAAAAACGATGTATTTTATCATATTCGATCAGCAGAAGCAAGTAATAGGCTAGATCATTTTTTGTGATGGAGTTTTTGGTCACATTCATCAAGCGATTTAGACAAAAGTTATACCAAATTAAAAATATTTATTCACAGAAGTTGACGAAATACTATGGCTTATTGTCGGCTTAGTATTTCGAAAGCTATAAACGTTTAAAGTTGCTACTTATACATGTACATATTGTTGTGAAAGAAGGGTGTTGTTAATTAATTTAGTGCCAGCGCTTATAAACGCCACTGGCTTGAAGATATAAAGGCAGATTATTATGCATATGGTTTAAATGAAAACAAAGCCGATTTGAGGCTGAATAACAATTGATTTATTTTCATAAAATCAAGTCCTTAAATACTAACTTAACGGTCTCTTAAAGCTACAAAATTTACTTATTAATTAATAATAATTGTTCTATAAAACTATTATGAACGTAATGAAAACAAAAAGAAAAAACAAAACATTTCTTGCTATTTTAGCTTTTATTCCTATTCCAAAATACCGAACTAAACTATATCCAATTTGCCAATTTATATGTGGAAAATGGTACGATATTTGGTTTTGCGATCAGTGCTTTATTGAAGAAAATTACAAAGGCTTAGAACAATCATTGACCCAATTTCAAAAAGCAAAGGCGTGTTTTGAAAGACAATGGGTAAAAGAACATTCAGCAATTCCTTTGCAACAACCGAGTAATATATGTGCAGAGAGAGCAGTAAAAGTTGTACAAGATATTTATCCACTGTGTAAAACATCGCGAACATTAAACTTAAAGTTTATTTCATCCAATAGTATATACATTTAAAACTACTATGTAAACATAGAATAAATTAATACATGAAAATTGTATAAATACCAAAAAAAAAAATATATAATATAAAAAATTTTTCTAAAAAAAAAATTCTTGGAAGTTTTTAGAAATTTGCTTCCCTGCGTGAGGTTTTTTTTTCGCAAAACGACGGGAGACAGGGGTTTTTATTACTAAAACATTCGTGGCCACTACGTGGCACTATGCCAAAAATTTGGTTATAGCCCTAATGTACATACATATATACATTGTATGGAAAAAAAAATTCAAATCATTAGTTATTTTTTTTTTTTTCAATTTAATAAAATATGCATTTTAAATTTCCTTTTTGGAAACACGTTTACTAAAAATGTATAAAAACTACAATAAAATTTATACAATAAACATCTAATTGTTAAAGAAAATGGACTTATTTATACATATAATTATATGTATAATATATTTTGCAAATATATATTGCAAGTAAACATACTAATTAATTCAAGTAAAACTGTTAGATCATAGCAGCTATATTTGTTTAGATTTAAATAATCTTTTGTATATAATTTCACTTTCAAAGACGAATTTTTCAATGAATTTCTTACTTTATTCTTATTTATATACATATATCTGACTAAATATTATTTCCACATTTGCTAAAGAATGTGGTAAATCTTTAATTTTTGTAATAAATTTAGTCAAAACCGGAAACAAATGACTAGAATCCCTAATTTGCTTTTTTTTTTTTTTTTTTTTTTTTTTTTTTTTTTTTTTTAATTAGGACCAGCAGGATGACCCCTACGTATGCAGTGCATTGTGCCGGAACTCAGAGAGAGGGATAGAGTAGAGAAGATAGATGGTGAAAATGTAGAAGGCTTAACTCTTTTACAACTCTGCTTTGCGCGTTATGTTAATTTTTATAGCAGTGTTGTGGCGTCTCCGGTGTTAGGTAGACGCATTAACTTTGTTAAGCTGTATTGGCAGGCATTTTATTAATTGTTTTACTTCGCCGATGTTTCTGCTAACCGACGAAGGAGGGCAATGTTGTGTACATTAGCTTAGAACATCATCAATCGCTGTCGGAACAGTTTTTTTAGTGACCAGTGCTATGCCTTCATCACTTAAATAGTCCGACAACAATTAATACAATGTCTCACTAATGTACATTACAGAAATTAATGATGTTGATTGACTTGCTCTGGCCAGGGTTTGAACCCAGGCCCCACGTCATTGTTTGCTTAGTAGTCAACGCGCTAACCACTTCAGCCAACACCACCCTTCTTTTCTTTTTTCTCTCTGATATTTTTTTCCAAAAATCCAATAGTTATACCTTTTAATAAGGGCAAATTATAGGAAAATTCTTTTATAATTTAAGAAAACCAACTCCTTTCTTCATTAATAATAATATTAAATGGATTAGTTTGACCAAGATCTTTATATTTATTTTCAAAATCAAATCTTGATAATATCTGATCACAAAGCTCTATCTAAAAATTAACACAATTATTAATAATATCAAATTTTTCTTTTTCATTTATTTTTGCTGCTTCCAATACGCCTGTGGCAAATATTCCTAAATAAATGTCTTTAAAATTTAAAAAAATTGTTTTTGTTTTTATAATCAATTAAATAAGAGTTTTCAGTTTTAAGCAAACTAGTTTTTACAAAGTTAATCATTACAATTTCCAGCAGTTCAAGGTTGCTTTAATAGTACAAATAAATGTTGCAAACTTGAATTATTTAAAATCGTCAAAATTAGGGTATAACACGTCCCATCATCACCATGTCATCACCAAAAATCATCAAATATACCAGCAATTTTCATGCGGTACATTACTCTCTCGAATTACTATTCATTACCTTTTCCCGCTGGGCTCATGCGAATTGATGTGCTGCTCATTTCGTGAGCCATTCAGAAATGAGTATGTAGTAGAAAATTGCGCATGCGCAAGAGTGAGTAATAAGATACTATAAAAATTCCCTTTTACTCATGCGTATACGTCCGGTTGAAATATGAGCATATTTTTGTCACATGCACATGAGTACGTAAATGTAAACTAGTTTTTTTTGAGAGTGAAAACTATTTACAGAAACGAAATTGAATAGTATATGTATGCCGGCCACTGGTCAAAAATATTAGCAGCTTAATAACTACAGCAATAAATTCTTAAAATACTAAAACTAAAACAACATTGAAATATTGATGTACACACTTTTATTTAAAATTTTTTTTATTGAAATTAGCGCCCTGTTGTAACATTACAACTAGTCTCTAAAATGTTTACACTTAAGTTTAGAATTAATTAATTTCTTAACATTAAAATTTTGGACAAAATTTACAACAATTAGGAATATACTTTAAAATTTAGCATAAATTTAAGCTTTACATTCTTTTAAATCACTCGTTACACTACACAGGCATCTAGCAAAGTAACCAACATGTGGCATAATTGTAACACATAGAAATAAAGTAGAGGACTAGCAAAAATATATTGTGACAGCCTCAAGCCTTGGGATATTTAAAACCATAGAAAAAATATTGTTACCAGCTTAAAATTTTTTTGCCACCTTTCAAAAGCTACCAACTTTTGCAATACGATTGTGAAAGAATGTGTTACTCTTAGTTTTACTCTTTTTTTTTTTTTTGCCTTTGTATATTTTGCTGCAAGTAGTGGTAGTTGTAGTTGTCGTTGTAGTAGTAAATTATGACATTTTACTGCAAAGTTTATGTTCATGCAACATCTCGTTATGGTATTAAGTTATTAAAGTTTTTCTTTTATTTTTATGTTACAATATGCAACATGGCTACTGTTGCTGCTGTTATAATCATGCTGCAGATGCTGCTGTTGAAGTTGCAACATTCATGTACCATTTAAATGCTAATTGCTCAATGATAACAGCTTTAAGGAATAAAAAATTATTGAAGAATGAACAAAGTATTAAATAAAAACTTTTCTTTTTGCAGTGGGAGTTTGTGCAAACGCCAGGGACTATTTGATAAATCAAAAGACGAGGAGAGAGAGAAAGAAAGAGCGATGCATCAGTTTTATGGAGACTGGGATTTATTATTGTTTGTTATTAACTGTAAATAATCATTGGATTTTCATCTTTTAATCGCAGCACTTTTCTACTTTTGGATTTTAGTTTCCTGTTTGTCTCTTTTATTATTTCTTTCTTTTTAATTTTTTTTTTTTGCAATACAGCCGACGCTGGCTTTTTTTCTTTTTGTTTAGGGGAAATCTTTTGTTTTTAGTTTGACAATTGCATTAAAAGTTTGTTTATGAGTTCTTTTTAGTTTCTTTAATTTATTATCGAAACGTGTCAAATTATGCAAATTGTTACAGAAAAGTTTAAAGTAGAACGAGAGTAATTATCAAATAATGAAAAAAATGGATTGGAGAGGCAATTTGATTTAGGAAAAATTTTTTATCGAAAATGTTAAATAACTTTTAGTTATCAGATTGTGAAAAAGTTTGTTGCTAAAATAATTATATAACAGATATTCAAGAAGATATTTCTGAAGTGATTGGAAAGTTAATCATAGTAACACACATAACGTAATTTGTTACGGAGTGAGAATTATTTGGGTTATAAAATCTTCGATAGGTGACTACTGCTCTTGGAATGCATTGTGCCACAACTTAAGGGAAAGGTATAGATTCGAAAAGAAGGTTTAATTATTTTACATCTCTGCTATTGCGCGTTTTGTTGACTTTTTGGAGCAGTGTTGCAACGCCACTGGTGTTAAGTAGACAGATTACCATTCTTAAGCTGTAAAATTAGGCATTTTCTTAATTGTTTTACTTCGCCGATGATGCTGCTAACCGACGAAGAAAACGTTGCTGTGTACAATAGCTTGGATCAGTTTCAATCGCTGACGACACAGGTTTTGTGCTGTGCCTTTATCACTTAAACAGTCCAAAAACAGCTAATACAATGACACACTCATTGATACTACTGACAGACCTCTGACCTCTGATTGGACAAAAGAACATTAGAAGAAGAAGCTGGCTGCTAGTTTCGGTGAGTTTAATATTGGTAATTATGTAATTAAGTTGAAAAGGGTTCACTTGTCCTCTGATGAAGGTGTTTCAATCTGATGGAGTAAATAGAATACCGGCTAGTAAGATGACTACTATTTAAGTCCCGTATAATGTTCGCTTGATGAAGCTTTCGCAAAGTGATTTGAGATTGCTGGTTCACAAAAACACATAATTAAGAGATTTACGATTTACTCAGTGGTAGTAAAGTGTAGAGATGGAACTAATACGTCTGAGGAAATTCTTAATCTAATTCTAAACTTACTTTCTTACATGTCATGTCACGTTCAATAGGATCATATTTTGTCATATCATGCCAATCTAATCAATCGCATGCCATGTCACGTAATTTCATGTCATGACTTGTCATTTTTTGTCATGTCATGTCTTATCATATTATGTGAAGTTGTCACAACACAACATTTAGATCTATTTATAGTTTTATATCTGACAAAAAATGGTGATTTTTACGAAAGGATTGTGTTACTCTCATAGATTTTTAACTTTTTCGCTTAAATTTAAGTTTCGCATATTCAACGAGAAAAAACTACGCAACATTCGCATCATTTTTTTTATTTAATATATGAGCAGGTTCTTTAGAAATGTGATGGCATTTTTCTTATCAAGAACTTTGTTCTGAGTTTTTTCAGTTGCCGAAATATTTGGAATTTTAACGGACGTAAAACTATTTGATCCTTTCTTTCGTGTTTGGTTTCAGATCGGGTATATTTTTTTTAGTCTTTTATTTTAGTTTCAATATTATCATTTTGTATGAATAGAGTTGAAACTCTTTTCTTTTGGTGATGGATATTTTTTTTTTACACTAGGGAACTGTGTAAAGTTCATTTCATTCCTCGATTTTGTAATATTTAGTATAAAATATTTTACTATATTTACAGAAATTAAAAACGAAAATCAACCTTTATTATAAAAAATAAAAACATCACAATTTCATACTTTTATCATAAATTTTAATATGCATATACGTTTTGCAATATCATCAAAGTTCGCTAGCTAGCTTTCGCAAACTTCTTATAACTTTTAACATTTTAATCATTTTTATTGAACCAGAAAGATGTTTAATATGTTAAAAAATTACATTAAAATGTTTTTCTTTTAAAAGGATATAAATTGTGAAATCTCTCTTAACTCCAAACTTTTCACAACTTCTGTCAAAATCTTAAAAATACTTAAAAACGAGTTAAAAAAAATCGCAAATAATCTTAAGAATTGTTTATGTGTTTGTGTTGTTAAAAGTATTATCTTTTGAAAAAGAACCAAAGCAAATAAAAAAAAAAACAAAAGAAAAGAAAAGAAATAAAATGAAAACAACACGAGCCTGCTGCGAAAAACTAACTAAACTTTTATCATGTACTGCAGAAAATGGGAAAAAAATATAGAATATTAAAAAAGTTGAACGAGGAAAAAGAGTTGTGATAATATTTGCAAAACTATTTACATTTGAGTGGTTGCAACAGCTTCTTCGCCTCTCTTTTCTCCCTCCCACACTCTCGATCTATCTTGCAAACATGTAAATAAATAAACAACACAATACACGAACGCAACTAACAAACAAATAAACCTAAAAGCAGGCAAAAATTTTTAGTGCCACCAAATCCAAGTATCATGTGAATTTATATTGGATTTTTTTTTTTTATTTGTCTTTTTATTTTTCCTGCCGTTTTGGTTGTTTGTTATCGACAGATTGTATGCGTTTTCGTGAATTTTATATGCACGTTTGAACAAACTTTTTATTTACGCGAAATAAGCAAAGTTCTTTGTTTTTTTTGTAGGGGGAGGAGGTGGGGCTACACTTTTTGAAAAAGAACTTTCATTAAACTTTTTCGAATTTCGTATGCTTTGTTTTATTTATAAACTATACATTTGTTTTTGATGGGGGCTTTTGGCACAACTAAAAACTTAATTTAACTTTTAAAAGTTTTAGTATTTTTAGAAATTTCGAATTTCGCCTAAAAATATGTATCTTTGCTAAGTCATAAGTTTTTTTTTTTTTTATTATATGCATGTATGTGATCACAAAATTCAAATGATTATGTGTCAATTATTTGACAGTTAATTTTAATTGAATAAAACATTTATTGCTTACGCATTCATTTACATAGTTATCTAATAATCAAGAATAAAATACCCAGAGTAACATAATCAATGTGCACCGTGGTTAGAATACATAGAATCGATGATTGCATAATCCAATATGATTATTTTTTCTTGTAATGATAGTAGACTCTTGTCCTAGAATAGAATTTTATGATATAAATTTTTTGCCAAACAATTTAGTTGGCTAAATTTCCTTTGATGTGGAACTTTAGTGCCTATTGATTAACAGCAGATTTCTGTGTGGTAAGGCCGGTCACAGATGAACAATCACGTTCGAGCTTAGAAATCAGTCTTGATGGATAGATCGGTCCCAGATACTAAAGACAATCACTTGACATTTTGTTGACATACCACCAGTCGGTACTTGAGATATATTCAAGGCCAAGCGCAAATATTTTATAAATTAACATAATTTTTGGGGCTATTATGGAAAATAAAAATGGTACTTCTTTACATTTGGTACTTGTTTTTTTTACGTTTGGTACATTTTGTTTTAATACATTCTCTAAATGGATTTTGATGAATTTTGGTAGGGTACTTTTGAAAGGGTAAAAAAGGGATAAATTGGATTGGTATTTTTCCATTTTGTACTAATATTTGATAAATTTTTTTATAAAATAACATGGATTTTAAAGGCTAAAATGAAAACTGTATTGGTACGTTTAGAACTCTTATGATACTTTTAGTGCTTTTTACAATTGGTACTTTTTCTCTTGAAAAATTCTCTAAATGAATTTTTATGAAATTTTTTAAATGGATAGCATGTGATAAAGATTCAAATATAGGGTACTTTTTAAGAGTCAAAAACCGAACCAATAAGTAGGTTTGGTACTTTTGATATTTGAAATAATATTTTATAAAATTTGTATAAATTATAAATGAATTAGTACGTTTAAAGCTGTTTTACTTATGGTAACTTTGGTGCTTATTTAATTTTGGTACTTTTTCTCTTGATAAATTATCTTTATGAATTATGTAAGATTTTTTTTTTTTTTTTTTTAATTAGGACCAGCACTCCTACGTATGCAGTGCACTGTGCCGGAACTCAAGGAGGGGATAGGGTAGAGAAGATAGATGTTGTAAATTTAGAAGACTTAACTCTTTCACAACTCTGCTTTGCGCGCTATGATAATTTTTAAGGCAGTATTGAGGCGCCGCCGGTGTTAAGTAGACGCATTAACTTTGTTAAGCTGTGTTAGCAGGCATTTTATTAATTGTTTTACTTCGCCGATGTTTCTGCTAACCGACGAAGGAGGGCGATGTTGTGTACATTAGCTTGGAACAGCATAAATCGCTGTCGGAACAGTTTTTTAGTGACCAGTGCTATGCCTTCATCACTTAAATAGTCCGACAACAATTAATACAGTTTCTCACTAATGTACATTAGAAAAATTAATTATGTTGATTGACTTGCTCTGGCCAGGGTTTGAACCCAGGCCCCAAGTCATTGTTTGCTTAGTAGTCAACGCGCTAACCACTTCAGCCAACACCACCCAATATGGATAGTAAGTGACTCAGATTAAAATATATGGTACTTTTTAAGGGGTAAACAAACGACTAATAGTTATTTTAGGTAGTTTTTATTTTTTATTTTTTATATTTAGATATTGCTAACCCGCAACAAATAAATAAAATTTAAAACATAAATTCCCAAATAAATGTAAAATTAATAATTATGTATCCACTTTACGAAAATTGTAAAGATGGACAATTGAACACTGATGAGAGGTGTAGCGGCCTTGAAATCAGTACTGATACGTTCTGCTAAAAACTGATTGGATATAAATAATAATATTTTCCAACATAAAAAGTAATTTTGAATTTTCATTAATTCAATAAAACTGAACTTGAGCCTGATAATATTACTTTTCATGTATTAATAATTATGTTTATTTAACTAAAAACCTCTATATCATAAAAAAAAGCACTTATTAAAGTAAAAATTAATATTATTTACTAAAAAAAACAAGGTAACTCTGTACGAACGACGAAGAAGTTCGTCGGCATAAGAAATGTAAATAGATCTAGAGTTCGTCACGCACGATGAATTTCGGCTAAGTCGGCGCATGTGTTTTATTTTTGAGGACGAATGTTTGCAACGAAAAACTCGTCGTTCGTCCCAACTGTGTTCCAAGCATTACTGATGAGTACACAGTAGCTATAATACAAATAAATGCTTTATGACGAACTTTCAAAGTGCAGTGAATTATCTTTGTTTCCCTTTTTCTTTGCACCAAAACGATATAGGAACAAAAAAAATTTCAGGACGAACAAACAATAATTTTATCCCGCAACAACTCCTTAACGTTACATGTTAATAACTGTCTGTACAACAAATTTATCGGTGAAACAGAAAGGTCCCAAAAATACCAACTTTTCTTCATTTTAGACACTACAAAAGGCGCTATATGCAAATGAACAAAATAAAAATGCTCAAAAGAATCAGGTTTTCCTTATTTACCCTCCAGAAAGTGCACTGCGTATAAATGAAAAACAAAAATAAACAAGTTAATAAGCAAAAAGTACTTTTATACTCAAAAAAGTACCATATATTTTAACAGAGTTCACATGCTATCCGTTTAGCAAATTTCAAAAACAAATTTCATTAAGAAAATTTCTCAAGAGAAAATGTACCAGAAATACAAACTCTCCAAAAGTACCATAACTATAAGAGTACCAAACGTATAAAATTTTTCTCCGAAAGCATTTTAATTTAAAAAAAAGAAAAATAAAAAATTAGTTTAAAAATAAAAAGTTCCAACACTATCTATATATTTGTCCCTTTTTTACCCTTTAAAATGTAGCAGATATTTTAATCTGAGTCAATTTCTATCTTTCTACCAAATTTTATCAAAGCTCATTGAAGGAATTTCTCAAGAGAAAAAGTACCAATAGTACAAACTCACCAAAAGTACCAAAACATTTGTGTACATTTTTATAATTTACTATTTGGAGTTTTATTTAATAAACTAGCTTTTACCCGCGGCTTCGCTCGCATTGAAGCCATTAAATAAGTATCAGAGATCAAGCGTAGGGGTATAATAAAAATTAATTAATATTACAATTATATTTTATTTTTTTTTAATAAAAAGTATCCTATGTTACTTCTAATACCTCCAAGAATATGTGTACAAAATTTCATGATGATCGGTTTAGTAGTTTTTGCGTGAAAGCGCAGCAAACAAACGGACATTCACATTTATAATATTAAGTATGATAAACTAGGAATTGTATGAAATTCGAAAACAAATAATGAATATTTTGTGGAGATAAATTTTAAAGGGTTAGAGGCATGATGGTATACGCAAGCGAAAAGTTAAGTCAGCTGAGTTGTGGGTCATCAAAGTCATATTTGTGTGGATGTAACGATGACATAGTTGGGAGGGCAGAACCACACGTAACATCAGTCTGGAAAAAATAAAAGAAATGGATGGTGTGTTTATAAAAATGGTATGAATTTGTTTGCACCCAGTGAGAGGGTTACAACCTGCTGACAGGTGATCGCCGAAGAATGAGCTGTCGGAAACCTCACTGGTCCCTACTGCTGTGTAACAGAGTCGCGCGTAAAAGCTAGATAATAATATATATATATATATATATATATATATATATATATATATATATATATTAAAATTAAACATGAACGTTGTTGTTAATTTTTTAAAAGCAAATTAAGAAAGTTTTTTTTTTTCCTGTTATCTATTATAGAAAAATTTTGTTTTAAATAAAATGGACCATTTAGATTAATTTAATGAGTGCTGCCCCACTGTAACCTCTATGAGATTCCTTAATATTGTGCACAAATACATTTAAATATCGAATTAATTTGGTTTTTTTTTTTTTTTTTTTTTTGTTTCTTCTACACAATCTAAATCTATGACAGTGTTGGGGGTTGGGGCAACCATAAGTTTGTTTTATTCTTCAAACACATTGTTTTTTTAATTGCACTAATTAAGATTTACTCTTGATTTTTTCCACTCTTTTTTTCCACCCTAGAGAATTTAAAGCCATTAAATTTATATATATCGAGCATCAACAACAACACATTACCTCGTATCCATTATTCAAATGACATTGTTCATAAGTTTTCTTAACACTTGCAACTGAGGGAGTGTGGCTGTGTGGCACACACACACACACTCTATAATATACCATCATATATTGCAATACAGCGTTGTAGAAAATTTTTTCTCATTCTTTTTCATCATTCTAGCTGGAAAATGTTGGTGGAGTTTAACAAAATTTTTGTTACAAATTAATTGTTGTTCATTGGTTCGTTTAAAATGCTGATTCAGTATTCATCATTATAGAAGATTAATATACCGTTACATTGTCTGTGACAGCCATTCAATATTGTATGTACATTGAAAATGGAAGGGAAAATGCAAATAAGTGTGTGTAAGTGTGTGTGTATGTTTACGTGTATCATCAGCAACATCATCTATAAAACAGTAACAACTTCATCAACATCATGACTATCATTTGTAGTGGCGGCAGGAGTAACAGCATTAGCAAAGCATCGCCATAATATTTGATGACCTTTTGGAAAATTGTCATTTAACTCGATACAAAATATCGTCATCATTTTCGTCATCGTTAGCCACTCAAATAAATGGCAGAGACATTTAAAATTATGATTATTTCTTTCAGGTGATAAAGGCACTTTTATGTTAAACTCGATTGAGTGATTATAAAAAAGCGCCTGAGATATTTAAAGGATGGTTGTATATAAAAATTACATACTTTCAAATAACTTAGGGAAATGTATACATGTGTATGTATGTATGTATGAACGGATATCTCATAGTGAAAGTTTGTCTATAAAAAAATGGTTAAAAAATTCTTAAAATTTATAGTAGCTATAAGTTTTTATATTAAATTCTGTAATTGCCAAACTGACTGACTTCCTCTCAGTCTCTCTCTCTCTCTCTCTCTCTCTGTCATGATCTATAGATATAATGAGGAAAGATTTTTAAAGATTCGATGAAGAAATTCGGAAAATATTGTATATATTCACTTGAAGCGAATCGGTGTATGGCATTTTTTTAATTTAATTTGCCCCTAAAGAGCCTAACTTGTCGTTGTATTCTTTTGTAGATCAGAAGCGCTGAGTTTTGCGATTGTCATTGAGTGGTAGTTTCTTCTGAAGGTAAAATAGAATAAGAATAGAAGAATATAAGAAAAATATAAGAAGAAGAATATATCTTTTCGCGTGCCGTAAGAGGGATGATTAGGTGTGGACCAATCTACTGATTCTGATTAAGGAGACGATTTTGGCAATTCTGACCTCCGCTGACGAAGAAAGATCGGCTTATAAATACTATTCGTTGATCTTGCAGAAAAAGAGAGAAACAGAAAAGATTGATTCCTCTTCCTCCTCATTTAGGCACCTTTGTATGGTTACCAAATTTGCAGAGACCTGTGATCGCAGCAACAATGTGTTTCAGAAGCATTTTACCGAAACTTAAGAGGCTTCTGATGCGTTTCAAGTCTAGGCCTGTTCAGTCTGGAGGTCACACCATAAGGCTCTCCAAACTATCTGTCTGTCCTTCGCAAATTTTTTATACCCTTCATCAAAAATGGTAACGGTATTTGTAGGTTTGTCATTACGTGTGTAGTTTGCTCAATATTCATATGACGTCTATAGTATATATATTCTGAATCCTTATAGATAGGGAAGTTAAATGAGCCATGTCCGTCTATCCGTCTGTCCGTCTGCCTGTACGTGAAATCGATTTTCCGAAGACACTAGAAAAGCTAGAAACTTGGGTCTTGGACTGAAATGTAAGGATTTTTCTTAAGATGATTTGTATTGAAAATCAGCAATAATAAAATATCGGTTCTGATATTGGATTATATATACAAATAAATAAAGATATATATCTAACTCTTTTAGAAATAAATTTATAAATACATGACATGCCTCAGCAGGGTAGAATGTGGAGCATTTCGAATATAATTTAACGCACGAACCATCGTGCTACTGAGGCTTGTTAGTTTTATGTGTATATTAGTGATGGTACGAATACTCGTATTCGAATTAGAATATTCGACTATTCGACTATTTTAAGATATTCGTATTCGTATTCGCCAAACTCAAGACTCATTTGGACAAATTGGAAATTAAAGCCAAGAATCCATACTTATAGACTACGTACGAGTAAGTGCGCGATTTCTCAATTGTGTTTGAGAATTTTTCTATAACATTTGTTTGTCACTCATTTGGACCAATGGGAAATTAAAGCCAAGAATCCATACTTATTGACTATGTAAGTCCGATTTCTCAATTGTATTTGAGAATTTTTCTATAACATTTGTTTGTCACTCATTTAGACCAATGGGAAATTACAGCCAAGAATCCATACTTATTGACTATGTAAGTCCGATTTCTCAATTGTATTTGAGAATTTTTCTATAACATTTGTTTGTCAATCATTTAGACCAATGGGAAATTACAGCCAAGAATCCATACTTATTGACTATGTAAGTCCGATTTCTCAATTGTATTTGAGAATTTTTCTATAACGTTTGTTTGTCACTCATTTAGACCAATGGGAAATTAAAGCCAAGAATCCATACTTATTGACTATGTAAGTCCGATTTCTCAATTGTATTTGAGAATTTTTCTATAACATTTGTTTGTCACTAATTTAGACCAATGGGAAATTAAAGCCAAGAATCCATACTTATTGACTATGTAAGTCCGATTTCTCAATTGTATTTGAGAATTTTTCTATAACATTTGTTTGTCACTCATTAAGACCAATGGGAAATTACAGCCAAGAATCCATACTTATTGACTATGTAAGTCCGATTTCTCAATTGTATTTGAGAATTTTTCTATAACATTTGTTTGTCACTCATTTAGACCAATGGGAAATTAAAGCCAAGAATCCATACTTATTGACTATGTAAGTCCGATTTCTCAATTGTATTTGAGAATTTTTCTATAACATTTGTTTGTCACTCATTTAGACCAATGGGAAATTAAAGCCAAGAATCCATACTTATTGACTATGTAAGTCCGATTTCTCAATTGTATTTGAGAATTTTTCTATAACATTTGTTTGTCACTCATTTAGACTAATGGGAAATTACAGCCAAGAATCCATACTTATTGACTATGTAAGTCCGATTTCTCAATTGTATTTGAGAATTTTTCTATAACATTTGTTTGTCACTCATTTAGACTAATGGGAAATTAAAGCCAAGAATCCATACTTATTGACTATGTAAGTCCGATTTCTCAATTGTATTTGAGAATTTTTCTATAACATTTGTTTGTCACTCATTTAGACCAATGGGAAATTAAAGCCAAGAATCCATACTTATTGACTATGTAAGTCCGATTTCTCAATTGTATTTGAGAATTTTTCTATAACATTTGTTTGTCACTCATTTAGACCAATGGGAAATTAAAGCCAAGAATCCATACTTATTGACTATGTAAGTCCGATTTCTCAATTGTATTTGAGAATTTTTCTATAACATTTGTTTGTCACTCATTTAGACCAATGGGAAATTACAGCAAAGAATCCATACTTATTGACTATGTAAGTCCGATTTCTCAATTGTATTTGAGAATTTTTCTATAACATTTGTTTGTCACTCATTTAGACCAATGGGAAATTAAAGCCAAGAATCCATACTTATTGACTATGTAAGTCCGATTTCTCAATTGTATTTGAGAATTTTTCTATAACATTTGTTTGTCACTCATTTAGACCAATGGGAAATTAAAGCCAAGAATCCATACTTATTGACTATGTAAGTCCGATTTCTCAATTGTATTTGAGAATTTTTCTATAACATTTGTTTGTCACTCATTTAGACCAATGGGAAATTACAGCCAAGAATCCATACTTATTGACTATGTAAGTCCGATTTCTCAATTGTATTTGAGAATTTTTCTATAACATTTGTTTGTCACTCATTTAGACCAATGGGAAATTAAAGCCAAGAATCCATACTTATTGACTATGTAAGTCCGATTTCTCAATTGTATTTGAGAATTTTTCTATAACATTTGTTTGTCACTCATTTAGACTAATGGGAAATTACAGCCAAGAATCCATACTTATTGACTATGTAAGTCCGATTTCTCAATTGTATTTGAGAATTTTTCTATAACATTTGTTTGTCACTCATTTAGACCAATGGGAAATTACAGCCAAGAATCCATACTTATTGACTATGTAAGTCCGATTTCTCAATTGTATTTGAGAATTTTTCTATAACATTTGTTTGTCACTCATTAAGACCAATGGGAAATTACAGCCAAGAATCCATACTTATTGACTATGTAAGTCCGATTTCTCAATTGTATTTGAGAATTTTTCTATAACATTTGTTTGTCACTCATTTAGACCAATGGGAAATTACAGCCAAGAATCCATACTTATTGACTATGTAAGTCCGATTTCTCAATTGTATTTGAGAATTTTTCTATAACATTTGTTTGTCACTCATTTAGACCAATGGGAAATTACAGCCAAGAATCCATACTTATTGACTATGTAAGTCCGATTTCTCAATTGTATTTGAGAATTTTTCTATAACATTTGTTTGTCACTCATTAAGACCAATGGGAAATTACAGCCAAGAATCCATACTTATTGACTATGTAAGTCCGATTTCTCAATTGTATTTGAGAATTTTTCTATAACATTTGTTTGTCACTCATTTAGACCAATGGGAAATTAAAGCCAAGAATCCATACTTATTGACTATGTAAGTCCGATTTCTCAATTGTATTTGAGAATTTTTCTATCACATTTGTTTGTCACTCATTTAGACTAATGGGAAATTAAAGGCAAGAATCCATACTTATTGACTATGTAAGTCCGATTTCTCAATTGTATTTGAGAATTTTTCTATAACATTTGTTTGTCACTCATTTAGACCAATGGGAAATTAAAGCCAAGAATCCATACTTATTGACTATGTAAGTCCGATTTCTCAATTGTATTTGAGAATTTTTCTATAACATTTGTTTGTCACTCATTTAGACTAATGGGAAATTAAAGCCAAGAATCCATACTTATTGACTATGTAAGTCCGATTTCTCAATTGTATTTGAGAATTTTTCTATAACATTTGTTTGTCACTCATTTAGACTAATGGGAAATTAAAGCCAAGAATCCATACTTATTGACTATGTAAGTCCGATTTCTCAATTGTATTTGAGAATTTTTCTATAACATTTGTTTGTCACTCATTTAGACCAATGGGAAATTACAGCCAAGGATCCATACTTATTGACTATGTAAGTCCGATTTCTCAATTGTATTTGAGAATTTTTCTATAACATTTGTTTGTCACTCATTTAGACCAATGGGAAATGAAAGCCAAGAATACATACTTATTGACTATGTAAGTCCGATTTCTCAATTGTATTTGAGAATTTTTCTATAACATTTGTTTGTCACTCATTTAAACCAATGGGAAATTAAAGCCAAGAATACATACTTATTGACTATGTAAGTCCGATTTCTCAATTGTATTTGAGAATTTTTCTATAACATTTGTTTGTCACTCATTTAAACCAATGGGAAATTAAAGCCAAGAATACATACTTATTGACTATGTAAGTCCGATTTCTCAATTGTATTTGAGAATTTTTCTATAACATTTGTTTGTCACTCATTTAAACCAATGGGAAATTAAAGCCAAGAATACATACTTATTGACTATGTAAGTCCGATTTCTCAATTGTATTTGAGAATTTTTCTATAACATTTGTTTGTCACTAATTTAAACCAATGGGAAATTAAAGCCAAGAATACATACTTATTGACTATGTAAGTCCGATTTCTCAATTGTATTTGAGAATTTTTCTATAACATTTGTTTGTCACTCATTAAGACCAATGGGAAATTACAGCCAAGAATCCATACTTATTGACTATGTAAGTCCGATTTCTCAATTGTATTTGAGAATTTTTCTATAACATTTGTTTGTCACTCATTTAGACCAATGGGAAATTACAGCCAAGAATCCATACTTATTGACTATGTAAGTCCGATTTCTCAATTGTATTTGAGAATTTTTCTGTAACATTTGTTTGTCACTCATTAAGACCAATGGGAAATTACAGCCAAGAATCCATACTTATTGACTATGTAAGTCCGATTTCTCAATTGTATTTGAGAATTTTTCTGTAACATTTGTTTGTCACTCATTAAGACCAATGGGAAATTACAGCCAAGAATCCATACTTATTGACTATGTAAGTCCGATTTCTCAATTGTATTTGAGAATTTTTCTATAACATTTGTTTGTCACTCATTTAGACCAATGGGAAATTACAGCCAAGAATCCATACTTATTGACTATGTAAGTCCGATTTCTCAATTGTATTTGAGAACTTTTCTATAACATTTGTTTGTCACTCATTTAGACCAATGGGAAATTAAAGCCAAGAATCCATACTTATTGACTATGTAAGTCCGATTTCTCAATTGTATTTGAGAATTTTTCTATAACATTTGTTTGTCACTCATTTAGACCAATGGGAAATTACAGCCAAGAATCCATACTTATTGACTATGTAAGTCCGATTTCTCAATTGTATTTGAGAATTTTTCTATAACATTTGTTTGTCACTCATTTAGACCAATGGGAAATTAAAGCCAAGAATCCATACTTATTGACTATGTAAGTCCGATTTCTCAATTGTATTTGAGAATTTTTCTATAACATTTGTTTGTCACTCATTAAGACCAATGGGAAATTAAAGCCAAGAATACATACTTATTGACTATGTAAGTCCGATTTCTCAATTGTATTTGAGAATTTTTCTATAACATTTGTTTGTCACTAATTTAGACCAATGGGAAATTAAAGCCAAGAATCCATACTTATTGACTATGTAAGTCCGATTTCTCAATTGTATTTGAGAATTTTTCTATAACATTTGTTTGTCACTCATTTAGACCAATGGGAAATTAAAGCCAAGAATCCATACTTATTGACTATGTAAGTCCGATTTCTCAATTGTATTTGAGAATTTTTCTATAACATTTGTTTGTCACTCATTAAGACCAATGGGAAATTAAAGCCAAGAATACATACTTATTGACTATGTAAGTCCGATTTCTCAATTGTATTTGAGAATTTTTCTATAACATTTGTTTGTCACTCATTTAGACCAATGGGAAATTAAAGCCAAGAATCCATACTTATTGACTATGTAAGTCCGATTTCTCAATTGTATTTGAGAATTTTTCTATAACATTTGTTTGTCACTCATTAAGACCAATGGGAAATTACAGCCAAGAATCCATACTTATTGACTATGTAAGTCCGATTTCTCAATTGTATTTGAGAATTTTTCTATAACATTTGTTTGTCACTCATTTAGACCAATGGGAAATTAAAGCCAAGAATCCATACTTATTGACTATGTAAGTCCGATTTCTCAATTGTATTTGAGAATTTTTCTATAACATTTGTTTGTCACTCATTTAGACCAATGGGAAATTACAGCCAAGAATCCATACTTATTGACTATGTAAGTCCGATTTCTCAATTGTATTTGAGAAATTTTCTATAACATTTGTTTGTCACTCATTTAGACCAATGGGAAATTAAAGCCAAGAATCCATACTTATTGACTATGTAAATCCGATTTCTCAATTGTATTTGAGAATTTTTCTATAACATTTGTTTGTCGCTCATTAAGACCAATGGGAAATTACAGCCAAGAATCCATACTTATTGACTACGTAAGTCCGATTTCTCAATTGTATTTGAGAATTTTTCTATAACATTTGTTTGTCACTCATTTAGACCAATGGGAAACTAAAGCCAAGAATCCATACTTATTGACTATGTAAGTCCGATTTCTCAATTGTATTTGAGAAATTTTCTATAACATTTGTTTGTCACTCATTTAGACCAATGGGAAATTAAAGCCAAGAATCCATACTTATTGACTATGTAAATCCGATTTCTCAATTGTATTTGAGAATTTTTCTATAACATTTGTTTGTCGCTCATTAAGACCAATGGGAAATTACAGCCAAGAATCCATACTTATTGACTACGTAAGTCCGATTTCTCAATTGTATTTGAGAATTTTTCTATAACATTTGTTTGTCACTCATTAAGACCAATGGGAAATTAAAGCCAAGGATCCATACTTATTGACTATGTAAGTCCGATTTCTCAATTGTATTTGAGAATTTTTCTATAACATTTGTTTGTCACTCATTAAGACCAATGGGAAATTAAAGCCAAGGATCCATACTTATTGACTATGTAAGTCCGATTTCTCAATTGTATTTGAGAATTTTTCTGTAAAATTTGTTTGTCACTCATTTAGACCAATGGGAAATAAAAGCCAAGAATCCATACTTATTGACTATGTAAGTCCGATTTCTCAATTGTATTTGAGAATTTTTCTATAACATTTGTTTGTCACTCATTTAGACCAATGGGAAATTACAGCCAAGGATCCATACTTATTGACTATGTAAGTCCGATTTCTCAATTGTATTTGAGAATTTTTCTATAACATTTGTTTGTCACTCATTTAGACCAATGGGAAATTACAGCCAAGGATCCATACTTATTGACTACGTAAGTCCGATTTCTCAATTGTATTTGAGAATTTTTCTATAACATTTGTTTGTCACTCATTTAGACCAATGGGAAATTACAGCCAAGGATCCATACTTATTGACTATGTAAGTCCGATTTCTCAATTGTATTTGAGAATTTTTCTATAACATTTGTTTGTCACTCATTTAGACCAATGGGAAATTACAGCCAAGAATCCATACTTATTGACTATGTAAGTCCGATTTCTCAATTGTATTTGAGAATTTTTCTATAACATTTGTTTGTCACTCATTTAGACCAATGGGAAATTACAGCCAAGGATCCATACTTATTGACTATGTAAGTCCGATTTCTCAATTGTATTTGAGAATTTTTCTATAACATTTGTTTGTCACTCATTTAGACCAATGGGAAATTACAGCCAAGGATCCATACTTATTGACTATGTAAGTCCGATTTCTCAATTGTATTTGAGAATTTTTCTATAACATTTGTTTGTCACTCATTTAGACCAATGGGAAATTACAGCCAAGAATCCATACTTATTGACTATGTAAGTCCGATTTCTCAATTGTATTTGAGAATTTTTCTATAACATTTGTTTGTCACTCATTAAGACCAATGGGAAATTACAGCCAAGGATCCATACTTATTGACTATGTAAGTCCGATTTCTCAATTGTATTTGAGAAGTTTTCTATAACATTTGTTTGTCACTCATTTAGACCAATGGGAAATTACAGCCAAGGATCCATACTTATTGACTATGTAAGTCCGATTTCTCAATTGTATTTGAGAATTTTTCTATAACATTTGTTTGTCACTCATTTAGACCAATGGGAAATTACAGCCAAGAATCCATACTTATTGACTATGTAAGTCCGATTTCTCAATTGTATTTGAGAATTTTTCTATAACATTTGTTTGTCACTCATTAAGACCAATAGGAAATTACAGCCAAGGATCCATACTTATTGACTATGTAAGTCCGATTTCTCAATTGTATTTGAGAAGTTTTCTATAACATTTGTTTGTCACTCATTTAGACCAATGGGAAATTACAGCCAAGAATCCATACTTATTGACTATGTAAGTCCGATTTCTCAATTGTATTTGAGAATTTTTCTATAACATTTGTTTGTCACTCATTAAGACCAATGGGAAATTACAGCCAAGGATCCATACTTATTGACTATGTAAGTCCGATTTCTCAATTGTATTTGAGAAGTTTTCTATAACATTTGTTTGTCACTCATTTAGACCAATGGGAAATTACAGCCAAGGATCCATACTTATTGACTATGTAAGTCCGATTTCTCAATTGTATTTGAGAATTTTTCTATAACATTTGTTTGTCACTCATTTAGACCAATGGGAAATTACAGCCAAGAATCCATACTTATTGACTATGTAAGTCCGATTTCTCAATTGTATTTGAGAATTTTTCTATAACATTTGTTTGTCACTCATTAAGACCAATGGGAAATTACAGCCAAGGATCCATACTTATTGACTATGTAAGTCCGATTTCTCAATTGTATTTGAGAATTTTTCTATAACATTTGTTTGTCACTCATTTAGACCAATGGGAAATTACAGCCAAGAATCCATACTTATTGACTATGTAAGTCCGATTTCTCAATTGTATTTGAGAATTTTTCTATAACATTTGTTTGTCACTCATTAAGACCAATGGGAAATTACAGCCAAGGATCCATACTTATTGACTATGTAAGTCCGATTTCTCAATTGTATTTGAGAATTTTTCTATAACATTTGTTTGTCACTCATTTAGACCAATGGGAAATTACAGCCAAGAATCCATACTTATTGACTATGTAAGTCCGATTTCTCAATTGTATTTGAGAATTTTTCTATAACATTTGTTTGTCACTCATTAAGACCAATGGGAAATTACAGCCAAGGATCCATACTTATTGACTATGTAAGTCCGATTTCTCAATTGTATTTGAGAAGTTTTCTATAACATTTGTTTGTCACTCATTTAGACCAATGGGAAATTACAGCCAAGAATCCATACTTATTGACTATGTAAGTCCGATTTCTCAATTGTATTTGAGAATTTTTCTATAACATTTGTTTGTCACTCATTTAGACCAATGGGAAATTACAGCCAAGAATCCATACTTATTGACTATGTAAGTCCGATTTCTCAATTGTATTTGAGAATTTTTCTATAACATTTGTTTGTCACTCATTAAGACCAATGGGAAATTACAGCCAAGGATCCATACTTATTGACTATGTAAGTCCGATTTCTCAATTGTATTTGAGAAGTTTTCTATAACATTTGTTTGTCACTCATTTAGACCAATGGGAAATTACAGCCAAGGATCCATACTTATTGACTATGTAAGTCCGATTTCTCAATTGTATTTGAGAAGTTTTCTATAACATTTGTTTGTCACTCATTTAGACCAATGGGAAATTACAGCCAAGAATCCATACTTATTGACTATGTAAGTCCGATTTCTCAATTGTATTTGAGAATTTTTCTATAACATTTGTTTGTCACTCATTAAGACCAATGGGAAATTACAGCCAAGGATCCATACTTATTGACTATGTAAGTCCGATTTCTCAATTGTATTTGAGAATTTTTCTATAACATTTGTTTGTCACTCATTAAGACCAATGGGAAATTACAGCCAAGGATCCATACTTATTGACTACGTAAGTCCGATTTCTCAATTGTATTTGAGAATTTTTCTATAACATTTGTTTGTCACTCATTAAGACCAATGGGAAATTACAGCCAAGGATCCATACTTATTGACTATGTAAGTCCGATTTCTCAATTGTATTTGAGAATTTTTCTATAACATTTGTTTGTCACTCATTTAGACCAATGGGAAATTACAGCCAAGAATCCATACTTATTGACTATGTAAGTCCGATTTCTCAATTGTATTTGAGAATTTTTCTATAACATTTGTTTGTCACTCATTAAGACCAATGGGAAATTACAGCCAAGAATCCATACTTATTGACTATGTAAGTCCGATTTCTCAATTGTATTTGAGAATTTTTCTATAACATTTGTTTGTCACTCATTTAGACCAATGGGAAATTACAGCCAAGAATCCATACTTATTGACTATGTAAGTCCGATTTCTCAATTGTATTTGAGAATTTTTCTATAACATTTGTTTGTCACTCATTTAGACCAATGGGAAATTACAGCCAAGAATCCATACTTATTGACTATGTAAGTCCGATTTCTCAATTGTATTTGAGAATTTTTCTATAACATTTGTTTGTCACTCATTAAGACCAATGGGAAATTACAGCCAAGGATCCATACTTATTGACTACGTAAGTCCGATTTCTCAATTGTATTTGAGAATTTTTCTATAACATTTGTTTGTCACTCATTTAGACCAATGGGAAATTACAGCCAAGAATCCATACTTATTGACTATGTAAGTCCGATTTCTCAATTGTATTTGAGAATTTTTCTATAACATTTGTTTGTCACTCATTTAGACCAATGGGAAATTACAGCCAAGGATCCATACTTATTGACTATGTAAGTCCGATTTCTCAATTGTATTTGAGAATTTTTCTATAACATTTGTTTGTCACTCATTTAGACCAATGGGAAATTACAGCCAAGGATCCATACTTATTGACTACGTAAGTCCGATTTCTCAATTGTATTTGAGAATTTTTCTATAACATTTGTTTGTCACTCATTTAGACCAATGGGAAATTACAGCCAAGGATCCATACTTATTGACTATGTAAGTCCGATTTCTCAATTGTATTTGAGAATTTTTCTATAACATTTGTTTGTCACTCATTTAGACCAATGGGAAATTACAGCCAAGAATCCATACTTATTGACTATGTAAGTCCGATTTCTCAATTGTATTTGAGAATTTTTCTATAACATTTGTTTGTCACTCATTTAGACCAATGGGAAATTACAGCCAAGGATCCATACTTATTGACTATGTAAGTCCGATTTCTCAATTGTATTTGAGAATTTTTCTATAACATTTGTTTGTCACTCATTTAGACCAATGGGAAATTACAGCCAAGAATCCATACTTATTGACTATGTAAGTCCGATTTCTCAATTGTATTTGAGAATTTTTCTATAACATTTGTTTGTCACTCATTTAGACCAATGGGAAATTACAGCCAAGAATCCATACTTATTGACTATGTAAGTCCGATTTCTCAATTGTATTTGAGAATTTTTCTATAACATTTGTTTGTCACTCATTTAGACCAATGGGAAATTACAGCCAAGAATCCATACTTATTGACTATGTAAGTCCGATTTCTCAATTGTATTTGAGAATTTTTCTATAACATTTGTTTGTCACTCATTTAGACCAATGGGAAATTACAGCCAAGAATCCATACTTATTGACTATGTAAGTCCGATTTCTCAATTGTATTTGAGAATTTTTCTATAACATTTGTTTGTCACTCATTTAGACCAATGGGAAATTACAGCCAAGAATCCATACTTATTGACTATGTAAGTCCGATTTCTCAATTGTATTTGAGAATTTTTCTATAACATTTGTTTGTCACTCATTTAGACCAATGGGAAATTACAGCCAAGAATCCATACTTATTGACTATGTAAGTCCGATTTCTCAATTGTATTTGAGAATTTTTCTATAACATTTGTTTGTCACTCATTTAGACCAATGGGAAATTACAGCCAAGAATCCATACTTATTGACTATGTAAGTCCGATTTCTCAATTGTATTTGAGAATTTTTCTATAACATTTGTTTGTCACTCATTTAGACCAATGGGAAATTACAGCCAAGAATCCATACTTATTGACTATGTAAGTCCGATTTCTCAATTGTATTTGAGAATTTTTCTATAACATTTGTTTGTCACTCATTTAGACCAATGGGAAATTACAGCCAAGAATCCATACTTATTGACTATGTAAGTCCGATTTCTCAATTGTATTTGAGAATTTTTCTATAACATTTGTTTGTCACTCATTTAGACCAATGGGAAATTACAGCCAAGAATCCATACTTATTGACTATGTAAGTCCGATTTCTCAATTGTATTTGAGAATTTTTCTATAACATTTGTTTGTCACTCATTTAGACCAATGGGAAATTACAGCCAAGAATCCATACTTATTGACTATGTAAGTCCGATTTCTCAATTGTATTTGAGAAGTTTTCTATAACATTTGTTTGTCACTCATTTAGACCAATGGGAAATTACAGCCAAGGATCCATACTTATTGACTATGTAAGTCCGATTTCTCAATTGTATTTGAGAATTTTTCTATAACATTTGTTTGTTACTCATTTAGACCAATGGGAAATTACAGCCAAGGATCCATTCTTATTGACTATGTAAGTCCGATTTCTCAATTGTATTTGAGAATTTTTCTATAACATTTGTTTGTCACTCATTTAGACCAATGGGAAATTACAGCCAAGGATCCATACTTATTGACTATGTAAGTCCGATTTCTCAATTGTATTTGAGAATTTTTCTATAACATTTGTTTGTCACTCATTTAGACCAATGGGAAATTACAGCCAAGGATCCATACTTATTGACTATGTAAGTCCGATTTCTCAATTGTATTTGAGAATTTTTCTATAACATTTGTTTGTCACTCATTTAGACTAATGGGAAATTACAGCCAAGAATCCATACTTATTGACTACGTAAGTCCGATTTCTCAATTGTATTTGAGAATTTTTCTATAACATTTGTTTGTCACTCATTTAGACTAATGGGAAATTAAAGCCAAGAATCCATACTTATTGACTATGTAAGTCCGATTTCTCAATTGTATTTGAGAATTTTTCTATAACATTTGTTTGTCACTCATTTAGACTAATGGGAAATTACAGCCAAGAATCCATACTTATTGACTATGTAAGTCCGATTTCTCAATTGTATTTGAGAATTTTTCTATAACATTTGTTTGTCACTCATTTAGACTAATGGGAAATTACAGCCAAGAATCCTTACTTATTGACTATGTAAGTCCGATTTCTCAATTGTATTTGAGAATTTTTCTATAACATTTGTTTGTCACTCATTTAGACCAATGGGGAATTACAGCCAAGAATCCATACTTATTGACTACGTAAGTCCGATTTCTCAATTGTATTTGAGAATTTTTCTATAACATTTGTTTGTCACTCATTTAGACCAATGGGAAATTACAGCCAAGAATTTATACTTATTGACTATGTAAGTCCGATTTCTCAATTGTATTTGAGAATTTTTCTATAACATTTGTTTGTCACTCATTTAGACCAATGGGAAATTACAGCCAAGGATCCATATTTATTGACTATGTAAGTCCGATTTCTCAATTGTATTTGAGAATTTTTCTATAACATTTGTTTGTCACTCATTTAGACCAATGGGAAATTACAGCCAAGGATCCATACTTATTGACTATGTAAGTCCGATTTCTCAATTGTATTTGAGAATTTTTCTATAACATTTGTTTGTCACTCATTTAGACCAATGGGAAATTACAGCCAAGAATCCATACTTATTGACTACGTGAGTCCGATTTCTCAATTGTATTTGAGAATTTTTCTATAACATTTGTTTGTCACTCATTTAGACCAATGGGAAATTACAGCCAAGGATCCATACTTATTGACTATGTAAGTCCGATTTCTCAATTGTATTTGAGAATTTTTCTATAACATTTGTTTGTCACTCATTTAGACCAATGGGAAATTACAGCCAAGGATCCATACTTATTGAGTATGTAAGTCCGATTTCTCAATTGTATTTGAGAATTTTTCTATAACATTTGTTTGTCACTCATTTAGACCAATGGGAAATTACAGCCAAGGATCCATACTTATTGACTTTGTAAGTCCGATTTCTCAATTGTATTTGAGAATTTTTCTATAACATTTGTTTGTCACTCATTTAGACCAATGGGAAATTACAGCCAAGGATCCATACTTATTGACTATGTAAGTCCGATTTCTCAATTGTATTTGAGAATTTTTCTATAACATTTGTTTGTCACTCATTTAGACCAATGGGAAATTACAGCCAAGGATCCATACTTATTGACTATGTAAGTCCGATTTCTCAATTGTATTTGAGAATTTTTCTATAACATTTGTTTGTCACTCATTTAGACTAATGGGAAATTACAGCCAAGGATCCATACTTATTGACTATGTAAGTCCGATTTCTCAATTGTATTTGAGAATTTTTCTATAACATTTGTTTGTCACTCATTTAGACCAATGGGAAATTACAGCCAAGGATCCATACTTATTGACTATGTAAGTCCGATTTCTCAATTGTATTTGAGAATTTTTCTATAACATTTGTTTGTCACTCATTTAGACTAATGGGAAATTACAGCCAAGGATCCATACTTATTGACTATGTAAGTCCGATTTCTCAATTGTATTTGAGAATTTTTCTATAACATTTGTTTGTCACTCATTTAGACCAATGGGAAATTACAGCCAAGGATCCATACTTATTGACTATGTAAGTCCGATTTCTCAATTGTATTTGAGAATTTTTCTATAACATTTGTTTGTCACTCATTTAGACCAATGGGAAATTACAGCCAAGGATCCATACTTATTGACTTTGTAAGTCCGATTTCTCAATTGTATTTGAGAATTTTTCTATAACATTTGTTTGTCACTCATTTAGACCAATGGGAAATTACAGCCAAGGATCCATACTTATTGACTTTGTAAGTCCGATTTCTCAATTGTATTTGAGAATTTTTCTATAACATTTGTTTGTCACTCATTTAGACCAATGGGAAATTACAGCCAAGGATCCATACTTATTGACTATGTAAGTCCGATTTCTCAATTGTATTTGAGAATTTTTCTATAACATTTGTTTGTCACTCATTTAGACTAATGGGAAATTACAGCCAAGGATCCATACTTATTGACTACGTAAGTCCGATTTCTCAATTGTATTTGAGAATTTTTCTATAACATTTGTTTGTCACTCATTTAGACTAATGGGAAATTACAGCCAAGAATCCATACTTATTGACTATGTAAGTCCGATTTCTCAATTGTATTTGAGAATTTTTCTATAACATTTGTTTGTCACTCATTTAGACCAATGGGAAATTACAGCCAAGAATCCATACTTATTGACTACGTAAGTCCGATTTCTCAATTGTATTTGAGAATTTTTCTATAACATTTGTTTGACACTCATTTAGACTAATGGGAAATTACAGCCAAGAATCCATACTTATTGACTATGTAAGTCCGATTTCTCAATTGTATTTGAGAATTTTTCTATAACATTTGTTTGTCACTCATTTAGACTAATAGGAAATTACAGCCAAGAATTTATACTTATTGACTACGTAAGTCCGATTTCTCAATTGTATTTGAGAATTTTTCTATAACATTTGTTTGTCACTCATGTAGACTAATAGGAAATTATAGCCAAGAATTTATACTTATTGACTATGTAAGTCCGATTTCTCAATTGTATTTGAGAATTTTTCTATAACATTTGTTTGTCACTCATTTAGACCAATGGGAAATTACAGCCAAGGATCCATACTTATTGACTATGTAAGTCCGATTTCTCAATTGTATTTGAGAATTTTTCTATAACATTTGTTTGTCACTCATTTAGACTAATGGGAAATTACAGCCAAGGATCCATACTTATTGACTACGTAAGTCCGATTTCTCAATTGTATTTGAGAATTTTTCTATAACATTTGTTTGTCACTCATTTAGACTAATGGGAAATTACAGCCAAGAATCCATACTTATTGACTATGTAAGTCCGATTTCTCAATTGTATTTGAGAATTTTTCTATAACATTTGTTTGTCACTCATTTAGACCAATGGGAAATTACAGCCAAGAATCCATACTTATTGACTACGTAAGTCCGATTTCTCAATTGTATTTGAGAATTTTTCTATAACATTTGTTTGACACTCATTTAGACTAATGGGAAATTACAGCCAAGAATCCATACTTATTGACTATGTAAGTCCGATTTCTCAATTGTATTTGAGAATTTTACTATAACATTTGTTTGTCACTCATTTAGACCAATGGGAAATTACAGCCAAGAATCCATATTTATTGACTACGTAAGTCCGATTTCTCAATTGTATTTGAGAATTTTTCTATAACATTTGTTTGTCACTCATTTAGACCAATGGGAAATTACAGCCAAGGATCCATACTTATTGACTATGTAAGTCCGATTTCTCAATTGTATTTGAGAATTTTTCTATAACATTTGTTTGTCACTCATGTAGACTAATAGGAAATTATAGCCAAGAATTTATACTTATTGACTATGTAAGTCCGATTTCTCAATTGTATTTGAGAATTTTTCTATAACATTTGTTTGTCACTCATTTAGACCAATGGGAAATTAAAGCCAAGAATCCATACTTATTGGATATGTAAGTCCGATTTCTCAATTGTATTTGAGAACTTTTCTATAACATTTGTTTGTCACTCATTTAGACTAATAGGAAATTACAGCCAAGAATTTATACTTATTGACTATGTAAGTCCGATTTCTCAATTGTATTTGAGAATTTTTCTATAACATTTGTTTGTCACTCATTTAGACCAATGGGAAATTACAGCCAAGAATCCATACTTATTGACTATGTAAGTCCGATTTCTCAATTGTATTTGAGAATTTTTCTATAACATTTGTTTGTCACTCATGTAGACTAATAGGAAATTATAGCCAAGAATTTATACTTATTGACTATGTAAGTCCGATTTCTCAATTGTATTTGAGAATTTTTCTATAACATTTGTTTGTCACTCATTTAGACCAATGGGAAATTAAAGCCAAGAATCCATACTTATTGGATATGTAAGTCCGATTTCTCAATTGTATTTGAGAACTTTTCTATAACATTTGTTTGTCACTCATTTAGACTAATAGGAAATTACAGCCAAGAATCCATACTTATTGACTACGTAAGTCCGATTTCTCAATTGTATTTGAGAATTTTTCTATAACATTTGTTTGTCACTCATTTAGACTAATGGGAAATTACAGCCAAGAATCCATACTTATTGACTATGTAAGTCCGATTTCTCAATTGTATTTGAGAATTTTACTATAACATTTGTTTGTCACTCATTTAGACCAATGGGAAATTACAGCCAAGAATCCATATTTATTGACTACGTAAGTCCGATTTCTCAATTGTATTTGAGAATTTTTCTATAACATTTGTTTGTCACTCATTTAGACCAATGGGAAATTACAGCCAAGGATCCATACTTATTGACTATGTAAGTCCGATTTCTCAATTGTATTTGAGAATTTTTCTATAACATTTGTTTGTCACTCATGTAGACTAATAGGAAATTATAGCCAAGAATTTATACTTATTGACTATGTAAGTCCGATTTCTCAATTGTATTTGAGAATTTTTCTATAACATTTGTTTGTCACTCATTTAGACCAATGGGAAATTAAAGCCAAGAATCCATACTTATTGGATATGTAAGTCCGATTTCTCAATTGTATTTGAGAACTTTTCTATAACATTTGTTTGTCACTCATTTAGACTAATAGGAAATTACAGCCAAGAATTTATACTTATTGACTATGTAAGTCCGATTTCTCAATTGTATTTGAGAATTTTTCTATAACATTTGTTTGTCACTCATTTAGACTAATAGGAAATTACAGCCAAGAATTTATACTTATTGACTATGTAAGTCCGATTTCTCAATTGTATTTGAGAATTTTTCTATAACATTTGTTTGTCACTCATTTAGACCAATGGGAAATTAAAGCCAAGAATTTATACTTATTGACTATGTAAGTCCGATTTCTCAATTGTATTTGAGAATTTTTCTATAACATTTGTTTGTCACTCATTTAGACCAATAGGAAATTACAGCCAAGAATTTATACTTATTGACTATGTAAGTCCGATTTCTCAATTGTATTTGAGAATTTTTCTATAACATTTGTTTGTCACTCATTTAGACCAATGGGAAATTAAAGCCAAGAATCCATACTTATTGACTATGTAAGTCCGATTTCTCAATTGTATTTGAGAATTTTTCTATAACATTTGTTTGTCACTCATTTAGACTAATAGGAAATTACAGCCAAGAATTTATACTTATTGACTATGTAAGTCCGATTTCTCAATTGTATTTGAGAATTTTTCTATAACATTTGTTTGTCACTCATTTAGACCAATGGGAAATTACAGCCAAGGATCCATATTTATTGACTATGTAAGTCCGATTTCTCAATTGTATTTGAGAATTTTTCTATAACATTTGTTTGTCACTCATTTAGACCAATGGGAAATTACAGCCAAGGATCCATACTTATTGACTATGTAAGTCCGATTTCTCAATTGTATTTGAGAATTTTTCTATAACATTTGTTTGTCACTCATTTAGACCAATAGGAAATTACAGCCAAGAATTTATACTTATTGACTATGTAAGTCCGATTTCTCAATTGTATTTGAGAATTTTTCTATAACATTTGTTTGTCACTCATTTAGACCAATGGGAAATTACAGCCAAGAATCCATACTTATTGACTATGTAAGTCCGATTTCTCAATTGTATTTGAGAATTTTTCTATAACATTTGTTTGTCACTCATTTAGACTAATAGGAAATTACAGCCAAGAATTTATACTTATTGACTATGTAAGTCCGATTTCTCAATTGTATTTGAGAATTTTTCTATAACATTTGTTTGTCACTCATTTAGACCAATAGGAAATTACAGCCAAGAATTTATACTTATTGACTATGTAAGTCCGATTTCTCAATTGTATTTGAGAATTTTTCTATAACATTTTTTTGTCACTCATTTAGACCAATGGGAAATTAAAGCCAAGAATCCATACTTATTGACTATGTAAGTCCGATTTCTCAATTGTATTTGAGAATTTTTCTATAACATTTGTTTGTCACTCATTTAGACTAATAGGAAATTACAGCCAAGAATTTATACTTATTGACTATGTAAGTCCGATTTCTCAATTGTATTTGAGAATTTTTCTATAACATTTGTTTGTCACTCATTTAGACCAATGGGAAATTACAGCCAAGGATCCATATTTATTGACTATGTAAGTCCGATTTCTCAATTGTATTTGAGAATTTTTCTATAACATTTGTTTGTCACTCATTTAGACCAATGGGAAATTACAGCCAAGGATCCATACTTATTGACTATGTAAGTCCGATTTCTCAATTGTATTTGAGAATTTTTCTATAACATTTGTTTGTCACTCATTTAGACCAATAGGAAATTACAGCCAAGAATTTATACTTATTGACTATGTAAGTCCGATTTCTCAATTGTATTTGAGAATTTTTCTATAACATTTGTTTGTCACTCATTTAGACCAATGGGAAATTAAAGCCAAGAATCCATACTTATTGACTATGTAAGTCCGATTTCTCAATTGTATTTGAGAATTTTTCTATAACATTTGTTTGTCACTCATTTAGACTAATAGGAAATTACAGCCAAGAATTTATACTTATTGACTATGTAAGTCCGATTTCTCAATTGTATTTGAGAATTTTTCTATAACATTTGTTTGTCACTCATTTAGACCAATGGGAAATTACAGCCAAGGATCCATATTTATTGACTATGTAAGTCCGATTTCTCAATTGTATTTGAGAATTTTTCTATAACATTTGTTTGTCACTCATTTAGACCAATGGGAAATTACAGCCAAGGATCCATACTTATTGACTATGTAAGTCCGATTTCTCAATTGTATTTGACAATTTTTCTATAACATTTGTTTGTCACTCATTTAGACCAATGGGAAATTACAGCCAAGGATCCATACTTATTGACTATGTAAGTCCGATTTCTCAATTGTATTTGAGAATTTTTCTATAACATTTGTTTGTCACTCATTTAGACCAATGGGAAATTACAGCCAAGAATCCATACTTATTGATTATGTAAGTCCGATTTCTCAATTGTATTTGAGAATTTTTCTATAACATTTGTTTGTCACTCATTTAGACTAATGCGAAATTAAAGCCAAGAATCCATACTTATTGACTATGTAAGTCCGATTTCTCAATTGTATTTGAGAATTTTTCTATAACATTTGTTTGTCACTCATTTAGACTAATGGGAAATTACAGCCAAGGATCCATACTTATTGACTATGTAAGTCCGATTTCTCAATTGTATTTGAGAATTTTTCTATAACATTTGTTTGTCACTCATTTAGACTAATGGGAAATTACAGCCAAGAATCCATACTTATTGATTATGTAAGTCCGATTTCTCAATTGTATTTGAGAATTTTTCTATAACATTTGTTTGTCACTCATTTAGACTAATGGGAAATTACAGCCAAGAATCCATACTTATTGATTATGTAAGTCCGATTTCTCAATTGTATTTGAGAATTTTTCTATAACATTTGTTTGTCACTCATTTAGACTAATGGGAAATTACAGCCAAGGATCCATACTTATTGACTATGTAAGTCCGATTTCTCAATTGTATTTTAGAATTTTTCTGTAAAATTTGTTTGTCACTCATTTAGACCAATGGGAAATTAAAGCCAAGAATCCATACTTATTGACTACGTTAGTCCGATTTCTCAATTTTATTTAAGAATTTTTCTATAACATTTGTTTGTCACTCATTTAGACCAATGGGAAATAAAAGCCAAGAATCCATACTTATTGACTACGTTAGTCCGATTTCTCAATTGTATTTGAGAATTTTTCTGTAAAATTTGTTTGTCACTCATTTAGACCAATGGGAAATAAAAGCCAAGAATCCATACTTATTGACTATGTAAGTCCGATTTCTCAATTGTATTTAAGAATTTTTCTATAACATTTGTTTGTCACTCATTTAGACCAATGGGAAATAAAAGCCAAGAATCCATACTTATTGACTACGTTAGTCCGATTTCTCAATTGTATTTGAGAATTTTTCTGTAAAATTTGTTTGTCACTCATTTAGACCAATGGGAAATAAAAGCCAAGAATCCATACTTATTGACTATGTAAGTCCGATTTCTCAATTGTATTTAAGAATTTTTCTATAACATTTGTTTGTCACACATTTAGACCAATGGGAAATTAAAGCCAAGAATCCATACTTATTGACTACGTTAGTCCGATTTCTCAATTTTATTTAAGAATTTTTCTATAACATTTGTTTGTCACTCATTTAGACCAATGGGAAATAAAAGCCAAGAATCCATACTTATTGACTATGTAAGTCCGATTTCTCAATTGTATTTGAGAATTTTTCTATAACATTTGTTTGTCACACATTTAGACCAATGGGAAATTAAAGCCAAGAATCCATACTTATTGACTACGTTAGTCCGATTTCTCAATTTTATTTAAGAATTTTTCTATAACATTTGTTTGTCACTCATTTAGACCAATGGGAAATAAAAGCCAAGAATCCATACTTATTGACTATGTAAGTCCGATTTCTCAATTTTATTTGAGAATTTTTCTATAACATTTGTTTGTCACTCATTTAGACCAATGGGAAATTAAAGCCACGAATCCATACTTATTGACTATGTAAGTCCGATTTCTCAATTGTATTTGAGAATTTTTCTATAAAATATATCTGGAATAATTTGCACATACATTTTCCCAAAAAAAAAGTACATAAAATGTAGAAATATGTATATTTAAATGTATAATAATTTTTATTTAAAGAAAGAAAGCCCTAAAGAAAGTTAAAGGCGTATATGTACGAGTATATAAATTATTATCATGTTCAGTGGTCTTCTAATTCGGCATCTCAATGTCATAGTAATCTTAAGTACCTAAAGTAGTGTGACAGTTTTTTGTCAATTTATTGTTACTGACGCAAAGGGAGGGATTTTTTCCAATTAAATTTGAAATATTATGTGGCTTGAAACCTTAAAAGTAATATACTAAAAATTGATATTCGTAACATCACTGGTGTATATTAACTTAATAATACCTTTATGTATTTTTTCGTACAAACCCCATTTTTGTTCACTGATGGATGGAAAATTGTTAAATTTTTAACAGCCTGTATTATATTCAGTGAAGTATATATAAGATTCGGCACAGCCGAATATAGCACTTTTACTTGTTTTTTTTTTTTTTTTTTTTTTTTTATAAGATCATCATTAAGGGCATGACCCCCTTCTTATGCCATGCATAAGAGAGGTTAGAGGGTTTAATTATAGAAAGAAGGCTTTATTCTTTTACAACTCTGCCATTGCGCGTTTTGTTTATTTTTAGAGCAGTGTTGCAGCGCCTCTGGTGTTAAGTAGACGCATTAAATTTCTTAAGCTGTATGAACAGACATTTCATTAATTGTTTTACTTCGCCGACGATTCTCATATAATGGAATTACGTTAGAAATAAAATCTAAATTATATTTGTCTTTTCTTAAGAAGCTCACAGAAACATTAAGGCACACTTTTTTATATTAAAACTAAATTTTGTTTGAAATAGAAAAAGTTTGTTTTACTGGTGTACAAAATATGTACCAAATTAAGTTAAGTTTAGAAAAATAAATAAATAAAGAATTATTATTTTTCTTTTATATAAATTAGTTCGATATCGTGGGCCAGGAGGCAGTAAATTGCTTTTTGGTACCTTTTAACAACAAAATGGTGTCTAAGCTTAAAAAACCAAAATGAATTTTCAGATTATATTATATCTGTTGGGAATAAGTATCCAATATTTAAATGAATATAGTGAAAATATCCATTGTTAGAAAGTGTGTACTTTTTCGGAATGACACCATATGAAAAAAGAGTACTTTTTGAAAAAGGAACACTTTAACAAAGAAACTTTTTAATGCAAACTTTATGTATCACAATTGCTTAAAAAATATTTTTTATCAAAGTGACTATTTAAATGATTGTAGTGAAAATGTAAATTGTTAGATAGTGTACATTTCGGAAATGGTACTTTTTTAGCAACGAAACTTTCTAAAAAAAAATAATTTATAATTTATTCATAAGTTGTGAATGCAAAGCTTTCATAAACATTTTTTCACAATGCTTAATTGGCATACCTTCTCATTTCCCAACCAGCTGTCTTTGTGTTTCAAGATAATCATATGCGGAAGTTTCAAAACTTGTTACATCATCATACAGTTAGATGAAGTTGAAAATAAAAGAATCAAAGAATGTGTTTTTTTTTTCGTTCATTAAATGATGAACAAAAAAAAAAAATATCTAGGAAGAGGAGAAAAAAATTATAGACTTGTTAGTTTAAATTACCACAAAAAAAAAAAAAAAAAAAAAAAAACGAAGAAAAAGAAATCAAAGTTTTTTATTTAGCAGTTTTCCAAAAAAGAATATCCACACCAGGAAGCATAAAAGAAGAGTATAGAAATGTGTCTTTTATTTTTAAATGAGCAGAAGTCTATAAAATGCAAAGTTGCCACAACTGAAAGTTGGGAAAATGACGAAAATGCTGCTGCTGCTGCTACTACTACTGATGATGTTGGAATAATGAAGACACAAAACTTTTCTGAAAGCTTGTATTTTCTGCTTTCATTTTTTGTGTTACTTTTTTCAATTTCGATTCTTTTGAAAACAAAAGGCGACAGCTTGGTGGTTTATTAAGGAAAGTAAACGACATGACAAAATAGACACCATCCAACAAAAGTTATTTTAAAAGTTGGTCTTACTGCAACAATATGTTTTATTTTGTTCCATTTTTCCATTTGTTTTAACAAATTAAATGTTCGAAAATTCAAAAAAAAAATTTTTTAAACAAAATGTGTGGCGTAAGACATGAAAAGGATTTGCCATTTTTAATGTAAAATGAGTTTGAAAGAAAAAGAAAAATATGTATATTCGTACATGTCACTTTTTGAAGCTGAAAACTGAAATCATACTGCAGCATGACAGGGAGTTTTTTTTTTGTTTTTTAAATTGCTGGAAAAAAAAGTACCCAACATAGATAATATATCACTTCAAATGACACAGCGTGAACGAAATGTCCAAGTGGAGTGTTAGATCGATCTAACAGTACAAACAGATTCTTTGAGGCGTGTGAATTCTTTGTTTTTGTGTGTGTGTGTGTTTTTTCCATGACCCTTTTACTTAATCGCAAAAATATCCGATAGCTGCTTTTGCATTAACAGCAGTAACAACAACAACCAGAAAGGTTGGCTGGGTGTCTGGCCGGTTGTTTAATTATACTTTTGGCGTTTTGTTACAAAAAAAAAATAAAAAAAATCACCACAGTTAATGTTATAAATGTTTACAAGGCCAGAATTGATTGGCCAATTATAGTGGGTGATTATATCGTTATGTTTCGCTGCTATTTCAATCTACGACACACGCTTCGTTAGGTTTTTACAATTGGAAATATACGCGTGGTTTTTGTGACAACAAATCATAGTGAACTAAATCAGTTGTTCATAATTTCGAAGGAAATTTTTACAAGAAAACTTTCTTTCTAATGAAACAATAATTTAATTTAAAAATTAAATTAAAAACAAAATTATTAGGTCTGAATAATAAATTAATTTTTTTACTATTTTTAGTTTATGATTTTTTAATTTAAAAAATTTGCCCGGACAATGATGACATCAAAAGCCTTGTTGCAGCAGATAGATGGTTCAGAAGATGGGTAAGCAGCATGGAAATGACGAGTGCTTAGCAAGATAAACAGCCGCATATCAAGGAAATGAACCATTACAAAATTACATGAGAACGTTATTACTAGCCACGGCAAATGGCGTCCTGGACGAAAGTTTAACTAAATTTTGGATAAGAAATTTCTTGTAAAGGATATAATTTGTATTTCCAAACATCAAGGAAAATTTAAAAAAAAAATGTGTGGGAAAAATATGTGTGTGAAGATAAATTTAAATTTAACTAGCAAAGATTTCAACCAAAAATTTTAGTCAAGCCAATTTTGCAGTTAACAGAGCACTGTTAAGCACTTAACAGTTGCTGTAAAAGTTGATGAAACTCATTTCGGATGAATATAAGTGGTCATTATGGAAAAATGGTGATGTATAGGAATATCACACTATACACAAATGGTAGTCCAGGGGGTCAACTATCATGCAGAAAAGGTGAGATATCTGTAATAATCTTGGGACTTTAAAAAAATGCGGATTTAAAAAAAAATTCTGGACAAGATTAGTGGTTTTTATGGAAAAATGGTGATGTATAGGAATATCACACTATACACAAATGGTAGTCCAGGGGGTCGACTATCATGCAGAAAAGGTGAGATATCTGTAATAATCTTGGGACTTTAAAAAAATGCAAATTTAAATTTTCATATGAAAAAAATTTCTGGAGGAGATTAGTGGATTTTATGGAAAAATGGTGATGTATAGGAATATCACACTATACACAAATGGTAGTCCAGGGGGTCGACTATCATGCAGAAAAGGTGAGATATCTGTAATAATCTTGGGACTTTAAAAAAATGCAAATTTAAATTTTCATATGAAAAAAATTTCTGGAGGAGATTAGTGGATTTTATGGAAAAATGGTGATGTATAGGAATATCACACTATACACAAATGGTAGTCCAGGGGGTCAACTATCATGCAGAAAAGGTGAGATATCTGTAATAATCTTGGGACTTTAAAAAAATGCAAATTAAAATTTTCATATGAAAAAAATTTCTGGAGGAGATTAGTGGATTTTATGGAAAAATGGTGATGTATAGGAATATCACACTATACACAAATGGTAGTCCAGGGGGTCAACTATCATGCAGAAAAGGTGAGATATCTGTAATAATCTTGGGACTTTAAAAAAATGCGGATTTAAAAAAAATTTCTGGAGGAGATTAGTGGATTTTATGGAAAAATGGTGATGTATAGGAATATCACACTATACACAAATTGTAGTCCAGGGGGTCCCCTATCATGCAGAAAAGGTGAGATATCTGTAATAATCTTGGGACTTTAAAAAAATGCAAATTTAAATTTTCATATGAAAAAAATTTCTGGAGGAGATTAGTGGATTTTATGGAAAAATGGTGATGTATAGGAATATCACACTATACACAAATGGTAGTCCAGGGGGTCGACTATCATGCAGAAAAGGTGAGATATCTGTAATAATCTTGGGACTTTAAAAAAATGCGGATTTAAAAAAAAAATTCTGGACAAGATTAGTGGATTTTATGGAAAAATGGTGATGTATAGGAATATCACACTATACACAAATGGTAGTCCAGGGGGTCCCCTATCATGCAGAAAAGGTGAGATATCTGTAATAATCTTGGGACTTTAAAAAAATGCAAATTTAAATTTTCATATGAAAAAAATTTCTGGAGGAGATTAGTGGGTTTTATGGAAAAATGGTGATGTATAGGAATATCACACTATACACAAATGGTAGTCCAGGGGGTCGACTATCATGCAGAAAAGGTGAGATATCTGTAATAATCTTGGGACTTTAAAAAAATGCAAATTTAAATTTTCATATGAAAAAAATTTCTGGAGGAGATTAGTGGTTTTTATGGAAAAATGGTGATGTATAGGAATATCACACTATACACAAATGGTAGTCCAGGGGGTCCCCTATCATGCAGAAAAGGTGAGATATCTGTAATAATCTTGGGACTTTAAAAAAATGCAAATTTAAATTTTCATATGAAAAAAATTTCTGGAGGAGATTAGTGGATTTTATGGAAAAATGGTGATGTATAGGAATATCACACTATACACAAATGGTAGTCCAGGGGGTCAACTATCATGCAGAAAAGGTGAGATATCTGTAATAATCTTGGGACTTTAAAAAAATGCGGATTTAAAAAAAAATTCTGGAGGAGATTAGTGGATTTTATGGAAAAATGGTGATGTATAGGAATATCACACTATACACAAATGGTAGTCCAGGGGGTCGACTATCATGCAGAAAAGGTGAGATATCTGTAATAATCTTGGGACTTTAAAAAAATGCAAATTTAAATTTTCATATGAAAAAAATTTCTGGAGGAGATTAGTGGATTTTATGGAAAAATGGTGATGTATAGGAATATCACACTATACACAAATGGTAGTCCAGGGGGTCAACTATCATGCAGAAAAGGTGAGATATCTGTAATAATCTTGGGACTTTAAAAAAATGCAAATTAAAATTTTCATATGAAAAAAATTTCTGGAGGAGATTAGTGGATTTTATGGAAAAATGGTGATGTATAGGAATATCACACTATACACAAATGGTAGTCCAGGGGGTCGACTATCATGCAGAAAAGGTGAGATATCTGTAATAATCTTGGGACTTTAAAAAAATGCAAATTTAAATTTTCATATGAAAAAAATTTCTGGAGGAGATTAGTGGTTTTTATGGAAAAATGGTGATGTATAGGAATATCACACTATACACAAATGGTAGTCCAGGGGGTCCCCTATCATGCAGAAAAGGTGAGATATCTGTAATAATCTTGGGACTTTAAAAAAATGCAAATTTAAATTTTCATATGAAAAAAATTTCTGGAGGAGATTAGTGGATTTTATGGAAAAATGGTGATGTATAGGAATATCACACTATACACAAATGGTAGTCCAGGGGGTCAACTATCATGCAGAAAAGGTGAGATATCTGTAATAATCTTGGGACTTTAAAAAAATGCGGATTTAAAAAAAAATTCTGGAGGAGATTAGTGGATTTTATGGAAAAATGGTGATGTATAGGAATATCACACTATACACAAATGGTAGTCCAGGGGGTCGACTATCATGCAGAAAAGGTGAGATATCTGTAATAATCTTGGGACTTTAAAAAAATGCAAATTTAAATTTTCATATGAAAAAAATTTCTGGAGGAGATTAGTGGATTTTATGGAAAAATGGTGATGTATAGGAATATCACACTATACACAAATGGTAGTCCAGGGGGTCGACTATCATGCAGAAAAGGTGAGATATCTGTAATAATCTTGGGACTTTAAAAAAATGCAAATTTAAATTTTCATATGAAAAAAATTTCTGGAGGAGATTAGTGGATTTTATGGAAAAATGGTGATGTATAGGAATATCACACTATACACAAATGGTAGTCCAGGGGGTCAACTATCATGCAGAAAAGGTGAGATATCTGTAATAATCTTGGGACTTTAAAAAAATGCGGATTTAAAAAAAAATTCTGGACAAGATTAGTGGTTTTTATGGAAAAATGGTGATGTATAGGAATATCACACTATACACAAATGGTAGTCCAGGGGGTCCCCTATCATGCAGAAAAGGTGAGATATCTGTAATAATCTTGGGACTTTAAAAAAATGCAAATTTAAATTTTCATATGAAAAAAATTTCTGGAGGAGATTAGTGGATTTTATGGAAAAATGGTGATGTATAGGAATATCACACTATACACAAATGGTAGTCCAGGGGGTCAACTATCATGCAGAAAAGGTGAGATATCTGTAATAATCTTGGGACTTTAAAAAAATGCAAATTTAAATTTTCATATGAAAAAAATTTCTGGAGGAGATTAGTGGATTTTATGGAAAAATGGTGATGTATAGGAATATCACACTATACACAAATGGTAGTCCAGGGGGTCAACTATCATGCAGAAAAGGTGAGATATCTGTAATAATCTTGGGACTTTAAAAAAATGCAAATTTAAATTTTCATATGAAAAAAATTTCTGGAGGAGATTAGTGGATTTTATGGAAAAATGGTGATGTATAGGAATATCACACTATACACAAATGGTAGTCCAGGGGGTCGACTATCATGCAGAAAAGGTGAGATATCTGTAATAATCTTGGGACTTTAAAAAAATGCAAATTTAAATTTTCATATGAAAAAAATTTCTGGAGGAGATTAGTGGATTTTATGGAAAAATGGTGATGTATAGGAATATCACACTATACACAAATGGTAGTCCAGGGGGTCAACTATCATGCAGAAAAGGTGAGATATCTGTAATAATCTTGGGACTTTAAAAAAATGCAAATTTAAATTTTCATATGAAAAAAATTTCTGGAGGAGATTAGTGGATTTTATGGAAAAATGGTGATGTATAGGAATATCACACTATACACAAATGGTAGTCCAGGGGGTCAACTATCATGCAGAAAAGGTGAGATATCTGTAATAATCTTGGGACTTTAAAAAAATGCAAATTTAAATTTTCATATGAAAAAAATTTCTGGAGGAGATTAGTGGATTTTATGGAAAAATGGTGATGTATAGGAATATCACACTATACACAAATGGTAGTCCAGGGGGTCAACTATCATGCAGAAAAGGTGAGATATCTGTAATAATCTTGGGACTTTAAAAAAATGCAAATTTAAATTTTCATATGAAAAAAATTTCTGGAGGAGATTAGTGGATTTTATGGAAAAATGGTGATGTATAGGAATATCACACTATACACAAATGGTAGTCCAGGGGGTCGACTATCATGCAGAAAAGGTGAGATATCTGTAATAATCTTGGGACTTTAAAAAAATGCAAATTTAAATTTTCATATGAAAAAAATTTCTGGAGGAGATTAGTGGATTTTATGGAAAAATGGTGATGTATAGGAATATCACACTATACACAAATGGTAGTCCAGGGGGTCAACTATCATGCAGAAAAGGTGAGATATCTGTAATAATCTTGGGACTTTAAAAAAATGCAAATTTAAATTTTCATATGAAAAAAATTTCTGGAGGAGATTAGTGGATTTTATGGAAAAATGGTGATGTATAGGAATATCACACTATACACAAATGGTAGTCCAGGGGGTCCCCTATCATGCAGAAAAGGTGAGATATCTGTAATAATCTTGGGACTTTAAAAAAATGCAAATTTAAATTTTCATATGAAAAAAATTTCTGGAGGAGATTAGTGGATTTTATGGAAAAATGGTGATGTATAGGAATATCACACTATACACAAATGGTAGTCCAGGGGGTCGACTATCATGCAGAAAAGGTGAGATATCTGTAATAATCTTGGGACTTTAAAAAAATGCAAATTTAAATTTTCATATGAAAAAAATTTCTGGAGGAGATTAGTGGTTTTTATGGAAAAATGGTGATGTATAGGAATATCACACTATACACAAATGGTAGTCCAGGGGGTCCCCTATCATGCAGAAAAGGTGAGATATCTGTAATAATCTTGGGACTTTAAAAAAATGCAAATTTAAATTTTCATATGAAAAAAATTTCTGGAGGAGATTAGTGGATTTTATGGAAAAATGGTGATGTATAGGAATATCACACTATACACAAATGGTAGTCCAGGGGGTCAGCTATCATGCAGAAAAGGTGAGATATCTGTAATAATCTTGGGACTTTAAAAAAATGCGGATTTAAAAAAAAATTCTGGAGGAGATTAGTGGATTTTATGGAAAAATGGTGATGTATAGGAATATCACACTATACACAAATGGTAGTCCAGGGGGTCGACTATCATGCAGAAAAGGTGAGATATCTGTAATAATCTTGGGACTTTAAAAAAATGCAAATTTAAATTTTCATATGAAAAAAATTTCTGGAGGAGATTAGTGGATTTTATGGAAAAATGGTGATGTATAGGAATATCACACTATACACAAATGGTAGTCCAGGGGGTCGACTATCATGCAGAAAAGGTGAGATATCTGTAATAATCTTGGGACTTTAAAAAAATGCAAATTTAAATTTTCATATGAAAAAAATTTCTGGAGGAGATTAGTGGATTTTATGGAAAAATGGTGATGTATAGGAATATCACACTATACACAAATGGTAGTCCAGGGGGTCAACTATCATGCAGAAAAGGTGAGATATCTGTAATAATCTTGGGACTTTAAAAAAATGCAAATTTAAATTTTCATATGAAAAAAATTTCTGGAGGAGATTAGTGGATTTTATGGAAAAATGGTGATGTATAGGAATATCACACTATACACAAATGGTAGTCCAGGGGGTCAACTATCATGCAGAAAAGGTGAGATATCTGTAATAATCTTGGGACTTTAAAAAAATGCAAATTTAAATTTTCATATGAAAAAAATTTCTGGAGGAGATTAGTGGATTTTATGGAAAAATGGTGATGTATAGGAATATCACACTATACACAAATGGTAGTCCAGGGGGTCGACTATCATGCAGAAAAGGTGAGATATCTGTAATAATCTTGGGACTTTAAAAAAATGCAAATTTAAATTTTCATATGAAAAAAATTTCTGGAGGAGATTAGTGGATTTTATGGAAAAATGGTGATGTATAGGAATATCACACTATACACAAATGGTAGTCCAGGGGGTCAACTATCATGCAGAAAAGGTGAGATATCTGTAATAATCTTGGGACTTTAAAAAAATGCAAATTTAAATTTTCATATGAAAAAAATTTCTGGAGGAGATTAGTGGATTTTATGGAAAAATGGTGATGTATAGGAATATCACACTATACACAAATGGTAGTCCAGGGGGTCAACTATCATGCAGAAAAGGTGAGATATCTGTAATAATCTTGGGACTTTAAAAAAATGCAAATTTAAATTTTCATATGAAAAAAATTTCTGGAGGAGATTAGTGGATTTTATGGAAAAATGGTGATGTATAGGAATATCACACTATACACAAATGGTAGTCCAGGGGGTCAACTATCATGCAGAAAAGGTGAGATATCTGTAATAATCTTGGGACTTTAAAAAAATGCAAATTTAAATTTTCATATGAAAAAAATTTCTGGAGGAGATTAGTGGATTTTATGGAAAAATGGTGATGTATAGGAATATCACACTATACACAAATGGTAGTCCAGGGGGTCGACTATCATGCAGAAAAGGTGAGATATCTGTAATAATCTTGGGACTTTAAAAAAATGCAAATTTAAATTTTCATATGAAAAAAATTTCTGGAGGAGATTAGTGGATTTTATGGAAAAATGGTGATGTATAGGAATATCACACTATACACAAATGGTAGTCCAGGGGGTCAACTATCATGCAGAAAAGGTGAGATATCTTTAATAATCTTGGGACTTTAAAAAAATGCGGATTTAAAAAAAAAATTCTGGACAAGATTAGTGGTTTTTATGGAAAAATGGTGATGTATAGGAATATCACACTATACACAAATGGTAGTCCAGGGGGTCCCCTATCATGCAGAAAAGGTGAGATATCTGTAATAATCTTGGGACTTTAAAAAAATGCAAATTTAAATTTTCATATGAAAAAAATTTCTGGAGGAGATTAGTGGATTTTATGGAAAAATGGTGATGTATAGGAATATCACACTATACACAAATGGTAGTCCAGGGGGTCAACTATCATGCAGAAAAGGTGAGATATCTGTAATAATCTTGGGACTTTAAAAAAATGCAAATTTAAATTTTCATATGAAAAAAATTTCTGGAGGAGATTAGTGGATTTTATGGAAAAATGGTGATGTATAGGAATATCACACTATACACAAATGGTAGTCCAGGGGGTCAACTATCATGCAGAAAAGGTGAGATATCTGTAATAATCTTGGGACTTTAAAAAAATGCAAATTTAAATTTTCATATGAAAAAAATTTCTGGAGGAGATTAGTGGATTTTATGGAAAAATGGTGATGTATAGGAATATCACACTATACACAAATGGTAGTCCAGGGGGTCGACTATCATGCAGAAAAGGTGAGATATCTGTAATAATCTTGGGACTTTAAAAAAATGCAAATTTAAATTTTCATATGAAAAAAATTTCTGGAGGAGATTAGTGGTTTTTATGGAAAAATGGTGATGTATAGGAATATCACACTATACACAAATGGTAGTCCAGGGGGTCCCCTATCATGCAGAAAAGGTGAGATATCTGTAATAATCTTGGGACTTTAAAAAAATGCAAATTTAAATTTTCATATGAAAAAAATTTCTGGAGGAGATTAGTGGATTTTATGGAAAAATGGTGATGTATAGGAATATCACACTATACACAAATGGTAGTCCAGGGGGTCAACTATCATGCAGAAAAGGTGAGATATCTGTAATAATCTTGGGACTTTAAAAAAATGCGGATTTAAAAAAAAATTCTGGAGGAGATTAGTGGATTTTATGGAAAAATGGTGATGTATAGGAATATCACACTATACACAAATGGTAGTCCAGGGGGTCGACTATCATGCAGAAAAGGTGAGATATCTGTAATAATCTTGGGACTTTAAAAAAATGCAAATTTAAATTTTCATATGAAAAAAATTTCTGGAGGAGATTAGTGGATTTTATGGAAAAATGGTGATGTATAGGAATATCACACTATACACAAATGGTAGTCCAGGGGGTCGACTATCATGCAGAAAAGGTGAGATATCTGTAATAATCTTGGGACTTTAAAAAAATGCAAATTTAAATTTTCATATGAAAAAAATTTCTGGAGGAGATTAGTGGATTTTATGGAAAAATGGTGATGTATAGGAATATCACACTATACACAAATGGTAGTCCAGGGGGTCAACTATCATGCAGAAAAGGTGAGATATCTGTAATAATCTTGGGACTTTAAAAAAATGCAAATTTAAATTTTCATATGAAAAAAATTTCTGGAGGAGATTAGTGGATTTTATGGAAAAATGGTGATGTATAGGAATATCACACTATACACAAATGGTAGTCCAGGGGGTCAACTATCATGCAGAAAAGGTGAGATATCTGTAATAATCTTGGGACTTTAAAAAAATGCGGATTTAAAAAAAAATTCTGGACAAGATTAGTGGTTTTTATGGAAAAATGGTGATGTATAGGAATATCACACTATACACAAATGGTAGTCCAGGGGGTCCCCTATCATGCAGAAAAGGTGAGATATCTGTAATAATCTTGGGACTTTAAAAAAATGCAAATTTAAATTTTCATATGAAAAAAATTTCTGGAGGAGATTAGTGGATTTTATGGAAAAATGGTGATGTATAGGAATATCACACTATACACAAATGGTAGTCCAGGGGGTCGACTATCATGCAGAAAAGGTGAGATATCTGTAATAATCTTGGGACTTTAAGAAAATGCAAATTTAAATTTTCATATGAAAAAAATTTCTGGAGGAGATTAGTGGATTTTATGGAAAAATGGTGATGTATAGGAATATCACACTATACACAAATGGTAGTCCAGGGGGTCAACTATCATGCAGAAAAGGTGAGATATCTGTAATAATCTTGGGACTTTAAAAAAATGCAAATTTAAATTTTCATATGAAAAAAATTTCTGGAGGAGATTAGTGGATTTTATGGAAAAATGGTGATGTATAGGAATATCACACTATACACAAATGGTAGTCCAGGGGGTCAACTATCATGCAGAAAAGGTGAGATATCTGTAATAATCTTGGGACTTTAAAAAAATGCAAATTTAAATTTTCATATGAAAAAAATTTCTGGAGGAGATTAGTGGATTTTATGGAAAAATGGTGATGTATAGGAATATCACACTATACACAAATGGTAGTCCAGGGGGTCAACTATCATGCAGAAAAGGTGAGATATCTGTAATAATCTTGGGACTTTAAAAAAATGCGGATTTAAAAAAAAAATTCTGGACAAGATTAGTGGTTTTTATGGAAAAATGGTGATGTATAGGAATATCACACTATACACAAATGGTAGTCCAGGGGGTCCCCTATCATGCAGAAAAGGTGAGATATCTGTAATAATCTTGGGACTTTAAAAAAATGCAAATTTAAATTTTCATATGAAAAAAATTTCTGGAGGAGATTAGTGGATTTTATGGAAAAATGGTGATGTATAGGAATATCACACTATACACAAATGGTAGTCCAGGGGGTCGACTATCATGCAGAAAAGGTGAGATATCTGTAATAATCTTGGGACTTTAAAAAAATGCGGATTTAAAAAAAAAATTCTGGACAAGATTAGTGGTTTTTATGGAAAAATGGTGATGTATAGGAATATCACACTATACACAAATGGTAGTCCAGGGGGTCAACTATCATGCAGAAAAGGTGAGATATCTGTAATAATCTTGGGACTTTAAAAAAATGCGGATTTAAAAAAAATTTCTGGAGGAGATTAGTGGATTTTATGGAAAAATGGTGATGTATAGGAATATCACACTATACACAAATGGTAGTCCAGGGGGTCAACTATCATGCAGAAAAGGTGAGATATCTGTAATAATCTTGGGACTTTAAAAAAATGCAAATTTAAATTTTCATATGAAAAAAATCCGCATTTTTTTTAAAGTCCCAAGATTATTACAGATATCTCACCTTTTCTGCATGATAGTCGACCCCCTGGACTACCATTTGTGTATAGTGTGATATTCCTATACATCACCATTTTTCCATAAAATCCACTAATCTCCTCCAGAAATTTTTTTCATATGAAAATTTAAATTTTCATTTTTTTAAAGTCCCAAGATTATTACAGATATCTCACCTTTTCTGCATGATAGGGGACCCCCTGGACTACCATTTGTGTATAGTGTGATATTCCTATACATCACCATTTTTCCATAAAAACCACTAATCTTGTCCAGAATTTTTTTTTTAAATCCGCATTTTTTTAAAGTCCCATGATTATTACAGATATCTCACCTTTTCTGCATGATAGTCGACCCCCTGGACTACCATTTGTGTATAGTGTGATATTCCTATACATCACCATTTTTCCATAAAATCCACTAATCTCCTCCAGAAATTTTTTTCATATGAAAATTTAAATTTGCATTTTTTTAAAGTCCCAAGATTATTACAGATATCTCACCTTTTCTGCATGATAGTTGACCCCCTGGACTACCATTTGTGTATAGTGTGATATTCCTATACATCACCATTTTTCCATAAAATCCACTAATCTCCTCCAGAAATTTTTTTTAAATCCGCATTTTTTTAAAGTCCCAAGATTATTACAGATATCTCACCTTTTCTGCATGATAGTTGACCCCCTGGACTACCATTTGTGTATAGTGTGATATTCCTATACATCACCATTTTTCCATAAAAACCACTAATCTTGTCCAGAATTTTTTTCATACGAAAATTTAAATTTGCATTTTTTGAAAGTCCCAAGATTATTACAGATATCTCACCTTTTCTGCATGATAGGGGACCCCCTGGACTACCATTTGTGTATAGTGTGATATTCCTATACATCACCATTTTTCCATAAAAACCACTAATCTCCTCCAGAAATTTTTTTCATACGAAAATTTAAATTTGCATTTTTTTAAAGTCCCAAGATTATTACAGATATCTCACCTATTCTGCATGATAGGGGACCCCCTGGACTACCATTTGTGTATAGTGTGATATTCCTATACATCACCATTTTTCCATAAAAACCACTAATCTTGTCCAGAATTTTTTTTTTTAAATCCGCATTTTTTTAAAGTCCCAAGATTATTACAGATATCTCACCTTTTCTGCATGATAGTCGACCCCCTGGACTACCATTTGTGTATAGTGTGATATTCCTATACATCACCATTTTTCCATAAAATCCACTAATCTCCTCCAGAAATTTTTTTCATATGAAAATTTAAATTTGCATTTTTTTAAAGTCCCAAGATTATTACAGATATCTCACCTTTTCTGCATGATAGTTGACCCCCTGGACTACCATTTGTGTATAGTGTGATATTCCTATACATCACCATTTTTCCATAATGACCACTTATATTCATCCGAAATGAGTTTCATCAACTTTTACAGCAACTGTTAAGTGCTTAACAGTGCTCTGTTAACTGCAAAATTGGCTTGACTAAAATTTTTGGTTGAAATCTTTGCTAGTTAAATTTAAATTTATCTTCACACACATGGGAAAAATTACATACGACAACCATTTTGTATTCAAGTTAAATAAAATTTTAGTTAATTTTTTTTAATGTATCTACATCATCACACACATACATTATTTTTAATCACGACTTCGAATGTCGAAATAAGTATGCAACAAATTTTCTTGATAACAAAGTTCTTATTAGCCTGGTCTAACGCATTGGGCCACTACTAATAATACTTGTATTGAAACAATTGCACCAATTCTGGATGATGTTAAAAATTGAACACGGTGCGAGATGTACAGATTATGAAAATTGCAAATAAGCAAAGTCCACATCATATCTATTGAACGTTGAAATTAGTACCGGACAAGTCCAAATGCTAGTTTTTCGCGAGTTCTGCTAAATTAATAAAAATATTTCAAATTTTCCTAATATTTTGCACTTTTGCAACGGCCTAACTTTATCAAAATTTTTGACTTTCTTTCATTTTTAAGGGACTTAAAACAATTCTTCTCTTTCAGTACAAACAATCTGGTGGTACTCCAAAAAAAAAATTGGGAAAAAAATTTATGCTGAAAAATGTACCAAACGGTAATCGATTAGAGAGCAAAACACAAGATCATTAACTTGATTTGATCAGTACTGTGATTTGATCTTTGCCATACAAATGTTTACGATATGCGCAACGAGGTGTTAATTTAAAGAAAAAACATTTTTTTAAATATTTTTATTTCTTGAATTTCTACAAAGTTGTAAAAATTTTTTTTTTTTTTTTGTTAAAGTAAGAAAGTACGAAATTAGCACACATTTTAAGTGGCTGGTGTAATAATGTGGTGGTTAGACTAATTCGAAAAATTCGTCGGATCGAGTCCCAATGACTTTGAGTTTTATTGAAAGGTTATCAACAGCCCTCATTCTAGGCAAAAAATCTTTGTTGTAGCAGAGACGGAGAGTACAGAAGAAGCGAAAACACGAAAATGAGATGTGCTTAGCAAGAACAACAACCACATAACAAGGAGATTAACCATTACACAGTTAAAGCAAAAAAAAAAAACATTGGTCTTCCCTCCACACTGGACTAGTTTTTAGTAAAAATTTTATTATAAATCGGAAAAATTTCCTGTGAAAGACGATATTTGTATTTCCTAACATTAAGGAAAACCGCAATGTTGTCATACGACAACATATTTTGAACTCAAATTATATAAAATTTAGTTAATGTTTTTTATTTTTGTTATGTAGCATTACTGGCAATCAACCACGGCTGCACGAAAAGCAGAGTTAAGGGAAATGTTTGCAAGTTCGCCTAAAATTTATAAAGAAATCGTTACACTGTTGAAGCATACAGAAAACTCTAAAATTGAAGTATCCATTTAATGTGACGAAAATTTCAAACACATTTTTTTAAATATTTTAAATCTATAAGTAAATTAAGAAAAAAGTAACACTCTAAGCTAAATTAGCAATAAAATGCCCACTCGTACTAGTAAAGAAAATTTGGTTTAAAAAAAATTTTATTTTATCCATATATTTTATCTCTTACACAAATTTCGAAATAACTGCATCTTAACCGAAAACAACATTCATGCCTGTCGCTGCAAGGTTCGTATAGTTCTCTGCAGTTGTTCGATGTTGGGCCGGCCTAAAAATAAATAATTAAAAAAAAAAACAAATAAATTTTCCATCATAAAATTACAAAGAAAGAATAGAAACCAAAATCTTACCTCCACAGCTAAAAATTGGAAAACCACTGTCATTGCGACAACAATACCGAAGAGAACTTTTAAATAATTCATATTAAAGTTGAACAAATTATAAGTTACGAGACTGGAATCGAAGAAAAAAGAATAGATACTATACTTTAACTAGTTTGGAAGCTGGCAATTTATACCCAAAAAAAATGCTGAGCACAAAATAAGTTATCAACAAATGTGTCATTATGAATTTCGTAGACAATTAGTAGAGTTGCCAGAAGTCTCAATTTTCATGGGATTTCAGGAAGAAAAAATATCTGATTGGATTATATGGTTAGAGTCGAATCATCTATCACCTAAATATCAGTCTATCTATCTATCTACTTATACACAATAATTAATCTGTGACTTGGTAATTCGAATATGTATTTTTTTTAATATAAAATATTAATATTCATATTTTTAAATATATATTTAGCTTTTTTAGCATTATTTACTTTAAGAATATTCAAATGGAAATCTTATTTGGAAAATCTACCACAATGTTTTTTGATTACACATTCAAATCTTTCATATTGCAATAAAGTGCTGCTTAAGCCCCAAATTTACAGTCTCTAGTTAACTAATAACAATGGTTTAAACCTAGATTTTTCATACAAATATCATGAGTTAATCTATTATCATTAGTTAATTAGAGACTGTAAATTTTGGGCCTTTAGAGTTTATTATAACGCAGGTTAATTTTTTCACATTGTGTTTGACGGGGATGGTTGGACTAGGTACAGACAACGCCAACGTAATGACGGGAGTTAACCGAGGAATAATAACATAATTACGGGAAAATATAATACAATTATCAATATCTTTGACATCTAAATTTTTACTCAATTGAATCGAATATTTTGTGTCAGAAGTTTTGGTTTAGAAAATGTTCTTTGAGACAGAATATTTATAAAAATATCTAGAAATGATGGAATACAACCATTCAAATTGGTTAGAGCTTGTAATACTGAATGGTTATCAATTGAGTTAGCTGCTAAGCGTATAGAAAATCAGTAGCTAGAAATTGTGAAATTGCTGCAACGTTTTATTCATGCCATCAAGCAAAAATGTTGAAAAATTTATACAATGATACAAATTTAATTTATTTAATATGTTTGAAGCCTTTGAGAATTTTTGAGAATAACAATGCTGACCCAAGTCTTTTTCTAGTATAACTGTTGCATCTTTTACAAGACCTTTCATATCAAATTATTTTGAAAGCTGTCCAGTTTGATCCATTAAATTCATGTTTAGCTGATTTTTTTGCCCCAAACATCATATTTTAATAAGGATTTTAAAAAAATTTTAGAATCGAAAAGGTGTACCATAATTTTTGAAATCGATTTTATAGTTCAATTAATATCTCAACTTAGACAGCGATTGCCAAAAAATTTTCATAATTTAATGAATACTAAGTTTTTCGTGCGTAGAAAACATTTTTAAAAATAATAAATGGAAATTAAATAAACATTTTAAACAAGAAATAACTGATTTCACTGTAGACGAAATTACTACTTTGGAACATCAGTGGCAGAAATTAAGTTCATATGAATAGTTAAATAACAAAAATAATATTTTATTGTTATTTTTTCATCAGTTTGTTTTATTGAAATACTATAACAAAAAATAATACAATTTTAATTTTAGCAATATTTTTTTACAGTTTATGATTTTTTTTGTGAGCATTTTTTAGCTTTATTTTAAAGCCGATTTAGCTGCAAAATATATTTGGATATGGCCACCCTACTTGTTAGAGTAAGATCTCGTTGTTCGTTTTTTTTTTTTTTTTTTGTTTTTTGTTTACACTCAAAGCAAAATGCTTAATGACGAATGAGAAAATCATTAAATAAATATTGTTTTCGACTTTATTATATGAGCCGTTTATTTTGAAAGTGCCATAAGTCACTTTTTCTTGATTGTAAATTTTTCACATATGAAAAGAAAAGATGCCATTGAATTTTATTTAGGGTTACCATTAACTCGATTTTTTTGAAAAAGTGACTTATGCCACTTTCAAAATAAACGGCTCAATATTAACACATAAAAATTATTATTGAAAAAAAAATTTAAAATCTAACAAAAATAGTAAAATCCAAGAAATGTAGTTTACTGAAAAAATGGCAAGTGAAAAATAAATTGTTATTGCCTCTTAATATTTCAAATTTAATTGGAAAAAATCCCTACCTTTGAGTCAGCAACAAATAATTAAAAAAAAAAAACTGTCACGCTACTTAAGGTATTTATCAATATTATGACATTGAGATGCCGAATTAGAAGACCACTGCTGACCATTTTTAAATAATTTTACGAAAATCTGAAAGTAGTTTTATTTTTTCTTACTCTCTTTGCGCTTTTAATTTGTAATTCAGTGTTGGTTGGGCATATGTCGCAGCTACATGTCTCGGTGTACTTTCACATATTAAATTTTAGCTTTTTCATTTTCTAAGGCTAACATTCCTCTACTAAGAATTGATTACTAACTTAATATGATATGAATATACATACATATATGTAAGACTTTAATTTTTAAATGCTAATTGAAAAATGTACATGTATTAATTTGTGTCTGTTTTTAAAGAAGATTATTATCTTGCGTCAAAGATAAAGGGATTTCTTTAAATAAAAATTATTAAAAATTAATAAATTTTTGTACATTTTATGTACTTTTTTAAACTTTCTGTATATAGTTTTTCTTTGGAAAGTATGTGAAAATTATTCGAGAAATATTCGCTTGGATTTGGCGAATACGAATATCATAAAATAGGCAAACAGTCGAATAATCGAATACAAATACGAGTACATATTCGTAACATGACTACTATGTACGTATATATACACCAGCGAAGGCCAAATCGGCATCAAGGTACCGAAGATCATGTGGGTTCTAATATGTACTTTTGTTCAATAACTTTTTTTTAATTTCGGCGATTATACCAATCATTAAACACTGAAGTTTTTTAAGATTTGATATATTTATATTGTTTCTGATGAAATACTCATTTGATGTATTTTATTCAGGGTTTAAAATTAGTTTTTTATTTTTATTTATTATACTAGCGACTAGTGGGAAAATATGATCCGTTTCCATTTTTGATAGTAGAGAAATTAAAAATATTTACCTGATAACAATATTAGTCATTGTGAGATCGGCATGTTTGTCATACTAGTCGAAGTTGTGTTTGGGTGGAATGGCATATATTTTATTTTTTGATATTTTTTATAGCGTCATATTGTTTGAACAAAATATTTTGAGTATGTGTGTTTTTGCATTTTTGTGTGGATAGCTAGTTTTCATTGACTAGAAATTGTTGCTGAACAATATATTACCGAGAATTTATTTTCATTTTGTGTGCTAGTTAAAAATTTTACAATGCAGATATTGCTGGCGTGTAGGCTACTTAATATTTTATTTAGTTGTCAAGTATAAATTTTTTTTAGAAAACTGAAAATTTATTTGTTATCAGGTAAATATTTTTCTTGTTTTCACATAAAATTATGGAATATGAGGGCAATTTTTAGTTCATATATTAGTTGATTTTATTAACTTAAAAATTTGTTCAATTATCTCAACATTTATACAAAACAAACAGAAAAAAATTCAATATCGGTATTGTGTTATGTTCATGTATTTTGTTCACTGTATTTTCACTAATACTCAATTAATTGCTGATTTTCTTTTTCTATTTAATTATCTCATATAGAATAACTGATTCATTTAACTTAGATTTAAAATTGAATATACGATTAGTTAGAGAGGGCAAAACAAAAGTATGTATGTATATGATTATCAAGTACATGCATATCGGCAACAACTTAAAAAATATAAAAAGAACAGACTTTTTGTTTGTGTAAAATAAATGTACAATTGTCAAAAATAGCTCAGTAGCAGAGCTGTAAAAGAATGTCTCCTTTTTGAAAGAACCTATGAATCATAAACGCTTTTGAAATTTTTGTTAAGACATTCAACAGTTTTTTAATAATGATCCTAATCCTAGTGAAAACAGTGAATTAAAAAAATTGATTTTCTTTAAATCACCAATGAATTCACTTAAACTTAAATCTTAATCTTTTTAGTGATGTGATTGCCTGCGAGAAATTTTAGTTCTTGAGAAATGCATTCGTGTTTTAATTCAATTAAAATTTTGTGTAAAATTAATCAATTAAATTTTTTATAAATCATTTTAAATTAAAAACCAAATTTTAATCATTCCTTTACAGCTCTGCTCGGCAGGACTTGAAGAAAATTGTGTAGAAAGAAAATGAAAAATTTTTGATAATAATCAATGAAAATATGTATAAAAAAAAACACGACCAGCTGTGCTCATGCATGTACTTGTACAAATATACTTTGGGCAAACCTATGTGTTAGTAAATGAAAAGAATCGAAAAACGACTGATCGTATAAAAATTAGTCAGTATAAGAATTTAACTGAATTTGATCTTGCATTTGTTTACAAGCATCCGCGAGTCACCCCGAGGACACATAAGTATGACCACGAGGATCACATCAGGTGACAACTTCTAATGCATGAACCAACCACAACTCGTAAGCACCTTGCTTAAGTGTTCGAGCTACCTAAACTCTTTTGCTGTTGTTTCGCAACTGCGCATAGAGACTTTCCATTGGTAAGCCCAAGTCCAAACAGTCACTAGCAGTGGTCGAGCATCAGCCTCTTCCAGTAATTTATGTACCAACCACAGCCACCACGTATACTCCTGAAGGAAACTTCACCAATAACCGGTCACGGAATAACGAAACCAACGAGTGTACTGCGATGCCGTGTTAAACTAGTATGTTCTCGTTTATGTTAATTTTCTTCTAAGTGGTGGCTATTCTACCAACTATTTCACCAACTTTAAACCCAATGATTTTTTTCCGCTCACGTTGACTCCTTCCTAAACAAATGTAGTCATCCCTTAGAGAATTCATATTTCTTAAATTTTTGTAAATCGAGTATATCACGGTAAAACTCAAACTGTCAGATATACCAAATATGTGGAGGACCACTTCGTCCACAAAACCCAATGATTTTTTCCCGCCCACGTTGACTCCTTCATAAAAAAATACGTTTTTAAAAAATATGATTTTTATATGTGTGTCTACAGAGCACTGTTAACTTGCGAACAGAGCTCTGTTAAATTCTGTGGATCATGTCTAGGGTTTTATATTTTAAAATTTAACTTCACACACATAAAATTTTCAAATAAATATTGCAAAGTAGAAAATCGTGTAATTACATCTAAGCAATTGCACATCCAGTCATTTAATGCTACACACAGAAACAAATGTTTATGTGTATACTCGTATGTATTTACATACATAAGTATACGAATTCAGCAAAACGAAATGCAAAAGAAACCAAACATGTAGGCACAACATGCCGATGTTGTACTTTATCATTACCAGAAACATTATTTACAATTGTCTCATCTGCATGCAGTCAAAGTGTCAATGTTTACGTTACGTTACTTTTACTATTTTCGAAAAAAAATAAAATAAAACAATAGCATGTAAAATTGTGCTTACCTAAGCAAATGCAAAGGACATTGGGCTCCACAAAACAAAATCGAAGAAAAATGTTTACACTATAAAGCTAATAAATTAAACTAATATTATATTTAAATATTTGTAAGCAATGTACAGTTGTACAGTTTTACTATTTATATTAAAAATTTATTGCAGAGACATTTCTTCTGAAAAAAATTTATTACATGCGATATTTTCGTTAAGAAAGTTCATTACAGTAATAGTTTTCTATAAAAAATTTGTATTATCAACATTTTTTCTGCAGAAAATATATCACAGTGATACAATTTCTGATAAAAATTTATGACAATGATAAGTTTGTCTGATAAAAATTGTTTACAGTGTACATATGAAAAGTACAAGTTCAGATTTTTATTGAATTAATGAAAATTCAAATTACTAAAGGTACGTTCACATTCATCAAATATTTGTCGAAAAAAACGTGACCGAGGGAGAAACTAATTATTTATTTCCCTTAATTCTAATATTTTTCTTAATTATGAGTTCGCATTTATTAAAAAATGTATAAAAATATATTTTTGTAGATAAATTAATTTTATTTTTTAACATAAAAACCAAGTTAGTTGACATTATCCTTAAGAAAAACTAGTGGTTACGTTTTTTTGGACAAATATTTAATAAATGTGAACGTAGCTTAAGAGTTATTTTATGTCTGAAAAATGTTATTATATCCAATCAATTTTAGCACAGTAATATGTGAATTTCCCTAATGTACATAGAGTAAAAACAACAAAAAAGTTAAATTACAAAATAGAATACTTTGAAGATAGCGGATTTTGAGTTTGTGTTGATTATTAGTAATTTCCAAAGGGGAATTTCTTACTAACCAAAGTTGTTTTCAATGTGTAAAAACAGAATAAAAAATGAATTAAGTTAATTCTCGTATTCTATTTCTGTTGAAAACTTAATCAAATAGTTGATATTTTTCCCAATTAGCATCCACTTTACGAAAATTGTAAAGATGTACAAGTGAACGCTGATGAGAGGTGTAGCGGCCTTAAAATCGGTATACTGATACGTTCTGCTAAAAATGATTGGATATAATAATAATTACATTTATTCGTATTAATATAAAAAATATTATTTTCAACAGTGAAAAATATTATTTATAGCAGCGGCAATTTTTCCTGTGTTAATTTTTCTGAACAAAATTTATTATTTATTTTATTTCCTTTATTATTAAAACGACCCCAATAGGGTCATATATGGTTAATAGTTTTCACCAATGTGCAAATTCTTATATCAAACAAAAAAATATATATATTGCATTTCAGCACAAGCAAAATGATTTTCTTATTATTTTTTGTTAATAACAAATATATTATTCTATGAGTTATTAAGATGATAGAAATTCGCGATAATCTGAATTAGATTTGGCCTGGGAAAATGGAAAAACCTGTTGGGAAGCACATTACAAATACGTGAGATCCTTACAACAAAAGAATGCTCATAACTGGTGTTAAAAGTTCGTCTAATTGTAATCTGGCGGAAACGAATTGAGTGCGAAAAAATAAAGCTGTTGAATAAAAATACTTATATTTTTGCGATATCACAGTAATAACTGTGTCTGATAAAATTTTGTTTAGAGTAATAGATAGTTATTCCCGTTAATTATATACAGTCTTAGTTTTCCTTATGAAAATTTATTACAGTGTTAATTATTTCGGTGATAATTTATCGCGTTAGAAATTTTCCTAATGAAAATTTATCAGTGTTAGTTTTTCTGATTAAAAATTTTTCAGTGATAATTTTTCTAATTTATATTAATTCATCTTTTGTAAACTTATAACAGTGGTAAGCATTTATTAAAATGATCATTATAATAGTAATAACTTTTCTGATAGAAATTTTTCATAGTCACACTTTTTCTGATGAAAATTTATCATACTGAAATTTCTGTAATGAAAATTTATCAAAATAATAACTTTTACGATAAAAATTTATCGTGCTGATATTTTTGTGATAATTTTTCTGATAAAAAATTTTTCAGCGATAATTTTTCTGATGAAAAATCACTGTTTTGTAGTGCACATTTATAGGAAATGCATACCCATACACGATTTCGAACACAGTGCTGGAGGTGGGAGTTTTGTCTATCACAGAATATGGTTTTAAAATTTAATACCAACCATTCATTTTTTATAGCAAATATTGGTAGTTTTCGTAACTAGTAAATATACTTAAAACGTATATCTTGCGAATGCTTAGGTATACTTTAAAGGACAAGATTAACACAAACGTAAGTGCATACATACATGCAGTTTAAAAAATATGTAACTTGAAATTTTGACAATTTCATTGGTGACACCTTGCTGTAACTTTGCTATAGGTTACGTGAATTTTGCCTGCTATGACAATTGTCTTTAATGCATGTCCTGTTTTAGTACATTTATGTACGTGCCACATCCATGTTGCCAAATGTCTTAAACTAAGACAGCATTGTTGATTTCATCCGCTATTTAGAGTAAATAAAGTTGTGCTGCCTTTATATATTCAGTACGTTGTCGCAATCTCTTTTGGCATCAATGCTCGTATGACACCATTTGAACCCTTGATCCTTAAATTTATTTTATTTTTCTTCTATAGCTCTCTAACTGTTTTTTTTTTTTTTAGGAAAAGTTTTATTTTTATTCATTTTTCTATGTATGGTAGACCTCATTTTTGCTTACTTAAAAAGTCTATAGGCTTTATGGCTTTTGAATTTAATTTAATTTTTGTGCTTTTTTAGCATTTATCTTCTACACGTACATTTATACATATATACATATATATTTTATGGTTTTATTTTCTATATGAATTAACAATGTTGCGATGTTATTTTTATTTATAAATTTTTTTTTTTTGGTTCAGAAAAATCAATGATCATTTCACAGATATTGTTTTTCCTGCATTGTACTGCTTAAAAAATAAGTAATAATATTGTGAAATTACTATAAAGGCTTTTTGCAGAGGACACTCTCTTCATCGTACCTCTGCAGTCCATAATCATATCTAACAATCTTTATGTATCCACACTTACTGAATAACTACTTTGCAGTCATGCAATAGCCCACAAAATATGACAATAGTCTGATATATTTGTCATAAAAATGGTTTTGCTTTTTAAGGTCAAATAAAATAAATTTTCTCTGAAACATACAAAAGTTTTGGCAACACTTGAAAATTATATTTCTTTTTCATGATGCATGTTTTTAGAATTTTATTTTGCAAGTTGTTGCAGTCAGGTATATATTCGCATATTTACACTTAATGCTACGTGTTTCGTTTGCGATAAGTAAATAGAATAGATTTGTCAAGTTTTAGCTCTGGTTGTATGCATAAATGTATTTGTGTTGTGGCTGCAATGTCCCCCTTAGATTTTTGTCTATACTGGAACAAACTTATGCATTTCTGTTTTTATTCTCTTATTTATTTCAAACCACACATGAGGGTAGATTTTTAATTCAGTTTTGCAACAAGATTCATTTATTTAATCTTGTTTTGTTTAAATATTAAGATCTGCTTTTTTCTGGTCTGTCTTTAGAATTTTTTTATGCCTAACAAAAAATGTTTCTTCTTTCTTCTCCTCCAATTAAGTCAGCCATAATTGAAAGCGAATGTTAAAAAATGAGTTGCAACTGGCATAGATGGAATCTATGTAGGTCTTGTCAGTTTAAATTGTTTTAATAAGCAGCAATGTTTTTTGTTTTTTTTTTTTTAAATTGCTGAAATTTTTTTTTAAATCAAGTAGCCCTATCCCGCTTCGCTACTTCCCCTTTTTATAAAAAAAATTAAAAGTATTTATATATCCTATTGTGAAAATTTAATGGCGATCGGTCCAGTAGTTAAGACTATATTACGATTTTTAATTTTCCAAAAAAAGGGGGTGGTCCCACCCACTTTTCTCCTGGTACGTATTCCAAATTATGCCAATACCATATGTACCAAATATCATCGACGTATGTAGGTCAAAAAATGCCCAAAATATGGCGATTTAAATTTTTGGGTTATATGGGCGGTGCCACGCCTCTTTATCCAAATTTTTTTGGGGGTCAACAGTGAACAAAATTAAAAACGAATCAGCCAAATCCGTCATTCCGTTCTTTAGTTATGTTGTCACAAACACACGCCAACTCATTTTTATATACATTAGATTAGGGTTTGTTCTTTTGTTTTAATGTAAGGAACTATCAGTGTTCGTTTCACTTTGGCGACATTAAAACATAATAAAATAAAAGTTATAATCTGGATAAAAGCTAAAACCGTATTACTGGCGACTGCTTCTCTAGTAAACGATAAAGAGAACTATTGGTAGCCATCCTTAAGCACTAGCGGTCAGTCCGGTAGTTCAGTTATTGTTCTCATAACCTCTTGCCAATACGCCACACGATTTTGCTGTTGTATTAATTGTTGTTGATACTCGTCCAAGCTAACGTACACTACAGCGCACAGTTTCGGCAGTTGGCGGAATCGTCGGCGAAGTAAAATAACACTGTGGAACAAATTCAGGTTAGCAGGTTATGGTTTTTCTTTCAAGAAGGAAGTCTTATTATTTAAATAAGGAAAAACTTATTGAAAAAATCAATAAGGAATTTTATGGTTTTTATTAGGTATTCTTATTGTTTTTTTCAATAAGGTTTTCTTCTTGATTTTATTAGGTATTCGTATTGATTTTTTCAAAAACGTTTTCCTCATTAAAATAATAAGACTTCCTTTTTGAAAAAAATTCGTAGAGATATCTTATTAATTTTGTTCTATTTTATTAGGTATTTATTAGGCACTGTTTTCTCTGTTGTGATGTTAGGAAATACAAATTTGATGTCATCAGAACGTCATGGTACGCGCCCCGAATGCTTATTTACAACATGTATTTGTATTATCTGGATGGAGGGGTGATGAAAACATTTTTATAAAACTAACGTATTCAGGGAGTTGAACCAAGGATCTTTGGCTTAGTAGATTGGCACTGTAACCACCTCACTACTACACCTTACTATAGTATAAATGTTAGCAGCCAGTTTAAGAAGATGATTTATTGTAGCACAAAAAAATTATGAAAAAATTGTTCCTTTGTTGATTTATATGTATGAAATAACAAGCAAGCTAATGAAATCAAGAAGATATTCTTATTAAAAAAATTAAGAAGATGATTTACACATGATCATACGGGAACCTAATAAAATCAAGGAGAAAACCTTATTGAAAAAAACAATAAGACGACCTAATGAAATCAAGAAGAAAACCTTATTGAAAAAAACAATAAGACGACCTAATGAAATTAATAAGAAATCCCTTTTATTTACAATTCATATGAAAACCTAATAGAATTAAGAAGTTTTTCTCTATGGATTGTTTTTTTGGTGCCAAAAATAACGGAAATTAGGTAAAAAAAATTGTAAATAACAAGTTTTCTTCTTGAGTTTATGTGGTTTCCTTATTAAAAAAATTAATAAGATTTACCACATAAAAACAATAAGGAATCTCTTTGAAAAAATCTTCGCTTCTTTCTGCTGGGATACCCCTTAGCCTAAAAGCGTTTCATAGAGAAAATTTTATTGATTCTATTAGGCAGTTTTGGCTCTGTGTAGGTCGATTCTGAGAATTAGGGGTGAAAATAGAGGCTAAATTAAAAGACCCTTATCATAAATCAATTTTTTTAAATATTTAAATTGTTGCACAGATCTCTAGCAATAATTTGGCTTTTACAGATTTAAAAAATATCAATTAGTCGACGAGTTATAGCCAAAAAACCATATAAACAATATGCTGAAAATCGGCATTTGACTGCAAAGTTCGAAGGTCGATTAAAAAAAAATTCAAACTAACATAAACAAACGCCGCGATACGGGTCTTCTAAAATATTAAAATACTTGTACTACATATAAAATTAATTCAAGCACAGCTCTAGTTTTAATAATGTATGTATGTAAGAAATAAAAAAATAAATATGTATTTTTTAATTTCAGCAAAAAATACTATTATTAACTGCCTGGCTTACTATGTCGACCAACTGATAATGCTGAAATTGTAAACGAAAAACAAATGATTTTTGACCTTCAAGCCATCAATTTTATTTATTTGTTTATCTTTTCTTTCAGTAAACATTTAATAAGTTAAATAAAATCGGTTATTAGTGGAACGCAAGCTAGATTTTTTACGTCTAAAAATCAAGCGATCGACATCGTGAGCCAGACAGTAGGTCTTCTTTTTCCGAGTAAAATATTAACTTTCTTTATATAAAAATAAGGATAACAAATAAATCCTTTTTATAAATAATATTTTTTCGATATTTCTCTATCAAATAAATGGAAGCTTCTTCAGGAAAGCATACATACATACATACTCGTATATAACAATATTTCAATAACAGTAAAAATTAAATTAAATTTTTTTCCCTTTGTTAAAAAAATGTTTTGATTTGAATTGAAAAATTTTTAAAAGCCTATTCTATGGCGACAAAATCAAAAATTTATTTTTTATTTAAATAACAAACATTAGAAATAAAAATTATTTACATGCACATCTTATGGATTAACATTAATACATACATACAAAAATATGCAATAGAAAACAACTATTTGAAATTCTTACTTCTATTAATTAAATATCTATAATTCTGCAGCTATATTCTGTAATTCTCGTAGCTAAAGCTAAATTTCGATCGCCAAAAAGGTATTCTGTAACTCTAATCGCTTAGCTAAAATTTACTTTTTTCGCCGTAGCTAATTTGCTATTAAATGCCCATCCCTTTCTCTCTTATTTGAAAATATTATATTGAAATGAAACAAATATATATATTTTATATTTATGTATATTAGTGTTACCTTACATTATAATTTATACTCCGTAATAATGATTGTATTCTTGTTAAAAATATTAAAAAAGCTATTTTACAAAGTTCTAGTCCAAACTTATTGCTTTTTTTGCAGCACATGCATTTTGAACATTGTACAGCGCATGATTTTTGCGTAGTATTTTCTCATGAAAGCATTATGTCCAAAAGTTATGGGAATATTTATAAGAGATGGCATCACCGTTAAGAATTAATTTCAGTAAACAATTGCAATTGTTTCTATGTTAAAACTGTGGTATTTGCTGCGGTACTGTAGCGTAGTTATTTGAAAGTATTTATTTGTACAAAAATTGTTTTTGATCATAATAAATTTAAAATTTTTTTACAGAGTTTTCTTTAGTTTTGTAACATTTGTTCACTGCTTGACAAATATATAAATTGTAAAATTTTTTTTTTTTTTTTTTTATTAAATAAATATTTTATATAAAATTTAGTATTTGAGTTTTATTTAAATTAAACTACTCATAACAGCTAAAAGACTTCAACCTGTCATGGGCAAACTCTTTATGTTATTCCAAATACTAAATGAGCATTTATTTTTGCCCTTTTTTATCATTTTTGTAGTTTCCTACATTATTTTTCCCAAAAAAATGCTAAATAAAAATTATATAAAAAATATTTTGCTTAAATTACCTTTTAGCGCCTTCAAAATAATGTTGCTTAAATTTCAGCGTTTCTAACTTAAAAAAATGCTTATATGTGCTTAGAGAATACGAATGTTTAACATTTTAGCGATGATAGCAAACGCCAAAATTGCGGCGAATTCAATTTTAATGACATTGCCTAATTTAGCAATACGCATTACAGAATTCAATATGTATGTAGCTGAAAATCATATAATATATAATATAAAATATAATAATAATAATATTTTCAAACATAAAATAACTCTTAGTAATTTGAAATTTCATTAATTCCATAAAAAAAAAAGAATATGAGCCTGATAATTTTACTTTTCATTATTTTCTTTATTCAAAATTACCGTATTTTTAAAATCAGGACAATAATTAGAATTACAGCAATGTAATGATAAAGCGGGTTTTTGTGTAAATGTAGTTTCTGTACTTATATCCGGATCTATGTATATCCCGCAATTTTACTTTTTAATTTATTCTTAGTAGTACCTACAATGTAGGTCCTACATACACCTTATCACAATTATCTGTATCATTTCCACCACATTATAAACTAAGTTAGACATCTCTATTTTATCTTATATTTTGTGTTACTAAACAGTCCTAAAGTGTTATACATATTTCCTATTATCATAAACATTTGACTTTTCCAACCTTTTAGATATGAGAGGTACATAAGTTAGACATCAATAAATTTTAGGCTCAGTAATTGGTCTAATATTGAAGTTATTAGGATTATTAAATTGTCCTATTAAACCAGAAGTCAATTGAATTAGATAATTATTCTTAGTTAAAATATTTTTAATTTTTCTCTATTAGTTTTATGAACACTAATTAACACTAATTTTTAGTATTCTATATACCAAATTTCTAGGCGTATTAATGATAATCCTTTTTGGATTTTTCGAAAAATAATTAATAAGCCTATCAGAAGATGTTGGCTTCTGATACAAATCTGTTAATAAATTATTCCCATTTCTTATTACTAATGTATCTAAATATGGAAGTATAGAATTCCATTCCTTTTCAATAGTAAATTTTATATCGCTATTAATGAAATATATATTGTCAAAATATCATTATTTGAATTATCTGAAACAATGCAAAATATATCATCAACATATTTTGTTGAAATTTTTGGTTTATATAATAATTTCTCAATAGAATTATCTAACAAATTCTCCATAACAATATCTGCTGTAATAAGAGAAGCTGGAGATCCCTTTGGGAGTCCCTTTTTATATATTACTAGATGAGCCGGCAAACGTTGTTTTGCCATACAAAATATTTATAGTACATATTTTGGGTGTTATATAAAAAAAAGCGAATGTATTATAAGTGTGTAACGATGACCGCCGATGAAAAAAATACCAAACAATAGTTTTGTTCTGTTTGAAATACGAACGAGGACGAGTCTCCTGCATGAGGCGGAAATAGCGCCATATGTCATTCAACAACAACAATAATTCTGAGGCGGACATAGCGCCATCTGTCATTCAACAACAAAAATAATTATGAGGCAAACCTAGCGCCATCTGTTGGGTTAATAGTTTCGTAAATACAGAAATTGCCCCCTTCCACCCCTCCTCGAAACCATAGCGGTTTGAAAATTAGATAGTAGCCGATTCTCAGACTTACTGAATATGCATAAAAAATTTCATAAGAATCGGTCAAGCCGTTTCGGAAATACAGAAATTGCCCGAGGGGACCTCGTGCCCCTAGCGATTTAAAATATACCTTAGGACCTATTCGCATACCTACCAAATATGCATAAAAAATTTCATTAAAATCGGTCGAGCCCTTTCGGAGAAGTTCGATAACAAACATCGTGACATGAGAATTATATACTCGTATATTAGATTTTTTTTTTGTTAAATCAAATGTGCAACTACAAAGAGTGTGAATTTTTTTAATTTTTATTTGTTTTAAATTTAATTTTTTTTTAATGCATATTATTATTATTAATACATATTTAATTCGATAATGGTCAAAAATCATTTATTTTAAAGTTTAAATATAATAAATTTGGGAATGTTTATAATGTTTTGTTCAATATGAAGACTAGCAAAAGAATATATAATTGCGAATAAAATTTTTAGTTCAAAAATATAAATCCATAAAAAAATATATTGATTTTTAACCTCATGTCATATAAATGCTAAAATAATATCTTGTATTTATCTAAAACTTCTAATATTGTTGAAAAATAAAATTTATTTTAAAATAAAATTTATTTTTCATCAATATTATAATAAAAGGCCGAACAATTAACAAATAATTAAAACTTATAAGGATTACATTAAAAACATAGTTTTATAAGACTTTCTTACGTCAGTACTTGTTCACATGTCATAAAAAAAAATGTATATAATGTTATAATTTTATTGAGAAAATGCTTTTTCCCGTAACTTTGTTTACTCTACATGATATTAATGCAGGAATAAACTGTATGTATGTATACGAAGTTTGTCGAAAAAACGATAAGTACCAACCTTCCATCATTTCACCTTCCAGAAAGTACATTGTTCTACTTACTAGCAGTTTTGTGTTGACTCTATTTCTTAGCAAAATAATTTTTATGTGCTCAAGAAACTAATAAACAAATTCACTAAGTTTTTATCTAAATAGCAACAAATTTAATTTTAAATAACAAAATAATAAAGTGTGCTAGAAAAAACACAATTGCCAGAATTTAAAACTACTGGTAGTTTTCTGCTTAACAACAATAAATTTAATTTACTTCTAAACAAACTGAGTGCCAGCTGGGATGGTAATAAGTTGTTTTTATTTTATACCATCTCAAATTTGGTGATAATGTCTAGTGACGCTCTCCAGTGGGGCATACATGCTCCCGTTCTTCCAGTTTAGACTGATCAAGCCTATAAATTGTGAAATATATTGTGCAAATAACATATCAGTTGCATAGACTATATATCGGTTACCGCTACCAACATTCCATGATCATAAGCATAATATCAAAATTGTAACCAACATACACGGTTGTGACTAAATGCTAAAATGGAGAGCATAACTGAATAACTGGTAATGAATATGGGTTGGTTGATACTCCTAACCGAGTATTCCATTGGCATAACCAATTATAATAAAATAAGTTCTAACTCAATATTTACGATTCTATGGTGTTTCCAATTTTATCGGTTGTCGGTGTTGGTACGACAAGAAAATTGTAGTTGGAGCAACCGACACAATTTTACCAAACGAGCAACCTCCGTACCAATCAGCCACGGCTGTACCGAATGCAGAGTTTATGGAATCGTTGGCGCAGTTCGTCGCATTTTAATATCATGTCAAATAAAAGTTCGCCGAAAACTTCTAAAAAACGATCACACTCAACAACAAACACAATAAAGTTTTCGGTGCGATAAGTGATTCCAAAATGTATTTAATAACGAAAAACCATTTAATATCGATAAACACTTGGGAAGAAAATAATAAATAAATAAATTACTCCCACAAAAAAATGTCATGTTAATTACGGAATTTGCTACAAAACGTATTTCAAAATAATAACTTTTCTATATGGAAGGACCTACGTCCAATAATTTTATTCCTGATTTTTTTACAATAATTCTCAAAATCTACCGAATAATTGCTACAAAAATCCAACCCGGTTACCTCATTAGTAAACAAGATTTTTCAAAATAGGTGTCACACCCTCTTGTTAAATCTTTCTTCAATAAAATTATTATTATGTGCATTTGCTCCATAAATATCATAAAGTAAAAAGTTCTTCAATATGAGAAGTGCCACGCCCCACTTGAAATATGAATACAAATTATATACATACTTATTTCTAATCTATTGCTGTTAAAAATTACTTCGTTACAATCCGCGTCATGGTATTCCCATACCTGTATCACTTTATTGTAGCCGAAATATAATATACCAGATAACTGGAACATTTTGGGTTTATTCAAATAATAATTTTTATCTTAGTTAAATTTATAACATTTGAAGTTTTAGTAGAATAATATGAAACAGCATTAAATCAAATTGATAAGAGCAATTCGTCTTGTATTATTTTAACTAAGATAAAAACTTGTGCTAAGATTAGTAATAATGAGAAAACAAAAACAAAAACTATTCAACGTAAAAGGAAATTAATTTTTTTTATCAATTGTAGCTAAATCTTAGTATAAATATGGAGCTTATATTTCTATCTGTCTCAGTTCAGTTTTAGATTTCAAAATGAAAACGTTCAAGTTGTTTTTTGTGTTTGCATTAATTGGTTTCCAGCAATTTAAACTCATCTGTAGTGTCAGTGATGATGATATCAAAAATAATGTTAGAAATGCAAATAGAGATTTACTACTCATTGCCTTATATTACGACGACACCGATGAGATAATTAACAAATTTAATGCCAACCTTGATTTCGATGAAATTAATGAAATATTCGGCGAAAGTATATCATACTATCTTAAAGATTCTTTTAAAAATTTGGTAAAAGCTCAATTGAATTTATACGACAAATATTCTCAAAACCCAAATAACCGAGGATAATTTCCAATCCGTAACAAATCTTTAAACCCCCCCCCCCCCCCAGGAGCGTTACATAATATGTGCACAGCCCCATTATGCAATCTTAAAAAATCTAACTCTTTAAAATTCATTAATAATCAATGATAATAATTTTTATCTTAAAATTTCTTAACTTAAATCCGTTTTCAAATTTAAATACCACTTTCGAAAAATAATATACGAACACACACACATAATATGTCACTATTCAATTATGAGCAGTAAGGGGCTGTGCACATATTACGTAACACTCCAGGGGGTGGGGGGGGGGGTTTAAGATTTGTTACTGATTAAAAATTTTGCACTGAAAAATTAGTAAAAAGCGTTACGAAGGGGGGGGGGGGGGTCTAAAATCTCTGAAAACGGCGTTACGTAATATGTGCACAGCCCCTAACACTTTTTTGCTTGTCACAAACAAAAGCAAAAAAGTCAACGAACCACCACAGTTAAAGCAAATAAACAAAACCAAATGCCTAACAAACACAAAAGGTACAGCGAAAAAAATCTACTTAGTTTTGTAGTCTACTTTAAGGCACTACATCAAAAGTCATTGCAATGCATATGCAGTAGGCATTGAAAGGAAATAAAAAAAAATCACCAGTGTAAATAAAACAAAAATTGTAGATGAAAATAAAAAATAATCCAACAACAATTGTTCACCTTATTTTCTTGCCTACATTTGGAAAATAAAGAGCAAATACACACGTTGAGTTAGCAGAAGGGTAAGTGTGAATGCATTCATATGAGTAAACTTAATGCAACAAAATACGAAAACTACAGTGGTAATATTTGTAGCTGATTCCACATGTATGTATGTTTGTATGTATGTACATATGACTGGTTGTATGTGTCGTAAATATATGCGATATTAAGTGTAACATACACTAGGGCGTCTACATTAAAGTAAATACTCTGCGCACTTGTTTCTATATAAAAATCACACACTAAAAATTAAATCTGACAAAAACAAAAAAAAAAAAAAATTAAAACAGAAATGAAAAATAAATGCAAATAAAATAAAACTTTATGCACACAAAACATCATGCATTTGTATTCAACATGCCGTAACATGCAATAACTCTACTCATACATACACAATTCAACTGCTATACACAGCAAGAAAGGGTGTTCTAATAGGAAATGAGCAGCAGCTAATGGAAATATATCTTCTCAATAGCTGCATGTACTCGATTTACGACCATTCCAGTCTCTTTTCTATAGAATCATCTACAAAAATTTACTCATAAATCATGGTTTACTGCTCAATTTCGAAAAATGTATGCTCCTCAATGCATTAAATGCAATTTTCGCTGTCCCATAAATTTCCCGCATTTTATCAGCCTGGAAATATGCAACATTTTTATTGGTTGCTGACGAGAGAAATTTATAGCTTTTAACACCCAGCCGATTGGTTAATATATTTAGGGGAGCTTTTTGTGCGCATGAGCTTTGCCATTAAAAATTTATGGGAGAATTTTATAGTCCGCTCAAAGCGCATTACAAATTTGTACTTAACTAAAGCTCCCTAAGGATTTGTAGGGAATTTGGTTGTAATCACGCTACCGCCTTATAATATCGTATATATTTTTTTGTGGTGGTTTTGAGTTGGTGGCGGTGGTAGTCTGTTAAAATTTTTTTGATTTGTTTTGGAGAAATTTTATTTATATTTTGTTGTTGCTAGTTGCTCCACTCAATGATGGCAACAGATATGGGAGTAAAAGAGAAAAAACCGGTTAGTATAGAAAGGCCATAGTATTACAGACACAGATATTTAAATTGTGTCCATGGTTGTATGCATGTATGTATGTATGTATGTATCATTTAAATATGTTTGTGCATAAGAATGCAATGTACGGGATTGTTGACATTGATGATGCACAATGAAGTTTCTTCATTAGGGCAAAAACAGTGGCGTATATGAAAAATATTTATAAATCATATATGATTTTCGTTTCACAAAATGTGCATAAAAAAATAAAAGATTTTCTATAACAAATGCAATATTTTGCTAAAAAAAAATCTATTTTTTAATAACATCAAAGCGCCTTCATTAGTTACAATGATATTCAAGTGTATTTTGCTGCCATAGTCGTATATGACAAATTGAGTTTCTTATCCGTTTACAAATTTTGATATTTGTCATGAATACTTGAATACTGAATGGTGCATTTTGATTTCTAAACTCTAATAAAATATCCTTTATTATGTACTGTTTTGCAAGTAACTGTTGTTGCAATAGTTAAAATTATTTATTTAATATTCGCCAATAGACCAATATATCCTTACAGGCTAATTATTAAGTTTTAATTTACAAATACATTTAATATCTCCTTATTTTCTAACAACATCCGAAAAATATTCTCAGACAAAGAAAAATCTATGTTAACAATTAAAAGTTCTTCTAAGGTAAAATGGCTTTAATGCTAAAAGCAAGCAGCGAGCATGACGACAATATAAAACTATTATTACGAAAAGCCAATTGTACAAATTTCTTTTGATTTCTTTCAATTCTGTCAGTATGTGCTAGTGATGTTGCGAATACTCGTATTCGATTATTCGCCTATTTTAAGATATTCTTATTCGTATTCGCCAAATTTAAGCGAATAAATAAATAATTTGCACATACATTTTCCCAAAAAAAAAAAAAAAAAAAATCATACAAGTTTAAAAAACTACATAAAATGTACAAGAATATACTATTTTATAATAATTTTTATTTAAAGAAAGAAATCCGTTTATCTTTGACACATGATAATAAATTTCTTAAAAAAGAAACGAAAATTATATTTCGTAACTATAATTTAAAAGTTAAAGTCGTATATGTAAATTCATATCATGTTAAGTTAGTAATCAATTCTCAGTAAAGGAATGTTGGACTTAAAATATGGAAGAACTAAAATTTAACATGTGGCTGCACTATCTGCGAAAATATGTTCTCCCAAACAATTCTAAATTACTAATTAAAAGCGCAATCAGAGTATGAAAAACCAAATCTCAAAGTATGTATGTAGGTAAAATAATTTAAAAATGTTCAGTAGTGGTCTCCTAATTTGGCATCTCAATGTCATAATAATGTTAAATACCTAAAGTAGTGTGACAGTTTTTTGTCAAATTATTGTTGCAGACACAAAGGGGGGGATTTTTTCCAATTAAATTTAAAATATTAAGTTTCTCTAAACCTTAAAAGTAATATTCGTATTCGGCGAATACTGTTTCAACTATTCGTATTCGAAGTCGGCGAATACTAAAAATGGATATTCGTAACATCACTAGTATGGACACGGTAAATGGGGTTCCAAAGGAACAATTTTCAAATTTAGAACGCAAAAAACGCGTGTATAGTATTCTCAATTTTATACGATCGTAAAAGTCTTTGCAGTTTCTCCTTATAAAAGAGATAAGTAGAAAGCGCTAGAAAAATAAATGATCATACATATGACAAAATAAAAATCATAGAAAAAAAAACATTTAGTCCACTCATTTAAAGCCCAGCTAAGCAATTAAAATTGTATTATTTTTTTTGGGAAGAGGACAGAAGGTGTTGCGAAGATCACCGGTAAGATTAAAAAAAATTACAATTAATATATATATAATTATATGTTCAAAACGAATATTAATCAAAAATATACTTAAGTTTAAAAATCAAACCAAAAAATTTTGTATGAAGTTGAACCAAAAAAAAAAATCAGGAAATTGGGCATTGTAGGACGTAATTCGCTGGCAGCACTGTAATGTTTAATATATGATAATAAATAAAAACAAAAATAAAAAATTCCCCAGCTAGTATCCATTAGTAGTATTAAGTCGCGTATTCTATTTGTATTTGATATGGTGTATAAATCAGTGATGCCAACTCTTGCAACATCAAAAGCACTATGAGTCCATGGAACTTGGGTAAAAAAGGGTAAAAACGAAAAAAAAAATCGGGCACAAAAGCACTAACCTAATTTTGTTTTGGGTCTGGTGGATCAAAAGACAGCTTTGGCTGTACTGAAAAACTTGCATTTTGATCTATTGCTTTTACATGTTGTTTTTAACGACTTTGTCGGAGTAAATCGCTTTTATCGTGCATTTATTTCACAATTACAACAAATGCATTACGCTTTTAGTTGTTTTCCCACCTAAAGGAAAGCCATTGTTAGACGATGAGCTTTAACACACATTTAAAATCAATGAAGAACTTACTTTTAATAACTGTTCACCGTTTTAATAACCAAGGCACTTTCTTACTTACATAAAAGGATATGTATACATATTTTAATATTAATAATTTAATTTTAATTTAATATTAATATTTATTATTTACTGCTAAAAAAATAAATCATAAAAATTTCTGCATTAATTAAAAAAAAAGATGCTTGCGAAATTCTAGAATTCAAAATCTTAACAGTTTTCGAGTAAAAAAGTATTAGGTGTGTTTAAATAATAGTAGGAAAGGTTCAATGTTGATTTAAGAGTTTTGTTATGTTGCCTCTAATAAAATATGTTTCGTTTGTAAAAAAGCGATTTTTTCATTTGATATTTTTATGACGATTTCAATAAACTATATTGACGATAATGACGATTTATGCCCAAAAATATGACGATATGACCTCTAAAAAATCTGGCAGCTATGATTGATACCTAAGAAACAATATTATTATTTACATACATAATATGGATATGTTCAGCATTATTTCTTGCTTTGGCGATTGTAATTACTTTTGGCGTTCTTTTATTTCGTTTTGCACATGTGCTCGATATATTTTTAGCAACTCTTTAGTATTAACGCCAGTTTATTAGATTGAATGAATTTTCTTTGTGTGGTTGGAATTATGTTTTCTATGGTGGAAAATAGTAAAGAATTGAGCAATCTTTTACATTTTGTATATGTATATTAATTGTATTTTTTTTTAATTACTATGAACTGTTTATTATTAATATTTGTTAATATTTATACATACAGGCTAAAGTTCGTAAATGTTACAAATCAGAGAAATATTAGGTAGACATTGGTAACATATTTCGAGCAACAAAGGAAAAATTTAATATCTAAACATCCCTTTAGATTTCACCTAAACTGGCCGAATAGAGCAAACTAAACTTGCTCTACTCACTACTTGTTAGGTAGCTTTTTTGAACGTGATTACATGTTCTATTTATACCAACGTTGCCATTTTGGTGTTTTTCGGGTATTTTTTTGTGCTTTTTTACTCAAGCAATACCCGAAATTTTGTTAAATACCCGCTTTTGTAGAGCGGATATTTATAGTGCTTTTAACAATTTCTCACAGTGCTTTTAAGTGCGTTTTAAATAATCAACATTTTTGACATTGAACCATTTTCCTACTACTCTTTAAACACACCTAATATTTTTTAACCAACTGCGTATTATTTGCATCTATATTTTGAGTAGTACTCGAAAACTGTTAAGAGTTTGAATTCTAGAATTTCTCAAGCATATTTTTTTTTAAATTCGTGCAGAAATTTTTATAATTTATTTGCTTAGCAATGATTTCACTTTTAATATCCGTTAATTTGTTTGTTGTGCAAATTTAAGCAAGAAAGTGCCTTGTTTATTATAAAACTGAACAGTGATTAAAAGTAAGTTCTTCATTGATTTTATATGTATGTATGTATGTATGTGTTAAAGTTCATTATGAAACAATGGCTTTCCTTTAGATGGAAAAACAAATATATAGAAAACCTTGGGAGAATGATTCAACTTTCAAAAGGTGGCTTAGATCAGCAAAATATGAACTAATAGCATATTGCACTTGTTGTAATTGTGAAATAAATTCACGATAAAGCGATTTAGTCCGACAAAGTCGCAAAAATAAAAACATGGAAAAGTACTAGATCAAAATGCATGTTTTTCAGTACAGCCAAGGCTGTCTTTTGATCCACCAGACCTAAAACAAAATTAGGTTAGTGCTTTTGTACCCGAATTTTTTTAATTTTTACCCTTTTTTACCCTATTCCAATTAGCTCACAGTGCTTTTGATGTTGCAAGAGTTGGCATCACTGGCAAGAATTGCAACATGATTACAGTTAACCCTGCTGTTAGGTAGAAAAAAACCTACGAATCGTTGGATGGGACCATTTTGGTCCACTTGTTTTTTTCTTTCATAAGAAGCTTAACATAAAACTCTTTTTCTGCAGATGTTTTAAATAATTTACAAATGGAAACTTGTACATAACAGTTTCACATTTATTTTAAAACCGATAAATAGTGTAAAAATATTGTATACATATATATTAAAAGCCTTTTTTTAAGACTGCTCCACTGGACACTTGACGTCAAACAATGCACAATTTTGTACCGTATCAAATACTACATACATATTTTTAAAATAACACTTATCGTCCCTGGAAGATAATATAGACAAATTGCTCGCTCAAAATCAATAAATAAAATAAAGAATTCCTTATTCTCTATTTATGTTTTATGAAAACTTTCTTAACTAAATTTTCTCAAGGCCACTACTTTAAAACAAAACATAAACATACAAATGTATTTTTTTCTTTTTAAATATTTATTAAAAGAAATTAAAAGTTAAAGCCGAAACAATAAAAATTTGTATTATTGTTGTTTTTTTCAATGGTTTATTATCATGGTCATGTCAGTATGTTATGAGTTATTGAACTGGGAACCACTTATCCAACATCTCAAATCATGCCACAAACCAATTACTTGTTCCAGCAGGAAATTAAAAAAAAAAATGGGGCGGCGTTTTTCATGAGTTTTACAAAAGAAGTAAACAATAAATAAACAAGCTTTTTGCTAAAAAAAAAAGTGGAGACTTTTTCTCTGAAGAGAAACTCAGTAGCAAAAGAGAGTGTATTTGGTAAAAGCGAATTAAGGCAATTCGCCGTTAATGGTAAAGAAAGCTTTACAATAAAATAATAGCTTTTAGGGAATTTTAAAATACATAACAAATATATTTTATAACATTTAATAGAAACTATAATTTTATTCCATACACTTTCTTTAATGAAAATAATCTTATTTTAGTTTAAATTAATTTTTGAAAGAATATACATATATATATATGTATATATTTTTTTTTGTTTTAGTTTTATTTTACAAACATTTGTTGAAATTTGTCTGAGCAAAATATTTAAATGAAGCAAAGGTTCATTTGAAACTTTAATTTGCGGCAAATTGAAAGCAACATGTTGATTATAAAATATAACGATTTTTATTTGATAGCTTTAGTTGTGAAAAAGTAAAGCATAGCTTAAGGCGTTGTGCATATTAAATAAAAAAACAAAAAAAAAAAAAACCGTGTAAATAAATTAATTATTTAAACTTAAATGGATATTTAATAGTTCTATAAATATTTTTTGCAATTTTGGGTAAAAATTAACAAATGGCAATTTACAACCAGGCCACAAGTATGCTTTGGTTTCGTGCAAGTTTCATCAAACTCGTTCAGTTGCATATAGATGTTGCAATTTATAACGAAACTCATTTCACGAAATAACCCTTTCCAACTACACAAGTAGGAAATATCTACAAAATAAGTAAATATGTATGCTTATTGAAGAAAAAACTATAGTAGTAATTTTTGTCTTCATTCAGCTTCGTTTTTATAAAACTACAAAATAACAATAACAACAAGAAATTGTTATGTTGTATCCGTTGTGTCTGCCGCACCAACCATTACTACACTAACTAACTATTCGGTTTTATAAACGACTAAAATTTTATATTGTGCATTTTAGTCAGCCAAACCACGATATAGATAGACGTACGGACGAGACAGTTAGACAGCCATAGACACATGTTCGTTGCCTATTCCTAAGACTTGGTTGTCGTCGGTTTAACCTGGCCATCGTTTATGCAACATAATTTCGTTTTTACACTACAAAGTCATACAAAGCAACCTCGTGTGTTGCTATTTTTACATCCTTTTAGCTTGGAATGCATTTCGTTTAGTCAAACTGTGTGTTGGGCCTGTTTGTTTTGCTTTTTTGCTTTTTTCCTTTTTTTTTGGTTTGCAAAAGACAACAAATTTGTTATTGTTCTTGTTGCTGTTGTTTTTATTTTGCCAGAAGAGGGCAAATGCGCTTTTTAACGAATTGTAAGGATCAGTTTAACGCGAATTACGGTTACGAAAGGATGCCAATGCATAGAACGTAATAAACGTGACTTTTTTTTGTTAAAGTGTGTATGGTTTTTCTTAAATAAAAATAAAACAAAAGTCAAATAACAAGAAAATCACTTCAAAAAATAAAATAAAATAATATATCTCAAAATACTTTTTAAGTTTAAGAAAAAAGTTAAAAAAGAAAGATTTGAAACCAAAATTAAAAATCATATCAATTTATTAAATATTGCATTCAAAAATAAATACCTAAAAAGTTAAAAAAAAACCCGCAAAATCTAAGTTTAATAAAGGAATTTGTGTAAGAAATCTACAACTGACCTAGCACAAGCCCAAAACGGTTAGTAGAGTGTTATATAAAAGCCATGAACAGCCTACTTTTATGCTGAGGGTGTTTTGTAATGGAAAATTTCAAATCAAAGAAATAAATAATGGTAAAACAAATGAGACTTAAGCGAAAAATAACTTAGTTTGTTACTTCACACTAAATGAAGTTTTTCATATTAACGAATTTGTAAGTTTACATTTTTATTCACCCTAAAGTAGGCTTTAGTTAGTCATGGTCTTGATATTTATTAACATGTATCATGTATGTATGTGTGTGTGCCTTGATTTCAAATTAAGTTTCTTACATTGTTTTTGAAAATTAAATTTTTTTGTATTAAAAATTTATTAGCCGTGTTCGTTGCATTTTGCAAAAAAAAAATGACAAAAAAATAAAACATAATTCGATTATCAGATGCTTCCTCAGGGATCTCTGTAAAACTTTCTAGGCCAACAATGTATGTATCGTATATATTCTAGTTGAATCTTATGAAAAGCAAATTGAATATCTCATTCTTCAATTAATAAACTGACTTGAAGAAATAATATATCTCAACTAATAGTTAATTTCTAAAGTTTTTCAAAAATACAGTGTCTTTACCGATCTACTGCAAATATTAATTATATCTCGTCTTTAATTTGTTTAGTTTACAATTTTATGATGAAAAAACAAAGAAAAATATATTTAACATTAATTAATTCGAAAAAGATCTGCAACACACATACACATTTAATTCTGTTGATATTTAGAAAATGTTTCAAAATTTGGCTAAGCCTTTCATTTGCAATTCACTTTTAAAAGTTATTAAATAAATAAAATAAATATTTTTAAAACGATCTTTCCTTAGGATAGATCCTCCTACATTTTTCTTTGTGGTCTTTAGTTTTATGTAAAATTTAAATTTTAGAAAACTTATATCATGGGAGAGCATAACAAATTTATTTAATAAATAATTGCAGCTTAATTGGAATTCACTTCCTTCTCTTCAGCAATTCCATACACTTAATACCGATATCATTTAACTGTATATTGATATTCCCATTTAGGGCATCGACAGTTTTATAGCGGCCATCATTTTAATTTTTAATAGATTCCGTTTTATTTTAAGAGTTTTTTTTTTTGAAAAGTCCTTCCGTTTGACACCGATTCACAAGACTGTTAAAAAATTGTTAAACCGAGGGTGTTGGTGAAATTTATTGAAAACTCAGCGAAAACGGATTTTACCTGAGACCTAGACTTAGACCTAGACCTAGACCTAGGTAGATCGAGTTGTTGTTTGAACTTTCAAAAATCTTTCAAAGATCCGTTTGTTGTGAAAATGTTTCCTGAGTTTAAACAAATATCTGCTTGATTCATTAATATGATGTTTTTTAACTTTTGCTTTTTCATAATTTAAGGTTTTTAAAAATTTTAACCAATGTAGGTCTCTCTCAAGTTTAACAAACAATCCCAATAACCGAGAATTGCTTGAATGTTTGTGTATAAACATAAATATTGTTTGATGACTGAGTGTTTTTAAAAAAATATTCAATTAATTTGTGAATTTTTTATTCGAACTGAGTGATGTTTAATCAAAGAAATTTTTAATTTGTCAAGCTTAAATTCGTTTTCTCTAAATTTAATTTTTTATAAATTAAATTACTATTTTAATTAGAAAGAAAAATCTAGTAGCTCCTAATACTTGAACAGACAAAGAAAAATTAGACTGCGCTGCGGGTTGAACTGACATCATGATGTTTCGAGACTAACCACAGTCTCATCATCAGAGTTGTCTACTGCTTATACCTCACTGCCACCACGGCAGTTGCATTCACACTAGTTAAAGATCCTCTATCATTAATTGAATCTGCTGAGTTACATGTAAGTTTATACACTACAGCTTTATCATTTCTAATGGGTTGGAACTTTACTATACTTTTTTAAAGTCTATTTTGTTCAAGTTGAGCTTGATTCTAGTGTTTAAAAAATAATTATACTATAAAATATTTAATAATATAATTAAAACATTGAAGAATTACAAGCTGACGTAAAAATTTAAATGTGGTAACTCGTAAAATGCAAAAATGTGAAAATGTTGAAAAAAAAGTAAATATTTCGAGTTTTATAGCACTCAACTTTACTTTGATTACTTTTGGAGTATAATTTTGAGAAAATTTTCGTTTTTTTTAAATGATATAACAAAAAAAAAAAAAAAAAAAATGTAAATAACGAAAAAAAAATATAAATTCTCACTCACTATTTTGTTTTCATTTTCTAAAAACAGGCAGTTAATTTCAATGCATAATTACTATCATGAATTTTGGCAGTTTGATGCATATATTGATAAGTTAAAAATTTGTTACCATTTCCAGGTTCATTCAGTTTTTTAAGGAAACGAAATAAATAACGATAATTTTCCAAAAAATTTTATATGAGCGAAAAAGCACGTTTTGTTCTGCGGGGGGACAGAAAAAGAGGCAAAGCATTTTAAGAAGGAGTAAAATGCCGCAACTCTGAACCTAGTAAATATGTCAAAGAGTGTCCTGAAAGTATAAATGTTTGCTATAACTGTTACACAACAATAAGGTAGTTATTTTTATCTTCCTTATAGTGCAAAGAAGCAAATATCAGACTTATTCATACTTAAAGCTTATGAGGCATTCCGTTAAAAAAAACAACAAAATTTAGTCGGACTTACTCTAAACTTTATGAAGTTGTGAACACTATGCAGGCATTTTTATTTCCGACTACAGAGGCTTCCCAGGCTTAAACCTAATTCGAATATGCTACTTTTAGTATCGCTCATAGTTTTTCGACGTTGGCTTTAAAATTTTTTCTTATATCATTTTTATAGGCGCAATTTTTAATTCATATAAGCAGTACTTGTATTCGTTTTAGTTCTACAGCCTACAGATTTGAAATAATAATTTAAATCTACTCAGTTATGTGTGAATATGATCGTACCTAAAAGTATGCAACTTCTTTAGTCACTATTGCATAGGAAGACAGTTGAAATTGAAAAGTAATTTAATTATAAAGAAAATTTTTGTTATTTATTTTGTGAAAAAAAAAAAAACACTTTCGATCGGAGTGATGTTCTGTGAGATGGCAGTAAATTTTGATAAAGTCATTAGAAAGATTACCTAAAGACTTCTCTAATTAATTAATTAATTAATTAACAACAACTGAATAAAGCTGATATAAAAAAAAAATTGTAGTAAATTACGACTTTGTTTCGGTAAACAAAAATATGGTCACTTAAAATCAATCCAGCAGGATGTAACTAGACTTTTCATTATTTTGGAGAAAAGTTTAGAAAAGCATTAAAAACATTAGCAAAATCGTTATTTCTATAAAAACTTACGAGTAAAATTTTAACGAAGGATACATTATTGTTAAAACTACATCATAACCTATCAAAAAGTTAAGTTTGACCTTTTCAATTTTAGGAGATGAATTATTTTATGTTTTCCGTTTTAGCGATTTTCCCCGTTAATGGTGTTTTTTATTTTGGCGATTATTTCTTTGCTGACTAGTTAGTCGCTTTTGACGAACTCTTTTGTAAATATTGTTTTCGGTTTTGGCGATTTTCGCCAATATCTAGTGTTGCTTTTTTCTCTTAGCGTTTTTTTAGACTTGACCATAATTTTATGTATATTTTTTTTTTTTTTTTTTTTGGTAATTTGATTTGACAGCGAAAAATTTAAGATTTGTCACGGTTTGGAAGATACAAAATTGCTATTGTTTTTTGACTTATTATCTTTGTAATGGCTAAATTTACAGATAATCTATGATGATTTCAAATCGGTTTATCATGTGATTTTCCTGATAAAAATCTTGTAAGATACCGAAAGGTAGAGAGAGTGGCAGGTAGAAAAATCGATTGCTTTTATTACCACGCCCTCCAAAAGCAATCGATTTTATAAAATTTATCTAATTTTGGCAAAAATTGCGAGACTGTTGTAAAGACCACATTGTTCGATTTTATAGTTTAGGTTTGGTTGGCAGATTGCTGGTGAAAAGAAAATTAGACTGCTACCCACTTGGGTCCTGATGTGGTCCTGATGTGGTCCCATTGTGTTACCTGTAGTGAAGAAAAGTAGAAAAGAAGAGGAGATTAGGCATAGGAGAGTTTAAAAAGGGCCGAGAAGAATAAGCAAAAGAGTGAATCAATTTTATTACAAAGAAAAAAAATAAAAGAAAACTTTAAAATAATTCTAACAGTCTAATTTTCGTATTCTTTTTTAAATTCCCAATCGTTTTGGACAGCAGAATGATGTAGATTTAATTAGCAGAAAATTTAATTAATTTTTTTTAATTCATACACACCGAAATAGTTAAAACAGAAAGCTCAAATGTGTTTTTAGTTCAGAGTTTTGAATGATAATTCAAATATTTAAAGCAGATTGATAAACATTTATTTTTCTATGCTCTCTAAATAATAAGACTCTTTTTAAAACGATTGTAAAAGTAAAAGTATGCATTATTAACAATTTTCTTATCAGAATTCCTCCATCATATTAACTTTAGCTTTTATAATTGCTTAATATTATTTCAGGTATTAAGTTGCTTTAATAATTTTTGTAACAGTAATTAAACCACATTGCTAACGGTGCCTTTTAATTTCATATATTTTTATATTTACAGCATAAAACACCTTAATATAAAAAAAATTATATACAAAAAACAATAATTAGAACAATAAAATTCAGCGCCTGAAATTATGCATTGACATAAAGAAAACGTGCAATTAAAAGTCAATGGCGACATTGATTGCTAAATAAGAGACTAACTTTAGCACAAAAAAAAAACTACAAGAAAAACGAAAAATAATATAAACAACAACAATTAAAACAATACAAGAACATATTTTAGCGAATCAATAAATAACAATTATATTAAACACCTGAATATTTTGAATGCAAAGGAATTTTTTCATACAAAAATACTTAAAAATGCTAATTTAACAAGCAACCAGCTAAAAAAAAACTAATGTGAGAATATATTTTGTTGGGAAATCCTAAATTGGCAATTTCAAAATATTGAATATATTGAATGTATAAATCTGATCAAACTGAAACAAGAAAAGTGTGCTAATATAATAAATTTGTGCACCTAATCCTTTTTGATACGCACATATATTTGACTGCCGAATTCATTTGCCGCCTGTCAATAACGAAATAAACTGTTATCGCATAAGCTTCAATATATATCATTGAAAGGCAAGAGATGAGTGTTAATTTATGCTAAAGAAAAATTAAAAAGTGTTTAAGAAAGTATAAAATGGCAAATGAAATTTTTGAATGATGAAAATGTCAAGTTTTTGTTTTAAAAATTTCTAGATTAAATTAAATTTTGGGAATAAAATTAAAATAAAAACTTGAGAATAAACAAAAACAATGGATGTTAGTTTACTATTAAAACATTTTAAAATATGTTTGGAAATTCTAAAAAATAATGCAACAAAAAGCGGCTAAACATATGCAACTTTTACTACAATTTGATGCAACTGAACTTCTACTCGTATATAGAGAAAACGTTACTTCATATCAATCTATTATATTAAATAAATAATCAAATTAAAAATTATATTAAAATCTTTTAACAAAATTAAGCAAATATTTTAAGAATTTAAGAAAAATTTTTTGAAAACGCAAAATATGGCGAATATATAAAACAAAAAATTTCTATCAAGAGAAACCAAAAAAAAAAAAAAAAAATAACAAATCTCGCTCGCTTAATGTAGTAACGGTTGTGAACACGATTTATACATAAACTTCAGTATAACTTAACGTAACGTAACATAAAACTCACGTAAATACCAAAAGTAATATTAAATTACATAGCAGTGACAGAACGTAACGTTAAGTATTGAAAAAGTAACATAAATCAGGCTTTATATAACAATAATATTTGTAACAATAAACTTTGAATAAATTAAACTTTACATAAATATATAGAATTAAATATTTTATAACATTCATATCATTATGTAAAAACTCCCAATAAGATGAACTATTATTGATTACAAACTCAATGGACATAAAAAAATAAAAGAATAAACCACAAATTTGACCAATAACTTTTACCAAAAAAGCCTCTGCTCAATTTAACAATTATACAACAAAGACAACAAATAACAAAAAAAAAAAAAAAAAGAACAGGCATAAATATTTATTATAAAAATCATTTGAATTTATAATTTAAATTCAAATTTTGTATAATTTGATTACAAAAAAAAAATAAAAAATAAACAAAAATAGCAGGAGGTACATACAAAAAAAAAAGTTCAAACACTCAGTGTTGGAAACAAATTTTTACCAATTAAATTTATTCAAACGTATTTTTTCCAAAACACTCTGTCAAATAGAGAAAACAAAAAAAGAGAGCTATTTTCAATATATGTTTGTTGTAACTCTGTGTGCATGTTAGTGTACTTTAATGAAATAAATACAAAATAATAGAAAAATATCGAGTAAAACTAATGAATTTAAATACTTATGTATGTATGGACATACGTATATCCCTTCGCACATACCCACAAAGCTAAATTTGTAACCGTAACCGTGATGTCAATGTATTTTATGTTAAGTGTTCAATATGTATATGTGTGAGTGTTGCAGCTAAAATAAATATTTAAAATCATCATTAAAATAAATAAAGTAAGTAATATAAAACATAAAAAAAAAATTAAAAATTAAAAAAACATCTTGAACACTAAAATAATAAATATCAATTATCAAACAGTTAATTGAATTTAAAGCAACAACGACAACATACACTTCACTATCAGTATCGAAATCGCAATAAATCAACAGCAACCACCAGAAATTTAATAATGGGTAAGTGCATATCGATTTAAAATATTTGTATAAAAATAAAGACTATATTTATATTTATTAGATGTAAACTTAAATGGTAATATTATGTCATTTATTGGGCAAGGAAAAAATCCTTGTTCAAGTTCTCAGTGTCTTGCGAAAGTTGAAGCAACAACTTTAAATTATGTATAGTCTTACGAATACTATTTAGTTTTTTCCCAAAAAATTAAAGCGAAATGAGAAATGGTGTGGGCTGACTATGACTATTACACAGGACCTTGGTTCGATCTCTAGTCAGGGCAAGTATTTTAACATAAAAAAATTTCTTATTTATTTTTTTTTATTTTTTTTTTATATTATTACGAATAAACATAATTATTATTCGAACTTATATTGATGTACATATGAAAAATAATTTTATCAGGCTAATTTTTAAACCAGGAAAAAAAAAAAATTTTCATAGTTACTATAATGCGCTCAAATTTCTCAGCATTTACAGAGCATACAATGTTCATGCAATGGTATTTTCAGAGGGAGATTTATGAAGAACATATTATGTTCTTTAGATAACAAATGCCATATTTAGTAGCTGCAATCATTAATCTGAATATGAAATGATAGTTTGCGACTATGATTCCATCAACCACGTTTTTTCTTTGCGTGTACATTCGTGTGGCATTGTGAAGGATGTTTTTTATGGAGTGGCATCACTGCTTTATTTGAGCACCCATTCAACAGCTGATAGTCGCCTTTTGTTTAGTTTGCTTTTAAATGTCATTATGAATCGACTTACATCAGAGCAACGTGTGCAAATTGTTGAAAGTTTTAATCAAAATAATTGTTCTATTCGACAAACTCATCGTGCAGCGGGCGCTACAATTGATTTACTCAAAGGAACTTTCGGATGAAAAAATAATTTCACGTAATGGCACAATTAATTGGCCACCAAGATCGTATAATTAAACCCCATTAGATTATTTTCTTTGTGGTTATGTTAAGTCACTTGCCTACGTCGTTAAACCAAAAACAATTGAACACCTGGAAATCAACATTCGCAAATGCTGCGAAAAGTTGTTGAAAATTTGTGTTCCAGATAGCGCTTTCTACGCGCCAGCCGTGGCGTCCACATGGCAGAAATCATATTTAAACATTAATTTCATAAAATTTTCTTTCCCGTTTCATTGATATTAAAAATTTATATCCTTGTTTTATTATGATTGAAATTTGAGTCACTCTATAAAAAATACCCTTTATAAAGTAGCGAATTTATAGTCTTTGACATCATTCTATTTATAGTTTTCGTTTTTATGAGATTAATGTCAATAAAACCTCTTTTAACTTCCGCGTTGCTAAATGGCCAAATTAAGAGTTTCATTGCAACAGAAGCTAATTCACTAAATGGATTTTCATTTAATGCATTTTTATAGCAATAAGGTTTTCCAGTAGGGATGATATGATTTTGAAGTGACGTTTCGGCCATTTGTAATATGTCATGATCTGTCATTTATTTTCCATTGTATTCAGTAGTGTTTACAATTTCATCATGGAACAAGAACAACGCAAGAACAACGTTTACAAATTATTCAGTTTTATTATCAAAATAATCGTTCTCCAATTGCAACTTTTCGTGCGCTTTTGCCATTTCATGGTCGTAATAATCGTCCAAGTGTGCTCGCTATTCGTCGAATTGTTGAAAATTTTGAGACTACATTTTCTTTACATAATTTTCAAGTGTCAATAAGCCAAAGAAACGCTCGAAGTAATGCAAATATTGCTGCCACTCAGGCAAGTGTTGCTGAAGACCGCAATTTGTCGTTTCCAAAACGTTCTTTGTCAATGGAGAGCTGTATAGGTCGATGATAACCAACTTTTTATGGCCGAAATGGGAAGAAGTTGATCTTGACAACATTTGGTTCCAACACAACGGGGCTACGTGCCACACAGCAAAAGCAACAATTGAATTAGTTTGAAGATTCGATTATTTCAAGAAATTGTGATATTGAATGACCTCAAAAAAGTTGTGATTGAACACCATTAGACTATTTCTTGTGAGATTATTTGAAGTGATTGGTATTTCGAAATAAACCATACTCTCTTCAAGCTTAACCAGACAATACTGAACGTGCCATTCATGACATCCGATTTGATTTAATGGAAAAAGTGCTCGAAAATTGGGTTCTTCGCATTCGTTCTTGCAGAAGAAGTCGTGGAGGCCATTTGAAAGACGTTTTATTTAGAACTTAATTGTATCGATTGTACTTCACTTTAAATAAAAAACTTTTGAATTTCCTTAACAAGAAGTGTGTTTTTTTAAGACATCATATCACTCTTATTGGAAAACCTTGTACATACATTTATTCAGAAATCAACTGTTGATGTTTTATTTAACCATTCTTGATCTAAATTTCTACCACTGATGTTCCAAAGTAGTAATTTCGTCTACAGTGAAATCAGTCATTTCTTCTTTAAAATGTTCATTTAATTTCCATTTATTAGCTTTTAAACTGTTTTTACGCACGAAAAACTTAGTATTCATTAAATTATGAAAATTTTTTGGCAATCTTTGTCTAAGCTGAGATATTAATTGAACTATAAAATCGGAGCATGTAATTGGTTTTTCGATTTAAAAAATTATTGTACATCTTTTCGATTCTAAAATTTATTTAAAATAGTTATTAAAATATGGTGTTTGGGGAAAAAAATCAGCTAAACATGAATTTAATGGATCAAACTGGTCAGCTTTCAAAATAATTTGATATGAAAAGTCTTGTAAAAGATGGAACAGTTCTACTAAAAAAAGACTTGGGTCAGCATCGTTACTCTCAAAAATTCTCAAAGGCTTCAGACATATTAAATAAATTAAATTTGTATCATTGTATAAATTTTTCAACATTTTTGCCTGATGGCATGACTACAACGTTGCAGCAATTTCACAATTTCTAGCCACTGATTTTCTATACGCTCAACAGCTAACTCAATTGATAACCATTTAGTATTACAAGCTCTAACCAATTTGAATGGTTGTATTCCATCATTTCTAGATATTTTTATAAATATTCTGTCTCAAAGAACATTTTCTAAACCAAAACTTCTGACACAAAATATTCGATTCAATTGAGTAAAAATTTAGATGTCAAAGATATTGATAATTGTATTATATTTTCCCGTAATTATGTTATTATTCCTCGGTTAACTCCCATCATTACGTTGGCGTTGTCTGTACCTAGTCCAACCATCCCCGTCAAACACAATGTGAAAAAATTAACCTGCGTTATAATAAACTCTAAAGGCAAAAAATTTACAGTCTCTAGTTAACTAATGATAATAGATTAACTCATGATATTTGTATGAAAAATCTAGGTTTAAACCATGGTTATTAGTTAACTAGAGACTGTAAATTTGGGGCTTAAGCAGTAGTAGCAAGTTAATATTTATTTCTGACATTTAAACAATGCGATGCCAGATTTTAATTTTAATTCACTTCATTGCCGATATGAAAGATTTGAATGTGTAATCAAAAAACATTGTGGTAGATTTTTCAAATAAGATTTCTATATTTGAATATTATTAACCCTAGAAAGATAATCTGCGTAAAATTTACGCATGCTCTTGAAAAATATTGTTATTTCTCTTTATTTATAATGAATTCGCCGTCATACTCTTTAGGCATCTCAGTCGTTGATCATAGCTTTAATAAGACACATGTGTCGCTGCGGTAGGTGTTCCCAATTTTGAAATATAACGGGTATGTGAGTCAAAATTACGCATGATTATCTTTTTACCAACCGAAAATGCCCGAAGAAATGCCAAAGAAATATGATTCATAAATTTTGTTAAATACTGAAGTTGTTATTTTGTTTTTGTTTTTTTTTATAATAAATATATATAAACATACCTAAAAGTCGAGTATTTTTACTTCACTTATGTATATTGAAAAAAGTAATCAAGATTAGTTTATTTTATATTTATCAACAAAATGCTTCTATTTAGCTTTCCAAGAAGCATGCGTAAATTTTTCGCATCATTATATTTAACGTATGTTAGAATATGATTATCTTTCTAGGGTTAAAGTAAATAATGCTAAAAAAGCTAAATATATATTCAAAAAATGCTAAAGACAATGCTAACGGCTACAGGGAAAATTTGTAGCTAAGTCAAAAAAAAAAAATGTTAAATTTAGCTAAAAAAAATGCCAATATGGCAAGACTGCTAACAAGTGCTGATAAGCAGCAACTGGGGCCGAATTCCGCAACGATGAATTTTTTATCAGTGAACACTGGAACTAAAACTCACCAAAGGTTAAAGTGTTCACTTTTCATTTAAAAGCGATTCCGCAAGAGCCGATGAATTTTATTGTGCTGAATGTGCTACTTCTAGCTGAATGATAAGCTGAATTGTCAAATTTGCTTGTCAATTACTTTAATAAAAAAGAATTTAAAAGTGTTTGAGCTATAAATTACATAAATATGTATATATTAATAATATTAATAATATGATGCGAAGCCTTTAAATGAAATAATTATAAAAAGTTCAAAAAAATTGTATCTCATTCATTTGGTCAGTACAAAATTTTCTCCATTTTTGCGGATCTTTCATCAATGCTGTTAAGTTTTTCGGCAAGTTCCTTCCACCTTTCATGTCGCAATGTTGCTCCATCTGCTGATTAAAATCTTAAAGAATAAAATCGCTACACTTTGAAATTTTCTTTATAAAATAATTAAGAATTTCTTGCCTATCACAAGCAAACTCTACATTTATTTCCATGTAATCCAAGAGAGACCCTCTTTTTGTGCCTCTGAAGGTTTTTTTAATCTCTCCACCACTCAAATAAAATAAAAAATATTTTGTAAAATACCAAAATTCACCCCAAATTTTTAAGTGAACAAATTTTTTCTCTGGTGTTCACTTCAAAATTCATCGTTGCGGAATTCAGCCCCTGGTTAGGTTTACTTTGACGAAATGATAACAAAGCAAAATCCGACCGATAATTATCGTAAGCTAAACGAGGAAGAATCTGTTATTTAAATTATCTAAATCAACGATAGCGAAATTTAATTCTTTAAACGTAATAATCGCACCTGAACAAACAGATTTTATCAAAACAACGGAAAAATAAAACTTTACTACCAGACAAGGCTAATGATAATTTTGTTATCAGAAAAGTTTCTTACGTTTTTCGAAATTCGTAGTTTTAATAAAGAATCATTAAATATGTTGTGTTCTTAAAAGTTAATATTTATGTATATGGGATGATCAACGATCTGTTCTTTCATTTAGATTTAATGGTGAAATAAAAAAACTATTTTCTAACAAAAATTTAAATATTTTGATCAGACATATTGAAAAGTTGCAATATTTTTTATTTAAAATTACAATTATGAATAACGACAATTTCAAATGAGGAGGCAAGTAGGTTTTGTTTAGTACCCTTTTTTCTCATTACTTTTCCATCAAAGTTTTTGCTGCGTATTAGTGATGTTACGAATATAAATTTTTAATATTCGCGAATACGAATGCGAATATTTGAAACAGTATTCGCCGAATACAAATAGGAATATTACTTTTAAGGCATACACTGCAGTCACACGTTCAAGTTTTCTTTCAATTCTCTTTCAAGAAATTTATCAAAATTCACAAAAATTAAAAGCTGTGACGTACGAGTAGGTGTCATTCAATTTCAAAGCAATTTGCTTTCAAGAACACAAAAAATTATGGCGGCAGAATATATGTATGTACTAATGTACGAGTATGTATATGAAAACAAATGAGAGTTTATAATCAAAATGGCAATCAGCTGCTTTCTTGAAAGCAAATTGAAACGCATAATTTGAAAGAGAATTTGAAAGCAAGCTACCATAAAATTTTAAAAGTATGAGTGTATTGGTAAAAAAAGGAGAGAGTAATAAAAAATAAAATTTGACACAAAATTTGAAACAAAACTTGATCGTGTGAACCCCAAGTTAGAGCCACTTAATATTTCAAATTTAATTGGAAAAAATCCCTCCGTGTCAGAAACAAATATTGAAAAAAAAAACTGTCACACTACTTTAGGAACTTTTAGGTATTTGCACTTTCAATTAGTAATTCAGTGCTAGTTGGGCATATGGCGCAGCCACCTGTCGGTGGACTTTCACATATTAACTTTCAATTCTTCCATTTCTTAAGTCCAACATTCCTCTACTGAGAATTGATTACTAACTTAACATGCTTAGCAAGATCCCATACCATGTAGCAAGGTTCTGCACCACTACTCACATATGTTGTGACGTTGTTCCAAGGGAACGGCAGATGACAACGAAATCATACATACAAAAATTTTAATGATTATTTAGATAAACACTGAACTAGTTATTAGTAAATATTTTGTTATAAATCTGAAAAATTTCCAATAAAAGAAAAACAAAATGGCATTATCGCCATACGACAACCATTTTAATCTCATATTTTATCTTATTTACTTGGTTCCAGTTTTTCATAAGTTGTGTTCAGTTCTAGTGAAATAACATGCTGCATTATTACAGGGTTAGCCAGGCATTTTATATATGTACCTTTCAATAAGGTGCAATTTTGTGTGTAGAACAGAAAACATTATTAGTAGCCCGGCTTAAATATATTTTCTGGCAACCTTTACAATTGAATTGTTAGAATAATTAATCTGTTTTACTTATACTCGTAGGTGTGTACGTATGTATATAACTCTTATGAAATATTAAGACAACCTTTTCATTAATATACCATAATGTATGTCTGCTATGTCGTTTTGGCGAAACACACTGTTAATAATAACAGCAAAACAAAAAATTAAGAGGATGTACTCTTTCTAGATATCAAACCGATTTATAATTTGAGATGGTATAAAATAACAGCAATTTATTACCACTCCGGTTGACACTCAGTTCTTCTAGAACTAAATGATGTTTATTGCTGATAAGCAGAAAACTACCAGTAGTTTTAAATTCTGGCAATTGTGTTTTTTCTAGCACATTTTATTACTTTGTTATTTAAAATTAAATTTTTTGCTATTTAGATAAAAATTACTGATAACTTAATATGTGAATTTGTTTATTAGTTTCTTGAGCATATAAAAATTATTTTGCGTAAGAAATAGTGTAAACACAAAAATGCTAGAAAGAAAAACAATGTACTTTCTGGAAGGTGAAATGAAGGAAAGTTGGTACTTATCGTTTTTTCGACAAACTTCGTATACATACATACAGTTTATTCCTGCATTAATATCATGTAGAGTAAACAAAGTTACGGGAAAAAGCATTTTCTCAATAAAATTATAACATTATATACATTTTTTTTATGACATGTGAACAAGTGCTGACGCAAGAAAGTCTTATAAAACTATGTTTTTAATTTAATCCTTAAAAGTTTTAATTATTTGTTAATTATTCGGCCTTTTATTATAATATTGATGAAAAATAAATTTTATTTTAAAATAAATTTTATTTTTCAACAATATTAGAAGTTTTAGATAAATACAAGATATTATTTTAGCATTTACATGACATGAGGTTAAAATTCAATAATTTTTTTATGGATTTATATTTTTGAACTAAAAATTTTATTCGCAATTACATATTCTTTTGATAGTCTTCATATTGAACAAAACATTATAAACATACCAAAATTTATTATATTTAAACTTTAAAAAAACATATAAGAAAAAAAAATTACATATCAAGAGCTAAAAAAAATTATTTGTGACCATTATCGAATTAAATATGTATTAATAAACTTTTTGAATTTCAGAGTATGCATTAATTTAAAACAAATAAAAATTAAAAAAATTCACACTCTTTGTAGTTGCATATTTAATTTTAAAAAAAATCTAATATATATAATTCTCGTGTCACGATGTTTGTTATCGAACTCCTCCGAAACGAATCGACCGATTTTAATGAAATTTTTTATGCATTTTTGGTAGGTATGAGAATAGGTTCTAAGGTATATTTTAAATCGCTAGGGGCATGAGGAGGGGAGGGAGGGGGAATTTACTGTATTTCCGAAACGTCTTGACCGATTCTTATGAAATTTTTTATGCATATTCAGTAAGTCTAAGAATCGACTACTATCTATTTTTCAAACCGCTATGGTCGCGAGGAGTGGAGCGAGGGGCAATTTCTGTATTTACTAAACTATTAACCCAACAGATGGCTCTAAGTTTGCCTCATAATTATTTTTGTTGTTGAATGACAGATGGCGCTATGTCCGCCTCATGCAGGAGAATCGTCGTCATTCGTATTTCAAACAGAACATAATTATTGTTTAGTATTTTTTTTCATCGGTGGTCATGGTCACATACTTAACACAACCGCTATTTTTTATATAACACCCAAAATATGTACTATAAATATTTTGAATGGCAAAACAACGTTTGCCAGGTCATCTAGTAAGTTTATAAAATAATAATGATATAGTATGTATGTTTTCCTAATCCTTTTTATAATTTTGCACAATGCTTAAAGTATGTACGTCGCACTAGTCACATTAATGTTAATATTATAATGTATACATTATAATAAGATATTATTTTTTTAGACCTTAACTTAAGTGTTGCTAAAAAAAAGTTTAAATAACCAGGCACCACCAGGTTATTTAATAGATTTAATTATTTTATAAGTTCTAATGTCAAATGTGCCACTAATCATAATGACATTCATATAATTTTGTTAAGAAGATGCACATTTAAACTTTTAAAGTCAGTTTTTTTTTTTTTAATTCACATTTTTGTTACAAATTATACAATTGTATTAATTGTTGTCGGATTATTAAAGTAGTGATTTTTAAAGGACTTAGTTTTAAAAATACAAGTACTTATTCATGGAAAAAAAATCATATATATACCTTTTTTCAATGTAATTCAGAACATTCTGAATTTAAACTTGAAATTCTCACTTTCATTTGGAATTTTCCGAATTTAAACTTCAAATTCTCAATTACATTTGGAATTTTCTGAATTTAAACTTGAAATTCTCAATTTCATTTGGAATTTTCCGAATTTAAACTTGAAATTCTCAATTTAATTTGGAATAATCTGAATTTTAATTTAAAATTCTCAAGATCATTTGGAATTTTCTGAAATTAAACTTAATGAATTTAAAGATAATAATGAGTGAGTTTAACAATCTAACCGAAAGAGTCTTAACTCTTGAAACAGCGGTGGCAGAAATAAAAAATACAGCGTCAGACAAAATAATAGCACAAACAAATGAAAGCAAAATATTAAAAACAAAATCGAGATATTAAAAAAATATGTTAAGAAACAAGAAAATTCTAAAGTTTCGCATGATTTACGCATAAATGGAATTCCTCAAAAAAATAATGAAAATATTTTTGAAATCTACAAGCTATTATGTGAGACGGCTCAAATCAATCCTTCCATCGTTAACCAAATATATAGAGTAAGAATTAACAAAGACAATAACTACATAAATAAAAAAAGGAACATTATTAAAACGCAAGATGCCGCAATTATAATAAAATTTTCCAGTCCGTATGATAGAAATTATGTTCTTACATCCATAAAAAGTTATATTAAGGAGAAAATAAAGATAATCTTCGTCTAAACTTAGTTGGCTTCAATAGCTCAACGCCATTCTACGTTAACGAAAACCTAACTGTAGAAAATCATAAAATTTTTGCACGAGCAAAACCGGCCAAAAAAGGATAAGGTGATATCAGCACCGTTCGCTCACCGAGGAATCTTCTATGTAAAAACCTTGGAAAGTGATAATCCGATGCGGATTGATGAATATGATGCATTAAACCATTTATTTCGTCTACACAATAATACATCAAATATTTTACAGTAATACTATTTCTCTGTTGCTTAAGGTTTAAATTTTGTTATTAAACATTAAATATCTTTTCATTTATTTATTACTAAATTTAAAAATTATCACCAGAATATATATACTTGTCCTTATTTGCTTCTACCTTCATAACGAAACTTATATTCTGTTTTTTAATATCTTAATATTTGCTTGCATTGCTAAACCAACTTTTTTGTTTTCTGATTATCACTAATGTTAGCACAAGTTTTTTATTTCAGGTAAAATAATACAAGACGAATTGCTCTTATCAATTTGATTTAATGCCGTTTCATATTATTCTACTAAAACTTTAAATGCTATAAATTTAACTAAGATAAAAATTATTATTTGAATAAACCCAAAATGTTCCAGTTATCTGGTATATTATATTTCGGCTACAATAAAGTGATACAGGTATGGGAATACCATGACGCCGATTGTAACGAAGTAATTTTTAACAGCAATATATTAGAAATAAGTATGTATATAATTTCTATTCATATTTCAAGTGGGGCGTGGCACTTCCCATATTGAAGAACTTTTTACTTTATGATATTTATGGAGCAAATGCACATAATAATAATTTTATTGAAGAAAGATTTAACAAGAGGGTGTGACACCTATTTTGAAAAATCTTGTTTACTAATGAGGTAACCGGGTTGGATTTTTGTAGCAATTATTCGGTAGATTTTGAGAATTATTGTAAAAACATCAGGAATAAAATTATTGGACGTGGGTCCTTCCATATAGAAAAGTTATTATTTTGAAATACGTTTCGTAGCAAATAATGAAATAATTTTTTTTCTGAATAATACTTTTTATTGTTTTCTTCCTATAGTAAAAATTGTTGCCAATTCGATATTACATATTTTTTTTTCGTTATTAAATACATTTTGGAATCACTTATCGCACCGAAAACTTTATTGTGTTTGTTGTTGAGTGTGATCGTTTTTTCAGAAGTTTTCGGCGAGCTTTTATTTGACATGATATTAAAATGCGACGAACTGCGCCAACGATTCCATAAACTCTTCATTCGGTACAGCCGTGGCTGATTGGTACGGAGGTTGCTCGTTTGGTAAAATTGTGTCGGTTGCTCCAACTACAATTTTCTTGTCGTACCAACACCGACAACCGATAAAATTGGAAACACCATAGAATCGTAAATATTGAGTTAGAACTTATTTTATTATAATTGGTTATGCCAATGGAATACTCGGTTAGGAGTATCAACCAACCCATATTCATTACCAATTATTCAGTTATGCTCTCCATTATAGCATTTAGTCACAACCGTGTATGTTGGTTACAATTTTGATATTATGCTTATGATCATGGAATGTTGGTAGCGGTAACCGATATATAGTCTATGCAACTGATATGCTATTGGCACAATATATTTCACAATTTATAGGCTTGACCAGTCTAAACTGGAAGAACGGGAACTGGAGAGCGTCACTAGACATTATCACAAAATTTGAGATGGTATAAAATAAAAACAACTTATTACCATCCCAGCTGGCACTCAATTTGTTTAGACGTAAATGATGTTTATTGCTATTAAGCAGAAAACTACCAGTAGTTTTAAATTCTGGCAATTGTGTTTTTTTCTAACACATTTTATTACTTTGTTATTTAAAATTAAATTTTTTGCTATTTAGATAAAAATTACTGATAACTTAATATGTGAATTTGTTTATTAGTTTCTTGAGCATATAAAAATTATTTTGCGTAAGAAATAGTGTAAACACAAAAATGCTAGAAAGAAAAACAATGTACTTTCTGGAAGGTGAAATGAAGGAAAATTGGTGCCTTACGGTTTTAATTATTTGTTAATTGTTCGGCCTTTTATTATAATATTGATGAAAAATAAATTTTATTTTTCAAAAATATTAGAAGTTTTAGATAAATACAAGATAATATTTTAGCATTTATATGACATGAGGTTAAAATTCAATATTTTTTATGCATTTATACTTTTTAACTAAAAATTTTATTCGCAATTATATATCCTTTTGATAGTCCTTCTTGTGCAAATTCGTAGATACATATGTTGGAAAAACTGAACAAGACAAAAACTTCGAATGATATTTAGAGAACGACCCACACTTATGCATTGCATTGTGCCAGCACTTAGGGAAAGACTTAGGTTAAAGAATATAGGCTTAACTCTTTTACAATTCTGCTATTGCGCTTTTTGTTAATTTTTAGAGCAGTGTTAAAACGGATCTGGTGTTAATTAGATGCCTTAAATTTTTTAAGCTTCATTAGCAGGCATTATATTAATTGTTTTACTTCGCCGAAGGTGCTGATTGCTGACGAAGAAGGACGATGTTGTGGGAACAGTTTTTAGTGACCAGTGGTATGCCTTTATCACTTATATAATCCAACAACAATTAATACAATGCCACACTTATGTACAGATGTGTTACAGATTTAAGTGGGTGCCTGCCACTACGGCTTAACTCTTCAGCGTACTCTTAACACCGTGTTCACAAGCACCACCGAGGCGCCCCCTCGGAAACCACTTGAAGTTTCCCCTCGTGGTTAACATCAGGTAGCAATTTCTCAGACATGGCCAAAGCCCACCATGCCTAAACACCTTGCTAAAGTGACACGAAGTCCAACCAGCCACTAGCACTGGTCGAGCATCAGTCCATAAATAGACACCTCTCCAAGCTTTTGGTAGCACAGCCACCACATGTACTCCCGAAGGAGACCACTCCAATAACCGGCCACGGAATCATGCCACCAACGAGGGTAGTGCGATGCTGCCAGCATATCAATCCCCAAGAGAACAGATATGCATCTCGTAACAACACATCGCAAATGTCTATTCAATATAAGACAACACTCTCTACACCCCGGTAGACACTCTGCTCTGGAATAAACCGGCTCCGATACCTGTGTAAGGTAACTGGTCAAACTTCAAAAGAAATACCCCTAAGGAATAACTTTCTATTGACTTTGGTCTTGGGAAGACCTTAGGCGCCCTTTCACCTTCTTAACAGACGTACGTAAATATATAAAATATATGCACATTCGTTGGTCTGTTATTTCAGAGATTGGGCAGTGACATATAAGTTTTATGGGTAATTGACAAAGGCTATGTCTGCAAAAGTCAATTGCCCTTTTCCCCAGAAGGCACAGCATCAAGGTGTTAAAATTAACCCCCCAGGGGGAGGACACTTATGTACATTAGAGAAATTAATGATGTTGATGACTTGCTCTGACCAGGGTTTAAAGTCAGGACCTAAGACATTGTTTGCTTAGCAGTCAAAGCGTAGAAGTTACTTTTTTTTTTGGAATAGAAAAAAAATCTGTTATTGAACATCATTGAACATCATAACGTCATAACTCCACCTTCTCTGATGTGTCTTTGTTGGAAATATATTTCTTTCTTTAGTAAGATGTGGATATAAAAGTTGTAGACATCTATCTAGTCCATTGATATCTCTTATAATTCTAAAATAACCAACACAAGAGCAATAAGTGACCTAATTAGGTAAATCGCTAATATTTTCTTAAAGTTTATACATTTTTATTGTGTTAATATTTTAAAAGATATGTACTCGTCTGTCTTTATGACTTTCGTCTGAGGATTTGTAGATATTTTTTACCAACCATTTAAACTATAAAATACAGAAGTGATAAGAAGTTAAAATATATTTTTGAAATTAGAGGAGTGGCCATTTTTTTTTTTTGGAAAAAAAAACGGGACAATTTTATAAATTATAATATAGGCAAATTTCACCACACCAAAAAAATGTTTGACTGATTTAATAAAAGTTTAAATTTGATATTTTAATAACGCTTAAAAACGTAAAAAAGAAAACTCCCGTTTTATAGTTTAGTATAAAATTTGTTATAATTAATAAATTCTTTTACTGATTTTGAATGATTAATTATTAAAATATTCAATTCAATTTGGTTTAGATTGAGAAAATGTGATGAGCAATTATGTAAATTGTTCGAACCGTTTGGTTTAATATAAATTCATTTGATAGTTCCTTGTTGCTGCTTCCATCGAATCGGTTCGAAAGTTTTGTTTGTTTATTTTCATTTATAGTCTTTGGATGAATTTCTTTAGAAGTTGCAAATTTGATTATGCTGTAAATACGATATATGAGCAGGACCTTGGACCCCCCTGTGCTGTTGTGATGGCGATTAAAAAATCGCTCTTCATTTCGCATATCGTAAACATTTGTAGAACAAATATTTAATTGTTTTTCGTCACAAAATTAATTATATGTCGCATATGATTTCATTTTTAACAAATTGTAATCGTTTATCGTTTGGTACATTTTATAGCATAAGTTTTTTCCAATTTTTTGTTTTTTTAAAGTTTTGAGATGTTCGAGACCTGATTATTTCTGAAAAAAAAAGAATGTCAAGATTCTGTGCTGAAGAAGTTAGAATCTGTCCGGTGTCAAAACTTTGCGATAACTATATTTCGATCACAACTAATTTAACATAAAGTTTTATAACATGAAATTATTGTTAAGGTATTTAACAATATTATATTTAGTACAATATTATATTTTATAAAATATCATCAATGATATAAAATAAAACTTACATTTGATTATTAAATACTGCTTTTGAAACTTTATTATCTTAGAGAATTGCATCTTTTCGCCCGTCCAATCACCTCAAGATTTTGCTGGAGGTTGTATTTTCTGCTAGAGATGATACACAGCGCTTTTCGAGACATGCATTGCTTTAGTTAAAGAGAATTGTAAATATTAATAATTTCATTGTATTGAGGGTACTCGTTGCCCTCGTCCTATTAACTAAAGATTTTGCTGGTGGTTGTTTTTGCTCTTTCCTTTTGCACCGATTTTAGAGTAATACTCGTATGTGAATATTAATATTTTATATTAAAAAAAAAAATACATATTTGAATTACCAAGTCACAGATTAATTATTGTGTATAAGTAGATAGATAGATAGACTGATATATAGGTGATAGATGGTTCGGCTCTAGTCATATAATCCAATCAGATATTTTTTCTTCCTCAAATCCCATGAAAATTGAGACTTCTGGCAACTCTACTAGTTATCTACGAAATTCATAATGACGCATTTGTTGATAACTTATTTTGTGCTCAGCATTTTTTTGGGTATAAATAGCCAGCTTCCAAACTAGTTAAAGTATAGTATATATTCTTTTTTCTTCGATTCCAGTCTCGTAACTTATAATTTGTTCAACTTTAATATGAATTATTTAAAAGTTCTCTTCGGTATTGTTGTCGCAATGACAGTGGTTTTCCAATTTTTAGCTGTGGAGGTAAGATTTTGGTTTCTATTCTTTCTTTTGAATTTTTAGATGGGAAATTTATTTTTTGTTAAATTATTTTTTTTTAGGCCGGCCCTACTTCGAACAACTGCAAAGAACGATACGATGACTGCTACGAAAGTTATGACTGTTGTGATTTGTTAGAATGCAATCTTTTCGGTATTTGTATGTAGAACGAAGATATCGATAAAATAAAATTTTTTTTAAACCAAATTTTCTTTACTAGTACGCATTTTATTGCTAATTCAGCTTAGTGTGCTACTTTTTCTTAATTTACTTATAGATTTAAAAATAAAAAAAATTTTAAAATATTAAAAACAAGTAAGAGTGCTATATTCGGCTGTGCCGAATCTTATATGTATACCCTTCACCAATGCATATATATGTATGTGATTCGCAGAATATAATAAGCCTGTATATCCTTGTTATATAAATATATCATTTTAAACAATATAAAAAGTAAGTTAAAACTGCATACTTGGACACACTTTTTTTTTTGTTCAGAGCTACATATTTATATACTTACATATGTATGTGACAGCGTTCTCCAATGGGCAGAATAGAATAGATAATTCCTCCCAATAAACAATAAAAAAATACTAATTGAAAAGATAAATTGAAACGAACTTAAGCTTTTTATTGAAAGCAGAATGATGCACTTCGCTTAGTGCGATTTTTTTTTTTTTTTAACGGGGTGGAATCATCCAAAGACCCTGGCAGTGGTGGTATTTGCCAGGAGTGCGGGACTTTAACACGCTAAACCAACCCCGGTACACTGACCCAAAAAGTTGGGAAGGTACTACTCCATATCACAAATTTTTGTTTCTTCTGAGAATGCCTTTAGTAGGAAGTTCTAATAGAACCACTTTTTCAAAATTCCACACACGTCTAGTTATTAAAATATTTACCCGAGATTGGCCGGTATAATTATGCGATCTAAAACTTATTCTACGTATGCCTTTCTATTATAAAATCGTCAACAGATAAATAAAACTTTTATAACTAATAACGCTTTATAACTACTTAAAATACTTTATACTTATACAGGATTTTATTCTTTGCTTAATATACATATACATACATACATACATATACGAGTATACTCATAAATGTTGGGCCCGATTGCATATACTTACGTTACTTTAAAATCTTCTATTACCCCGTTTATACGCATTTCTTATTTGCAAATAGAACAATTTGCAAAAACTTAACTCACTGTTTATACGCAAATAGCATTCAGAAATATTGTTATATATTTTGTAATGACACGCAGTAAATATATAGTCATCTGGTAGCATCACACATCTTATTTGCAAATAGCTTGTTATTTGCAAATAGTTTTCGCAACATTTTAAGTTACAATAAAAAAGTAATACGGCAACGCTTTGCACTCTTATTTGCAAATAAGAAGTGCGTATAAACGGGGTATATATCCTTAGGGGAATGTGTATGTACATATGTATGTGTTTTCGAAGTTTTAATATTTTTGGTTATATTCCATTTCTACTTACGACGTTTAAATTTTTCAGAGATAATACTGTAAGCAGTATGTGTTCATGTTTTATCATTACTTTTTTTCTCACTGAGTTTAAAAGGAATCTATAATAAAAAACAAATCACATATTTTTTACTACAAAAGCATTTTTAGCATACACACATATATGTACATACATAGTTACAAAATATTTATAAATTAAATTGGCTTGACAAACCAAGGGTTTTTTGATTGTGTTAGTGAAAAAAAACTCTCACGTATATGTCCATGTGAGTTTGACGAAAATCAAAACAATTTAGATATTCACTGCCGCCGATACTGTAATTTGAAGCAAATTTGATGTGTTGCTGCGTAATTACATCAAATCTCATTATACCCTTCACCAAAAATGGTAAGGGTATTTATAGGTTTGTCATTACGTGTGTAATTTCCACAATATTTATATGAGGTCCATATAGTATATATATACTGGATCCTTATAATTAAAAAATTTAACTGAGCCCTGTCCGTCTGTCCGTCTATCCGTCTGTCTGTACGTGAAATCTATTTTCTGAAGACACAAGAAGAGCTAGAGAATTGTTTCTTAAAGTAAAATGTAGGGATTTTTCTAAGGATGCTTCGTATTGAAAATCAGCAAAAATAAAAGTATCGATTCTGAAATGGATATTTATACAAATAAATGAAGATATATATATATTCATTGCAGAAATAAATTTATAAATACACTAGGTGCCTCAGTAGTATTGAATACCGGGTCACGCGCATTGAATATGTGTCAGAGACAATAATTCAACACACGACCCATCGTGCTACTGAGGCTTGTTAGTTCTTTGTGTATATTACCTTAATAATAACTCAACGTATTTTTTCGTACAACCCCCTTTTTGTCTCACATCTAAGCATGTGTGTATAAAAATACAAGGCATTTGCTTTTGAAAGATCACACACATTCAAATCGTTATTTGCTTTTACATACCAAGCAATATTCTACACACATAAAAATTTCAATTTTTTTTTCACCAAAGCACATTATAAACATAAACATGTATGTATGCACACAAACACTATACATACGTACCAGACAAGTAAACTCTGTGGAAAAAAATGTCGCACACTGATGATTACAAATATGCTCTGATGTATTTATATGTATGTTAAAAATGCTTCTGTATTTATCTTTTAAAATGTTGTATATTTGTCAATTTGTTTTTCATTTTAAAAATTGAAATATATGTACATAGGCTTGTAACTATATTTGAAAATAATAAACAGGTTATTTTATACATATATATATACATATATATATATACATAATTGAAATGAGCCGTCGCTAAAAAGTATTTTGTCACCAGTAAAATAACTTTTCATTTATGAGGTGTTTTTTGATATGTATGTACATACATACATAAGTACCTATGTAATAGGTCAATAACGAAGAATAAATACATAACTTACATAATTACTATTTGAAATAGCCCTACGTTAGAACAATGAATATTGTTTTAGCCTTCTCGAAATCGATAAACTGATACGTTCTGTTAGGCTGATTGGATAATCTAAGTAAGTACATATGTATGTAACTAATATGTATAATAGCTACATACATATGTATGTACATATGTATGTGTTTTTAAAAACCCCCTAGTAATTTGAATTTTCATCTAAGCAAGTAGGTATGTACATATGTACTAAGCTTTAAGCTAACTAGTGTTGACTTTTCAAATATCAAATTATTAGGTACCTACAGTTAAAATAATAGGTAATTATGTGTGTAACAAATAACAATATACATATGTATGTATGTAGGTACCTACATAGCAATTATATCAATATGTATGTATAACAATATCAACTTTAAATCCGTGCTGAAATGAAAGTAACAAGCCAAAATAAGGCAAACATATGTATGTATGTACATATGTATGTAAAAATGTGCGTATAAATATAAAACAAAGTTACCCATCAAACCAAAAACTTCGATTTTGTAACGAATTCGAAAGTTTCGATTTGTAAAAAAATGTCTTAAAAATGTCGTTTAGACTATTCTTAATGTTTTCGTAATCATTTTTAATTGACTAAAGATCTGCACGTGATAAAACACTATTTATCTTGTAAATTTTATTAAATTTTTCTTGTTAATTATATTTATCTATTGAACTAAAAATAATACAGTATTTTTCGGTTAATTGACCCTACGGTTAATTGGTTTCCACGCTTGATTGAACCACATGATCGGGCAAAAAAATATTGCATACGAAAACACATGTAAATTTCCTCGGATAATTGAACTCGGTTAATTGATTTTCCCGCTTAATTGGTGCAAAAATCATGTCATCAAAAATAAATTTCCTCTTACTTTTACCCGGTTAATTGCATTATTATTGAAAAATAATCTGGCATTTTTGCACATACATATTTGACATCATTTGTGAAAAAATTTGTGTTTAAGTTTATGTTTTTTTTTGTAAAACCAATATATGAATTGTTTTTTATTTAGTTTATAAATTTTATTTTTTTGTAAAACTCATGTGCACACAAATAGTGCATTTAATAGTAAATATGTACCTACAATAATAAATACCTGCGATACACATACATATATGTACATTTCTTTCTGTTAATTGCCTCTTTTTTGTTTAAGGTAAAAAAAAATTATTTTGAAAAACTTAAAGTGCACATATGCGATTTCTTTTAATTCATTAGTATGTAGTTCCAATTATGCGTGATTTCTGTAATTGAACAAATTGTTCAATTAAACGGGATTCTTGTAATTGAACGAATTGTTCAATTAAGCGGGTATCGGCTAATTGGTTCCCCGGTTAATTGAACAAAAAGTTGTGCAAATTTTGATGTGCAATTAACCGAAAAAGACTGTATTAACGAATTTTACCTGATTTTGCAATACTTACTTAATAATTAAATTTTTTAAAAAAATGTTTCTCTTCACAAACTCAATTTAAAACTTGTAAACATCAAATAGGTATAACTTCAGACATAATACAGAAATGTCTTACGGTAGAAAAACAAAATAAATATTTTGTATTATTGCCCATGCGCCCAACCATACGTACAAATATATATTATATAATTATATGTATGTATATGTATATATGTATGTATGCCTGAATGTTTTCATAAAAAGGGCATACCCTACAGTTTTAAAAGTAGAATTTTAATCGAAATCGTTAAGTATTTCCCTAACGAAAATCCGACTAAATACTACAGTGGCCACAAGTAATGCAAGAGTTCGCCTTTGACACTCTCACACATATACATGTAAAAAAAAGTGTTTTTAAAGGTAAAATGAGCAGAAGTCAACTAAAACGTTGCATAAACAAAGAAAAAGAACAATTAATTGAATATTTTATAACTATTGAAAAAGAAATTTGATAAATAAACAAATATGTATAAAAAAAAATTTAAATTTCTGTAGTATTTTCATTTAGGAAATATCATTGTTGATCTAACTGGTATATTTTGACTAGAGAAATAGTTGGGAGTTGCTCACCAGTGATCTCATCGGTCTGATCGTGTCAAGTGATTACCGTCAATGTCATCCGTATGTTATAATCGTCAGTCGACTGCATTGCTAGTTTTTAGGCTGGTAGTTAGTGGAAATGGCTGGTAGCTGGCGAAATAGCTAGACATTCGCTAGCTACGCCGACTGCAGGGTTTTTAAAATACTTGCAAACAATAATATTTATACACACAGAAGCAGAATTACATATATATGTATGTAAGTATTTGTGTTGAAAATGTTAATGTTTGTTGAAATTTAAAGTTCTAACTAAGCTTGATGTTGATCTGATACATATGTACATATATTTGAGCTATCCATGAATAAATAATAAAAGCTGTCGATGGATGTTGAAAAAATTTCCATTATCTTTATTTTATGTATGTACCTACTACGTACTAGTAATGTTACGAATATTCGTATTCGATTTTTCGACTATTTGCTTATTTTAATATATTTTTATTCGTATTCGACAAGTAAGTATTTTGTTACCAGAAATTAAACATTTTTCCTTTTATGGGATGTTTGTTTCATATAAATTAGATTATTTCTAAACAAAATATGTTTCAATCAGCAGGTTTTCTTTTAAGCAAATACAAGCAAGTGCTTTGAGATTGATCAAAAATAATAAATAACAATTTTTATTTTCAATTAAGCGATTTTTACATATAAACAGTGCGTTCTTATCCGAATTCGACTTTATACACATATATTTACCGTGTAGTACCTACACCATACCATACGTTTTAATTTACTTTAGCAAAAATAAAATTTCGGTTCTGAGTTTTGATTACATATGTATATACAATTTTATAAACCTTTCAAAAATAAATTTAAAATTAATACTTATGTCCTCCAGTATTGAACTGAGGAGTCGCTCACAATAATTCTACCCACTAACCATTGTGCTACAGAGGCTTGTTAGTGTTGATTGTATATTAACTTATTTATAACTTTACGTATTTTTTCGTACAAACCCCTTTTTGTCACACATCTAAGCATGTGTGTATAAAAATACAAGGCATTTGCTTTTGAAAGATCAACACATTCAAATCGTTATTTGCTTTTAACATGCCAAGAAGCAGTGCTGCCACGACCAAAAAAATATTACAACCAAATTTTTTGAAAAAGTTACCAAATGTGAAAAAATAACCAAATTTAAAATGCATTTTTTATTAAAAATAAAAATAAAATGTATTTAAAGTTGCATTACATACAGTTTATTTGCATTTAATACATAGTTAAATAATAATTGCAAAACAAGAAAACAAAAAAAAAAAAATTCATACTAATAGTAAATGAAAAGGAGAAACTTAAATTGAAATCAGTTTTTGTTTATTTGAGCCCTTATTCGTAAAAATAGTTTTTTTATAGGAGTTAAACCCGCCAAATGTTTATACAAAATTCATTTGATTGAAAGTTTATAAATTAAAATTTTTTTTGAATAGGATCATTACAATAAACAAAATTTGTACTGCACATTTATAAAAAATAAGAAAGGAAAAAAAGAAATTTTTTTTACATATTAATAAAATTCTTATTAATAAGTGAAAAACATAACAAGAAACTTAAATTTAAACAAACTTTTTAAAGTGTTTATTTATTTAAAATAAGCAATATTTGTACTTCAGAAAAAAATGTAATTGTTTTACAAAATTTTTCTTTTAAATCAAAAAATCAATAGATTTACAATTTACAGTATTGAGATAAAAAAATGTGTACGAATTTTCAATTCATATCTTTGGCAGACCATAAATAATGGGCAACATTTTGATTTTTGCACAAATATTTCGATTGGATAATATTGTTAATAGTTTTAAAATCAAGACTATTACGAAATTTGGTTTTGTTTAAATTAAGCTGTGAAAACATTCTTTCGGCTGCAGCAGAACTATGTGGCAATGATAATAAATTTTGTACGAAATAAAAAAATTGTTCGAAAGTTTTTTCGTTCATCCCATTTTTGTTTTGAAAGTTGTCAGGTCTAGTTAGATGTGAATCATTGAATATTTTTTGATAATTGAGTAGTACACTTAGGAGAGGTGTTGACAGTGTTGGGACCCAATCTTACTATGAACAGGTAATTAAAAATTTTAAAAATTGTTTTCAAAGTTTAACAAGTTATATATATAGTTAAAAAATATTCAAACGAAAAAAGTCACCAAAATGAAAAAATATTCGCATCTCACATTGAAAAATAAAATTACCAATTTTTGTTAGAAATAACAAAAAACGGCAGCTCTGATACCAAGCACTATTCTACACACATAAAAAATTTCAATTTTTTTTTTTCACCAAAGCACATTATAAACATAAATATGTATGTATGTATGCACACACATCGTTTTTAGAACACTATACGTACCACAAAGTAAACTCTGTGGAAAAAAATTTCGCACACTGATGATTACAAATATGCTCTGATGTATTTATATGTATGTTAAAAATGCTTCTGTATTTATCTTTTAAAATGTTGTATATTTGTCAATTTGTTTTTCATTTTAAAAATTGAAATATATGTACATAGGCTTGTAACTATTTTTGAAAATAATAAACAGGTTATTTTATACATATATATATATATATATTTTTTTTTTTTAAATTAATATACACAAAGAACTATCTAGCCTCAGTAGCACGATGGGTCGTGTGTTGGATTATTGTGAGCGATTCCTCAGTTCAATACTGGAGTATTTATTTATTTTAAATTTATTTCTGAAAGGGTTATAAAATTGTATATATGTATGTAATCAAAAATCAGAACCGAAATTTTATTTTTGCTAAAGTAAATTAAAACGCTATGGTATGATACAGGTGTAGGTACTACACGGTAAATATACATTTGTGTATATATATACATAGGTATATATGTATTTTTCGGTTAATTGCACATCAAAATTTGCACAACTTTTTGTTCAATTAACCGGGGAACCAATTAGCCGATACGCGCTTAATTGAACAAATCGTTCAATTACAAGAATCCGCATAATTGGAACTACTAATGAATTAAAAGAAATCGCATATGTGCACTTTAAGTTTTTCAAAATAATTTTTTTTTTACCTTAAACGAAAAAAATTCAAGTAACAGAAAAAAATGTACATATGTATATGTGTATACGCAGGTATTTATTATTGTAGGTACATATTTACTATTAAATGCACTATTTATGTGCACATTAGTTTTACAAAAAAATAAAATTTATAAACTAAAAAACAATTCATATATTGGTTTTACAAAAAAAAAAAACATAAACTTAAAGAATAAAAACAATTCATTTGCAATTAACCGGGTAAAAGTAAGAGGAAATTTATTTTTGATGACATGAATTTTGAACCAATTAAGCGGGAAAATCAATTAACCGGGTTCAATTATCCGAGGAAATTTACATGTGTTTTCGTATACAATATTTTTTTGCCCGATCATGTGGTTCAATTAAGCGTGGAAACCAATTAACCGTAGGGTCAATTAACCGAAAAATACTGTATACATAATTGAAATGAGCCGTCGCTAAAAAGTATTTTGTCACCAGTAAAATAACTTTCCCTTTTATGAGGTGTTTTTTGATATATACATACATACATAAGTACCTATGTAATAGGTCAATAACGAAGAATAAATAACTTACATAATTACTATTTGAAATAGCCCTACGTTAGAACAATGAATATTGTTTTAGCCTTCTCGAAATCGATAAACTGATACGTTCTGTTAGGCTGATTGGATAATATAAGTACAAACATACATATGTACCTAATATGTATAATAGCTACATATTTCTACATATTTCATTTAAAAATATTTCTCGAATAATTTGCACAGAGTAGGTACATTTTCCAAAAAAAAAAAAAAAAAATATCATAAAAAAGTAGTACATAAAATGTACAAAAACATATTAATTTATATATATATGTATGTACATATATGTGTGTATGTTAAAAATGCTTTTGTATTTAGAAGTAAAAAATATGTGATTTGTTTTTCATTTTAGATTCCTTTTAAACTCAGTGAGAAAAAAAGTAATGATAAAACATGCACACATACTGCTTACAGTATTATCAAAGGATATTAACAAAGGATATACAGGCTTATTATATTCTGCGAATCACATATATATGCATTGGTGAAGGGTATATAAGATTCGGCACAGCCGAATATAGCACTCTTACTTGTTTTTGTTTAGTTTGCGCAGCGACAATATCGTACGCGGAAAATTTGATAGCGCAATAAATAAAAAATGGATGAAAAAAATTTCATACTGGAATTAATTAAATTTTATCGCTGTTTGCCTGCTTTATGGAGAGCAATTAAAAATAAACCAAATGTTGAAAAAAATGTAAATGTTATGAAAATTTTTATATTTATTGAATTAAAATTAACAAAATATATTTAATTATTTGCATAATAATTTAATATAAAGGCTCTGTAAGTCAATCGCATATAAAAATATAAGGTAATTGATATTATAAATATTAATAAATAAAATTAAGAAAATTTTGTTAGCAAAAAATATTTTGCGACCAAAAACATCACACGTTCTTATCATTCAAAAATAACCAAAGAAATTTTTAATTTTTCAGGCTTAAGTTCGTTTTCTCTATATATAATTTTGTTATAAATTAAATTATTATTTAAATTAGAAAGAAAAATCTAGTGGCTCTTAATATTTGAACAGACAAAGAAAAATTAGACACAGTCTCATCATCAGAGTTGTCTACCGCTTAGACCTCACTGCCACCACGGCAGCTGCAATCACATTAGTTAAAGATCCTCTATGATTAATTGAATCTGCTGAATTACATGTAAGTTTTTACACTACAGCTTTTATCATTTTTTAATGAGTTGGAACTTTACTATACTTTTTCAAAGTCTATCTTGTTCAAGTTGAGCTTTATTCTAGTGTTTCTTATTTGATTCCTAGGTGGCAGCCTTCGGCTACCAATACTCTAGAGGTTATGGAATGTGATACGTTATACATACATATGTATATACAACTGTTTTTTTGTATTGTATAAACAACTGTGATGTACAAACACATTCTTAGCTACGTGCCTTTAGTTTTATAATTAAGTTGTGATTTTTTTTTTTTTTTTTTTTTTTTTATTCGAACTGAGTGATATTTAATCAAAGAAATTTTTAATTTTTCAGGCTTAAGTTCGTTTTCTCTAAATATAATTTTGTTATAAATTAAATTATTATTTAAATTAGAAAGAAAAATCTAGTGGCTCTTAATATTTGAACAGACAAAGAAAAATTAGACTGCGCGGAGGGTTGAACTGACTTTAACTTGAAGATGTAGTTGGAAAAATAAAAATGGGAATTTTGGTAGATAGGCCAAATGCTGGTGGTTGCAAAAATTCGAACGATGCATCGCGATAGCAACACAGCGCGGAGATTTTTTTAAGAACGTCGATCGTTCATCAAAAATAACGGGAATCGATAAGGACATTTTGCAAAGATGTGCCATAATTCTTCAACCTATAAACTCTGGATCTGAAATTGCTGCCGAAAAGTTTGAGAAATATGCTTTACAGACTATTGATGTTACGAATATCAATTTTTAGTATTCGCGAATACGAATATTTGAAACAATAGTCGCAGAAAAAAATTCTTTCCTTTGTGTCAGAAAAAATAATTTGAAAAAAAAAACTATCACACTACTTAAGGTATTTATCAATATTATGACATTGAGAGGCCCATTTGGAAGACCACTGCTGAAAATTTTTAAATTATATGAAAAGTAATATTATCAGGCTCAAGTTCAGTTTTTTATTGAATTAATGAAAATTCAAATTACTAAGAGTTATTTTATGTTTGAAAATATTATTATTTATATACAATCAGTTTTTAGCAGAACGTAGAATGAGTTTGTGTTGATTATTAGTAAAATAAATTCCAAATTTAGCTGGCCACACTGCTCTTCAACAAAATTTTAAAATTAAACAACAATTTCATTTAGTTGAATGATAGCTTTTGCAGAAAGAGATCTATGTCGCGTTGCTTTTTGGAATTTCTACTTAAATGTTTTTTATTCGATTCAAGCTTATAATTTATAAGCAGATTTTTAATAAAATTAAAGTAATCATGAGGATAATTGTAGGAAACTATTTTTTCTTTTGTTCAATAACTTTTATTTTTTAATTTCTTCGACCATACCAATCATTAAACACTGAAGTTTTTTAAGTTTTGATATTTTTATATTGTTTTTGATGAAATACTTCCTTGATGTAGTATATTTACATTAAAAATTTCGGTATTGTATTATGTTCATGCGTTTGCTTCACTGTATTTACACTAATACATGCACTGAAATGAAATTAAAAGAAAATTTAATGGGAAATAGATATAATCCCCAAATTATTTTTATAGGGCAAAAAGGCTTTTGCAAATTTGTTTCTATTCATAAACTTTGCGACTTTAATTTACATCACAATTCTATCAATATTTACTTATTTAGAATTCTAAATACACAAAAACCATTAACTAGTGAAATTTTTCTCATTTATTTAGAAAAAAAAAACAACAAACTTGTTAAGCAAAAAAATAAAAATTAATTTCCCATATTATCCTATTACTGTACAATGTATGTAGTTCTTTCTATCAATTTCAAACTTCAGTGCTTTAGAAAATGCAATTATTGCAAATTTTTTTGTTATGCATTATCATTATTAGATTTCAAAGCCTCAGCAAAAGTGTTCAAATACTTAAAACATGCATGCACATACATGTTGCATGCAAACTGGCACTAGCAGCAATACATCAAAAAATGTGCAGGATGCAAAAACATATTGTAACATTTTTATGCATCATTACATGAAAAGGAAATCTATTAAAATTTTTACATCATTTTCTACATGATACTCAGGAGATGCAAAATTAAAAAAGAGTGAGAGACTGACAGAACTGCTAAACTATTTACTATAATTATAGAGATGTTTACACATGCTTTGATAAAAATTTAAATATTTAAAAAGGAATTATAATAAATTTGAATATTTTATATAATTTATATTAAAGTTAGTTGATGTAAAATAGCTTTTAACAATACTTTCTGTTATTAACAGTAGTTTTTAAATTAAAGTACAATTTAAAGAAGAATATTATTATAAAAAATTTAAAATATTACAATTAATAGGGCATTTCTCTCACCGAGACGAAAAAAATGAAAAGTTCTTGAAAAAAATTTTTTTTGCAAATTTTGAAAGAGAAACAATCAAATTTAATAAACCTGCAAAAGTTTTGCATTTATTCATTACTTATTTCGAGATATTCATGTTCAAAATCAAGCAAGTGAAACTTTTCTTTTTTAATTTGAAGAGCAAGTATTGTTTTGAAATTATAGATTGAGTTTTTCTCTCTTAGATCTCCGTAAGGATATCAAGAGTTAAAAAATAATGCATAAGATCCAATACGATTAAAAATAACTATAAAATTTTGCTTTCGATGATCCGTACGTCATTGAAAAACACCATTTTGTATCAATACATCGAAACTGCATGAAGAAAGTTCATCAAGTAATGATTACAACCAGACATTTTTATTGCAATTAAAATAATAAAAAAAAATATTTTGAAAATAGAAAGAATTGCGAACTAAGCGGCTATGCAAAATTGGTCTCGTACGACATCGCTAGTTTGAAATTTGAAAGTATTAAAAAAATATTTTCTTTAATAACTAATTATTTTTGGAAGAGCATTCTATATTTCAATTATTTAAATCAAGATGAATAAAAGCAGCGAGAAAATACGAACAAACACTTGAATGCAAAAAAAAAAAACACCTGCAGTACGCTGCCAGAGAGTGTGGTAAGTTTCATTTCTGAATTTTATAATTGTGATAACATTAGTGGGCAAGCTTCGGGGAAGAAGGCCAAGACATGTGCAACCAATAACCAAAACGCCACACAATATGAGCGTTTGCATGAGTCATGCGAATTTCGGCTATTTGTTGGAAAGCTCTGCAAAAATTATTCCTTAATTTTCTTACAATTTTGAAAGCTTTCTTAAATCAATTTGCTGCAACATATTTAATGAAAATTGCATGGCAAACAATTGCAATAGGTGCTTTACAGACTTACGGCCTGTTTCACAATGTCGACAAGTCGATGTCGTTATCTTATTTATATTGAAAACAAAAACAAAATATTTAAATTTATTTTTGTTTTTAATATACATAAATAATTGTGAAACAGGTCGTTAAAATATCAATTTATTCCTTTACAATATTTAGCCAATACGAAAATGGACGAAAAGTGGAAAAACGTAAAAATTATACCACACATACATATATATGTATCTCAATTGCACTTCTTCTGTTGCAGAAGTCAGTCAGTTGCATATTTGGAAAAAAAAACTATAATTAATGTACCCAATGTTCTTTGTATTTAGTTTTACACATTTTGTGAAATATACATATTTCCTTTTTCATAACACTTTGTATTTTCTTTACCTTCGTCGTTATATTCATAATTTCGCACAAAAGCATCAGAAAAAAAATTCAACATCATCAACGCGATCCTGAAACCAATATGGTCCTATGGAATCCAGTTATGGGACACTGCCTCAGCATCAAATGTCGAAAAAATTCAAAGGCGACAGAATAAAATTCTACGTACAATAACAGCAGCCCCCTGCTATATCCGAAACCAGCGAATTCACAAAGACCTTGATGTTGCGTTGGTGAAGGCAGTATTTTCTAAACACGCGAAAAAGTACATTAAAAAACTTGAGTTGCACCCAAATCCACTTGCGCGCAATATTCTAGAGTATAGAGGCCACACCCGGCTTAGGAGGAGGGATTCTCTTTCTATCAGCCGTACACGAGAGACGTAAAAACAACAAAAATCAACCGTTGAAACTAAAAAGTTTATTTAGCATTGGCTAAACATACTTATATTTAATAATTTTAGATATAAGATTTGAAAAACTTAGGGATGTTTCAATTTATAATTGAAGATTCAATAAATAATATAATTATCAAAAAAAAAAAAATCATGACGGAAAAAAATGTCCCGTACTTGAAGTCCCTTACTTAAAGTTAAGTACGCCATGTCCCGTACTTAAAGTTAAATAAGAAAAAAAAAACTATTCACAATTTTTTAGTGAAATCTAGCCCATTTAAACAGCATTGACTTACCTCATTCTAAAATTCATCACATTAATTTAGTGTTTCAGGTTTCGCTGAAATAAACATTTTAAATGCTTGCTACAAAAATTACTTCCTTTTTTTGTCTCGTACGACAGTTTTAGTTTTTTGCAATTATATTTAAAACTAAAAATTGGTTATAATGGAATTTAGCACCATCAATAGGGCTAATCAGGGGCCATAACTTAGGCTAATAATCAAAACAAAAATCTATTTTATTTTGATCTCTTTTCCACTTTAAATGCGTACGACTGTCCCGTACGACAGTATGGAATTACCCATATGTAAATACATAATAAGCAAGGTTCCGTGCTAATTATATATTCAAATGAACATTAATCAAAAATATACTTAAGTATAAAAATCAAACTAAAATATATAAAAAATCTTAAGTCGGTGGAGTTTTAAGATAGATTTTTTTTAATTTTCTAGGTATATGCTTGAAAATTATAAATTGGTATTGGTTTTTCAAATATTTTTTAAATTTATTAGTTTTTGGTTAAGGAAAATAAATGTGCTGGCATGTTAGTTTTTGCAAAAGCTTACCTTTTATAAAACATCAATATCAACCAGGACTTCTAATCAAATTCTTTCCACTTTAAATGGACTTTTTCACCTTCATTCTAACACTATTTTTTTTCTCTAATTATCATTTAATTTTAACACTAATTTTTCACATTTTTTTTTTTATTGACATACCTAGTTGGAATGTAAGTATGTATGTAAATGCCATATTTTGTGGTTAATACCATCTTCATCTCATCTCATTTCAATTTTTTCATTAATAATTTTCGCCATACATATTAATACTAATTTTCAATAATTTTGTGGTTAATACCATCTTAACTCGATTTATCACTTTAAAATTTAACACTACTGATTTTATATAAAATGCCATATTTTGTGGTTAATACCATCTTCATCTCATCTCATCTCAATTTTTTCATTAATAATTTTCGCCATACATATTAATACTAATTTTCAATAATTTTGTGGTTAATACCATCTTAACTCGATTTATCACTTTAAAATTTAACACTACTGATTTTATATAAAATGCCATATTTTGTGGTTAATACCATCTTCATCTTAATTAAATTTTTTTATTAATAATTTTCGCCATACATATTAATACTAATTTTCACTAATTTTGTGGTTAATACCATCTTAACTCTATTTATCACTTTAAAATTTAACACTACTGATTTTATATAAAAGGCCATATTTTGTGGTTAATACCATCTTCATCTTAATTAAATTTTTTTACTAATTTTGTAGCTAATACCATCTTTACTCGATTTATCACTTTAAAATTTTACACTAATGATTTTATATAAAAGGCCATATTTTGTGGTTAATACCATATTCATCTTAATTCAATTTTTCATTAATAATTTTCACTAATTTTGTGGCTAATACCATCTTAACTCATCACTAATACTTTTCACTTTTAATTTTAGCACTACTGAGTTTATATAAAAAGTTATTTTTTCATTAACTAATAGTTTTTTCTATTGTCAAAAATTATGTGAAATATTTGTGCTCTTTGTAAAGAAAAATAGGGAGTTTTAATAAAAAGGAAAAAAAAATATAATTTTTCGAGTAAAGAAAATCCCATTGTTATAACATGCTATTTTTTGTTTAAGAGACAATATTATTTGCTCTTTTAATTTATATTTAACATAATGATTTTCTCTTATGCACCATATTTTTCTTTTTAGCTTAAATTTATCTGTGTACATAAATTGCAAACACACTAACACACTCAAAGATTATTAATCCACAACACTGCTTACGTGCACTTCAGAGGCTGCGCTGTTTGTTTCTCTGTTTTAGTTTATAACGGAATAAGAAACCCTATAAAGGCTGCACTGTCTGTTTCATTGGCTTAACGTTTTCATTTATTTGTAGTTTTTGGCACATTTTATCTTTATTTTGCAAGACAAATTAACTTTAAGTCATCTGCGCACTTGAAAAATTTATACATAAGTATGTAGAAACTGAAAAGAATCAAAAAAATAAAAAGATATGAAACAATTTGCATTTAGAAAAGCTTTTTAGAACAGATAAAGCCTAATTGAACTTGTACATATGTACATATGTACATACATACATCTCAGTAAAGATGAATGTATGTATGTACATATGTACATATGTATGTATGCCTGGAATATAAAATCAGATATACCTACATACCTAATAATTTTCAGGAAAAATTGTATTATTTTTTTTGGTATGATTGTACTAAATTCTTTATTTTTTTAACGCTTTATAAAGACTACATTTTGTGATTAATATAGTACACCATCTCTATTAAATAATGGTGTTTTATTTCATCGAAATACCTACAGATGCATTTTAGCATCTTTAACTAGAAAATCCCACTATGTATTTTAATTATTTATATTTTAAGCGATTTTTTGTGCTCTTTTAATATAAATAACCAGCGTTGTCAACTTGGTGCGTTTCGCACCTTTTTTGGTGCTTTTCTAAATGTTTTGTGCGAAAAATATCCGAGTTGGTGCGTGGTGCGCTTTTTCTTTAATTTTGGTGCGTTTTTTTAATTTTGGGTGGCTCCATATCATATTAAACACAATCTTTTGTTTCAGTATGAGAAAAAAGAATTTTGTACAAAAAATACAACTGTTTCAATTCCATTTCATTAAATTTATGTACAATTTTTACATTCAATTTTACAGAGGTTTAAGATAATTTGTAACATTTCATTATAATAAATTTGTTGTCCCTTATAGATTTTCAGAATACATAATTGTTTTTTGTCGTAAAAGTTGTTGTCAAGTCTGTTAAAGAGCTTGCAAAAACAAAGTATTCTTGAGACTTCCGATCATTGTTCGTTTTTTATAAAATGCGTAAAAGTTTACATAAAGGGTTGTAACACTAAAATTAATAAAATTTATATTTACTAAAAGAAATATTTAAAGTTAGTGTCAAGAATGGAGTCTATAAAAGGAGGTCATAAGCGAAATACAAAAGGATTTGGGAATCACAATGTGAGTTTAAGCAATGGATTCGGCCTTGACCAAATAATAACACAAAAGCAAGATATTGTTATTGCAAATGCGATACCACGCTTAAATATCCAACCTTGTTCGGCATGCTGGAACACAGAAACACATTGCAGCTTTAAGCCCGTTTAGCTACAACCGACATCAACAACCAGCATTGTACAAAATGTTTTATCCCATGGCAAATATGATATCATGCCATTAGCAGTACAATTTGAATCCAATGTCGAAATATTATCTAGTACTGAAAAACGGTGTAGAATGATTCACTTCATGCATTGGCACAATATTATATCAACATTAGAATTTTAGACTAAAGTTAAATGTTGTAAAGACGCAAAATTAATTCAATAAAAATTTTCATTAAAAAATCTGAACTTGGTGCGTTTTTTGTTAAATGGTGCGTTTTTTTCTCTATTTTGGTGCCTTTTGAAATTTCAAAGTTGACAACGCTGTAAATAACATTAACCCAAGCATTTATCTCTGTTTTAACATTTTGCTCTTTTCTACATAAATTTAACTGAACTGCAAATGAACTGACCCACTTTACAGTTTAATAACGGAATAATTTCACTGCTTATGAACACAACAGAGACTGCGCTGTTGATTTCTCTGCTTGAGTGTACAACTCATACTAATATTTGCAGCCAACAACAGAGACTGCGTTGTCTGTTTCTTTTACAGAAGAATTCTTTTTAACACATTTTTTACTGTGAAATCACATATTTTCTTCAGAAATTTTTTTATATTATTGAAGAAAAATTATTAAATTACATATTTTTATTAAAGTTATTAATTTTTTAATACTTTTTACCACTTCTTTTTTTATTTTACAACACAATTTAGCTAAAGACAACCGCGCACTAGAAAGATCTATAGAAACTGAAACGAAACGTATCAAGAAACTGATGTGAAGGTGGAAATCAAATGAAATTAAAAGCTTTTTTTACAGTTACAATTATTAATACAAAATGTATGTATGTAAGTATGTTTAGTTGGCCTTGAAATAGATAAAACAATACTGCTTAGTAACTAACTGAAAAAGTATGGTCAGGGGAAATAAAGTAGATATGTAAATAAGTTGTACATACATATGTATGTATGTATGTATGTACATATGTATATAAGAGAGGAACGGATATGCATATACATATGTATGTAACTGATTTGGCCATTAGGTGTATGAAAATATAAGAAATGGGAGATACATACATACATATATTAACTTTTAATAATACAACATGATTAACTGCAGGTTTGATTGAACATGTATGGATGAGTGTGTACAACATTTACAGATCCGTACATCAGGGATACAAAGTCAGATTAAGAAATATTGTACCCGATTTAATACGATTGTACCAAATTATTTTATCCTATATTTTTTAACGCTTTTTATTGAAAATTGAAAATTAGTTAAAAACTTATACAAAATTCGTTTGTACATATTTACATACAGTAATTTTGACTTAGCTACACAATAAAGTTTGCACGATTTGTTGTACAGATAAATCCAAAATGCTGTTATCTTATTATAAACATTTTAATATAAAAAGAACAAATACAACAGCTTAAGTTGGATATTTGCATTTGTGAAAAATTGGCCAGCATATTTATTTAATATATGAGATTTTATATGAAAATATTTTAAATATACCAATGTTAAATATGCAGGCATACAAAATGCATTTAAAAGAGAAAGTTGGAGAATAATTACAGAAAATATGCATTTAAGGCAGTTAAGTCAAAGTTCTGCTAACATTGATTGTTTGTATGAAAATAATTCTAAAATTCCAAATAGGGTAAGTGCTCCTAAGTTCGGCATGTCCCAGTAGTCGGCAGTTTTCAAATTTAAACTCAAATAACTAAGAATAACAGTGATAATATATTAAAGTAAGAATACATAAGCATCACAAATACTCCCAGAATTATATATGAGAAAACAAAACTGGGCATATTTGCATAGTTTATTGAGTCCGTTGGCTTTAGTAAGTGACTCTCTTACAACACGTGTGGTAGTGCTTATTTCTTAGTAAAAATTTAGTGGCTAAGCCGACTTTGTAAGGCATGTAAAAACGTAAATTTTAGCAAATTTTAATCGGAAAAGGTTTTAAAAGGCTGAAATCTGCTCAAATAATAGTATTAGAGTGTAAATTTAAAAAAAAATTGCATTTTTCCGATATATTAAGGGATGCCGGCATTAGGAACAAAAAAATTGTTAGTTTTCCAGTAGTCGGCATTGGGGTGCCGACTACTGGGAAACAAGCCAATTCTTCCGATTTAGCTCAAATTTGAGAGAATTGTTTATTCGTCAATTTGCAAACCATTGTATATATAAAAATTGAGTTTAAAACAAGTTTACCTAGTAGTCGGCATAGTTTCAAATTAGTTACTTTCAACCTGCCGACTACAGGACAATAGCTATCCCAATGACGGCAGTGTTTTTTTGTACTAGTTTTGTTTAACTATAATGCCAAATACTAACTAGTCTCAGATATAATTTGAATTAAAAAATGAATACCAAAAGAAAAATATTCGGAACAGTCTCTACAAGATGCACTGACTGAAAGGCGGCATTTCCATATTAGGGTCCAGTGGTAAATATGGTGTTCCACGTTCAACTTCACAAGACATGTTACATGTTCGCGTTCTTGAGGGTCCTCGAAGATTCGGCCCACAAACCATTCTATGGAGTGCTGAAGAAAATTGCTAAGAAAAATGGTGTAATGATTTGGTGAAATGTGATTTTCCAACTAAAATGGACGATTTTCTGAACACAGTTCAAGAAATTATTAATAAAGACAAAGGAGCCACACCATTTTTAAGCGATCGTCTGGTCAGAAAGTGTTTTTTTTAGAAAATGGTTGTCCGCATTGAAAAACTTTTTGAGCGAACAAAATAAACTTTACATTTTGGAAGCTATGAGGGACGAAACTAGTGTTTCCATGTGTCCCAAAACTGGAAAAGTACTGTCACCAAAGGGATACTGCAATGTTTACACCATTCTGTTTATCCGCTTCTTCATACGGTTTCGAAAGTGTGGCCTTTACCTATTTAACCCTGATAGTGCGGATTATACTAAATGTGTTATTAATCCTTAGCAGAAATAGCAAACGGTCTTTAAAATGTTAAAATGTTCAGAGAAACGGATTATGATAAAGACATTTAGATTATCAACCTCATGAGCCGTAGTTTACTTGAAATAGGGATTGATTCAAATGTAGCAATTGAAGAGATTCGCGCGAGATTTGAAAAAACATTTAAAATATCCAAATTTTAGGCAACGTTACAGAGCAGTCAGGGACATATATATTTAATGACGAAGGAGTTTTGGAAATGGAGGGCATACAAACAATATCACCGGTTCTCTTTTGTTCAACACCAACTTCTTCAAAACCAAAGCAAAGCTAAACATTTCGTGCTCCTCTCCAACCAGCCGAACGTCTCTCACTTAGTTCTTCAATTTGTAGCTCCCTTATAATTTGATCCTATTAGCTCTTCTCCAACATGTAATTTGACCAAAAGTATTAGCTACACAAAGCTAATTAAAAACCCGGAATAATCGATATCAACATTGTTCGAAAATCATCTTTACTTCCCAAAGCAATCACCGTCCTTACAATTAAAAACAAAAATTATAGCCCCAGTGTTCTTGCATGTAGGATCTATATACGGATGAAAGAAACTGAAAACTTTGTTAAAGCTGAAGGCGTGAAGGAGCGAAAACTGGAGGGCCAAAAAAAGAAAAAGGAATCAAGCCAGTCAACTTTAAAATACCAAAGCAAAAGCAAAAATGTAGCACTTGTTCTGAAGTGTTGGATTCGGATATGAAGATGATCAGCTAAGAAATGTTGGGTGTGATACCTGACTCAGTGGTATCACCTTAAATGCACCGAATTCAAAAATATGCAATACGATGACGTTATGGATTTTAATAGAATTAGTCTTCTCGAATGCAAAAACATATGTATAGGTATAAAATACCTAGCTTTTACCTTTAATATATCAGTTAAGTACAAACAATGAATTCCAAGGACTGAAATGTACAAAAATATTATTTAGTATTAATATTTTTAATTTTTGGTCGAACATGAATTTATCCTTTGTTCCTGCATGATCTCATAACAAATGTAGAAGCGTAGCTAATTTATTTTATATCAATAACAGTATGATTTCTATCTCAATGTATTGTTTTCGTCACTAAAATATGATATGCCGACAATAGGAACATAACATGCCGAAAAGTGGAAAATTGGTGCCGACTATAGGCAAATGTGCTCTTTTTTACAAAATCTGTAAATTTCTCAATTTTAGTATAAAAATATTTAAATTTAACATAATTGATCTAAAACAATACAAATTAATGATTTGTATTAAATAGCTACCAATCCAATAGCTTATTCACACGTGCAAAGGCGGTAGATTTAAAAAAAGCAAAAGCCTTAAACTGCCGACTACTGGTACACTTACCCTATGTTATGCATTTACATATCCAAAATGTGCACTCACAAGAAGTGCACTTAAATAAAGAATTTGTATTGGTTTTTATAAAAAATATTCACCAATTTGATTAGTTTTGTGTAGTTAAGTAAGAAGTGCTCTAAAAAAATTAGTTACATTAAAACTACTGTAGAATAGGTTCAGTACTATCAGATGAAGAAGTTAAGGACATATTGGTTAATTTGCCAATCTTTTACTACTGTAGCGGACTTAGTAATTGGTTTATTAACAGGATCAATCATTCCATTGTAAAGTCTCGATGGCCATCAGACCAAAATTTCAGTCAGGAAAATCTAATTTACTACTGGAACTGAATAGAAAAGTTTTGGGAGTCTTCATACGAACCTTGACTAGCCATTGCTCGGTAAGATAAAGGAAATGTCAGTCTCGATACTGTAGAAGAGTTATGTAAGTGTAACATTAAGGATATAATTCTGGCTAACAAACTCTTACTTATTTCAAAATTGATGCGGCACGAATTATATGAATTCAGAAAATCTTACGTTTTTATTACATTGAACACATTCGATATATACAGCCTTTTCCTCTCTATGTTTTTTATTATATTCTTTTATTTTTTCGTACAAAAATTACCTTTCCACAATTGCAGATGAATGTGAAATGGATAATATTGCTCCACCAATTTGTGACATATCATGGGATATGGATGGAATAGAAGTCTTTAAAGTACCATTTTATTTAAAAGAAAACATTTCTCAATAGTGATAAATTAAATTATAGGGTAATTTTGACTAGCTGATATTGTAAAAAAGTACCAACTTTTCCATCCCTGATATACATAGGTATATATATATATAGGTATGTTTATAGAAACATATGTTATTATTTGTATATAAAACATCATTTGTAAGGTGGACAAACGAATATATACTATGTAAATGTTTGAAGTTTGTGCCTCCTAAATTGTGAAAAGTTCTCACATCGAAAAAAAAAAAATTAAGAATATACTTGTCACCCTATCTTTTGTAGGATGACTCATATAATAGTAGTATGATGTTTATATGAGCCACCCCTCAAACCTTATAAAAATAAAAAAAATTTTATTTTTGCTCTCGCTCACATTCGTTACAGAAACGTGGCACTGGGTATTTATTTTGTAGGGGGGGGGGGGGGGGGGGGAAGTAGTAGTGAATACCGTAGGAAACCATAGGAAATTGTGTAACTTGTTCAATTTAGGTATTAAAAGCATTCTGAATTTTTACATAAAACACTACGAGGAACATTTTTAAGCAATAATCTAGAGCTCTTTATTAAAAAAGAAGAAAAAAAAATGGTATTAATTTCTGATAAAAAGGGTAGAAATTTTAACTAAAATATTTCTCACAAAACTCTAGAATAATATGTCGAAAGAAATTTTCCCTATGTTTTCATTCGTATTATTACATTAGAAGCAAAAACAAATTCGAAAATTTTGTTTTTGTATCAAATGTATTTGTACGAATGAAAATTAAATTCAAAATTCTTTCTACATTGTGAAATCGACAGTAAGTTTTCAAACACAATTCATTTGAAAATTTCACTAGAACGCCAGTAATAAGTCCATACTTAATACATATACATACATACATACATATGAGTTTTAATTTAAAGCTTATACCTATTATTCTTATTGTCAGATTTAAAGACGAGAGTTGGTATGAAACTTATTTATGTCTGAAGTAAAATTTCACTTTAAGCCATCATACAAAGGAAACCCGTAGAAGATCGCTATTATTTGTTTATAAAAATATACCATTTAACCCTAATCATACCAACATGTGTCTGTGAGACACATTTTGATGTTTAATTCAATGTAGTAACGAAAATATTCGCCATACCGCAACCAAACTTCTTGACTTTTATTTTACATATGTTTTGTATAGTTTAACAAAAAAAAACAATATTTAAAATTCTAAATTATTCTATTTTTTATAAGTCAAAACAAAAAAATGCAACATCAACTACCGACATGTGTCTCCTAGACATATTCACTTGTTGCTCCCCAAATACGTCAAAGGTCACGAAATAAATTACAATGGCCTATAGTTCAGTGTATGCAGCAAGTTCTTCAGGAAGAAGCTTCACCAAATCTTACTAATTGTTCAACAAATAAATGCAAAAGATGCTATATGTGTGATCCTAAAAAAAAGTCGTATAGTTAAACAATACTGTCAAAAATGTTATAATAATGTTTGTAATGAACATGGTATAAAAACTTTTGTATGCAAAAAATGTGTTGAATAAAAAATTTCGTTCAAATTTACTTGTTTTTAATTAATTAAAGCTTTATCTTCAAAATTTTCACGTGTGTGTCTCAGAGACACATGTTGGTACGATTTGTAATATTTTATGTCGGTATGATTAGGGTTAAATATGTAACTGCACTATAGTGGACATTAGTTTCGAAATATGTATGTAGCTATCCTTACTTATAGTTTCGATAAAAAAAAATATGGGATAAAGCTGACCTTGAAAGCCATTTCTTGTATAAAATTTGGAATATATAACGCGGTCTTTAAGTTTAATTCTTGATATTCAATTTCACGAAAAATATTTTTCGAAACTTTTCAAAACCGATATCTTTTAAGTTACTTCATCGATTTTGATCAAATTTGCCGCAGTTGATGCAGTTTTTTAAACCCAAAAATATGAACGAATTTTAAAAATAAAAATTAACTGCCTAACAACCCACGATATCGAACGATGTCGATCGCTTGATTTTTAGACGTAAAAAAATCTATCTTGCGTTCCACTAATAACCGATTTTATTTATTTGTTTAGCTTTTCTTTCAGTAAACAATTAATAAATTAAATAAAATCGGTTATTAGTGGACGTAAGATAGATTTTTTTACGTCTAAACATCAAGCGATCGACATCGTTCGATATCGTGGGTTAGGCAATATATGTACCTATACAATTGCGAATATAAAACTCTTTGTTCGAAATTTTTGGACAACGATCAAACTTTTATTAGTAAACCTTGTTTGGCCGAATATAAAAATAGCACACTGCTATAAATAATCATCAACAAACTTTTATTCGCAGTAAAAAAAAAAAAATAGTTCATATAAAGCGCAGTAGTTATTATTATGTATGTACATATGTATGTATAAGTATGTACGAACAGACCTAATAGTTAAAAAAAAAAGAAACTTACCTTTAATAAAAGATCAATATCAATCAAAACTTCATTTCAAAGTATTTATAACTTGCTTTTTTGGAATAATTGGAATAATTGTGGAGTGGTATGTATTAAAATAAATCACATTTTCATCTACACATACATATGTACATATGTTTGTACATATTGTTTTGACCCCACTAACTGTTTAATAATCCAACCACTCATTTTGACTGACTACGTGCACAACAAGAACCTGCAAGGCTGCTGCTCATGTTTAGTGTGTGATACACACATCCAAATACACTCATAGAAACTATAAGAGACTGCGCTGTCCGTTGCTCTGTCTTGTACATAGGAAATTATTTAACACATTTTTTTACCATGAAATCACAGATTTTATTAAAAATTCTTTTTATATTATTCAAGAATATTTATTTAATTGCATTTATTTGTTAAAATATTAAATTTTCTTAAACTTTTTAATACATTTTTTAAAAAATTTGTAGGACAATTAAATTAAAGACACTTGCGCACTAGAAAAATCTAAAGAGACTAAAAAGAAACCGAACGAAACGAAGATGGGATAAAGGAAATTACATTAAGAAAAAGCTTTTTATAACAGATGAAACTACATACATACAATAATGGTTAGAATGAACACAGTAGGAAAAGAAGAATGACACGGAAATATATATAAAAAGAAGTTGATAATGTATGTGACAATATGAGAAAGAGTACAATAACTTAATAATAAAAATAAAACAATTATAACAACTGCAGTCTGCAGGTTTATTACACATGTAAAAAATGTTAGTCGCTAAGCATTATTTGGAAGATGGACAAACGAAAAATATAACTTTTTTTTAGGAGATTTTAAATACGAGCATAAAAGTACATACAAAAATGCACATACATACATATGTACTTATGTATGAATTTGTAGGGGAAGTATTAATGGAATAGTTTTATACTATCATACATACAAACATATTTGGCGGGCAATGGTGCGCTACAGTGTTGTGATTTTTTAATGATGTTTACAGCCACATACAGTATCTTGCCAAATTATTAGGAACAGTCGATTATTTTACCATTGAAGGTTGTTGTTCGTATTGTTATCAGAATACGAATCATACCTAATTGTTGTTGATGTCGTAGAATCAGGTTTGGTTGAACAAAAAAAAAAAAAAAAAAAAACAGTCTGATCAGCTGATAGATGAAAGAATTAAAGCTGCCCTATTGACATTTTTTAATTTTTAAATTAAGTTTTATTAATCGAGCCTAAACCGCGAAAAAAATAGATTAAGCGACATTGTTTTTAATTTATAATAAATAAAAGCATTTGCATCATATCTCATAATTTAAGAGTGCATTTAGAATTTGTTTGTAGTTTTCGTGTTAGCGGTTTCTCACTTTTGCTCGGACCACAATTGGGACGAACGACGAATTTCATCTAGCACGAAGAATTCGTTGGTAAAAGTTCGTTGCGTAAATTTGTCGTGTGGCGCACAATTGGGACGAACATATAACAGCTGTCATAGTAATAAAAAAAAGTTGTTTGTATTTCTTATTACAAATTTTTTTTATATAAATATATAGGAGCCCCCGTTTTGCTTCTTAAAATTTTTAATAATTATGTTTATTTAACTAGAATGCTCTATATCAAGTGCAACTTTGGGATTTTTTTGATTTCATATGACGATATGGATGTGTCTATGTATGAGAAAAATGTAATTATATATTGTATGTATACTAAATAAATGTATGCTAAGATGTTATTAAAAATGTAAATATGTAAATAAAAAAAAAGCTGATTCGAACATGACGTTTTGTTTGTTACCGAATCATGGCACACCCGAAACGGTTTCTTAACACATGAATTGTTTTCGAATCGATTTTCAAGTCTGATACATAAATTAAATAATCGTCTTGGATTCTGATTGTGTTGGTTTAATCTATATATCGTAAGCTTAAATCCAAAAGGCCGTAATTTAATTTTTTATATACAAGAGAAGCGAAATAATTTATAGTACGTTTGTCCACATTTAAATTCTGTTAATAAAATGGTTATTTCTAAAGGTAGACGAGTAAAATTTTAAGGAAGGCGGTATTCTTGTTAATTTTATAGTTACCTATTAAAAAGTAGATTTGAAGTTATTTTACTTGACGATATATAAAAATGAATCTGTGTTTGTGCATTGATTTGTTTGTTTCCTTTTATGAAGCGAAATGGTAAAATCGATCGTGTTGAAACAGTATTTATTACCGATCTCTGGGGATGTGGACGCAGCCCCTCACTTACAAAGAAAATATTAATATTCAGATATCTTCAAAACTATATCCAGTAAATTTTGCTGTGGGCTACCCCAATAAACAAAATACAACTTTCAGCAAAATCTTAAGGCGATAGGACGAAGGAAATGGGTATCCCTTATAAAAATATATGCAGATATCTCTGCATCTGAAATAGTGAATGCCCTAAAATTTAATGCGGTTTACTCCTAGAATATAATACATTTTCCAAGGAAATCTTTAAGCGATTGATGGGGAAAACCGGTACCCTCACTCACAGATATCGAAATTTTAACCAAGTGAATGTCTTGCAATTAAATGTGGTGTGGGCTGCTCCAGGAAAATCTTAAAGCGATTGAAGGGGAAAATGATCATCCACCATACAAATAAATATTGATCATCGCATAACAGGACTTAGTTGGAAAAATACAAAACATTTTTTTTTTGTCTTAAAGTATTTGCCGAAAATAATGAAATATCAGAAGTAGTCTAGAAATTTGAATGAATTTTCACATAATTGTTGTCAAGTTTTGCATCTTCACATTCTGTTTAATTTTTAATTAAGACAATAATCGAAAAAATACAGATTCTAAGCAAATTGATAGAAAAAAAAAATATTAGAAAGCAATCGATTGTTCAAACTAAAAAAAGGAGTAGGAAAAGAAACACAATAAAAGTCCATAAAAATAAAAGCTGATGTTGACGAGCCAGCAAAACATTAAATTGAAACGAGCAATCAATGGACGATTTTTGATTTTTATTTAAAAGGAACATTTTTACTATGCACCACCACACCAATAACAACCTACAAACGCACTCTCAGGCTAAAACAAATCTATATAAAATCGAGGATACAATAAAATTCGTTATTTTTTTTCATTGCCGTACATTGCAGTCAATGTATTTTTATTTTTTATTTCGTTTTAGTTGACTGAATGCAGTCGTTTGTATATATTTTTTTTTTTTTTTTTTTTTGGAAAATTTATCTCTTCCTCCCTCTCAAAAAGAAAAAAAATATATATAAAAATTATTGTATATTGTTTCTCCAACCGTTGTTTAACTGTCTATTTTATTGCAATTTGGTCCTTTAAAACAAAATGTTGTTGCATGTTGATTTGTATTTATTTATTTAAAGAGATCCTTTATTTTTCAGGCCTTAAATGCACTCACATTGATTTTGCCTTAAAATTTGAATTGAGTTTTACGATTCAATATGCGGCTACATTGTTATTTTTGTATAAAATTTACTATATATATGTTGATTTTTATATCATTTGATACAAAAAAAAAAACAAACGAAAATCATGTTAATTTTTTGTTCTCTGTTTTCGCAACAGATATTTTAAAGCTTAACTTTTTTCGGGGTTAAACTCGTATTTTTCATTTTATTCGATTTTATTCGCGTTTCACTGGAGTTTTGCAAACTGTTGAAAGTTTAAATGAATTTTTAAATATTCCTACAACAGATTGCAGAAATGCAACATATTTATTTGGGCAAAAAATGACAGAGATAAAATTTAATTGTAATAAAAGAAAATTTAAATTTCAAAAACAGTTATTAATCGAATGAAAAATTTTGGTTTTTATTTTGAAAAGTAACATTTTAAAAAGATGGTACTTTTGTTTTTTTTTTTTTTTTTTGAAAATTACTTCTTTTACTACATATCGATGGCTTAATATAGAAAGGTCGTATCTCAACTTTTAGCTACTTTACAGGAGAAGGAAAAGCTATATAAAATCTGAAAAAAATAATTTTTTTTTCTTCTGAAGCAGATTTTTATTAAAACAGCCAACAAATTAAATTCTGTTTAATTTTTTATTTTTTTTTTTTTTAAATGAGTTTGGGTTTTTTTTAATTACTATAAATCTTCTATTCGTCAACATAGGAAGCTGAATTTTTTAAGGGAGGTGTATTTGAGTATTGTCTACCAGAACATGTAAAAAAACCCGATTTTGAAAAAAGAGAGATACGACCTTTCTATATTAAGCCATCAATATGTATTTCCAATTATTTTGTTAATATGTTTCCTTTAAGAGGTCCTTTTTCTAACCAATTTTGTGAATAAAAACTATTTTTAAATAACTGCTCCCCACACTTTTGATCTTATTTTAAAAGATACTTTTTTAGAATAAATAAACGAAGTTTTATTAGCTATTGCATAGCTTCTATCGCGGAATATGCGGCGACTGAATCAAGAAATTTTGAAAAGTTTGTTTCTTAAGTCTTTTGTTTATGAAACGAAAAAACCTCACACAAATTTTTTTTCTTATGTCTTTTGTTTTTTGAAGTGAAAACTTCTTTTTTGTATAGTCAATGTATGATGACTATACAGTGTTGTCGCTTTGGAAATTTTTTTAAAATTTCCAGTGTTGCCAATTTTTCCGGGATTTCTGGGATTTTGAGGGATTTGTGTTCAAATTTTTGGGACCTCCCGTCCAGTGCTGCCACCTTTTCTCGGGAAACTTTCCGGGAGATCTGGGTTTTTAGGGAATGTATATAAAAGAAAGTCGTGTTAGTTACCCTATTTAGAACTCAAGAACGGCTGAACTAAAATGGCTGAAAATTGGTGGGCAGGTAGCTTAGAACCAGGAGAAGGACATAGGATACTAAGGTAGGGCACTTTTTTCCTGGGGGGACTAGGGTGCAATTCTTTGTATGGAGCACTTCCAGTATAGCTAGAAAGCTGAAATTGAAATTGCATAAGTTGATAAAAAATGCTATGCAATAGCTTTACTGCAGCAGTCCCCGAATGCCACACGTCTTTTTTTTTTAATAAAACACATTTTAAAAACTTTTTTTAAAGCTACACTTTTTTAAAACGGCACTTTTACGAAAAACAAAATCATTTGTATGAGGTATTTTATTTTTTAAAAGATACTTTTTAAATTGTATCGTTTTATTGGGTATTTATTTAAATAGTTATTTATTTTGTCAAACTAACTTTCAGTTGAAAAGTTAACACTGTAAAAAGGACTTTTTAACCAAGGAACTAAAATAAAGGTTTTTTTTTTAAGGAACTTCTATTTAAATGTATCAATAATATATTTAAATTAATATATATTTTAAATGGACTTTTTTTAAAAGATCCATTTAATATTGTACTTTTTGTAAGCGATTTTATTTAAAAGTAATTATATACATATATATATATTGATATTTCGAAAAAGGGGATTTATTTCAAATTATTATACTATTTCTTACGAAGATAATTTTTTAATTTTTACGAAAAAATTACTATAAATTCCAAACTTTTATTTAAATTAATCAAAAAAATGTTTTAAAATTTTTTTTTTTTGAGAAGAAGTATGTATTTATTAAAGTTTAAACAAGAACATATAACATTTAAGCAATAGATGCCTAACAAAGCATTTTTTTCAAACATTTCTAAAATCACATTTTGAAAGAAAAAAAATTGTTTAATAAAAAAGAAATAGAACAAAGCATACGAGTACATACATTTGTCCGGTTTGAAAACGCAACTAAAACAAATAAGATATTAATTGAAGCATACTTTTGTTATTGCAATACAGTATTAAATATTGCATACTTTAAGCAGGGAGAAAAATAAAAATATAAATCGATCACTTACATACTACATACATACATACATACATATTTAGTTATTTTTACAAATATATGACCATAAAACAGATTCGGCCAAAAAGAGAATATAAGAGAATCTACATATAAGAACCCGTATGATGTTCGACACAAATGTGTCGGTTTGAACATCACTGCCGTAAAATAAAAAAAATATTTTTAACATAAACTTTTAAATAAATGCACACACATACATACATATACTCATACATACATACATACGCATGTATATTGTTAATTTTAGTAACAAATTAAGAACAACACAACACAACACAAATTAAATGAATAAAAAAATCTTTTCCAATATGCAACAATTTATGACAATAACAAATTGTAAAACTACTGGAAATTTTTGCGATTGAACTCTTATATGTGACCAATAAATGAACAAAATATAAAACAAAAAGAGAACAAAAAAAAAACATGTACAAAACATTTACTAACCCAACACTTGAGCAAATATATACAAGCTGGCTAGATGACTGGCCTTTTGTCTGTAGGCCAGTACAAAAATATATATGGACAAATAACTATAGACAGATACCACTTCACAAAATATGTTAGTATAGAAGAAAGAAAGAAGAAAAACAAAAACAACAAACTCACAGAATACAGATTGAAAATATACAATGAAAATTATGAACAATTTAACATTTACAACACAGGACAACGACAACGACAGAAGCTGCAGCAGCAACAACAAAATTGAGTTGGAATAATAAAAAATTGACTTGTTCAGCAACATGAATGGTCATATTCATTTGAATTCGATCGAAAAAGGGATAATGAAATTTTAGGGTAAAATAAATTTTAAAAAATCTTCACTTTTAAGTAGACTGATTGACACCCTTTTATTTTGGTTTGAAATAAAAAGCAATAGATAACTTTTTGCCAATACATTTGCTGACATTAAATACACATTAATTTTTAGGTTAGAGGCCAGGTCTCTTGATTATATTATAATGAAACTTGATATATAAGGTCTCCTTACAGAGGTGACTTCACAGGTTAAATTTGAAAGTTTTACCATAAAAGAGATATTAAGATGTAAAAAGTCCATATTTTAGTACATATTCACTGACTCCCTGACTCATCAATATTATGGAACACTTACATTATACCTAGAAAGCTGCAATTTGGTACACAGGTAGGCCTTGATAAGCAATAAATATAAATATTTATACAAAAACAAATTAGAAAAAAGAAGTGAGATCCGCACAAAAACCTAAATGTGAAAATACGGCCAAGTTCCTATCCAAAAAATTTCGGCCGTAAAAATTACTGAGATCAATATAAGGACAAAGTTCTTGATAGGCACAATAGCATCTCATTTCTAGGCACCTACTTTTACGTCTGAAATTTTTCGGATAGAAACTTGGTCTTATTTTCACAATTATGATTTTGTGCGGATAATAATTTTCTAGAAATTATTTAAGTACAAAAATAATTTCATATAAAAAATTCCATTTTTAAGATTTTTTAAGATTTGAAAAACTTATTGATAATTTAATTTATAATTGAAGATTCAATAAATAATAAAATTTATCAAAAAAAATATAAAAAATTCCAAAAAGCTTTGAAATTTATATTTCTGGTAGTTCGTTTAAAAAGTTACTTCGACGGTGGTGTTGGCTGAAATGGTTAGCGCGTTGTCTACTAAGCAAACAATGACTTTGGACCTGGTTTCGAATCCTAGCCAGAGAAAGTCAATCAACATCATTAATTTCTCTAATGTACATTAGTGAGACATTGTATTAATTGTTGTCGGACTATTTAATTGATGAAGGCAGAGCACTGGTCACTAAAAAACTGTTCCGACAGCGATTGATGCTGTTCCAAGTTAATGTACACAACATCGCCCTCCTTCGTCGGTTAGCAGAAACATCGGCGAAGTAAAACAATTAATAAAATTCCTGCTAATACCGCTTAACAACAAAGATAATGCGTCTACTTAACACCGAAAGCGCCTCTACACTGCTATAAATATTAAAATAACGCGCAAAACAGAGTTAAAAAAAAAGAGTTAAGCCTTCTTAATTTTCAATATCTATCTTCTCTACCCTATTCCTCTGTCTGAGTTCCGGCACAGCGCACTGCATACGTAGGGGTCATCCTCTGAGTGTTTGTCCTAATTAAAAAAAAAAAAAAAATGTCACAAATATTTTTTTCTTATAATTTGTTTTTGTAATTTTTCCGGTAAACTTCAATAAAATATTTTTTTTATATATTAAAAAAAAAAAATTATTCCCAACGTTTTAAGAAAATCCCCAAAATTCCCATTTGCTAATATTTTTAATGTTTGTGATAGTTGTAAATTTTCTGTTTAGTTTGCAATAAATTGCATCAGAAAATATCATACAACAAATATTTAAGCCGATTCAAAGTAATCTAAAAAGAAGTGAAAGTGAAAGTTGACGGAAACTTGTTTAAGAAAGTCGTAGATTAGTCAATGCTATCGAATAGAAAATCTCAAATGAATCCTTTCGACTTAAGCGTAGTACTCTATTCGAATTTGTGGAAAATGTTGAGCAACATTGATTATTTCACTTGGAAAATATGACATTTAAAATGTGTGTGTACATGTTTGTATTGTATGTTCAGCTGTCAAAATTTCGTATGAAATAAAGCCATCGTGCTTTATTTCGCAGGTATTTTAAAATGTTGCCGGGATCATTTCATATGTTTATTCACGGAAAAACAGAGTACTACTCTTGCAACATATTACTGGGCCTTATCCGAAATATCAGCGATAGTAATACGAGCAGTCGACTTATATTTTATTCAGTGTTTGGAAATTTCTCTACGAAAGGATTTGAAAATATCTTTTCTTTCTAAGGACACAATTTATCTAATTATACAAACTAATTTTGAATACTTGTGGATTTAATCTGGCACTCTAACGAAAAATATTATTTCCTCTTATCTTTCTTGTTATGTGTATGTGTTACGTCAACGATGTCAAATACGTAGAATGAAGATCATCCTGTGAGATCATCATAGCTTGAAAATTACATTAGTTTACTGCAATATTTGTGTTTTTTTTTTTAATTTCTTTAAAATAACAAATATATGAAGTTTGGTATAGAAAATCAAATTCCTAATTTTGAAAATAAAATCTCCCAAATCCCCAATTTTTTTTTTTTTTTTTTGCTTAGGGCAATTTGCTATTTCAAAGTAAATTTAAAGAAATTTCATTTTTTTTGATATATATAAGTATATATATACAATTTTAACAAGATATTATTGATGATCCTAAAAGTATGCATTTTTATTATTTTACTACAAAAAATTTTTAATTTTAAAAGCTGTTTACTTACTTCATTTTCTAAAGACTCGACTTTCAGAATTAAAACCGAATTTCGAGGGGAATTGCGTTCTGTGACATGGCAGCTAAACTAATTTTTCTATCTAAAGGGTGTTTTTTATAGAATAACACAAGTTTATATCATAATAAAATAAGGATATATATTTTTAATATCAATGAAACGAACTTTATTGGAAAGAAAATTTTATGAAATTAATGTTTAAATATGATTTCTGTCATGTGGCCGCCACGGCTGAAGGCGCAATCTGGAACACCAATTTTCAACAATTTTGCGGCCGTATTTTGCCGATGCTGATTTCCAGGTATTCAATTGTTTGTGGTTTATCGACGTAGACAAGAATATATTCTACTGGGGTTAAATCACACGATCTTGGTGGCCAATTAATTGGGCCATTACCTGAAATTATTTTTTCATCAAAAGTTTCTTTGAGTAAATAATTGTAGCGTCCGCTGCACGATGTGTTTGACGAAACGAACAATTATTTTAATTAAAAATTTCAACAATTTGCACGCGTTGCTCTGGTGAAAGTCGATTCATAATGACATATCAAAGCAAACTAAGCAAAAACCAACTGTTAGCTGTTAAATGGATGCTCAAAGAAAGCAGTGATGCCAACTCAAAGTTGTGACAGTCTATAAAAAAATACCCTTTATATTCTAACAACATAAGCTTACTTTCATCAGAGAGTAGAAAGTAAAAGAAAAAAAGTTTTCTTCAAAATTTTTCTCTCTGCACACCCGCCTTCACCAATGAAGCTAAAACAAAATAAGTATTAAATTTTAGGTGCCTAAATAATGTTCTAGTGGAAAAAAAAACATTTTTAATACACGACATTAGTGTACGCATGCACCCCCTAAGACCTGTTTTTTTAAAAAATGGTGTTATGCACCATAAATCCAGATCTTTTGATATGTGCCGCAGTGCATTAACGAAGCGTCATTCATGCCGTTTTTCATACGAGTATCGTTAAAGAAATTTTCTAATGATTCAACGTGGTTTTCTTCTTCATTATTGTGTGCAATGTTGTTATGTTCTGCCGTGTAGATTTAAATTAATTAACTATAATTTTTTACTTGTTCCTTCGAATAAGATGGATAATTGAACGCTGATGAGAGGTGTAGCGGCCTTGAAATCAGTACTGATAAGTTCTGCTAAAAACTGATTGGATATAAATAATAATATTTTTCAACATAAAAAAACTCTTAGTAATTTTGAATTTTCATTAATTCAATAAAACTGAACTTGAGCCTAAATAATATTACTTCTCATAATGTACCTTATTATTCTATTGTAAAAAATTTGAAGGCCAATGGCTTCTCCCTAAGTCATTTCGACATGGACCTTATTGACTGTATCCCTTAATAATTGTCCATCCATTGAATATTGCTATTGAGCTTACCTAGGGTAGCGTGTGCCAATATAAAAACAAAATGTTACACTTGTTAAAAGAGTAAAGTGGCAAATTATTAAAGCCTGTACACATGCATGCATACATTCTACCATGTCTGGCTAAGCAGATGCTGCATCATACCAACCAACCAACCAACCAACCGGCCAGAGCAATTGTCGCCTATAGTGATGTGAAAAATTGTGGCCAGAGCCTATAATAATCTGTGAAATCTTTTTTTAAAACCAACTACTTTTTCGTCACATGTGTGTGTGTGTGGGTGTTTTTTAAGGTCTTTGGGGGTGATAAAGTCAAATGGTTGCAATTTTTATTTGTCTACTTTTTTATATAGGAAAAAAATTATCCTGGAACAATATTTTTTACTGTTTCTATTTTTTTAAACTTTTTTCCTATCGGCTCTTTTTTTAAATTTAATTTTTTTTTTTTTTTGGGATATTTTTGTTGAGACTGGCTATCAGTTATGGCAAAATCATAACGGACGAATAAAGTTCATGCACAAAAAATAATATTGCATACTTTAGGGAATAATGTCACAGCTGTTCGGCTATGCTTTGTAGGTGTGTGTGTGTGTGGTTGTGTGTCTGTTTGCTTGTAAGTTTTTCAAGTTTGTGTTAGCAGCGCATAAAACACTTTCACATTTCCATAGATTTGGCTTTAATATACCTGAAGTTGTTTTTGTTGTTTTACTTTACTTTATTTTTTTCAGCATTTTTAATTCCATACAATTTGACAGCCAGAGTAGTCAGAAATAATTAAACTTAATCGGATTTACGAAAAAAAAAAAAACAAAACCTTTAACGAAGGTATGCAACCAGCCAGTTTGTTAAATCTACTTTTTTTTCTTTTAGAGCGTTTTAGAGAGTTATGAAATTTGTGTATTATAAAGAATAATGCTGATGATGATGTTGATGATGACGACGAGTTTTATTATGAGTAATCCTATCGGGATTGGCGAAAAAACAAAATATGAAAACTCAATGGGGGCTAATGAAACCAGCAGTTTAAAAATTTATGATGTTTGGAAAATGTCAGCTAAACAAATTTGGTAGGTAGGGAGTGACTTTTTTTTACTATAAATAAAAAAAATTCATACTTTTAAAAACAATTAAAATAAAAGTGGTTTAAAAATTATATGAAATACTCTGGCTCCTTCGGAAACTTGTTTTCTTCATGTTGTGAATATAAAAAGTTATTCAGAATAATGTCTATTTTGAATAAATTCATATAATCTTTCGATTTCGTTTAAAAAACACTTCTCATGAAATGAAAATAAACGTTGGCATAAAAAAATTCAAAATGTTTTATAGAATATTTCTTAAAATTGATCCAAAAGACCACATAAAATTTTCGAAATAATTAGTTTCAAACAGTTTGTCATGAATTTTAAATAAATTAATACGATGTAAGAGATTATAATAATAACACTGTTCAACAAAAGGGAAAAAAATTTGCTTGAGTCTTGTGATTTTTTTTTTTGTTTTTATCTCAAATTGAAGCGTATTTTCTAAATATGTAAACAGCTTTTGTTTTTTATTTATAGCTTACTACCCACTTTTACTATTTTTACTCATATTTTCGATTTTATATTGAAATATTAGGTATATTTTGTTGATGTTTTAGATATGGTTTCATCAAGAAGATGTATGCTTAATCCAGATTGCTTTTGCTATATTTCTGATGAATATATATTTTAAAAATTTAGAAAATCTACATCCGACTTTGTGGAAACAGCGTATCATCAAAAAGTTTAAATTTTCATTCACGCAAGTTTCCAGGATTAAGTACAGAAAAAGTCCAAGTGGGTATTTTTGGTTTGCCACAAATAAGGCAACTCGTGAAAGATCCTAATTTTTTTTAAATCAATAAATGAAGTCGAATCCAATGCTTGATATTAATTTGTTTTGGTTATGAGTACTTTCTTATGCATGTCGTGCTTGTTAAGTGCATAATATCGAACTTGCCAGAGCTGGGCGGTAATATGAGTATAAAAATTCACTAACTGCACTCACATTTAGAACGATTTCCACAAAATCTGGGTGATTTTAGCGAGGAGCAGGGTGGAAGATTTTATCAGAATCTTCGAACTATGAAAGAGCGTTATCAGGGAAGGTGGGACGAGACGCACATATGATGACAGACTTCTGCTGGAGTTTGCAAGAAGATTTACCTAAAGTCGTTCATTCAAGGAAATTTTATAAAGGACTAGCATACCCGCCCGGTACTTTGTTACCTGTAATTTTTAAAGAAAAAAATACATAACATATTTTGCATGTTTTCAAAAAACATAAGCATCTTAAAGCGCGAATTTCTAAGAATCCCTATTTCGGTTCGAATCTTCCTCCCAAAAGGACTCCACATTCACATCCAAATTTCATATTCCTCGACCAGTTTTAAAAATACTCTCTTTTGGGACGCTTTTACCCCTTTTTACCCCCTTAAGGTAAGAATTTCTAAAAATTTATATTTTGGTTAGAGTCTAAGTCCTGAAAGGAACCTGCATTCCATATTTCATATCCCTGGGACCATGTTTAAGAATGTCCCTTTTTGGATCATATTTATCCCTTTTTACCCCCTTCAAATGCGAATTTCCAAAAATTTATATTTTGGTTCCAGTCTACGTCCTGAAAGGAACCTACATTCCAAATTTCGTATTCCTGGGACCTTTTCTAAAATTTTTTTTTAAAATGTAATTTTTCATCCGTTTTTACCCTTTTTTACCTCCTAAAAATTCGAATTTCCAAAAATCCCGTCTTAGTGGATCTACACTCTGTAAAAGGAACTTACATGAGAAAGTTCAAGTTTCTAGGTTCAGCGGTTTGGGCTGGGCGATGATGAATGCGTCAGTAAGTCACTCACGCAACTCTTTTATGTATATAGATTGTTTGATAGTGTTTTTTTTTTTTTTGTGAAATAATAAAATTGATTATAAAAAAGTAAAGCTGTTAGAAATCTACCAGTATTTTTTTTATAGTCAGGGCCATAGAAATACCCAATAACAGAAAAAAAAATGAAGGAAACAAACGATGTGTTGACTAGTGTTATTTATGACAAAATTCAGAATACACATGTAAATAGCTACCTTATATCACGTTCACAAACCTTAACAAAATATGATATTCTGCATCTCGATGGCTTAATATAGAAAGGTCGTATCTCGCTTTTTTTCAAAATCGGTTTTTTTTTTGCATGTTCTGGTAGACAATACTCAAAAAATTCAGTTTCTTATGATCACGAATAACAGATTTACAGTAATTAAAAAAAGCCCCAACTCATTTAAAAAAAAAAAAAAACAAATAAAACAGATTTTGTTGGCTGTTTTAATAAAAATCTGTTTCAGAATAAAAAAATTTTTATAATTTTTTCAGATTTTATTGAGTTTTTTTCCTTCTCCTCTAAAGTAGCTAAAAGTTGAGATACGACCTTTCTATATTAAGCCATCGATCTGGATTTGTATATTTGTACGTTTGTATGTTTTTTGATTATAGAAAGCCAAACGGTAAGACCGTATGTTTTGAAATTTGCGAAAAATATTACTGATGATCGGGAACTTCAAATAGACAATTTTTTTCTTCTGGAAGGTGGAATGGAATGCGGGGTGTGCATAACAAAGCTTTTATTAACAATATTTGCGCGACTAAAGCATCTCAATTCGGTGTTTGTGACGCCGAGAATAAAATACAGGTTACAGTATAGTTTTGAAGCAATACGAGTAGGACAAAGGGAATGGACACCCTCCTGCCCAGCCGTACAAATCTTAATATATAAAACCGAATGTGTGTTTGTTTATTTGTATGTTTGTTTGTGTATTTGTTTGTTTGTTTGTTCCTTATAGGAGGCCAAACCCTTGGGCCGATCTTCATGAAATTTTCGCAGTATTTATAGGCTATATAAAGTTTTGATTGGGCAAAGAGGCGTGGCACCGCCCATATAACCCAAAAATTTAAATCTTCATATTTTGGGCATTTTTGACCTACGTCGATGATATTTGGTACATTGGGTATTGGCATAATTTGGAATACGTACCAGGAGAAAAGTGGGTGGGACCACGCCCCTTTTTAGGAAAATTAAAATCGTAATATAGTCTTAACTACTGGACCGATCGTTATTAAATTTTCACAATAGGATATATAAATACTTTTAATTTTATTTTATAACGAGGGGGTAGCGAAGCACACCGGGATAGGCTAGTTAATTATAAATGTTCACATATCTGCGCTATTTAAATTGAATTGAAGAATGACTTGAAAATTGCTATTAATTACCATTAGAACGAAATAAAATTCACATTAAAATCTAGAAATAATTGAACAACAAAAAGGAGTACATTTTTATCGAAATATATTTTAAAATGGATTTGATTAAGGGCATTAAATCTAATTAATTTATAATGCAGAGGAATTAATTTTTTCTCCTTTGTATGGCAATAATATGACTTCTGCAAAATCTGAATATTATTTTGTGAAGAAACAGTCCGCCACCTTAGACTCAGGGAAAACATCAAATAGAATACTAGGAGGATTAATTCCTTCCGAACTTTCGCGCAAAACCATTAAAAGCCATTAGCTTTAACATGACAATACCTTGTAGTTTAGTGCAAATTTATCCAACAGAAAATTGATACAAAAATTTTTGTTGCAGATGGTTTTAAGTAATGTAAGGCGTGTTATGGTTAGTAGACAAGAACGTGATTTCACACAATTTTGTATAAAATTAAATTCGATATAAAAGTTTCTCAACGAAGAAAAAGTGTTTCTTAATAAGACGACACGTTTTCTCCATTTATACTCTGACCGTTTAATTGGAAATCTTTTAAGCAATGCTTTAATAAATTATCCTTTCAGTCCTGCAGTAATTAATACACACCCTTCTTATCAACAATTGATAATTATTTCATGAGTTTTTCTCTTCAGTTTTTATCATAATATTTATACAATTTGTTATGCAATTTTCATTTCGTATGGTTTCTTAAAATGACCATTGATAGATATTAGGGAGGTACACATTTTTAAGGATATGCTTCAGACTAAGGTTGCTTGCTTTGTTGTCATTACTTTAACGTCATTTTATTAAGAAAAAATTTCTTGAGTTCATATGAATGATTTTTGTTAATTCATACCACACTTCTACAACACTATTTCCCCCTAGTCTTTATATGTATATTTAATCATGGTTACCAATACGTAAGACCACAAATATACTTTAACATACAGACATGTGTAGTTAGCTATTGAAACCCAGTAGAAAATATTTAACTGAGACTTCTAAGCGAATTGTATTTGTATATACTTCTTTTACGTATTTTTTTTGATATTTTAGCTTTCTGTTAGGGATGCAACCGATACCGATATCGATATATCGGCGATACTTCTGGTGTTCCGATATATCGATATCGGCGATATTTTACTGTCTATACGCCGATACTTCTTATATTTTTCTTTAGAGTTTTTTGAACAAAATATTCAATTTTAAACTCTTTTTTTTTGCATGACAACTATGAGAAATAACAACATATTAAAAGCAGAACATAAAATAAAACAGAATACATAATGAAAATGTTTCTTCTATTTTGCTTTGCATCATAGTAATGAAATGTTCTCTCAATGCTAAATCTTGTATGTGTTGTATAACAATTACAACTTAAAACAACAACTGACATCTCAGCCCATATGTTAACATGTACAAATTTAGAGGCTACAAAAACATAAGCAAAGCCACTGCTACATTGTCTGACACTATTCCGCTAGTTAACAGTCTTCGAACATTATTAGAAAACATAATACATGAATCAACGGAGATGGAGAGTAGTTCGGAGTCCCAAAAATTTGCGACCAACTTAGCATCAGCTCTGAATGAAAGATTTGAGGGTTTAGAGAATAATGAAACCTATTATTTATCTAAAATTTTTGACCCTCGATACAAAGCTCGAATACATCAAAGACAATCGACTTCAATCCTATTGAAAAAACGTCTTATTGAGCTGCTTAACATGACTCTACATTCCGAAAGTGTTGAAGACACAGTCCTCTCTACACCTCGCAAAAGTTCTGATAAGTCTACGAGAAGTACTCGCCTTTGGAGCGTATGTGAAAAAATTATAAGAGAATCCGAGGAGGATGAACCTTTATCCATCCAAAGCTGTGGTTCTGCTAACGAAGAAGTCGAGAGATACCTTAGATCTCCTAATATTCCTAGAGACGCAGACCCTCCTGTTTACTGGCGCAATGACATATCCAACGCAAACTTAAAGAAAATGGCGCAGAAATACTTAAGTTTTCAAATAAGTTCTGTCGCATCTGAGAGACTATTTTCCACTGTAGGTCTGCTTCAAACGGATTTGAAAAATCGTCTAGCTCCCCAAAATTTGAGAACACTTTGTTTTTTAAACAAAAATCTTCTTAATATCAATTTTTAAATATTAATCTTTTGCAATGTTGTTTTTATAATTTTAATTTAATTTTAACATGATCTCAAATTCAATTGTTTTTTTTTAAGTCTTATTAATATCAATTTTAAATCTTGAGCCAATCTAAACTGAATGCCATCGTTTATTTTGTAAAATCATATATATGGCAGACGTTTTGTAGTTTGAAAATTTGAATTTTAGAAACTGAAATGTATTGAAAATGTTGATGATTTGATTGGCTCATTAATAAACACTGGTATTTTGTATAATAGAAGAATTACTCTACTTGAGTTTTGTTAATTTTTACTTGAGCTCAAGTTCAATATACGTATCGGTATCGGAATCGGTATCGGCGATATTTATTTTTGAGTATCGGTATTGGTATCGGATCGGCGAAATGGCGTATCGTTACATCCCTACTTTCTGTATCATTTTCAACCTATAAAAGTTTTATTGATATTATATCATATAATATTGTTACTATAAGAAGTTAATACAATAATTGAGTTCTATTCTTAGTGGTATTTTCAAGAATGTGCCATAAATTCGAATTTTCGAACTTAACTTCGAATTTTCGAACTTAACTTCAAATTTTCGAACTTAACTTCGAACTCCCGAAAGTTACTTCGATTTTCCAAATTTACTTTCAATTTTCGAACTTAACTTTGAATTTTCGAATTTATTTTCGAATTTTCAAACGTAACTTCTAATTTGGGAATGTATCCTAGAGTTGACGAATTTTAACTAACATTATTCCTATAATATTTCACTCTTAATATGGACTGTTTCAAAGCGACACAATTACCCGTAACGCCAAAAGTTCCTCGCAGACCTAATTTCCGTTTAGATACATTTAAGAAATCCTTTGTATAAAAGGCCAAGACCATTATGAAAAATAATATAGAAGAATTGTAAACGAAACATTTTTATAGTGTCGTCATGTACAATTAATTGCAGCTCATTAAACTTTATATGTGGCATTATCCTTAAATGTCTGACAGCCTGAATTGTCCAACAACAATAAAATAAGCATGTACGAGTACGTACATAAATATGTATGTATGTATGTATATGTCTCATATGTTATGGCTGCTGTTGTCTGTATTCCCCTGCCGCCAGTAACATTTTCTTCATGATGATTGAGTTGAAATGGTAAGCAGCCTTAAAACCATTTAACCATTTAATTCTCCAACAATTACACATATTTATACAATTTATGCTGCACAGTACCCAGTAGAAAGCAATGAACGAACGAACGTACAAACAACAAAACCTTCCAATATTTATCTGAAAATGAATTTATGCAATTTTTTATTTATTTATATCAAGTGGGTAAGAGTTTTGAGGAAACAAGCAAAATCAGACGGACTATAAATAGGCTTTCATTCGACCGTTTTAACATGACCATCAGGAAGGAGAAGGAGAGACATTGAAAGTTGCAGAACATTTGATTGTTATATTCATGAGCTAGTTGTTGCTACTCTTAGTTTTACTAAATATAAGGGAACATAGAAAGGTTTTTTTTTATATGCGGTTGATTATTCTATTAATTAATATTATTCTAAATTGATTAGACTGATGTAAAAACGGGAGAAAAAAAGAGGGAAAAACATATAAGAAAATGGTATACAAAGCATAGTAAATGGTAAAAATTTTTCGAAATTAAGTTCGAATTTTCGATGATACAAAATAAGTGTCAATTATGTTAGTAGGCAGCAAAAAAAAAATTATAAATATTTTATCTAAATTTGTTTCGAAATTAAGTTCGAATTTTCGAAGATAAAAAATAAGTGAAAATTCTGTTCGTAGGCACCAAAAAAAAAATATAAATTATCCTTTACTATTTCGAAAAAGTAATTTTTTTAGTCCAATATACATACATAAAATGGCATTTCCTACCTGATTAATTCTTACAATTCCTTAAATAAAAATTACTTTTCGAAATAAAGAGATTTCGGACATACTTCTAATTTGTTGAAGATGTAAAAAACACAATATTAAACAAAATGTTAAATTTAAAGGCATAGTAAGTGGTAAAGAAAATTTAAGCTTGAGTTCTATTATGTATGCATGTATGTATGCATATAAAATAAGTTCGAACATTAATTCGAATTTTTTATGGCGGTAATCATTTTAAGACTATAACTTTTGCAATTTCAATTTAAAATAAGCTTATGAAGACTAATGAAACTGTTTCTATTATTCATTGAAAGTTCGGAACCGAATTCCGAATTTTCGAAAATACTTAACTTGCTCAAAATTATGCAGAGAACTTTTATTTTAATAAAAAAATCACAACTGAATTGAGTGAGATGACACTAGTTGTACATCTTCTTACCATTATCCTTGTTATGGATTTATTTTAATATTTTTAGAAATATTTACAAAGAACATTTAATTTAAAAGATTTAACTATTGTTTTAAGATTTACAAGGACTTTAAATAGAACTAATTCAACATTTCGAATTAGTGAAATTTTCACACGGAAATATAATATACTAATGTGACGAAAATATTTTCGAGCTTAAGTTCGAACTTTCGAAACTAAAAAACCATTTTATTTTATATAGGAAACATTTCATTATATGTACATATATAAATTTCGAAATTTTGGAAAGTGTCGAGCTATATGAAAAAATGTGCAATATGAATGTAAGAAAATATAAAAAATGCAATATAAAAATATATTCGAAGTTAAGTACGAATTTTTGAAATTGTACAAAGTGACATATTTATTTTACATAGGAAAACTTTTGCAAAGAATATAAAAATGCAAATATTTTTTTTTTAAATCATCTTAATTAATTTCGAATTTTCGAATATATAAACTATTTACAATATTCAACTAAAAATACAAAATTTAATTCACAAAATGTATTACAATACTACATTAAATTATTTTCGTAGACTTTTTGATATTCGAACTTATGTTCGAATTTTCGAAGTTTTAATTTTTTAATAATATATTTTAAAAATATTCAATATTCGCTATATAAAAGCACACAAGGCTATATATTGTAATGTGTAACGACAAACAAACTTATAATAGTAAATACGACGAAAATCATTTAAAAGAAATTTTTTTATATTTCTTCTTCATAATATTCTTGAGGTGTAAAAGCTTTTATACATATATAAATTTTTGGCCAATATCAACGTCAAATACTTTCAATTCGTTTTCGATTACATTATTCTCTTATTTGTAAATAAATGTAATTCTTGTATTTCTTTTTTTTTATTTGGAATTTTTAAAGGATGACTGGTGGGCACTCCCAGCATCTTACTTTCTACCATCAGTACACTTTTTTACATTTACTTTATTCAATGCAATTTTTTATATCGTTTCCCTTATTTTGCTGTTAAATTTTTTCGAGTGTAAAACTCTCGTAAGCCTTGCATTGTGCACGATTTTATAGCCAGACATATAAATTGTTAATGCAACTTTATTATATTCATATAAATTATTTTCGCAATTGCTTCTTGTTTTTTTTTGCGTTTCAAATTTAATGGCCCGTTCAATTGTATTGATATAGTAAATTGATGTTTTTACTATAAAACAGAAAATAAAATTGAGATTTATTTATTTAACTCTTAACTGTCATTTTTTTAAACAAAAGTATGTTATATTTCCAAGGTTAAAATTCTTTGAATGAATATTTAAAGTTACCCAGAGCAAAAGTAAAAAAATTGGTGGGAGTTAAGGTTTGCTGTTCCTACACGGAGCAATGAATGGAATTAATATCGATCATTTAGCTTTGGAAGTTTTTAAGAAAATCTCTTTAGAAATTTAGTGTTTTTAAGCAATTTGCCTCTTTGCATTGAGTGTAGAAATATCGCGTAAGTAAAGGGTTTCCTTAAGCCAGACGGTCGGTCGACTTATTTAGAAATTGTTTACAAAAATTAGCTCAATTTCTTTTGTGATCATGACAAATTTTTCATTAGATTTTGAGAGCAAAGAGCTGCGTATAAAAATATTCGGTATGGGCTGGTGTAATTTCTTGAGATATTGTTCTGGTTTTGTTTCATTATTTACGGGATTGTAGCACCTAATTTAACTGTTCCGTCTTTATCGGTTTGTATGAAACTTTGTATTAAAAATTTAATTGAATTGAATACGACATTATCATTTGTAAAGTGGGCTGTCGCACTCCCATAAAAGGAATTTCTTCACAATTAACTAATTTTCACCGTTTCTTAAATTGGAAATCACATCCTAATAAAACAAATTAATGCGAAAATTGCTAAAAGCTTTGCTCTTTTATGCTATGAGCTTGACTTAAAGGACTCTTATAAAAACTCTTTGTACTTTTTTATAATATTTTTTCGATACTTTGAGAAACTCGCAACATTTAGCCCCACAGACATTTTGCATTCGTGATATTGAAGAAAGTTTTTATTAGAAACATAAAAACAACTCTTGTAGTATAACCAACGACCGACACAATCCACCGTATTCTAGATGTATGCATATAAAATTTTTTAATGTTCATTGAGAAATTATCTTAAGAAAAAATCTCTTGAAAAACAATCATACAACAACAACAATTATTTAACGGTGTATTTTTATGAATTTGCAAGATAATGAAAATAAAATTAGCCAAATCAATTTATTCAACTCTCTCAACTTTTATCCAACAATTCTCTCACATCTTTAAGGGCTAACTATAGTATGCTTAATCTAGCCTAAGCAACTCCGCGAATGCTTGGCGTTGATTTCTGACAGTAGCAGACATTATAGTTAGTCCTTTAGTATAGATGTCTTGTTGACTTTCTCTTTGGAACCTAAATGAAGGAAGAATATTTATGATTTCTTTTTTGTTTTTTTCAGCTTACATGCAAAAGTTATACGTGTGAATGTATTAGCAGCAACTTAAAACTATTATATTTTTCAAAATACTGAACCGACAAAAACCCGTAATACCTCGTTCATTTCTGTAAAAGAATACTTTTAATATGATATAAGTTTTGCCCAAATCAACTGTATATTGTGTGCATGAAGTCTATCACAAAAAACCCTATTGCCTAATAATTATATAGAGAGATGCTACAATATATTATTTAGGCATTAAAAAAAATAAACATTAGTTTTCATTATAACAAAGTTTAATAAAAATCCCAAGACTCCAGCCCGTAGGATGGCTGAGAGTACCTGTTACAAGACAAATCACATAACTGGTTACGAAAGTCTAGTAAAGAGTTCGAGCTGACAAACTCTATATTAGAGAGACCAATCGTCCTTGGAGCGGTTCAGTCAATTTACATAATTAACATACTAGATGTTACTCTCTAGATCCAAGCAATGAAAACTTGTCCTTTGGTAGCTTCTTTAACAAAAATAAATTGATTGAAAGCATTATGTTTGTACGCGGCAGGTTAATGGTGTTTTGATTTGATTTTAAAAGTAAATAAAATAAATTATTATATTTCAACAAGTTTTATTTAATTGATCCTTGTAAAGAGCGGCTAATTCGAAGAACACCAAGATCGTGTGATTTAACCCCATTCGATTATTTTCTTTGGGGTTATTTTAAGTCACTTGTCTACGACGATAAACCACATAGCACCTGGAAATCAACATTCGAAGAGTTATCGGCGAAATACGGCCGCAAATGTTGCGAAACTTTGTTGAAAATTGGTGTTCCGTGGCGGCCACATGGCAGAAATCATATTTAAACATTAATTTCATAAAATTTCCTTTCCAATAAAGCCCGCTTCATTGATATTAAAAATATACAGTGAAACTTCGATATAACGAATTCCAAGAGGATCCGAAAATACTTTGTTATATATATGATTCGCTATAAATATGATTAGTAAAGCTTTAATATAACGAAATTTGAAGCAATTCGTAAAACAATCGTTATAACTATAGTTTTTTTATTCAAATTCTATTTAACATGAGATTGCTGATAAAATTTTATTTTTCATGAATTAAATAAAAAAAAAAAACACATCATTTTTGCAATAACGAGGTTTTCTCAAGGTGCTCAAATAAACATACGTTATATTGAGTTTTTCCGTTATAACGAAGTTCGTTATATCGAAGTTTCACAGTATTTCCTTGTTTTATTATGATTTAAACTTGTGTCACTCGATAAAAAACACTCTTTATAAATGGAACAGTGCAACCTTATAATTAGAAAAGTGGGCAGTGCCACACCTAATGGCGTTAAAGTTGTTTTCTTAAAGGCATAACCTGATTGTGGAGTTTGAACACTGACATTTTTTTTTTATTTCATCAAGTTCTCTTCTATTAAATTTTATATTCAATATATGCAACATGCAGTCGAGATTTTTCCAACAAGTTGCACAATTGCTGATTGTTATGGCTAAACGGACATGCAAGGATTTTATCTCCACTTATTTTATTCAACATTTGTGAGCAACGAGTTGGCTTTTAAATTTGAGTCCTGTTGTGCATTAAAGACAAAATATATGTTTGTATGTACATATTTACATACATTTGTTTTTTTTTTATATTTTCATTATAAAATTAGTATGCAACACAAATATGCAAACATGTAGAATTTGATGTAAATGGAATTTTAGGCATTTTGTTACAAAGTGTTTGTTCTACTCTTTGATTTTGTTTTCCATACAAGTTAAATACTTGAATAAGACGATAACTGGATTTTCATATATGTGTGTCCATACATACATACATTATTTTTCTTTGGTGTGTGTGTGTGTGTGTGTTTTGTTTTAAAGTTTTACGAGGAGCGTGTCTGTGTTTATATGCTACGAATGTGTGAAAATTTCAAATGATTTTATACCCTTAAGGTTTAAAAATCGATAATTGGAGCCCATTTTAATTTCATGCAAACGAGTAGCCGGACGGCTGGCTGTTGCATGACCAACAAACTAATTCAAATATTTTAACAGACTCTTTATCTGAATGTGAAAATGAACGTATGACATTGCCACACAATTGCTGCAACAACAATTGCAATCTCTAAATTCCACTGGTCATTTTTGACAGTTTATTACTTAATTATAAATTGACTTCATCATTATTATTATCACCATCATTATTATTACTATTATTATTATTATTATTATGCTGGCCTGGGCAATTTGCAAATAGTTTTCATGAATATGTTAACGTTTGCGTTTGTGCCGCAGTGGCAATAGAAGTGTTAGTGTTAAATTTATAACGACCATAGAGTGTTGCATAAAGACAAACCAAATGTTTAGTTAATTGTTAGCAAAATTTCTAATTAACAATTTAAAATTATCTGTAATATTTAAACAAAAACATATGGTTGGCTATGGTTTTGAGCAGGTATGGGGGCTGTAGAAGAATGTAAAATGGGCCTAAACAGAGCAAAATATTAATTTACTTTTAGGAATATTTTTTGCTGAATTCTACTTTAAATTAAATGATTTTATTTTAAATTTAAAGTTTGCTTGGTCGCGGCCCCCATTGTTGCCGTTAAAGTTGGCCACCCTTGACTAACTGGACTGCCTATTTGCAAATGTTAATTTAATATAATTAAATTTTATTATTACTATGGTTTGTGTAAAGGTAAAATGTAATATTTGTATATGACTTGAATTTCAATTTTCTATTAATTTTCATACTTAATTGATTTAATTTGAATCGATGTGCTTGTATTTGTTAACTAACAGTACTTTGAGTATTTTAAACACAAAGAACGTGACCAAGTACTTAAATTAATGCATGCGTATACATAACTTTTAAAGGCCTAGAGAATTGGTTAGATGTATGTGAGTAAGTTTTGAAAAGCAAAAGCCTAAGAATTAAATTCATTTATTAGAAAACATTATTATACTAATAAAACTCGAGGAACATCAAATTATTCGTTTAAAAATAACTTATAGGATCTTAAATTGAGTGAAAATAATTGAAAAATAAGTTTTAAATTGTAATAAACATAAATTTCAGTATGCCGTTAAAAAAGGATATTCAGGCAGCTAGAGATATATCAATAAAAAATCATGAATATTCGGTGTGCAGCTAAAACCTAATCAAGCTACATTTATATTCCAAATTTCGGCTTATTTTGATAAAAAATTATAGAATTAGAAGTCCCCCAAAATTTTATTGGCTCAAGCCTAATAGGAATAAAGCTTATTATGTGTTGCAAAAATATTATTGAAATTTTTCCAATTCCGGTAAAAAAGGATATTCAGCCATTCAGCCTTAACCTTATTAATATATGTACATTCCTATATACCTTAACACGAATAAGTATCAACTGAAATATAACCAAGGCTACGAAAAATAAAGTTTATTAAGAATTGTATATATCTAATCTTTTCATATTCTGTAAAAAAGGACACTCTGGCAGGTTGAGATATGTCAGTCCAACAACTTCAATATTTGGTATGTATTTTGATACTATTAAGCTATATTCTTATTCCAAAATTCAGCTAATTTTGACAATTATTTTCTACAAAGATAATACAAATAAGTATTTAGCATAAAAAAAAAAAACACAGGCCTAAGCATACTAGTAAAAAAGTTTATTAAGTATTGTATACATATGTTTATATCGCTTTTTGTTATTCTGTATAAAAGGACACTCTGGCAGGTTGAGATATGTCATTCCAACAACTTTAATATTTGGTGTGTATTTGGAGACTATTAAACTATATTCGTATTCCAAAATTCATCTTATTTCGAAAAAAAAATTAACTAAAATATTACCGGAATATTATCAGAAAAACTCTAGTTGTGATAAAAAATTTTATGTTTTATAAAAACAAAAACGGACATTCCGATAGTTAAAAAAATGTGGGTCACAAATTACTCATTGTAATCGTTGTGTAACTTAAGAATATTAAGCCACAATTCAATTTTGAACTTCAGCTTATTTTGCCAAACACTTTCTATAAAAATAATGCCAATAAATATTTGGAAAAAAATTTATAAACCCAATTCCAAAAGAATTATCTAAGACATGTAACTTATTTTTATTCTCCAAAAAGGACATTCAGACAGTTGGTGAATATTCGCTCAGAAAATAAATATATTAAGTTTTTAGTTTATGATTATAAAATTGCAATCGTCTTTGCAATTTTAACTTATTTTATCGAAACATACATAATTCTATGCAATTAATAAAAATTACATAATATATAACTAAAATGCAAAAAAGGATATTCAGGCAGCTGAAGAAATATTTTACAGAAATGACTACTATTTGGTGTTTAGCTTAACGTTGTTAAGTTATGTCCCTTTTGAAATTTTCAGTTGATTTTGATAAAAATTTTCAATGAAGGATATACGAATATACATTAAAGAAAATAATTATTTTTATTTATTACGTTAAAAGCAAAATGAAGATTAATGCGCTTTGATGTTTTCCAAAATTTACTTCTTAAATTGATTGAAATCATATAAAATTTTATTTCTTGAAAATAAAGGATATGCGGTCAGCCTCGTATATATTATGCTCATAATATTAATTTTTACTAACTTTGACAAGAGACATTTTTATACGTCCTTATAAGAAAGTTTAATAGTTAAGAGCTTCGTATATATGAAGTTCATTAATACATAGCATAGTTTGTGGACTAGAGATCTAAAATAGCAAAAGCTTACAATTTTTACTCATTTAGTATTTCGTTGAATAACTTGCTTAAATTGGTTCATATTTCGACTTTTAGCTATATTTTAATTTTTATTCCAAATAAAGGATATATGATGGGCTTCTAAGATATTAAAGGGATATTTCCACAATTTCATTGGCTTGTGTCTAACACCATACAACTATCATTTTGCAAAAAATATTGTAATATTTTTCAAATAAATTTACTTAAGTTTTAATATTAACAAGACTCTGCAAAAAAAAACTGACAATTTAGTTTTTCTTACACAAAACAAAACCCCCACAAAAAATTTGCATGGCAGACATAAAGATAAATAAATAAAGAAAGTTATTGTATATAAATGCCTTGAAATGAGGGTAAAAAATAAGCAAAGAGAAAATCTTTAAGTAGTAAAAACTATTATAAATACGGCAAATAAATGAAATAAAACACATGAAAAAATAGCAATTGAAATTCTAATGAAACACACCCTTGTAACATGTAAATAAAACGGTTGTTAATAATGAACAGGACTTTACGGCTGCTAATAAAAATTAGTTCTTTTCTATGTGTTTCAAAATGTTTAGTTGCTGTTTTGTTGCATCATAATTTAAAACTAACGAATGAATGCAAACCGGAAACAACATTTATTCATTCGTTGCTTACTTCCGTTTTAAAATGCATAAAAGAAAAAACAAAAACAGTAGAAAGTGTAGAAAAGAATTTTGCAGCAGAAAAGAAAAACCAAAAATATATTGTTGCTTTGCTTAGTTTTTGTCTTTGTTTTGTTTGTTTTGTTCTCTTCAGGACTATAACATTTCTTGCAAATCTCCTTTTTATAACCAGTTTATGTCCTGATTTCCTCTACTTACCTCGTTGTCTTAACATAAGACAACTTGTAGTTTATTTTAAATATACAACAATAACAATATCTTAGATGTTTTTATGTCAGAACTATGGCCGGCATTTTGTTCATAAAAGTATCTGTTGTTACCTCTTCGTACTGTTGCTGGCTTGGCTCTCTTGCCTTTTATTCATTGTATAAATTTTAATGTCTGCCTGACTTGTTGTTGTTTGCTGTTTGGTCCTGTTTTATTACACTGTTATTCATAATGTTTCCTCTTTAAGGCTGTTTTATTTTATTGTTTTTATTCGTTACTTAAGTGTGTCTTTAAGACATGTTAAATGTTATGAAAACTTTTAGCTTTATCTTCGTTAAAAAGTTAAAAAGACAAAAACTAAACAAAGTTGTTTCAATAATTGTAATGAAAAACTGGACAAGAAAGTTACAAAAGGTAGCAAAAGATTAAGGGGAAACAAATACGAAAGTTCATATAACTCTTATGGGTCATTTAAAAGAAGAAAGAAAAAATTCATTACTCATTGACTCTTTCGGTTGTTACATAGGCTCCGAAGAAGTGAGGCTCATAATGATGTTCTAAGAAAGTGATTTATTTAGCCAAAAATTGCTGAATCTCAAAATGGAAATTAGTCAGTTTTTGCGTAAATGTACATTAGGGTACTGTCACATATAAAATTTAATTAAATCAAATGTGCATCCTAAGTGTGGAACTGATCTGCGTAAAAACTAAAAAAAAATCTATGACCAAGTTTTTTATATATTAATTTTTAAAACAACTTTAAATTTTTAAATACCTATTAAATGTCTTAATAGTAAAAGTTAAAAAGTGCTTATAACTGCATCAACTAACAACAACAGCAACAATAGGACCATTAACAAAACAAAAATATAACAACAATTACTCGTACAACTTTAGTCTTCTCTACGGTAAACTTATTTTACAATTAGTGTAAATCTAAACCAAAATATGCAAAAGAAATAAGAAAAATAGATATAAACAACTCCTCGTAATACAACATTCTAGTACTTGAGAAAAGCAAAAAGAGAATGAAGGAAAGAAAATTATATTCTATATGAAATTAAATTGTTAAATAAAAGTCAACAAACTAAAAACAATTGCTTAAAGTAGGCAAAAGTAAATACTCTAATTGAACAATTTTTCTATAGAAAAGTTTATCAGAATTTGAGAAAATTTTCTATAGAAAAATTTATCAGACTCTGAGCAAATTTTCTCTATAGAAAAGTTTCTCGGGACTGTGAGCACATTTTCTATAGAAGAGAGTATCAGACTCAAAGCAAGTTTTCCAATAGAAAAGTTGGGTTCACTCTGAGCTAATTCTCTATAGAAAAATTTATCAGACTCAGAGCAAATTTTCTATAGAAAAGTGTATCAGACTCTGAGCAAGTTTTCCAATAGAAAAGTTGGGTTCACTCTGACCTAATTCTTTATAGAAGAGTTTATCAGACTCAGAGCAAATTTTCTATAGAAAAGTGTATCAGACTCTGAGCAAATTTTCTATAGAAAAGTTGAGTTCACTCTGACCTAATTCTTTATAGAAGAGTTTATCAGACTCAGAGCAAATTTTCTATAGAAAAGTGTATCAGACTCTGAGCAAATTTTCTATAGAAAAGTTGAGTTCACTCTGACCTAATTCTTTATAGAAGAGTTTATCAGACTCAGAGCAAATTTTCTATAGAAAAGTGTATCAGACTCAGAGCAAATTTTCTATAGAAAAGTTTATCAGACTCTGAGCAAACTTTCTACAGAAAAGTGTACCAGACTCTGAACAAACTTTCTATAGAAAAGTTTATCAGACTTCGCAAATTTTCTATTTAAAAATTTAACAGACTTTGAGCAAATTTTCTATAGAAAAGATTATCAGACTCAGCAAATTTTTCAATAGAAAAATTTATCAGACTCTGAGCAAATTCTCTATAGAAAAGTTTATCAGACTCTGAGCCAATTTTCTATAAAAAAGTTTATCAGACTCTGAGCAAATTTCCTTTAGAAAAGTTTATCAGAATTTGAGAAAATTTTCTATAGAAAAGTTTATCAGACTCTGAGCAAATTTTTTTTATAGAAAAGTTTATCAGTTCTCTGAGCACATTTTCTATAGAAGAATTTATCAGACTTTGAGCACATTTTCTATAGAAAAGTTGAGTTGAATCTGAGCAAATTTTTCTACAGAAAAGTTTATCAGACTCTGAGTAAGATTTCTATAGAAAAGTTGAATTCACACTGAGTAAATTTTATGTACCCAGCGGCGAACTTTGCATACCACATCACATCTCTTCAATGAAGTTTTTCGCACTTTGTATACAATGAATTCTAGCTTACAATGTGTGTGAAGTAGTGCGCAATGCGCGTTCTACTTTCCTACGAAGTATTTGAGATTGTGTATTGACTGTCTATTGCCTACTTACAAAGTATGTGAAACAGTAATTAGTATTTATATTTATTGAATGAACAGATCACTATCTTGCTTACCATGTGTGCAAGTGGTAGGCGTTCACTCCGAAATGCGGCAATGCATTCGAAAAAGTATACTAAGTTGTAATTGAGATGGTGTGCATTACCGTCTTACACGTGTGCATCACATCATTGCTTCTGTAATCGAAAAATTCGCCCCTGGGTAGAAAAGTTGAGTTTAGTCTGAGCAAATTCTCTATAGAAAAGAGTATCAGACTCTAAGCTAATTTTTCTATAGAAATGTTGATCAGACTCTGAGCACATTTTCTATAGAAGAGTTTATCAGACTTTGAGTAAATTTTTTAATAGAAAAGTTGATTTCACTCTGAGAAAATTATCTATAGAAAAGTTCATCAAACTCTAATCAATTGGATTCAAATTCGTTTACGAAATTGTTCTCCATTTTTTTTTTTTTTTAATTTTATTTAAATCCTTTTTCATAAATATATAAATTATGTTAAATTTTACGTACAAGAATAAATAAATCAATCTTCTTAATCAATTGCTGTAGATACGAATGCTATCAATATACAGGATATTAATATTATTACACATGATGAACGTTCAATTGAAATGTACATTTATACTGTTTTTACAATTTAATTTACAACACACTTACAGACATCAAAAAAAAATAAAAAGAAAATAGTAAATTTTAAATAACAGCATCTTTGAAAACAAGAAGTAGATGGCAAAAATAAAAATCAACAAAAACTCTTTTAGTGATGACAGGTTCATGTGTCTTATGACTTCCGACCATGTTGGCATGACACGTTTGATAACGACATCGTCATCAGCATCAAGTGGTAAAGACATTTTATTAACAACTCACATGCAATAAATGTTGTGTGGCATGAGCTTTTGATTTCGTTTAGAAGAAACTGATAGTTGCAATGTATCTTTAGGTTGGAGTTATAAAATATCTTAGTGTCTTTAGACTGTCGGATTTATTTCTATTTATAAATTCCTCAAATGGGAATTTTTAAGTATATAAAAATCATTTTTGTAATTGGCTACAGCAACGTTGGTATTTATTTTTTTTTTTTTTTAAATCTTAACTTTCTTCTTTCTATATTACAAAAAAGAAGAAAGAAGAATTGAATTTGTCCATTGTCAGTTTCATGTGTGGTTGAATATAAAAATAAAATAAATTCAATAGACTTCCTTTTTAGTTTTTAGTTGTACTCTATTCTTTTTTCCAAACAAATAATAAAATAATTCAACGAAAAAGTTATAAGTCGTGCGTATGATTTAATTTCCAATGGACCAAAAAGATTTTTCGTTAAAGATGTCTGCTGGATGTTCTTAAGATGAGATAAATGTGGAGCATTATATTAATTGAAAATTGAAATCAATGCTTGTGTCAAACGGAAAAAATAGTGAAATATTGGAGACAAATTTTTGAGGCGAGAATGAAGGATATGAAATATGAGAAGAAAAAATTTTCCCGTTCGCTATAACTTTTTATACTTTTTTTGTTGGTAATTAAATCCCGTTTTTATTAACGATTATATTAAAAAAAAATTGTTTTTTAAGAAATAAAATATTAACATTTAAATTTCTAAAATACCTTTTGAAAAGTACTATTTTTCAAAAAAAGAGTACCCTTTAAAGTAAAGTACCTTTTGAGAAAGTAGTTGAGAAAAAAAGTTAAATTTAAAATGATTACATTTGAAAAAATGTACACTTTTAGCGACGTTCTTCTTGAGACAAGAACCTTTTTAAGAAATATGTACTTTAGGAAAATTGATTTCACAATCGTACCTTTTAAAAAATTATGTACTTGTAAAATAGTGTATTTTATAAAAGTGTATAAAACAGCAGTACTTATTTCAAATAAGTTAATTTTAAGCAATAATATGTTATTTTTTTAAAAGTTTGATTGAAAATATTTTTTTTAAATATTATTTATTATTAAGAAATATTTAAAAAGGCACTATTGACAAAATACACCACTTCAGAAAATGTACTAATTATGGAAAGTACCTTTTAAAGAAAATATTATTGAAAGAAATCACATTGTAAAGAAATTAAATTTTAAGGAAAGTATTTTAAAAGTTAATACATTTCGCGGAAAGTACTTTTGATGAAGATCTTCTTTTAAAAAGTACTTTTAAAGAAAAGTACATTTAGAATGCAGCACCTTTTAAGAAAACAACATTTTAAGAAAATCATCTCTAAAAAAAGTAGGCACTTCTTACGGAAATAAGCCTTTAAAGAAAGAATTTTATAGCCCAGTATGTTAAAAAAGTACGTTTCACAAAAAGAGACTTTCCAGAAAGTACCTTGTAAAAAATATCTTTAAAAATAAATTACATCTAAAAATCTGAAATTTAAAAAAAAACCCGATTAAAAACTTCTCACGAATTTAAAAAATGTGTTCTTATAAAAAATTTCACTTACAATATTACAATTTAAGTACTTTTGACACAATGTACCTTTTAGCGAATGTACTATTTAAAAAGAGTACATTGTAAAGAAAATCATGGTGAATTAAAGCTTACAGTATGTTTACAGATGGTAATATTTAAGAACACGAGCCTTAAAGAAAGTACCTCTTACAGAAAGTACCTTTTAAAGAAAGTACCTTACAGAAAGAACCTTTTACAGAAAGTACCTTCTGCAGTTAGTACCTCTTATAGGAATTACCTTTTACAGAAAGTACCTTTTACAGAAAGTACCTTTAATAGAAAGTACCTTTTACAGAAAGTACCCTTTCAGAAACTAATCTCTCAAAAATTCCTTTAAAAAGAAACACATTTTGAAGGTAGTACCTTTTCCAGAAAGTATCTTTAAAGAAACTCATCTCTCTAAAAGTACCATTTAAGAAAATTTTATTTTAATTGAAACTTCTTTTAAACCTTTAAAGAATGGATTTTGAAAGCAAATTAGCTTTTAAAAGAAGTACATTTCACATCAACAACCTTTGCCAGAAAGTTCCTTGTAAAGAAAGACCTTTAAAAAAATGTCCTCTAAGAAGCTGCCTTTATAAAAATATTATAAATAAACACTAGTTGCAAATAACTTTAAAAAACTGTTTTTACAAAATTGACATATTAACAAAGATTTCTCATAAAAAAAATTACTTTTTCAAAAAGAAAATTAGAACAAAAACAAAACACAATTGTAACAAGTACTTTTTGAAAAAGTGCATTTAAAAAAATTGCAAGGACTATTGCTTTTACTCGGAAAAAACAGACCTAATAATTCCAAATAAACTAAATTTTACAAAAAAGTACAGAGTGTCCGCCGGGAAGGTATACAACTTTCTTTTGCCGCCATTTTGGTAAACATTAGCCTTGACAGTTCATATTTGGATGTCGTGAAGTAGACACGTGGCAAACTTATTATGAAAAAATTTTCGATAAACCAACATGTTTTATTCGTTAAAACATTTTATCAAAATCAATCATCGATTACTGTGACGATGAGAAAGATTTTGGTTGGCCTCCACGGTCGCCTGATTTGACTGCTCCGGACTTCTTTTTGTGGGGATATCTGAAAAGCAAGGTGTATGCAAACAAACCAGAAACGTTTGAGCAACTCAAACAAAATATTCGTGATGAAATTAATGAAATACCGTGTGAAATGTGTGAGAATGTAATGAAAAATGTGCTCAAAATGGCTCGCATTTGTGAGGCTAACAGAGGCGCACATTTATCTGGTATTGTAGTCCATACATAATTGCCGACATTGAATAAAATATTTATCAATATAAGATCCATTCTCTTTCATTTAATCAAAAATTAAACAACGGCGGACACCCGTTACCCGTACTTGAAAAAAGTACCTGAAAAAAAAAAACATTGAAAGGTACTTCTTAAATAATTACGTGATAGAAACAATTAAATTTTAAAGAAAGAAAAATAGTGTAACTTAAAAAAAGTACATCCTTAGCTCCAATTAAAAAGTTTTGTTTAAATGTCAATTGTCAAGAAAACTATTTAAAAAACATATTAAAGTACCTCTAAAAAAGTATCGATGAGAAGAAAGTACCTTATAAAATTAAACGGCTGTTTTAAAAATGCCTTAAACTATGTTTCAAAATAAGATTTTTTATTCATATTCTTTGGAAAAGTTTTTTCCTTAATCACAACTATTTATATTTTACTAAATTTACTCGAAAAAAAAACCAAAAATGCAAATATATATGTGTGTGTGTGTGTGTGTGTGTGTGTTTGTGTTTCCTGTGTGTTTGTACAAACTAAAAGAAAATCTAAAATATGTTTAACATACAAGAATATAGATGAATATGAAAAGAAAGCAAAAACACAAGAGGAGTTGATTACACAAAGGAAAATTACGGCGAATCATTTCCGTTGTGCTTGCCTCCTAGCGTTAAGCAGAAAATAACTCAAATTTAACACATACATACTTGTAAGTATATACACAGTAAAGTAGAGCACATACTCACACATACCCATTTACATTCATTTGTATCCCAGTCAGCTTGTTTAAGATTGTTTCACCAAACTGAGTCTTTTTTGACTCCCTTAGATGATCAAAAACTGTTCTGCGCTTTAAATAAGACTCGAAAATGATTCCCAGAAAAGCTTGGAAAGTGATTTGTTTAAAAAACAAAAACAAAATATAAAGAATGTGCGTAATCATAAATTGGTCAGGAATATGCTCGAAATTTCACTATACCACAAACTGTATCGAAAATGAGTCGAAATTGATCAGAAACGCGAGTGATAAAAGACTGTTCTAGAAGAGTCGCGGATAGGGCACCATTTTCTCACGAATGAACAGACAATTTCGATTAGAAAATGAGCGCATAAATGATTATTTTAATTGCGGGGAGGAGTCAAAAAAGACTCGAATATGATCAATAATTTCATAAAATGCTGACTGGGTAGGGATCGGCATACTCCTCATACTAATGTTTGTTAATAATTCTACACTGTAGATAGAACAGTGAAACTTTAAGAGCAAAATAATTAAATAATGGAAATAGGACTAAATATTGCAAGATGTTTAAAAACTAAATATCATTATCAAAATATTATTTAAAAAAAAACCAAAAAAAAAAAAATTTTCAGGTTACTAAAAAAAACTTTTGATCCATTCTGCCCCACTGTATGTTCTAATAAAAAAATGTTAGTTAAAGGGAAAAATTTTAAATTAAAAGCAAAAATTAAAAAAAAAAAAAACATCCTTAAACAACTTTATGTCTGACATTAAACGAGCATATGTAACGATGACTGTGTTAAAAGCAGTAAATGTATTCTTTTTAGGAGAAAATATTTTAAAAACATTAACACATGTTAAAGCATAAAATTAAACACGCTTAAAGGGTTAACAACAAACACTCACATGCTCGTACATTTGCATATAAACTTGCTATTAAAACAAAAATATTAACACCACATTCTTGCGTACAGACACTGTCAAACGTACATGAATAAAAACAGAGCCTTCTTTTAATACCGGCAATATAATGAAGAGCAAACGACATTTTAAAAAACCAGAAACTTCTATATAAATTTTCTAAATATTCTAATATTTTATTTAATTTTTAATGACTATAAATTATACTTGATCAGCCGTTGCAAATTCTATATTTTTTTTTCTAGTAATTTTTCATGTTTTGTTTTTTTCTTAGCGAAAGAAAAACCTTCTGCTAATATTTCCGGCTCTCATAAATTTGTTGGAAATGTATTTCCGTTTGCTGGATTTCAAATGGTTTAAATTTGATATAATGTTGTGCTGCAACGAGTAGGTGTATTTAAAAAATTAATGATTTAGCGGCAATAACTGAACGTTAGTGTGGCAGTAACTACAAGAGAATTTGGAAAAATAAATATTGTTGGCAAAAAAAAAAAACCAAATAAAATAGATAAAACTTAGAAGAGTGTATCACAGTATGACTAATAAAACATTGATCATAGCGTTTTCAACATTTTTATAGAAATGAGAATCACAGGTTGACCTTTTTTGTTTTGTAGAAAAGTTGATCAGAGTCTTACCAACATTTTTTATAGAAATGAGGATCACAGTCTTTTCTTCTTTTCTATAGAAAGGGGATTCACAATCTTACCGAGTTTTCTATAGAAAATTTGATGACAGTCTTGCGAAATTTTCTATAGAAATGAAATTCGCAGGTTCACCATTTTTTGTAGAAAAGTTGATGACAGCCTTGCCAAATTTTCTATAGAAATGAGGATCACAGCGTGGCAAAGTTTTCTTTAGAAACGTGGATCGTATTCTTATCAACTTTTTTATAGAAATCGGGATCAAAGTCCTACCTTCTATAGAAAAGTTGAACACGGTCTTACTAAATTTCTCTATAGAAATGAAGATTAAAATATTATCAACAGGGATCACAGGGTGGAAAACTTCTCCTAACAAAAGTTGATCGTGGCGTACCAACTTTTGTATAGAAATCAGGATCCCAGTCTTATCATCTTTTCTATAGAAATCGGGATCACAGCCTTAGCCACTTTTTTATAGAAAAGATGTTTTCAGTCTTACCAATTTTTCTAAAGAAATGAGGATCACAGTCTTACCACCTTTTGTATAAAAATTACGATCACAGGGTGACATTGTCTTATCAACTTTTCTATAGAAATCGGGATGACAGTCCTACCAACTTTTCTATAGAAAAGTTGAACACAGTCTTACTAAATTTCTCTATAGAAATGAAGATTAAAATATTATCAACAGGGATCACAGGGTGGAAAACTTCTCCTAACAAAAGTTGATCGTGGCGTACCAACTTTTGTATAGAAATCAGGATCCCAATCTTATCATCTTTTCTATAGAAATCGGGATCACAACCTTAGCAACTTTAACTTTTTTATATAAAAGATGTTTTCAGTCTTACCATTTTTTCTATAGAAATGTGGATCGCAGTCTTACCACCTTTTGTATAGAAATTAGGATCACAGTGTGATTAACTTGTCGACAGAAATCAGGATCACAGGCTGATAAATTTTTCGTTACAAAAGCGGATGATAGTGTGACTGGCTTTGCTAAAGAAAAGTTTTACCCAACTTTTTTTGTAGAAAAATGTACCCCTGTCTGGCCAAATATTCTATAGAAAACTGACTGATAAATTTTTTTAAAAAGTTTTTGATCAAAATTTTACCATATTTTTTTTTATAAAAAATTTATTGCATATGTTTCTATGAAAAAGTGGATCATCATGACTCTGTACATGTACAACAGTCTGGTAAATTTTTCTTAAGAAAACTGGGCCCCTCTCTGAGCAGCTGTTCTATACAGGAGCGGATTACAGTACGATTAACTTTTCCAAAGATAAAGTGATCACAAAATTTTTCTAAGGACAAGCAGATCACACACACACTCGGACCAAAAAATCGCAATCTGATCAACTAGATCTGATTTACATTATAATCAATTTGCTTACCGATAAGTGTATCATTATCTGATCAAATTTTCTATAAAAAAGTTAATCATAATCTGACAAGTTTTTTTTTATTGGAAAAGTGGATCACAATGCGAGTGACTCTTCTATAGTAGACTAGATTGCGGTGTAAATAATTTTTTTGTAAACAGTTGTTTAAAGTCTAACAAGTTTTACAAAAGAAAAATTCTTTTTGACAAACTGTTTGAAAGCTGTTGACAGTCTTACCAACTTAACTTTCCCTTAGAAGAGTTGAGGACTGTCTAATAAAACTTCCTATTGGCAAAATTAATAGCACCAACTGCAAAATTCTCTCCTTAGAAACAATATTTGTAAAAACTGTTGTCTATCTGTATTTTCCCGCTTTTTTTTCCAATCAAAAAAATACACTTGAACAAAATTGCAACTGTTTAAATTTCCACTAATTCACAAAAACAAAAAGAAAAACATACTTGCGTCGCCCAACAGCATTTCGACTAAACTAAAAAGACTTTCATTTGTTAAGCAAATTCTAAATGCAATTTAAAAACAAATGAAAAAGTATATTTACAAATAGAAAATACTAAGAGGCAGAGTTCATATGATTTTGCAAGCGAAAAAAAAAATTGAAACAGAAAAATAAAAAATTTAAAAACTTGAATGGAGCAACAAAAGCTTTATGCGATCATAGAAATGCATGTTATGTAAACGAAAATTTCTAGAGAAAAAAAAATGTACACAGACATGCATTTTTTCTACACTACTCGTAGCTTACAAAGGAAAATGTATGAACATGTGGGTTTTTGTTCAAGCACAAAATAACAGAGAAAAAACATGTAGGAAAAGAAATATACACGAGTAGGGGTTTTTTTGTCTAAGAAAATGCTCTTAATTGTGTTAAAATACATATAGAAGTTTTGTAAAAAAAAAATCTTTAAGACTTTAAGACACTTTGACCCCTTACAAGTATTTAAGTAAATAAATGTGTTTTTGTTTTTAAGTTAAATTTCCCTTTTTCACATGTAAATGACCTTTGGCAAAAGGAGCAGGAACATTGAAGCCATCTATGGTAATATCTTGATAGCTTTTCTAGATTATTTGATTCTAAAGGTTAAAGTTATTTTGAAAATGTACTACATTTTTAGTGCGAAAAATATTTGATAAAGTGAGAACAACTATAAAAAGATATTAAAAATTACTTATCGGCGTAGGGAAGAGAAATTTAGAGTAATTTATTGTTTCGAAAAATTCCATATAAAGCAGGTCTGAATAAATAGAATTTGTTGTACACTGAGGCGTATGTTTAATTTAAATAAAGCATACGTCTCAGTGTACAACTCATTGTTTGTAGTAATTAACAAGTATACGCATGGAATCGTATTAATCGTATTATATATTCATTATATTCATATATTTATTTCATTAGTCGCGTCTTTTTCATTCTTTTTCGGGCCGCCTGGAATTATTTTCCATCCATTTTTATTTGAAAATATTTTTCCCATTATTTTATTATTATGAAGTAGAACTACTTAAATCAAGTGTTATACTCTCATCATTCAAATACTATTGCAATAAAATGTAGCAAGAATTTTTTTTTTTTTGTTTTTCAAATTGAAAATTAAATGCTGCACAAATATAAAAACTGGATCTTTAAGATCAATTTAAACAGATACCAAGAGTTATGCTTGAATAAATTTAAAGATATTAAAAATATAAAACATATAATTCAGTGATGAATTTATGGGAATGAAATGAATGAATGTATGAAAAAAATTTAAAACAATCTATAGAAAAATTTGTTCAAAGTGAAAAAATTATTTTTATAGAAAATTTGTTCCGAATCTGATAAACTTTTCTATAAAAAAATTTGCTCAGACGCCTGAGAAATTTCTTTATGGAAAAATTGGTTAAGAGTCTGATAAATTTTTTTATAGAAAAATTTGCTCGGAGTCTGATAAACTTTTCTATGGAAAAATTTGCTCAGACGCTTGAGAAACTTCTTTATGGAAAAATTGGTTAAGAGTCTGATAAAATTTTTTATAGAAAAATTTGCTCGGAGTCTGATAAACTTTTCTATGGAAAAATTTGCTCAGACGCCTGAGAAATTTCTTTATGGAAAAATTGGTTAAGAGTCTGATAAATTTTTTTATAGAAAAATTTGCTCGGAGTCTGATAAACTTTTCTATGGAAAAATTTGCTCAGAGTCCTGAGAAACTTTTCTATGGTAAAATTGGTTTAGAGTCTGATAAAATTTTTTATAGAAAAATTTGCTCGGAGTGTGATAAACATTTCTATGGAAAAATTTGCTCAGACGCCTGAGAAACTTCTTTATGGAAAAATTGGTTAAGAGTCTGATAAAATTTTTTATAGAAAATTTTGTCAGAGTCTAAAGAACTTTTCTATAGAAAATTTGCTCAGAGAGTGCAAAACTTTTCTACAGAAAATTTGCTCAGAGTCCTGAGAAACTTTTCTATAGAAAATTTGCTGAGAGTCTAATAAAATTTTTTGTAGATAATTTGCTCATGGTCTGATAAACTTTTCTATAGAAAATTTGCTCAGAGTCTGAAGATCTTTTCTATAGAAAAATTTGTTCAGAGTCTAAAGATCGAGTCTGACAAACTTTGCTCAGAGTGTAAAGAAAGAAATGTTTCTTTTTAATGTTTTTAGTTATCAAAATTTTATTTCTTCACACTGTTTCATCAATTAAAACTTTACTCAATTAGATTTTTAACAAGTTGCTCGATGGAGTGTTGATATTTCTACATTGCAAATGCCTTTATCTATTTTGCACTCTTGTTGAAGTTTCATTTAAAACAACAACTTTATATTTTATTTACCACAATAAATAAAAGACCTCAACAGACAATTTGTAAAAGAAAACAAAGAGTAGGTTTTTTTTTTCTTACAGTAAAATAAAATATAAAAAAAAAAAATATTGTGATTAAATAAAATTTGTACTTGAATTTGTAACGAACGGCTGTAAGGTTTTTTATATCCTTTTCATTTTTTTTTCTCCATTTATTTTATTTTTATTTTAAATCCTTTATAGTTTATTCACTCCGCTCTGGCAGATGCAAGTTCAAACAAAAGCGTTGAAAAAAAAAATTAAACGACATAGAAATGAAATAGAAACAAACAGCATCATTTCGACATTGTAATGGTACGCAACAAACCATTATGTAGGATTTTAATTAAAATTAATTACATAAAGTGCAGCAAGTGAACAAACAAATAAACGAGTGAACGGGCGCGCAAATAAACAAAGTGATACATATTTACTTTTGAGCGTGACTGTGTTGGTGAGTCACTATCTAATTGTCTGTCTGCCTGTCTGTCTGTCTGTCTGTCTGTCTGTCTTGTTTGGCTTGGTGATAAAAAACTAGAGCCTGCATTTTTCTTTGTTGCAGAAAAAGAATTTATAAGATTTAATTTAAAATTGTTAAAAATTTACAAAGGAAAGCAGGAATTAATCCATAAAAGAAACTAACTAGTATCAAATTTAAAAAGGTCAAAATTTGCTAGCAAGAAAAAAGTGTTAATTAAGTTTCTAAATATTAAAATCATCTTTAAAGAATCCATAAATAACTGAAAAAATTTTAAGAAAATTTCATTAATGCAATAACAAACGGTGTATCCTGATATCCTTGTAAAATATGTTGCATTAAAACTGACATTAAAGCTTTAATGTGAACATTTTTATGTGAAAATGACAAAAGTGAAAACAAAAACTAAAAGATGAGAAACTTTTTTGCGCGCATTTTGCGTAGAAATTCTTTCAAAAATAAGAAACCGGCAATTAAACCGAAAAAAATTAAAAAAAATTTGATAACTTTTTCCAAAATCTAAGTCAAAGTTTAAAGCAGCCACAATTTAAAGTAAAATAAATAAAAAATATTATTTCTTAGATAAATAACTTTGCCAAACCGCAATCAAATATACCGTTCGACCGTCTCTGAAAAAACAACGCAGTGCAGACAAAATCAATAAGAAGGATCATATCGGGCGTTGTTTTTTCTTTTATAAAACTCCCAGTAATATTTTTAACATCATTATTATTATTACGATCATTATTACCTTAAAGGAAAAACTTTAGGATTTTCCTTTTTGTTTTTCTTTTTTTTTTTTTGAAACTGTGAAATCCAATTACAGAATTTCATAACCAGACCATAATTTTAATTTAAATGCTATCAGGCACACGTACTCAGAGAACTATACATATAGACTTGTACACACACATACACAAATTTTATGAAAAATATTTAACGACCAAATAATTTTCTTCCTATTATTTAAATTATCAATGTGACAAAGACGCAACAATTTATGTTGGTCCTAAATTCAGATTAATTTGAGGATGATGTTGGCTAAAGTGATACTCGAATTGACTGAGGACTTGGGTTCGATTTCTGTGCAGGAGGGCAATTCATTAACATCATGAATATTTACTAATGTTCATTAGTGTGAGTTTGTATTAATTGTTGTTGGATGTTTTAAGTAATGAGGGCATAACACTGGTCACTAAAAACTGTTCCGATAGCCATTGAGGGTATTCCAACCTAATGAAAGCAACAACCCTCTGCATCGTCGGTTAGCAGAAACGTTGGCGAAGTAAAACCATTAACAAATTCACAAGCTTGATTGCTTGGCGTCGAACGTGACACAAAATTCGTCTTTCCTATGAGTGTATCATAATTAAATTTTTATGAAAACAATTTTAACAGCAATATATTACTTGTTATAAAATTGTACACATTACAGACACTGATTTAAATTTTTGCGCAAAAAAAAAAAAAAAGAAAACAAGAAAAAGAAAAAAACCCGCAACGTAATGAAAATCTTTAAGAGTAAAATTTATCAAAATCACTCAAGCGTTAATTGTTTGTTTTGAGTCTCGTCCATCATCAACGTTCGTTATACTCATTTTGCCAAATTGTGGTTTTTTGGTTTAAAGATTTTTTTTGCTTCCTGTTTTTTTTTTTTTTTTTTTTTTTTGAAGAAAATTTACCAGCAGTGTGGAAGCCATTTATGTTGTGCCAATAAAATATATTTTTTAATTTTTCATATAAACACTTAAAATAAATGAGAGCAGGAAGTTTGATTGTAAAAAGAAAAAAACAAAAAAACGAATAAAAGTCAGCCGCCATAATTGTGATAAAATTTTGAATTATTAACGAAAGCATAAATACAAATATACAGAGGTGGCGATTTAAAATCTCAACCTAAATTTATGTGAAATTTTATTCTTAAACGGATTAGTTTTCTATTCTCAATATACAAAACGAAAAAATATTTTTTGGAAAATTGCAAACAATCCCACTTTGATTCTAATCTGTCCTGAATGGTGAAAATTGTAAAATTTTGTAAAATAATCCCTGTTTAGAGTGTGCAGTATCATCTTTTGTTGCTTAAATACTCAAATTCAGAATCGTGTTCATGTAATTTGCAATTATGAGAACGCACATATTTTTTTCCTTTTTTTTTAATTATTTTAAGGGATTTTGCACTTTTTGGATTTGTTCATGTTACATTTCAATTTATTTTCCACATTGTATGTGTTCAGAGTGTGATTTTGATGGCAACATTTCAATCACGTAAATTTGTTACGTCAACATTTACTTTACCAACAACGACTTTTGTGCATTTTTTTTTTTTTAATTTATTCAAATGTTTAGTAGCAAAACTTTGCACATTCATATAATGAAGGATAGAGCAGGAAAAATATGAAATAAGCAATAATGTGGAGTCCCATAAAATATCAATAGCATGTTTGACCACTTAGAGCGGCTGGCAAAAGTAACACATATTTGATGGAGAGATGCTGGCTAAAAAAATTGTTCATAGTTCTTTGTATTTAAATCACCATAACATTCATATCCAATGGATATTATCCATTCAAATTATTATTATGGTATACACTGTGTGTCTAGTAATAGGAAATATTCGGGTATAAGAATTTTTGTTGCACAAATTTTTGTAATATTTTTTTTTTTTTTTTAATAAAACTTACTTTTTAAAAGGTTTTCTGTAGGAAAAAATGTCTTATACAATATTTTTCTGTAAAAAAAAAAACATTTACTATAAAATGTTTTCTGCAGAAAAGTTGTTTTATTAAAATTTTTTAGGAATAATTTGGGATTATATACATAATTTTATCTAAAAATTAGATATCCTTAATGTTTTCGGACGAAAAAGATGTCTTATACATAATTATTGAGTAAAAACACTTTACTGTAAAAAGTTTTCTATAGAAAAGTTGTTTTATTTAAATTATTTTATGGAAAATTTGCGATTATATAATTTGATCTATTCAAAAACATTTTTTCATACAAATTTTTCTTCCGAAAAATCTTTTTTTATAAAAAAGAAATTAGAAAAACTTGTTCAATACAAATTTATATGTATGTATATGGAAAAACTGGACTTATACAAGTCGTTCTATCGGAAAAATTGTCTTATACAAGCCGTTCTATCCGAAAAGTCGTCTAAAGCAAATTTTTCTATAGAAAATCTCTTTCTATACAAATTTTTCTATAGAAAAATCTTTTTTTATACAAATGTTTCTGTATAGAAGTTTTGTCTTACACACATTTTTCTGTAGAATGACTTGTCTAATACAAAGCATTCTGTAGAAAAACATATACTTTACAGTTAAATACAGAAAAATGTATCTTAATTGAATTTCTAAAGAAGAAATTCTCTTATACAATTTTTTTTATTGTCCTATACAATTTTTTTTTGGAAAAAAACCTTGTCTTATAAAGATTTGTCGCTGGTAAATCTTGCTTTATACAATTTTTTTATTAGAATAATAACTTTGAAACAATTTTTGTTTTATAGAAAAATTTGTATGTCATATAAACATACACATTTATATTTTTTTTATACCCTTCACCAAAAATGGTAAGGGTATTTATAGGTTTGTCATTGCGAGTGTAATTTCCACAATATTTATATGAGGTCCATATCGTATATATATTCTGAATCCTTATAGATAGGAAATTTGAATGAGCCATGTCCGTCTGTCCGTCTGTCCGTCTGTTTATAAGTGAAATCCATTTTCCGAAGAAAATAGAAGAGCTAGAGACTTGTTTCTTGGACTAAAATGTAGGGATTCCTCATAAGATGCTTCATATTGAAAATCAGCAAAAATAAAATATCGGTTATTATATTGGATTATATATACAAATAAATGAAGATATATAACCCTTTCAGAAATAAATTTATAAATACATGAGGTGCCCCAATATTGAATTATGGAGTCAGAGATTATGATTCAACGCACTAACCCTTGTGCTATTGAGACTTGTTAGTGTTGTGTGTTTATGAACTAAATAATAACTTTATGTATTTTTTCGTACAAACCCCTTTTTTGTTCACATGGGCACACATTTGAATATAAACACATCTAAGCATGTGTGTGTAAAAATAGAAGAAATTTGCTTTTGTAAGATCAACACACTCAAATCGTTATTTTTTTTTACCAAATCACCAAAACACATTATGTTGAAAATGCTTTAGTATTTATCTTTTAAAATTGTAGGTTTTGATAAAGTTTGCTGTTGCACTAGTACGATAATTTTAGCTCTATATTAATAACAGTTGGATTCGGTTAAGCGGAAATGGAAAATTACAAGCATTTTGTTTCGCCTATGTGAGATTTTCGATAAAAAGAAGTTCAGATAAGTTAAACACGCGTCAGTTAAACGAACTCACTTCATAATTGCTCTGTAAAACGAAAATATAGCATTATAAGTAAAAAATATGTGATTTGTTTTACATTTCAGATAACTTTTAAAAATTTTAATATAAGCTTGCTACTATATTTGAAAATAATAAATTGCTAAATATTTTTTTAATTGAAATGAGCCGTCGCTAAAAAGTTGAAATTGATCAAAAATAATATATAATAATTTGAATTTCAATTAGGCGATTTTTACATTTAAGCAGTGCGCTCTTATCCGAAATTGACTTTATATTTATTTACAGTGTTGTACACCTGTATCAATTTATCTTTTCAATTAAAATTTTTTTATGGGGAGGAATTGCCTATTCTATTCTTCCCATTGGAGAATACTGTCAAATAAGTATGTTATAGCACTGCCGGAAATATGAAATTGTGTTCAGGTATAAAGTTTTAACTTACTTGTTATATTGTTTGAAATGTTTTATTTATATAAGAAAAGAAAACCTATATTATATTCAGTGAAAAAATAGGTGACTGGGCAAGAACTGATGCTGAAAAATGTGCTCTTTTTGTTAAGCACTTACAAAAAGTATTTACACCGAATATTTCTACTGTTATTGTTGAACTGCCACCAGTCATCTCTTTATCAGATATACCGTTAAGATTTAACGTTGTGAAGATTGAAAAGGCTATTACAAGTCTAACCTCAAAAAAAGCCCCAGGTGTCGTCAAAATAAGCAACAAAATGCTTCAACAACTGCCTTATATTGCAAAAAGAATTATACTATTCATTTTTAATAGTATTCTACGTCTGCAATACTATCCTGCAGAATGGAAGGTTTCGATGATTATTATGATACCAAAGCCCGGTAAGGATCATACGAAGGTTGAATCCTATCGGCCTATTAGTTTATTGCCCAACATTTCAAAACTATTTGAAAAGCTGTATATGAGCAAGCTGATGCCTACAGTGACTAGAAGTGGATGCATTCCAGCGCAGACACCATAACACTATTGAACAAACTCACAGACTTGTGAATGTTATTAGAGACACTTTCGAAAAGAAGAAATACTGCTCTGCGCTCTTTATTGATGTGTTACAAGCTTTCGATAAAGTATGGCACGAAGGTCTTATACATAAATTAACGCAAAATCTACCTGCAAACATTATTAGGCTTTTAATAAGCTGCCTAATGGAACGAAAACTTGTAGTTAGGGAAGGCAAGTTTTTAAGCCCACCGCAGTCGATCGAAGCCGGAGTTCCCCAAGGCAGTATCTTCGGTCCCTTACTTTATTTAATATATGCCTCTGACTTACCGTTAAGCAATAACATTCATACATCAACATTTGCCGATGATACAGCTTTTCTAAGCGTTCACGAAAATCCTGTAGAAGCTTCCCGCAATTTACATGGGTATATATCCAAACTGTAAAAATGGCTCAAACAATGGCGTATAAAAGTTAACGAGCAGAAATGTGTATACGTAACTTTTACGTTGCGCAAGGAAACATGCCCGCCTATACAAATTTACACCGAGACCATACTGCAACACACTGTTGTCAAATATCTGTGCGTTCATCTTGATCGTCGTTTAACATGGAAATCGCATATAGACACAGAGTTAACACAAATGAAATTAAAAGCAGCCCAAATGAATTGGCTTATTTGAAGAAATTCTATACTAAGCCTAGAATGTAAACTACTATTATACAACGCGATCCTGAAACCAATATGGTTCTATGGAATCCAGTTATGGGGCACTGCCTCAGCATCATATATCGAAAAAATTCAAAGGCGACAGAATAAAATTCTACGTACAATTACAGCAGCCCCCTGGTATGTCAGAAATCATCGAATTCATAAAGATCTAGATGTTCCTCCGTTGGTGAAGACAGTATTTTCAAAAAACGCTAAAAAAAATATATATAAAAAAACTCGAGGTGCACCCAAATGTACTTGCACGCAATATTTTAAATTATAGAGGCCACACCCGGCTGAAAAGGAGGGATACTCTTTTTCTCAGCCGTACACGAGAGATGTAAAACAACATAAATTAACCGTTGAAATTAAAAATTTTGTTTCGCATTGGCTAAACTTATATTTAATATTTTTTTTAGATTTAAGATTTGAAAAACTTATTGATAATTTAATCTATAATTAAAGATTCAATAAATAATAAAATATATAAAAAAAAAAAAATATTCAGTGAATAACATATATATGTATTGGTGAAGGGTATATAAGATTCGGCATAGCCGAATATAGCACTCTTACTTGTTTTCTTATAGTTTCGTTGCAGATGGTTAGACTAATCTTATACAACGCTCTATAAAAACATTTTCATTTAAAAATTTTAAATTATGAACCGTTTTTCAAAATGCCTCTTTGGTTTGTAAGTGTTTGCCTGCAGTTTTATGAAGTTATATTGTTTTTTTTTTGTGGAGTGGAAGTTTCCCACCCTAAAATATTAAAATTAAAATTAAAAAATTAATAATTGCATTATTTACGTACTGATGAGTTCTAAAATTTTACTTTTGCTTAAAATGGTTTGCTGGCTTTTGGTCCGTTGGATGGACAATTTGCATGCTCCAAATACTGCAAATATCGCAGCTATGAAAGTGCACGATTTCAGTTTGATGCAATTGAAATGTAAGTGGATATTGCAAGGACAAAACGGGCCGCCTAAAATATTCTTATTTATGGATTTTATATAGAAAAACTAATTTCTTACAGATTATTTCCTTCAAAACTTTGTATCAATCAAAATTTTGTAAAGAAAAACTGGGATTTTGAATTTTTTTATATAATTTAGGGCCACCTAAAATCTTATAATCTGTTCGATAGGCTCTATGCCTTGAAGTTGCTTTTTCATTTTGTTGAATTATTTTGGAGAAGTTGGAACATTTTTCTTTAAATAAATTTTTCTCTTCGCCTTTTAATGCAAAATTTATTTTTGACTTGTACAACTTTATCTATATAAAAAACAAAAAAGATTTTCTAATATTCACTAATCGATTTGGATTTAAATAAATTTTTTTTCTAAAGCATTTTAATTATGATTTGCATAATGTTTGCTATTTCTTTTTATAGCTCTTGCTTTTAAAAACTTTTACTGGCCTGCTCATCGTTTTATTTTTCTATTTGTTTGCTATTAAACTTTTCATTTACTTTGCTCAATATTCATAATGGATTTGCCAATATGAGAATTTTATTAAAATATCAAATAAACACCAATACCAATATGTATGTATGTATGTGTGTATGTCTAACAGCCGCATATTACTACTGCTTTCCTCAAATCTGATGTCTGATGTATTAACGTCATCATTTCAATTTCACTATAATGCATGTTGACTGTTTGTCTACATTTGGTTTCATTACATTCTACCCTGATGCTGTGGTGGTATACACTGGAATGGTATATTTTAGTTTGTTTTCTAGATTTGCTAAGTTGGTTAAAACCTTTTTCGGTTTAGCTTTTTGATCTCGTATATTTATTTTATGTGTTTTTTTTTGTTTCACTCTATTATATATTTGAGCCCTGCTTGTTTAACCTTAAAAAATATAAAAAAAAATAACCTCATACTGTTGGCAACAAAATTTTTGTTTGATTTTTGTATTTTTTTCTTGCTTTGCTTCAGCCACCCACCAACCAGTAAATTCAAAAAATGATAAAATATCATAAACCTGCTATATATGGATAGATACATTATTATAATTACATTAATGGTTTTTATTTTTTTATTTTTCTCTATATTTAGATGGAATACTAGTAGTAAAGACTTTTAATGATATGCCATAAAAAAAAGGAAAAATGAAATGGAATTGTGAAATGCAGAGTTGTATTTAAAACTGCTGAAGTTTTTTTTACAGCCTACTTTATAGTATTAAATCATAATTTATCATAAACAATCTGTAATCGGCAATTGTCTACCAAAAGTATTTAAATTGTGGAAAAAATAGAAAGAGCTTCCAATTCATACTTAACAAAGTTATCAACACTCAGTCGTCTACTTGATATATTATCCTGCTAGACATTCTTGTTTCTGTTAAAATTATCGTGCGTTTAACGGAAAACCCTTGTTTATTATGCAATAGAGCTTTCCACTTAGATAAAGGCACAAGTAAATAACAAATCACCAGGTCTAAAGTGCAACAGAGAAGGGAAATATTTTTTTTTTTTTACAGAAAAACAAAAATAAATTTTTTGCATCGAAAATATATGGGTCGTAGTAGCATCGTCCTCAATCATAAGCTGGATAAATTAAAATGATTAAATTATTATAGAAATAGTAGTATCCATTTGCTTTCACATTTACCATCTCTGCTTAATTTTTCCAATATTTATTTATTTTAATTTAAAGTACATATTCTCAATGATTGAAAAGAAAAAAGAAACAGTTTTGTATTGCATAAAAGAACCATCAATCATTTTGTATTAAATCAACAGAAAATCAGCAACCGCAAACATATTTTATTTTTGTGATATCAGCAAATATCATTCGTTTGTATATTCCCGTTGTCGTTATGCCTATTGTAAGTGTAAATGAAAGTTTGCCCGGTGTATGTAAATATGTATTGTTTCCTACCTACTCCCATTCTTTATGATTTACATAAATATTGAGATATTTACAAGTGATGGTGGTGTGATTTGGCTGTGCTGATTGTATAAACAAATCCACCATTAAGTGTAACTAATTTCTTTAGGAAACAAAAAAAAAAAAAAGAAAAAAGAAAAGAAATTAATGATGAAATAGTGTTTAGGTAGGAAATTTTTTATAGTATTAAAAATAAGTCAGTCAATGTCTGTTTCTCAATAATAAACTGGATTTATTGATAAATGAATTTTAGTGAAGTGTTTTTTTTTTAAATGTAGAACAGTTAGAGGCCTTTTTTATACAACTTTCTCTACAAAAACACTTGAGAAATATATCGCATGCAGCTTTTTATTTATTTGTTTAATTTATATGCTGCATTTCATTTTTCACTTAAAATACCAACTCATTAATAAATCGTTACCACGATGCTTGCAAAGTCTTTAAACTCATTTACTTATACACAAACTCTCAAGGAAGAAATGAGAATTACTAAAGCACAACTATAACAATTTAAAATCATATACAAACAACACAACAAATAATTCTTATTCGCTATGAATCTGTTTATTTTTCTGTACGAGCTTTATAAATTTTGTATGCACCTTTTTTAATTGAAAGTTTTCTTTTATACTCGTCCACCTTTTTCTATAGTAAAAAAAAAAACTTGGCATCTATAATCTTCAAAAAAAAAAAAAAATTACACACGTAATGACAAAACTATAAATACTCGTACCATTTTTGGTGAAGGGTATAAAAATTGGTTTTGTACAAATTTGTCTATAGAAAATCTTGTCAGGCAGGAATGTTTCGAAAATAAATCGTGGCTTTTCTATTTAAAGTTTTTCTTTCTAGATTAAATTTGCTAATACAAATTCTCTTATATAACTTTTATATAAAAGAAAATTATTGAAAATTTCATCATTTCATACAAATTAAAAATTTTTTGTAGCCATTTTCTCTGGAAATAATTGTCTTATACATTTTTTTTGTATAAAAAATATTTTACTGACTTTCTGCTGAAAAAATTGTCTTATACAGTTTTTCTTTTTGCATGAAAAACCTTTTGTTTTATATATTTCTGAATTTTTTTATATGATAACTGTTTTTATAGAAGTTTTTCTTAAGAAAATCGTTATTTTTCTACAGAAAAAATATCCTCCTATTGTGTCTTTCACCAAATGTGTTTATATTAATTTGAGCAGAGGCATTAAAGGCGCGCATATTTTCCGATAGTCAGGCAGCCCTTAATTCCCCAGTTTCATGGGAATTCCGTTCTTAGCTTATTTTAGAGTGCTTTTACTCACTACAGAAGCTATCGATAGGGAACAAGGTTTCCATTTACTGGATACCTGGCCATAGCGGTCATCCGCTTAACGAGGTAGAGGTTGAATTGACCAAGAGGGCCTCTGCCGCTCCTCTTATGGGCCCAGAGCCCTTTTGTGCCGTAAATTAGTCGACTGTAACAACTCTAATTAGGGAGAATGACATGTCGACCGCAAAGAAAGTTTGGGAGGCTTCTCCCGATTTAAGGCAGGCCAAATCAATGATACATATAGAGGCATCCTGCTTTTCAACAGGAACGATTTACGGCTAGTTACTGGTTTCCTCTCCAGTCACTTTGGCCTGAACTACCATCTTTGGAAAACTAACCTAGTTGGCTCACCCTTGTGCCGTTTATGCCTGGAAGAGGATGAGACAACGGCACACATTCTCTGTGAATGTATAGTCTTATGTAATTATAGAAGGCGTGTTTTTCTTTCTGAATTTGTGTGTTCGGTTGATATGAGACGGGCTTCTCCAAGCTCTGTCCTGACTTTCATAAAGAGAGTCATTCAGAGCTTGGTCTAATTTAGAGATCCATGGCACAAAAGATCCAAGAGCTGTCAAAGTGTCGGTCCTTGGACCAGATCTATCCACTTTTCTATTCCTTCAGAGAATTGTTTAATTCTTGAATACAATAACGTGTGATATATAACTTTTTCTACAACAAAACTTGTTTTACAAAAGGTTTTCTATTGAAGAAATTGTCATATACAGCTTTTTCTGTATAAAAAAAAAATATTTTATACATATTTTTTTTTATAAACTAGTCTTATACTAATTTTTAAATGGAAAATTTTAATTGTTTGTTTTTTAATTTTATTTCTTACACAGCTTTTTCTTCATAAATACTCGTCTAATATAAGTTTTTCTAACAAAAATCATTTAATACAACTTTTTCTTTAGGAAAACTTCTGACATAAAATTATATTATACTACTTTTTCTGTATATTGTTTTATACAAATTTTTATATATGTAGAAAAACTTATTTCTTATAGATTCTATTCTCCAAAACTTTGTATTATTCAAAGTTTTGTAAAGAAAAACTAGGCTTTTGAAATTTTTTATATAAAAAAATTAAATTTTTGTTGCGTCGTTTCGATTTGCATCGCTTTTAAAAACTTGGTTGAACCCGCTTTGCGTCGTTTTGTTTCCGAATTGCGTCGCAAAATACCTAATTATGATTGAACTTTTCACTAGAAGTTACAAGTGAAGAATTTATCAAGTAGCATGTAAAAATTGCAGTTCCCCGTTTGTTCTCTACTAACATTTTTATACCATATTACTTTTTTTTTTATCAAAAATAGAATTTTAGCACTTAGAAAAAAGTGATGCGATTTAAGTCGTTTCGTTTTGCGTCGCATTTATCCGGTCCCCATTAACGACACAAATCGGGGCTCTGGTGTAAAAACATAACAGAGATAGTGTTACCGCATAAAGAAAATAATTCCTTTATAAAATTAAATATTAAAAAAAAAACGATTAAAAACAAAATTTATCATTAATAATAATGTTTATTTAACTAAAAAGATCTCATATCATAAAAAGAAGCACTTATTAAAGTAAAAACTCTCTCTCTCTCTCTCTCTCTCTCTTACATGTCATAAAATATAATTAACATCTGATCGAAATATTTCATTAAAACCAAACGGATTAAATATTTTAAACTAAAAATTTAACAACTGAATAAAAATTAAAAAAAAGCATCAACGTTATTTCAATTTCTTTTTTAAAATTTCATAATTGAAGAACTCTTTACTCCTCTGTGCATTTATTTTGAAAGCCCACTAACAAGCAGTAAAATACACATAAAAAAAAAGGTAAAATCAACAAAATGCTTCTCTGTTTTTCTGTTGTATTACAATATAATCAAACGAACAACAATAATAACAATTGACAAATTATTAAAAACTTTGTGAAAAAATAAGAGCAAAAAAAAAAATATATATAAAAATTATATAAAATGTTGTTTGTTATTTTCTGAGCAATTAAATAAAGCTCCTGCTGCTGTTACTGATTGTGTTGCATTTTATTCATTTTGTGGATGTTCTTTTCAAGAGTAATTTAAATTTATGAAACTTTTTGGGAATTATTTTTTTTCGTTTGTTTTTGTTGTGATTTCTGTGTATATTTTTGTTAACTAACAAAGTTAATTTTTGTACAAAAAGTGAACAAAAATAAAAGTGCTTGACGGGAAAAGTTGGTAGGAATAAAAAAAAAGGAAAACAATTACAACAAAAAAAAAGTATAAACACAAAGCGATTAATGCAGTTTTATCGTATCGTTTCGTATGTTTGTTTAAGCTTAAATTTTTAAATTTAAAAAACCCAAAATAAAAAATTGTCGAAAAACTTGGCAGAATTTTTTTTTTTTTTTTTTGTAAACTTTGGTTTCTATGGCTTTTTCTTAAGAAAGCTTTCTATATCGCAAAACTTCGTTAAGGAAAATCTATTATAATGCAAAATCTTCTTTTACATCTGAAATTTAATTTTAAAAATTTTGTATATTTCCTTTAAGTTTATAAATTTGAAATACCAGTTTTGTCCTTCAAACTACATATATGTATGCATATGTATGTATGTGTATGTATGTGTATAGATGTGTCAACTTTGCTTGTCTTTACTTGAGCTAGCACTACATCAGCACTTAACATGCATTTGATTGAGAGTCTGGGTGCATGGGTATGCATGCATGTTTCTTCTATTGTTTGTTGTTAATTTACAATGACAAATCTAATAATGAAGCCATCATATCCTTATAATACACTTTCACGTTCTCTATTTCCAACTCCCAGCCCCACTTCACAATGCGTGTATGTGTGTGGTAAAAAGTTGCAAGCCAAAAACGAAAAAAAGTAACAAAAAGGTACTGAAAACTACTAAAACAAAGAAAAAAAAAAAACTTCATTTACATTAAAACAAAACATTTAAAGTAAACATCGTACATCAACTGAGAATGACAGAAATTTCCCAACGTACTTTGTACTACACACGTATTTTGTTAGGCAGGAAGTAAGTAGCTTTGCATTTAGCAAATAATGAAATTTTTACTGTGTGAGTTACCCAATAACATGTTGATAATAATTATTATAAAACGACTATATCGTTACCTTAATATATAAAGGACCAAATTCATTTTTTTTTTTCAAATCGCATATTTATATCATATTTCGATGAGTAATCCACTAAATTATCGATTTAAGCCAAAAAAAAAAAAAACAAAAAAGGAAACCGATTTGGAAAAAAGAAAATCTAGTAAGGGACTTTCTATATTAATGAAACGATATGTATGTACATGCATACATACACGTGTGCTTTATATAGAAGCGACAGTCTAAAAGATGAATATCCTTCCAATATTATCAATGTGAAAGTTTGTATGTTTGTGCCACAATATAGCGTGAGAAATGCAGCTAAATAGATTTGTATCAAATTTGGTAAATGGATGTGACGTATATTTAAACGTAGGGTACTTTTCAAGGGGTAAACATGTGACGCATTAGTTTTGGTACTTTATATTTTTTTTTACTAATATTTTATAAATTTTTTTATTTACGCCCGAAATAAGGGCTGAAGTGATAAAATTGGTACTTTTGGTATTTTATTTACCTATGTTACTTTTTCACTTTTGGTACTTTTTCACTTTTGGTACTTATTCTCTTAAGAAATTAAGGGTAGCATGTAAAAAAAGTATGCCCTAAATAAAGGCTTCAGTATGAAATTGCAATGAAAATAAAATATGCACAAACAATAATAGATTCAAAAAAATTAATTAAAAATTATTAAAATTGTGAATAATAATAATGCAAAAAATAAAATGTAGGCGGTTTTTAAACAAGTTTCTTAAAATTTGAAAAATTTCAATATATTTTTAAAGACAAACTGATTTGTATCGGCAAAAGTTGTACAAACAAAAGTAAAAATTTGCTGAAAAACAAGCAAATTTGACACAAAAATTAAATCAAAATGCTCTAAATATTCGATGTGCCTGGAAATATGCAAAATTAACGAGTGAAATATGCACAAATATGCCCAAACAATTTGATGCCAAAAGTTATAAAAATTTCTAAAACATACAAATATTTTATTTGGGTTTAAATTTATCGCATTGGAAAATATATGCATTTGTACATTTGTGGTTTCCCTTTTGTTTTATAAGTCTCAGCACACAGGGATAATCTCTACTTATGCTATGCATTGTACTAGAACTAGAGAGAGAAAGGAATGTGGTAGAGATGCTCGATATTGGAAATGTAGAAGAGAGCTTAATTCTGTTACAATGCTGCTGTTGCGTGCTTTATTAATTTATTATTTAGACGCATTATCTTTTTAAGCTGTATGATCTGCCATATATATGAATTTAAAAAATTTTCCAACGGTTTTGGTAGCTGATGAATGAAGGCGATGTTGCGTACAGTAGCTTGGAACCACATCAACCGCTGTCGAAATAGTTTTTAGTGACCATTGCTATGCCTTCATCATTTAAATAGTCCAACAACAACTAATACAATGCCACACTAACGAATAGTAGAGATATTTATGATATTGATTACTTGGCCTGACGAGGAATCGAACGCAGGTCCCAAATCTTGGCGCTAACCATTTCAGTCAACACCACCCTAATTTGAACTCAAAACAAGTAAAACTTTCCAAATTTTAGTTCATTTTTTTTTGGAGTAAAACAAAAATCTGACGTTGCAACAGCAAATGGATCTTTTGTGTTAATTGAACATCATAATGTCATAACTCCACCTTCTCTGCTATGTCTTTGTCGGAAATATATTTCTGTCGTTAGTAAGACATGGATATAAAAGTTGTAGCCATTTAGTCCATTGATATCTCTTATAATTCTAAAATAACTAACACAAGAGCAATAAGTGACCTAATTAAGAAAATCGCAGAAACTACAAAAATTTTCTAAAAGTTTATAAATTTTTATTGTATGAATATTTTAAAAGATGTGTACTCGTGTGTCTTTATGACTTTCGTCTGAAGAATTGTAGATATTTTTTTACGAACCATTTAAACAATAAAATAAAATAAAATGATTTAACAAAAATTATCTTTATTTAGGGGTTTAAATTTTTTTCTTTAGAAGAAGTTAAAATAATTTTTAAAAATTAAAAGTGTGGCCAATTTTTTTTTTTTTTTTAAATAAAACATGACAATTTTATAAATCAAAATTTTGGCCAATTTCGCCACACAAATAAAATAATAATATTGGATTTATGCATGTACGATCATACATACGTATGTATTCATATCATAGTATATTTTCTTTAGAATTAAAAAAAAAAGTTTGACTGTATTAATAAAAGTTTAATTTTGATTTTTTTTATTACGCTAAAAAACGCAATAATACCACAGTCTTATGAAATAACTGCTCTAATCTTCTGTAAAGAATAGTCTTGTTAAGACTAGCGTAGTCTTATTAAAACACTAACGTAGTCTTATATAAAGACTACTGTACTTTTATCTAAAGACTATCGTATTTTTATCTAAATACTATCGCAGTCTTATATAAAGATTAAGTAGTCTTATATAAAAACTGCCGTACTTTTATGTAAAGACTACCGTAGTCTCATCTTCGACTACCGCAGTCTTATTTAAATACTATCGTATTTTCATCTAAAACTGCAGTAGTCGCGTTCAGGAACATTACTGCCGTCAGGGTTCCCAGATTTCTTTTGAGTCGCATCCCCAATTTGAAAATTTTCATCCCCGAAATTCCCCAAAAAGCAATTTATATTATCTCCAAAACTCCCCACTAAAAATAATACTACTTCAATTTCAATTCACTTAAGTATTAACTTATGAATACTTTATTTGTCCTGTAGTTAATTTCTAAATATATATGACTGATAAAATCAAAAAGTTCGGAGTCCAAATCTTCTTTACCGCTGTCTGAAGAAATTTTTTGGTACATGCTTTTAGAATTAAACAATTTGACCATTTCTGGAGATGGATCAAAACTTTCACAATAAATTTCATTATTTTTAAAATGTATATTAATTCTCAACAGAGATTCGAGCAACTCGTACTGCATTTTGTTTCTAATTTTTGTTTTTACCGTGTTCATTGCCGAAAAACTCCTTCAACGCAAGCGTTGCTCGTTGATACGCAAAGTAAATTTAATACCAACTCCGCCAGGTGTTTAAACGGCCGTGATCCAGCGGCATCTTGATATGAATAAACCTCTGTCCAAAATTTAAGTTGTTTGTTATTTGTATATCAAATAAATCATTCCATCTTATAAATGGCATTTTTTCCACTGTAACTCAAATATAGCTCTTGGAACATTTTCATTTGACGCTGGTTGTAGTATTTTTATGATTGAACTAAATTTGGTTTGTCCTAATGGGTTGCAACACATGTTTGGCGAAAATTACTTATATGTTTTGAAAATGTTAAGATTTGATGGCAAATTTTTTTGCATTTGTTTCAATAAAGTTTTTAGGTATAGAAAAAGAAGTCCGATTTACTTTTAATAACAAAGTTTTTTTACCACACTAAAAACACTTATGTACTCAAAAAAGAACAATTAGAATATGTTGATAATAAATAAAATAATATTCCAAAAAATAAACCAAATTATATAAACAAAATAAAAATCCCCAAAAAATCTCATAAATTCCCCAAAGCATATAAATTATTCTCAATGAATTCCCCAATCCCCAAACCAAATTTGTCATCATTGAAAAAAAATCCCCGATTTGGGGATAAATCCCCTAATCTGACAACACTGACTGCCGTAATCTTATCTTAATAATTCCGTAGCCTTTTGTAGAAATAACCGTAATAACGACTGTTGTAGTCTTAGTTTAATAGTACTAAAGTCTTTAGTTAAGACTACCGTAGTCGCGTTCATAACATGACTACCGTAATTTTATATTAATAATTCTGTAGTCTTTTATTTCAGTTATTTTCTTGTAAATGCAAAAAACTTTTATTATATACAAATATGACATGTTATTGTAACAAACAAAATATAGCAATAAGAAATATATGAAACAGTTAAATATACGACAGTCTACTGGCCAGTTTTTGACTTAAGTATGTAATTGGTTAATTTTTATTTAAATTTATGTTGTATTTAAATAAGGATCCATGTTTTGCAGTGAGTAATTAAAGTTCTTATTTAATTACGATGAAAATATGGTAGCACTACGTAATATAAAATATTTCCCACAAATTTCCCAAAAAAAATAGCTGTCTAGAACGGTGGCACGAAATAAGCCACAATGAAATAAGCCCCAAATCGAAAAATGAAATAAGCCCCAAAAAATTTTAAAATTTTTTGTTTGGGCTTTATTTAATTTTTTTTGGCGCTTATTTCATTTTTTAAAAATTTGGGGCTTATTTCATAAAATTTTTTTGGGCTTATTTCATTTTATTTGGTGCTTATTTCATTAGGGCTTATTTCGTAATGCCGTCTAGAACAAATAAAGAAAAATTTAAAAAAAAAATTATTTTTATTTTTGCTAAAAATAAGAATAATTAGGTTAGGTTAGCAGGCTGCTGGTAAGAGCAAGATGATCTTCCAGCCCACTTGGATCATGATGTGGTCCCATTGTGTTGCCTGTAGGGAAGAATGGTAGTAGAGAAATGGAGATAAAAAGACTCTAGAGAAAACAGAGAAACAGAGAAGCAGGTGGGAAAAATCTAAGCAACGGGTACGACCTGCAGTGGAACGGGCAGGAGGGAACCATGCAGACCTCCTGATAAATGAGCTAAGGCTACCGAGTGCCGCTTTTTCTGCCTAGAAAGCGAAGGCGGTGATCCTCCATAGCTGGACAGAGGCATAGAAGATGTGCGATGCTTTCTTCTGCTTCCTCCTTATTGCAGCTGGATTAGTATTCATTAAATTTTAAAAGCAATTTTCAAAATGATTAAAAGGTTAACAGCGACAAAACAACACAAAATTATAATCGATTTGCCACCAGCCACAAATATTTTATATTTTAATATATGTATGTTAGTGACAGGTCGGTTAAACCTCCAATCGGTTACTACTATAGGGAACTCAGTAATTGGGTAATTAGCAGAACTAACCATTCCTGGAGGAATAGAAAAGATTGTAGAGTCTCGAGGTCCACATGGACAGAACTAGACTCAGGTAAATCTGATCTACTGCTGGGTATGAATAGAAAGGTTTTGAGAGTCTTATTAGGCGCCTTGACTGGACATTGCTCGGTTAGAGCGAGAACCAGCATATGGGAAAATGGCACTCCGGATTTCGGTAGGATGTGTGGGGATGAAGAGGAGCCTGAAATTATAGAGCATATCATCTGTAATTGCCCAAGGCTGCAACGCCATAGGCAAAGATGGCTGAGCAGACGTTTCCATGAGGGCATTAGTGGTATCGCGAAGTGCAAACTTGAGGATATCAGGGGCTTTATAATGGGAATTTAATGGCTGACTGATGGATGATAACGGCTCTTTGTTTCTCCTTGGACAGTAAAGGCCTCATTAGTCTTGACTTTTACTTTCTGTTCTGTTCTGTGCCGTTCTGTTGTTGAATTTTTGTAGTTAGAAGTTATGTAAAAACGTATCAGCTGTTTCTTGCAGAATATACATAGCCGAATACGAGTACACTACCTATATCATCGGCGGCGGCGGCAGTGTTCACAAATTTAAAACGGCGCTTCTTCTTAATCATCAGGTTGAATAATTTTAAAGAAAATAAGGTAAAACGTTATTTAATTAAAAAACTCTACTCACTACAAATTTTTCATCAATATAATATTTTTTTTTATTAAAATCGTTTTGTTTTTAATGTGCTTAAATTCGATGGCGGCGGTCATAATAAAAATTTATCAGCGATTACGCGGCAATTTTGTTCCGATCGGCTTGGTTTACTGAAACAAGCAGCTGTCTCTTGCTGTCACTTAGAAATGTAAGTAAAATTCAGTTTTCAACAGAATGGTCCGTAACAGAACAGAACAACTAATTGAAAATACATGTTTTGCATACACAAAAAATAAACAGCTGATCGGGAACAGAACAGAAAGTCAAGACTAATTCTACCTTAAGGAGACTAATTAGTCAATAAATTATAAATGAAGGGAATCACAAGGGATCCAATTGGGTCTCCGAGTGGATGTGTATTTCACACTACCCTTCCTAAGATAACCTAACCTAACATATATTATGTGATTATTTCTCTTGTTTTGATGTAAAACTATTATATTAATAAATAATTGTTAATCGTACAATTATTATAATTCTAATCTATTTGCTAAATTTATGCAGTCTTATAATATTTCTTGCAATATTTTTAATATATTTTAATTGGTTTCTAACCCTCTCTCCCTCTCTCTCTTATTTCAGATTCTCTCTAAAAAAAATACTGCTGGGTTTATAACAAAAAGACAAAAACAAATGTTGCTGTTTTAGGTGTAATTTAAATGTAAATGGAAAATAGTTTTTGATTTGTATTCTTTATGTTAAAATAATCACAACAGCAAAGAAAAATTAATTTTCAACTTTTGGCGGATAAATATTCCAGTCAGTCAGCTTCAAAGTGTATCAACAATTGAAAAACAACATGAATTATCAAAAGGGTAAGTGTAACATATACGAGTATTTTTTTTTAATAATTTCTCATAAGGAGTTGTAGTTGTAAGAAATCCTTAAGGTATTTAAAAATGATTTTAAAACTTATGATATTTTCAACGGAAACATGTGTATGAATGCTGTTGTATTTGAAACTTTAAATAGGATTTTTAATGTTGCATTGAAAATCTAAAGAGAATGCAGTAAGTGTCACAGTATTTTTTGAAATAGACTTACAAGGACTTCAGTGTTTCCTGGAAAAAGGTATTGTAAAATACATTTGCGATAGTTTTATGAGGAAAAATTGACAAGAAAATACCTGAAACTAGTTGCTGGATTTTATGACGAGATTTTTCATTGGCAGTTCGCCCAAGTCAACATTTATTTATTTTGGACTGTAATATATTTATATGTTTAAAATGTTTAATATTTTTAATTTAAATTAAAGTTCTAACAAAATTCCTGAGAGCAATATGAAAAAAAAAAAATAAATCCCTTCTTTCAGTTGGATTGTGCGGTCCTATAAATTATAGTCTTTTTATAGAAACGTGATTAAAATACTTGTTTTTTTTTGGGGTTGGGGTTGGGGGGATTTTTGGAAATTCTTCTATAATATTTTGCCATCTGTATCGCAGTTTACCCATCAAATTATTGCTGCTTTTGCCATGACTACATCTCTCACGTAACCAAAGACACAATCCTATGCTCAATTTTGCTTAGCTTTTTTTTTTTGTTTTGGGGCTCTCTTTCATTTAGAAGTCTTAATATTCCATTCAGTCAAAGGAGTAAAGGATTCATGATTTTTTCTTTCTTTTTTTTTGGTTTTCTTTAGCTTAAACGTGTGTGATTGCGTATATTGTTGGTAGGCTCCTTTTTTTCAATACCGTTCTGTCTAGCAATTTAAGGACATAAATGCTGTTAATGCAGTTTTTTTCTTCAATCATTTCATCTACGTTTGTCATCCAAGTTCTTTTGCTTTATTTGCAGGGTTTTTTTTCTTTCTTTATTTTCAATATATTCTTTGCCTTTTCGTTAAAGGAACGATGAGTGAAGACAACAAACGTACAGGCATAATTCAATTAACTCAAATTGTATAAGTGTTTGGGTAGTTGGCAAAAAAAAAAAAAAAGAAGAAAAGGAAAAATATATGCAAAATTTCTGCGTTGTTGTGCAGAATATTTGATGAGAAAAGTTTTTTGGGAATTTATTTGAAAATGTGATGGAAAAAAATCCAGGACATACGAGTATTAAAAGGTTAAATACAAACATTCATTTAGATTAGAGATTTTAATGCATAATTTATGAAACTTATTTGTGATATACATATGTAGGTTTAAGATCAAAGTAAATTTACAATAAAAAATGCAATTTGACTAAAGAAGAACCACGAAAAGATTTATAAAAAAAAAATAAAAAATAAAAGAAATTTAAATTTTTCAGGCTTAAGTTAATTTTCTCTAAATTTAATTTTTAATAAATTAAATAATTATTTTAATTAGAAAGAAAAATCAAGAAGCTCTTAATAACTGTACAGCAAAAAAAAAATTAGACTGCGCGGTGGGTTGAACTGACATCATGATATTTCGAGACTAACCACAGTTTCATCGTCAGAGTTGCTTACGGCTTAGACCTCACTGCCACGATGGCAGCTGTAATCATACGTAGTTGGCTTTAGGAGGGTTTTTGCTTTTGAGCGGAAAAGTAACATTCTCCTCCATGTATGGGATTGGAGTGATGGGATTTCTTGCCTTCTATAGTTTGCATCGAAGGTACTGTGACATTTGGAGCTGCTTTTCCGTATTAGGATGCTGTCGTTTTATCACGCATTAATGTATTGATTAATATACAGTGGACTCGTTGTTGCTCGTGTTTGTATTTTTTGGTGTTCCTTATCATCTTCAACTCTTTTCGTGACAGCTTATTGAATGGATCATCAACAGGCGCTAATTGCATATCCTTGTGCCCTACTATACGGAGTTTTTGCTTTAATAACTATTTTTTAAAAATGATATTTTCCAGCTGAAATACTATATTTCTACAGTAAAATTCGTTTATAACCTCAATCAAAATAGTTCACAATAGTGGAAACGAAACCATAAAATAAATTCCAATGCATTTTAAGAACTCATCAGTAATCACAACATAAATTTACCATGAAATTAACGAATTTCCGCACAAGTTCACACTTCAAATCAGTGTCACTAATCGGTATCATGTCATAATGAGTACAGTGCGGTATATTCCATGGAAATTACTTAGGTTTTCTTGTAATATCCTAAAGACTGATTACTAATAATGTGATGAGACTGTAGTTTGTCTCGAAAGTCTAATTTTTCTTTGTCTGTTCAATTATTACGAGCTTCTAGATTTTTCTTTAAATAATTGAAGCAAATTTAAAAAAACTTTATAATTGTAAAATCGAAAATAGTAAACAAACGTAATCTTAACACTGTAAATCAAAAACAATCGCAATATAATTACGGAATTGAAACCACTCCGATCGCTATGTGTAATTTGATCGATTTGTGAAGTTTTTTTTTAGGAAATGTTTTAACTTGGATTTTTAACTTGGGTATTTATTTGTATAAAGGTGTAGCATAATAAAAAAAAATTCATATCGACTAAAAATTGTTTATTGTGTTTTATATAAGTTTCTTTTTATAATGTTCAAAATAATTCTCAAATAATTTCTAAAATTTTGTGCATAAATTAACAGAATTGATTATAGTGGATATAATCCATAAACAATATAAAATTGTGAATTTCCCTAATATAGAGTAAAAACAACAAAAACGTTATATTACAAAGTAGAATACTTTGATGATAACGGACTATGAGTTTGTGTTGATTATTAGTAATTTCCAAACAGTGATGAGGGAATTTCGTACTAACCAGCACTGTTTCAAGGTAGAATAAAAAATGAATTAAAAATTTATTCTCATGTTCTATTTCTATTAAAAACTGGTTAAATAGTTGATATTCTTCTCAATTAGTATCCACTTTACGAAAATTGTAAGGATGGACAATTGAACGCTGATGAGAGGTGTAGCGGCCTTGAAATCAGTACTGATGATACGTGCTGCTAAAAACTGATTGGATATAAATAATAATATTTTCCAACATAAAAAAAAACTCTTAGTAATTTTGAATTTTCATTAATTCAATAAAACTGAACTTGAGCCTGCACAGAAAAAAATAAAAATTGATTTCAATTAAAAAACTTGTGATATCAATTAAAAATTTAATTAAATTAAACAAATTAATAGTATCTATTAAATTTTTATACATTAAATTAAATTTTTTTTTCTGTGTGATAATATTACTTTTCATATAAAATTGTTTCTTTTATTCTAAATTTAGTTGTTGCTATTTTATTTGTAACACTTTTATATATTTCCTTTTTTTTCGATATCTTGAACTAAAATTGTTATTTCTCTAATGGATTTATTTCGATAAGTTTCACTAATAACACTAAGAATTCTATTGTAAGCCAAATTTTGCTGATAATGCCATTTCATTGTCTATTGTACGCTAGAATAGGTAAAATTCGTTTTACACAAGTCTATTACTTCGGAAAAAGATAGAAAAAAAAAACACTTGCCAACAGAGATTCAACAAATCATGACCCAGTTATTTTGATTTGCTTAAGATTTTTTTTTTTTTTTCATTTTCATTACGAAATTGCGGACTTTATTCATGTTTGTGATGTTAATTTGTATTTTTCATATTCTACAAAATCATTACAAGAAAAAAATTCCAGGAGGAATAATTTCATGCGATTATAATGAATGAATGAAGAAGTATTAGAGAGAAGGGAAATTTCTTTTTTTTTTGGTTCAGATATTTGCTGATTCATATGTGTTCATTAAGAACAGCTTACAAAGCATCATCATATATGTATGTATGTATATAAAATATTTACTTGTATATGTAAATAAGTTTACATGTACAAAAAGTTTCAAATTTACAGCTAACAATTTATACGGTTAAAGGATAATGAACGAACCTTAAGCTCAGTGGAGGGTTGTGCGCGAAATATTGCTACACAAGAATGGTAATATATTTATTAGTATTATTTTTGTTAAATTACAAATACAATTTGATTTTGTTTAACCAACCAACCATCGTATACACACATACGAACTATGTATTTATTTATATAAATTTCTTTTCGGAACTTTTCTACTGGTTGTTAATGTGCTCTCAATAAACATGACATGTTGGTTGGGTGGTGATAAGGCAAAAATGCAATGAAAACAATATTCATATGTTAAGTCTGTTTTCCAAACTACTTTCGATACATGAATGGTATGAGCTGACAGGAGAAATAAATACAAGCAGAAGCTTAACGAATTGCTGCGCGTGTTTGGCCAGCCCAATCATTTCTAACACACACACACACACACACACACACACACACATACACATATGAACAATTATCCAGCAATTTCCTCAACCATTCAACCATACATTCAAATGCAGTAGTTCAATACACAATACAATATTTTTGCAGTTAATTTTTGTTTTTAGCTTATATTTCTGTTTAGTCATTTTTATAGGATTTTGTGATATTTATCGATGGCTTTAAGTTTTTATTTATTTTCCATTTATTAATGCCTGAGGCCTGAGTAGATATATTTAACCCCCCCGAAAAACTATATAAACTTATGTTGGTTATTATTGGCTTTTTTCTTCTTTCTGCTTGTCCTTCTTGTTATTATTTTGTAATACAGATATCTGTTAGTGATTATATTGTTAAAATATTACATTTGATGATATCAAGGAAAAGTAAAGTTGTTTTCATATTTATTTTTATATATAATTGCCATTTTTAGAAGGGATACTTTTGAACGAATTATAGCTTTTGACTTTATAGAACAATAAAATTTTTGGTAATTTTTTTAAAGAATAATTAATAGTACCTTTGCAATAAATAGTACCTTTGCAATATTAAGGCTGCTTTTTTATAATAATAAATAACTCCTTTATAAGAAGTACTTTTCTCATAAAAGGGATATTTGTTAATAAAAAAGTACCGTTTTAATAAAAAGTATCTTTTTAATAAAATTTCCAATTCTAATAGGAAGAACATTTTAAATAATAAAAATAAATTTTAATAAAAACTATAATTTTTTCGATGTAAAAGTATATTTTATCAAAACAATCCATTTTAGTAACAATTATCATTCAAATGAAAAGTACTATTTTATTAAATAATACCATTTTAATAAAAAAAAGTACTTTATAAATAAAAATTATCTTTTTAACAAAAAGTACATTTTTTCATCTAAAGTACATAAATATTTAAGAAATAGTACTATTTTAATAATAAAAAATATAAGTACTATTTTAATCAGAAATAATTTTTCTTAATAAAAAGTACATTTTTAATAAAAAAAATTAATTTTAAATTACAAAGGACATTTTTAATAAGAAGTACTAATGTAATAAAATACCACTTTTTACAAAAATTATCATTTTAATTACAAGTACATATGTACGTTTATAATAATTAGTACCTTTTTCATAAAAACAACCCAATAAATAGAAATGCTTTATAGAAAATACCTTTTTATTACTGAAAATTAATAAGTAAAGAAATAGTATTTTTAGTACTATTTTAAACAAATTATATATTTTTACATAATTATTTGATAAAAAAAACTTAAATGCTGCCTAAGATCACAAAAATCAATTTTTCGATGATGGTGCTTGGAAAAAAAAATCACATCAACAACAATAAGAAGTACGAACGGCAATTAACTTATTTATGCACGGCACTTACCATAATGAGCGGGATAAGAACTAATAAAAATCAAAATATAAATAAAAATACGAAAAAAAAAACAAAGTTTCAATATATATGCTAGTGATTCTTAAAAAGAATTAACTTGATTGCGTATAATTTCTACATGCATTCATATGAATTTGTTATAGAAAGTCAAAAAGCGCAGTAGAATTAAAGATTGGTATTATGATTTTAAAAGAAAAAAATTTCCCAGATTTGATCCCGTAATTTAAATTAAGTAGTACTAAGAAAATGAGAAAACCGGGCTTTTAGGAGACTAATTTATATTCAAAATATCATTTAATTAATATTTCACTATAAGAAACAATTGCAGACAACAATGCCGTATTTTATAGAAATTCTTTAAAATATTCCTTGAAAATCAAGTATCGTCTTCTTTAATTATAAGAAAAGTTTTAAAAAAACTGGAAATAGATTTTGTTTATGCAGAAATTAGTAAGAAAATTTCAACATGGCTGGGAACAATACTTTCAAATAATTGTGTAGTGGTTCATTTCCGTGCTATGTGGTTGTTAGTCTTGCTAATCTCGTCTCATTTTTGAACCAAAGTACCTAATTCGGTTGAACAGATAGGCACTGTAATCATCACACATTGCTACCGTTCACCAGCCAAAAAGCTTTATTTTAACTTTATAAACTTAAGACCCACTAAATTTTTCAAGCCTTGTTGCTAAAGAAAAACTTTTATTTTCACATAAGAAGTAGAAAAAAAAATATTTATAGTTTAACATTAGTCTACATACTTTTGGTACAACTCTTTCTGGTAATATTTTCTTTTATTTTTATAAAACTTTAAAATATTTTTCAGCAAAATTAATTTTTTACTCTTTTAGAGAAAAAAAAAGGAAATGCTTTTTTCCTACTTCAAATACTGTCTAACAACATTTTGCTCATCATCATCATCATCATCATAGTCATACTCCTCTTAATAAGTATATATTTGTTGTCTTGATTGCTGTTATTTATGTTTTATTACTGCAAAACAAGAGTTTTTGTACAAAACAAAAAAAAAAAAAAACAAAAAGTTAAAATGCAAAAAAAGAGAATAAATGAAATAAAACATCAAACTACTAAATTGTTGTTTTGTTGTTAAACAAAAATTAATTTGCTTATAATTTTAACGCTTCGTTTAACCTCTTTTTTAAATTAAAGTGTGAATGTAATGCTGTGTTGTACGTTAAAGACTTGTTGTTGTTTGTGTGGTGTGGCTGCCAACGGTAAAGAGTTTTCACATATTTTTATTGCATTTTCTAGACTTTCTAATAAACGGTTGCCCATGAAATTATGCAACAATGAGATTTAAAATTCAACTTAACAAATGTCTGATAATTTGTTTAAAAAAGTTTTTGAAAAAAAAATATAGAAAGTATTTAACAGGATTATAAAGGACGATTTTAGGACTTTAGGACTGTAAACAAGAAGGGACAACAATTTTAAAACTCCAAAATTAACTAAAGAATATAAAATTCAATAAAACTATTCGTCCTTAACAATATAAATACAGGAGATAGCTTTAATCTAAAAGGATACTTTGATTACTAAAGTAAAAAAATTATAATGTTTAAAATTTAGTATTTAATAAAACGATTCAAAGGAGATTTTCGCGCGCTACTATTAATATTTAAAGTGTTTAAAGACTCCTTGTCCAAATACTTTTCTTTACCATCGGCTACTGTTTTATTATTATCCTTGTTACTTTTTTCAACTTACTGCTGTCGTGTCAGAATGTTATTTTAGTGGCTGTGTGTGTAAAACAAAAACACATTTCAAAATCGCCTTAAGCTGTTTTATCAGGTTTGAAAAGCCCAAAAAAAAAAATTAAAAAAAAATAAAGCTTCTGTTTCAAACGAATAGAAATGACAGGCAGGCAGGCAGGATGTTGTTCAAGCAGCCTAAATAAAATGTCACTGCTACCGTTGCGAAGCAAAGATTTAAAGCTCTGCTAAACTAACAAGAACTTTTTTTTATGTTAATTTTTAAATAAGAAAGTGGGGTGGGGTTTGCCCTGTTCCTTAATAAAGTCTTTTCCTCTACTCGCTTATAACTTATTTGAAGAAGAGGATAAGATTTTTACATTTTTCCGTCTGCTTCATTTTCAACGAAGGTTTTATTTGCATTTTAAAGACAAATTTATTTTGTCGAATGTTTACTTGGCGTTCTTTTTTATTTCTGCACTTGCTGCTTGGCGTTGTATCCTGTTCATAAAGAAACATGTTGTTTATTCGTATTTATTTTATTTTTAATTCCTTCAAACGAAAAAGATCAGTATTTCTCTTTAGTTTTGATTATTTCTGGTTGTCTTTAAGATTTCTTGACGATTTTTTTTTAATGCTTTTATTGTTGCAAACAGTTTTGTTGACAAATTGAATATACTCGTATGTATGTTTAAGAGTTTGCTAAATTTTGTTAAAAATCATAAATTTTGTTTAGAAAAATGAGAATTAAATTTTTAACATTAATATTTGAAGAATAGTCAATAAATCTATAAAATTGATTAAAATTATTGCATTATATTAATTATATTCTAAGCGGGTCAGCAATAGGATAGTTAGTTCTGAGAAATGTGACAGATAGTGGTATAAAGTAACGTGATGGTCGCTGGGGTATATTAAAAGAAATTTCATTTATTAGAAATCCACAGCATAAGTCTCCTCTAAAAACATTCGTAATAAATGACACGTTCCTCATAGTTCTACTTCTCTTTAGAGTGGGCAGCTTGATAAGAGCAAGTCTAGCTGAGTATGATGGTAAGTTGAGAGGGTTAAAACGTAGTCCACGCAGAGAAAACAACAGAAACTGCTTTTAAAATGACTCAATTGTATTTGAATGAATTTGATAGATAGGATCCCATATTCCAAAACTGGGCGTACAAGTGAAGTATATAACGTTTTAGTTATGTACTCGTATGGATCGTTAAACTCTTTTGCCCAGCGTTTTAAATAGCCAAGTGTAGCTCGAGCTCGGTGCGTCCCACCTTTCCTGATAACGGTCTTTCATAGTCCGAAAATTCTCATAGAATCTTCCACCCTGCTCCTCGCTAAAGTCATCCAGATATTGTTGAAATCGGTCTAAATGTGAGTGCTGGTAGTGAATTTTTATACTCAAATAGCACCCTAGCTTTTCCAAGTTCGATATTATGCACTTAACAAGCTTGACATGCATAGGAAACTACTCATAACCAAACAAATGAATTCCAATCTTTGGTTTCAAAAAATTAGGATCTTTCACGAGTAGCCTAATCTGTGGCTTATTAAAAATAACCGCTTTCACTATTTCTGTACTTAATAATGGAAACTTGCGTGAAAGAATATTTAAAATTTTTATGATACGCTGTTTTCACAAATGTCGGATATGGGTTTTCATTAGAGAATACGCTTCAATTTGAGATAGAAACAAAATAAGAAATCAATGCAATTTTTTCCTTTTTGTTGACCAGTGTAACCTTCCTTTCTTATATCTTTCAGCGTAATGTTTATTATAGAACACCAGTATTATTGCAGGGGTTAAGGTTTTTGTATTAAATAATTGCTAACAGACAATTAATTAATTTATTTTTTTAATTATTTATTTATTCGCGCGAAAGCTGCAAACATAATTGGCCAAATAGCAGCTGTTATCTATAGAAAGTTAACGATGTTAAAAACAACAGAATTTTTAATTTATATAAACATCAACATCATAATAAAATTAAATCTCTATGCAAATACAAATTAAGAACAATTAAAATCCCTAGATATAATTCACATCAATTAGCAACAAAATTTTTTAAAATTTGGCCACAGTTTTTGCGAAATTTGTGATGAATATGAAGTATTAAGTATTTTGGGAAGAGTTTAAAGGACACTATACATTCGTCAAAATGCTTGACATCAAGCTCATTTACGTGTGCTTGACGTTAACCCATTCATTTGCTTGAAGACCTGTTAACAACGAGACAGTATAGAGAAAAAGTGTTGAATATGTCTGTTGCCGAAGGAACTTGGGATATGAACTAACAAAAAAAAAAAAATAACATGTGACAAAATAGAACAAAAATATGTCTTGTATGTTACAACAACAATAATAATTAACTTTTTTTTTAGTTTTTTATTTAAATTGTATTTTATTATTGAATATATAATAATCTACTTTCTTGATTTATATTTTCATTTCCTTAAATGCAATGCAATACAATGATACATTGGTATTGAATGTATTGTTTTTTTCTTCATCCGACATATTTAGCATTTGCTCTCTTTGAAATTTCGTTTTAATTTAAAAATGTCTACGTGCTTGAAGAGTAAAAGCAATATATTCATCAAAATCACTCGTCAAGCATGCCAAAAATCTATTTTTTTTTTATTTTTCATCCAGCATCGTCGGTGTCACTCATACAAACAAATTTTCACTTATACCACCATAATGCTTGATGTGATTTTGACGAATGTATAGTGCCCTTGAAGTTTACTTGAATCGATCCCAAAAGGAATAAAACGCGTTTCAAAGCTGCCTACCAGAATTTAATAAAAAATAACAGAGTAAATTTTTTTTTTTTTAACTTTCATCTAAGCAAAAAATTATTGTGTTTGTGGAAGCAGTAACAAAATTTCATGCTTTCGAGATGCGCAGTTTTGAAGCGCCTGCGTGGCTGCACAAAAAGAAGGCAAGGAGATCGCTCAAGAGGCTGTGCACATATTACGTAACGCTGTTTTCAGAGATTTTTTACATTTTTTTTAATTTTTTATATAAATTTTCAGTGCAAAATTTCCAATAAGTAACAAATCTTTAACCCGCACTGGAGCGTTACGTAATATGTGCACAGCCACCAACTTATTTTTAAGCACGTTGACAGGCCGTCCACACGAGCAATAAGTTTGGCAATTATTGCCGTGGCAACCGTCAAATTTAATTGCCGACAGAAGATATTTGCGTGTGGACCGCAAGAATATGTGTTCAAACACATGTTTAGCAACAATTGCTAGAATATATTGCTGAGCAATTATCTCTGAACACATGGGCTGACTTCCAAAACGTCAATTGCTTTGTGTTTGAACAAAGCATCACATTTCATAACGCTGCATTACAATAATTATACAATGTATACCATTTCAAAACGTCGTCGCCAAGCATTTTTAACGCAGTAAGAAAGCAAACAAGGTATCGGTTTTATAGTTGACGCATTGTTTCGGAACTTTGTATATGTAAGTGATTTAAATACAGTAGCAATACTGTATACAAACTTTGTATACGAACGTTTTGGTAGTCAGCCATGCTGTCAAATTCAATTGTGATTTCTATGAAAATTGTTTTTTTTGGGCAAATAGAATAAAAAAATTAAAAAACAAATGTATAAATAAATGAAAACCACAAAAAAGTGAAACATTTTTAAAATAAACATTCATACTAATGAAAATGCTGAAATTTTTTTTTACAATTAAGCCCGTAATTAAAATTTACAATACAAATAATATACAACATTCTTCCGTAAAATTTTCATATTTGTGTTCTAAGATATCTACGATTTCCCTACCACAAATACATATTTGAACACTGGCAATTTGACGTCTTAATTCTGTCGACGTTATTGCTTGTATTAAGACACATGAAATTGCTTGGTTGGACGGGGGGTGACGTTGCTCGGCATCTTACATTTAGTTGACACGAATAAATACATATATACATCGAATGGATGATAAAATTTCATTTAGAGATGTTCTCTGCCTCTCTCTATATCTTTTGTATTTGCCTACAGATGAATTACATATGTATGTTAGTAGATGACGCTGTAAAACGAATTCATAATTCAGATAAGTCAAACATGATTTTAACACATTTTTGATGACTAGAAAAAAGCGCTCTTTTATGTAAACAAAAACACAAGAGCTCCAAAGTGGGACATCGCGAACAAAAATCATGCATGTTCGATGCGCTTTTCGAAGCAGGAGACACAACAACAACAAGCATCTCTCCCTTACAAACCTGCTTCGGTCGAAGCAGTAGTTTTTGCTGGGTATAGTAAATCGCCGTAGCTAATCATAAGGCTGCTTTAGCCGACCGTAACTCTAGAAATGTAAGTGCTGATGTGTCAGCTGATTTCTTCTGTTATATGCAAAAGCAGTGGAAATACTGACTTAACTGAAATAAAATGTTGCCGTAACGTACCAACCTGCAGAAAATAGAATTTCATTACGAGGTTACGTGACATTTGTAGACAGTGATGGGATGCCTGTATATTGAATTAAAATGGGGCACAGAAGTCCTTTGTTGGTACTTTTATTGTTTTGAATAGTTCTAGTTGCTTTATTGAGTAAAGAAAGTTTTCTAAATAATTTTTTTTTCAATATGAATTTCATATAATTTTCTTTCCAATAAAGCCCGTTTCATTAAAAATATATTTCGTTGTTTTATTATGATTTAAACTTGTATCACTCTAAAAAAAACACTCTTTATAAAGATGAAGAATATATAAAATAACTTCATATCGACTATAAATTGTTTATTGTGTTATGTCGTTTTATTAAAGTATGTATAACAAAAATTATTATAGTGTACATCTTCCTAAGCGCCATTGGCAAGCAGGATTTTTTGCTGAGAAATCTTTTCCTATTTTGCATGCTGCAACATTTTGTCTTTCGCTGTCAAATTGTTCTACGGCACACATTATATAGCCGCTTTGTGAAAATACAACACGATCATAATCCAGAAATTCAGTAGTCCATATATGTCCTTTAGGATTCGGGTAATTCCAACCCCTTATCAAACGACTCGTTCCCTTTACGTAATACATATCATATTGGGTAGCAAAAAGTGAAACATCAAATTTATTTCCATTGTCTTCGTAAACTTTATGAAATTGAATTTTAATATTGCTTAATCCATCTATTGTACTAGGATCGTGCCATAGCCAAATTAAATTATCTTTAGTTTTTGTATCATAGGACGGTTTATAGGCAGTGTAAATGAACTTTTTTTCTTTAATATTTAAAAGACAAAATTCTTTTCCATAAAATAGAATCTGTGCTGACTGACCAATATCTAGCCAAACTTTGTAAGTTTCTATTCGTAATCTTTTCGGTAGTAGTGTATAAAATTCATTATGTCGCATTCTATACATATTGGCGGCGTACGATATCATAAAATTGTGTCCATATTTTGCCTCATAAATAGTTCGCCTACAACTGTAGGATAATTCCACTAGGGCTTTCAGCATGGACTGGAACCATTTAATATTTTTGAAACTTTCTTTTATTGCTTTATAAAAAAATTTATTAATATAATTATATTCAAGATTGGCAGTGAAAGTAGCTATTAATTGATCGGCGTTGCCTTTTTTTATCTCTGCGATGAGTAAATTTGCATTTGCACTTAAATTGTTGTTTCTTATTTGTTTGTCACTATAACAATACACGATATTATGTTGTAGAAAATAAGTTAGAAGAATAAAGAAAAATACTTTAGTTGTTTCCATTCTGGATATTAAAACCAAATTGAAATGAAAAACAACTGGCTTTATATATTCTTACAAATCTACTCTCGAAATTATTTCAAGATCATTTATCTGAACTTCTAGCAAGGCCAACGTCAATATAAAATAAAAACATTGTTGTCAACTTTTAAATTTTAAAACGCACAAAACTCGAGAAAATGAGTCACTAAATTTAAAATGTTTATTTTTATTTGAAATTTAAAGAAATTTTATTGTATGTCATATTTTTTTTAACAAAATTATATAACAACAATTAAAAGAAAGATGTATGAAATTTGGTAGAGGGATATCATGTGTCTTATTTTAAAAACGAAACAAAATGGGTTGAATTGGTCCTTTTTATGTGTTTACTTATATTTTATTTTTATTATTTTTCATAAACTAAAATAGTTTCTGGCATCTGAAATGAGAAAAATATCTGGTACTTTTAATACTTTTTTATTTAAGGTACTTTTTTAATTTTAGTACTTTTTCTCTTAAGAAATCATCTTAATGAATTTGGATGAAGTTCAGCAGAGTGATGTAATGTGTCCCAAATTAAAATATAAGGTACTTTTTAGGGGCTAAATACGGGATAAATTGGTAGTTCTGGTACTTTTTGCATTTCTACTAATGTATTGCTAATTTTTTTATATATGTATAACCTACTTTCTGAAAGCTGAAATGTGATATATATGCTACTCTTGATACTTATTTTACTAGTGGTACTTTTTTGCTTTTCGTGCTTTTGTGCTTTTTTATTTGGTACTTTTTCTCTTTACAAAATATCTTGGATTAAGATTTACTCTGGTAGAAGGATATTATATAGGCCAGATTAAAATGTAGGGTACTTTTTAAGTGCTAAAAACGGGACAAATTGCTAGTTTAGGTACTATTTATTTTTGTACTAATTTGATTTGATTTGATTTGATATTTATTCGAGCAAATACTCAAGAAATTATGTTTTTAAAAATTTTATTTATTTGTTGCGGGTAAGCAATATCTAAACGCATTTCGTTGGTTACCAACTCTAAACAACAAAATAAGGACCAAGTTCTTGATAGTTAAAATTCCATCTCATTTCTAGGCAACCCGTAAGCAATACAATAAATTGTTACCATTTGCCGGAAGACTTGTCACTGATCATTTTTATATTAAACAAAGTTTTAGTTACCACACTAAAAACACTAATGTACTAAAAAAAGAACAATTAGAATATGTTGATATTAAAATAATAGTCCAAAAAATAAACCAAATTATATAAACAAAATAAAAATCCCCGAAATATCTCATAAATTCCCCAAAGCATAAAAATTATCCTCAATGAATTCCCCAATAACCAAACCAAATTTTTCATTCCCATTTTGAAAAAAAAAAATCCCCGATTTGGGGATAATTCCCCTAATCTGACAACACTGCATGATAATATCATATTTTTTTTTTTTTTTTGCCAAAACATTCTAATAAGCGGACATTTGAAAAAGAACCAAAACATGTAAAACTAAAAACTGTAATAAAACTGTCAAGCAACTGTACAATAAATAATTTTCAGTGTTTAAAGAAAACCATAAATATTCTTGATGCTTTGTATTTTAATAAACAATCGTGGGAAAAAGGAACATACGAAAACATTAAGAACTGTTTTGTTAATGAAAGATTTTGATACTGCAGAATTACGCCCAGAGGATGATATTCTTTCTGTCGAGATTGGTTAGACAAAATGTAGAATATAGTGAGTTTGCTACTATTGATGAAAATCTTCTAACAGAATCTGACACTATAGAAGTTTTTTGTAGATAGAGTGGAAATAAGTTTGTCAGAAAATATTGATACAAGCATCTAGAAGAAAATCATAACAAAATATATTCGTTAGATGCTTATTAAAGTTTGCAGAAGAAGACTATACAGCATTTAAGCCCTTGAAACATCTAGAATGCTATTATGGAGAAAAAGTGCTTAAAGAAAATGAAGCAAAATTAAAACAAAAATATATATTAGATTTTTTTTCCAACTTTTTAACTTTTTTTGTTTAGTAAAAATAATTTAAGCTTTTAAAATTAAACAAAATTCTAAAAATTATATTTTATGCCATTCCAAAAAATGGACATTTTCACTTCGCGGACAAAATCTTCGCCGCCGGAAGGTGTCCGCTTATGAGAGCTCTCTCACTGTATTTCGATATTCTTCAAATTAATTTTATCGAAGTTTCACTGAATAACATTCTGATCAATAGTATAGACACGCTATTGTAGTTGAATACTATTGTGAATTAAATGAATGTGGTATTTTAGCTAAGACATAAACCAAATTAAAAGAAAAATATTTTAGGCGTTAGATAAAAATTTCTTATTAATAAAAAAACTAATTTATAAAACCCATCACATTTTTCTTAGAATGAAGTTAATTTTGTAATTTCTTATACAACCAACCAAATCAGATAGAAAACAAAATTTCATTTTAACTACTAACAATATTATTTCCTTATCTTCGCTATATATATATATAAAATATTGTTTAAAAATCTTATTAAAGCAAAAAAAAAAAAAATATCTTTATTATTTTCTAATTTTTGCACCTCATTCTCTGGTAAATTTTGAAGTTCAATTAAATATTTAATTTGGAGATTAACTTAAGAAACTTTAACAAATTTATGAATACACTCTCTAGCATTTGCTACCCACCCAACACAATCCCTTAAGTCATGCCGCACTCTATAAAAATAGAAGACCAGGATAAATGTTAAAACTGATTATATGGATTATAGAAGCAGATTGGTGAAATTGGTAACAACTTAAATGTAATGAAGGAAATAAGTTAAGTAAACTTTTAATATAAAATTAACAAGAATTTGGGATTTACGTTACAATGACTAGTAGTTGTAGTGATAACATAGCAATTATAATTGGATTTCTTTCTTTTATAGTATATGTATTATATATATTGAAGTTAAAAACAAACAGCCAGAGAAGGGGATGAAAAATAGAATACAATCTGATATTAAAAGTAAATAAAACAAATGAAACACTTTTTTCCTATTGCTTTTCTTACAAAAACTTAAACCAAATAGCAAAAAGTCTTCTTACCTTTATTGGTGAAGAGCAAGTAATGAAACGCTGGATTTTTTTTTTTTTTTTTTTTTTTTTTTTGTGGCTGGGGGGAGTAGAGAAATCATCTAGAATTTACTAAGAAATCAAAAAAGTTTTTGTCTTCTGGCCTGTTACAAATAGATTAAAAGTCAGTGATTACCGTAAAGCCATGATTAATAGACTCTAGAGTATTTTAAAGTAAATTGGAAAATAACAACTTTTGTTTCGTTGTCAAACCTAACAAGAAACAGTGTTAATTTGATATAAAATGAAGGGGCAGAAAAAAAAAGATATTAAAGAAAATAATAAGAAAAATGCAATTGTTATTATAACGATGACTATTTATTCAGCACTACTAAAATATCTTATCATCACCATGGCCAGTGTTTCATATATTTTGTAATATTATAATTTATTTGAAAATACATTTCGTTTCTCGAATTTCTACTCAATTGGGTGTTTTGTTATTTTTATACCCTTCACAAAAATGGTCACAAAAATGGTTATCACAATATTCATATGAGACCCATAAAGTATAGATATTCTGCATCCTTATAGCTAGGGAAGTTGAATAAGCCATGTCTATGTCTGTCTGTCGGTCTGTAAGACCGTCTGTACATATGCCTTACTTGAAATCGGTTTTCCAAAGTCACCAAAAGAGTTAATGGCCTGGATTTTAGACTAATGTGTAAGGATTTGTATGAAGACGATTCGTATTGAAAATCAACAAAAATAATATAATGAAATTTTCGACATAAAATTCACATATTAAATTTTATAAATACATGACGGTGACTCATGTTTTTCAATATTTTTATTTATTTATATTATTTATTTATTCAATAGAGTAATAGAAAGCCTTTTAGGCCAAAAATATAAATATGTATTAGATGGTGATAAAACTCCCGAGTCCTTACTTCTAATTTAATCAAACCCTTTGAACTAACAATTAAAGTATAAATAACAATAATAAATTTCAATCACAGATCTTGGTAGGCTCTCCAGCCTTCAAGAAAAAAAATTTTTAAAAAAACATAATAGTAAAAGCACAAGGATTGAGAACGGCGGCAAGGAGTTTGCTCAGGCTTATGGAAGCGGGCTTTGTAAGGCCAGGATTTACAGGTCATACATCACTCTTGAAAAAGATTAGTTTTAGCAGACGGGAGACCATATCCCCTGGTTTTACGGACTCCAAGGTTGTTGAGACTAATTTTATTAGAACACCTTCACTAGTTATTCCGGATAGGGATCTTTGGGTCAAATCTTATTGACTGTACGAAGGCTGCGCGGTCTTTTCAGTTGGATCGAAAATGGAAATAGGCACGAGTGCTGGCGTCTATTTTTTAGGAACGGACATTCGTAGGTCTTTTAGGCTACCGAACGAATGTAGTGTATTTCAGGCTGAGATCCTAGCTATCCTCAGGGTCACAGAACTAGTGACAGAACACGTAACGTGGAGGTAACATTCTACGACAGTCAGGTGGCGCTGAAAGCTTTGAAGGGTCATAGTGTCAAATCGAAGCTTCTTCAGCAAGTGTAGGCTATCTCTCAACTTGCTTATGGACAAATTAAGCGTTAGGCTATGTTGGGTACCAGGACATTGCAATATTGAGGGAAACGAAATTGCTGATGAGCTGGCAAGAATAGGATCAGCATTAGTGACAGGTCGGTTAAACCTCCAATCGGTCACTACTATAGGGAACTCAGTAATTGGCTAATTAGCAGAACTAACCACTCCTGGAGGAATAGAGAAGATTGTAGAATCTCGAGGTCCTTATGGACAGAACTAGACTCAGGTAAATCTGATCTACTGCTGGATATGAATAGAAAGGTTTTGAGAGTCTTATTAGGCGCCTTGACTGGCCATTGCTCGGTTAGAGCAAGGACCAGCATATGGGAAAATGGCACTCCGGATTTCTGTAATATGTGTGGGGATGAAGAGGAGCCCGGAGCTATAGAGCATATCATTTGTCATTGCCCAAGGCTGCAACGCCATAGGCAAAGATGGCTGAGCAGACGTTTCCATGAGGGCATTATTGATATCGCGAAGTGCAAACTTGAGGATATCAGGGGCTTTATCATGGGAATTAAATGGCTGAATGATGGATGATGACGGCTCTTTGTTTCTCCTTGGACAGTAAGGAGACTAATTAGTCAATAAATTATAAATGAAGGGAATTACAATGGATCCAATTGGGTCTTCCTAACCTAACCTAACCTTAAAGTACAAGGAATTTACCTTGGTCCCCATCAGTAACAATTCAAACGAAAACGAAGGGTAGATTAGGAACAACAGGGCAAGATAGCGACTCGAAGGTTGTATCGACTATAGAGAAAAATAGAAAGTATTAGATATGTTCATTCATCAGAAGCTCGAAAACTATTCCATGAGTTTGAGGCGGAAAACGTTGTTGGAGTGGGAAAAAACCTGGAGCGCATGGGGTAAATAATTCCAGCACCGGGCAATCTTTACTACATAAGATCTCTCAAAAATCGACCTAAAAATCCTCGGAATAAATATTTGCGGGTTCCTGGAGGACCGCAGGAAGACATATCTGTTACACAGGGGAGAGGGAACACCACTACGTACCACCCTATGGAATAATACAAGGCACCGATACTTAACAAAGTTACTAAACGTACAACCCAAAAAGGATGATATATGGTGAAACCGCCTAACTTTATACACAAACCTTACTATCATGTTAAGAATGCGTGTTAACTTATTAAACAATTCAACCGAAGAGGGAGATATCACCTCCAGACAATATAAAACTTGCGGCATCAGAAGAGCATGCATGGGCTAACCTAAGCCTAATGTGAAAAGGTAAAAACATATTGGTAGAGTAAAGCCTACGTAGCACACCCCACACTCTACCAGATAAAAGCTCAATATGGTTCCTAGGCAGTCGTGCCGAAGAAATACATTTGATTTGAACACTACCAAGAAGGAACCTAAATGCAGGTGACAAATTGCCGTAAAGTCCAAACATGACCGCCTTGGTTTTACACGAATTTATTTTAAGAAAGTTATTAGTCGTTCACTGTAAATCCCGTTCCAGACAATTATTCACATTTTGCTGCAGAATATCACATGATCTACGATTCCCACTAAATAACAAGAAAACATCATTAGCAAACATGAATGTCTTACATACAGCCGAATTAGCCTGCAGGTATTGAATCTAAAATCATAGATTAGAATTCATCACACTATTCTTGTGCTAGTAAGGATTGTTTCCCTTTAATTTTAATCGATAACATGTACAAAAAGCAAAAAAGAAAAAAAATATAGTAAACAAATTAATTGACAAAATCTAGATCATTCGAAAAATATAAAAACATCGTATTTTTAAAAAATATGAGCTTTTAAACATTAACTAGAAAGTCCCAAATCAAAAATTTTTTTAATCAAAATAATTGTTCTATTCTTCAAACTCATCGTGTTGTTTTACAGAGCAACTCCTGCAAATTGTTCAAATTTTTAATCAAAATAATGGTTCTATTCGCCAAACTCATCGTGCAGCGGGCGCTACAATTGATTTCCTCAAAGAAACTTTTGATGAAAAAAATTCAACGTAATGGCCCAATTATTTGGTCAACAAGATCGTGTGATTTAACCCCATTAAATTATTTTCTTTGGGGTTATGTTAAGTCACTTGTCTACGTCGATAAACCACAAACAATTGGAACAACTGGAAATCAACATTCGAAGAGTTATCGGCGAAATACGGCCACAAATGCTGCGAAAAATTGTTGAAAATTGGTGTTCCAGATTGCGCCTTCTACGCGCCAGCCGTGGCGGTCACATGGCAGAAATCATATTGAAACATTAATTTCATAAAATTTTCTTTCCAATAAAGCCCGTTTCATTGATATTAAAAATATATTTCCTTATTTTATTATGATTTAAATTTGTGTCACTCTAGAAAAAACGCCCTTTAGATAGAAAAATTAGTTTAGCTGCCATGTCACAGAACGCAATTCCCCTCGAAATTTGGTTTTAATTCTGAAAGTCGAGTCTTTAGAAAAAAGAAAAATGAGATTTTTTTTGTAAGTAAAGAGCTTTTGAAATTAAAAATTTTTTGTAGTAAAATAATAAAAAATGCATACTTTTAGGATCATCAATAAATTAACATTTTTATGTCATTCTATAAACTTAATGTGAGCTTTGCTAGAAAAACGAATTTAAACATAGAAAACTTTAGCAATGTAAAATCAACATACAAAATACCCAAAATCAGTAGAATGTAATGCTGGATTCACCCATTGTTTCGGAACAAAATTTTTGTCCGGACAAAATTTTTTTTATATGAAGTTTGAGATTTCTCTTTTTGAGAGTGAGAGAAAAAGAGAACAAAATTTGTTCGGAACATTTTTTGGTTGAATTGGTTTAATTTTAAATTTTGTCCGGACAAAGTTGAAATAAGCTGCCACCTATTTTATTTTCTCAGCCAAAGTTGAAGCGAGCTGCCACATAATGGATATAGTAACTTATATCCAGCAAAATAAAAATAAAGTAAAGCTCAATTGCTAGTAAAAAAACTAACTGACTTTTATTAATTTTTTTTACCATGTAATTTTCTTATTAAACAATAAAAAATAATTACGTTTGACAAATAAAACACAAATTCATCTGTCACTGTACAACCACCTTGCAAAATTAATAAAACACATGTATTTCATACGGTAGCTTTGATTTTCCAGACAAATTGTTCGAAATGAGTGAATCGTGTTACAAAATTGTTTCAGAACAAAAAATTTTGTCCGGACAAAAATTTTGTTCGGAAACAATGGGTGAATTCAGCTTAAGTGAAAAACGATCGCAATACAATTACCGAACTGAAATCATTCCGAGCCGAATGTGTGGCTTGCATCTATATAAAAAAACTTCCGGAGAAGATTTTTGGTTGTCATAAGAAAATTTTGTTGTGTAGGAAAATCGTTCTACCTGCATACAAATGATGGTCTAGGTAGTGCACAAGCACTTAGAAATAGTGATAAATAACTGTTGGAACTGTGAAAATAATAGGTTTAAATTTGTCCTATAAAAATTTAAAATTTGTGGCTATTTTGTAAAAATGGTGATGCTTTAAAATATCCCCTGTGTATTTCATTAAGGCCAATAATTTTCATCCCAAATGCGTTTTAGCATCTCTTACTACGATTGCACAAGTATTTAAAAATATTCTGTCAACAACAAAATTGTCTGCACTAAATTTTTTTCTTTTGGTTTGTATCTTTGCTATTTAAAATTTAATTTATTTTCATTATTATGCTTTCAATCCTTTCAATCTCTACCCTTTTTATGTCGACAATTTTTTTTTCAACAACTTTAAATTGCTGTTGTTAAATAAAAAGAAAAAAAAAACCAAAATATAAATTGTTTGCCATTAACATACAAGTCATTACCGTCATTAATTTGCATATTTAAGCAAATGGTGGCTTTTATAATGAACATACATACATTTTTTAAAAATGCCTTTTTTTTGTAGCCTTCAGAAATTGCTACTGGGCAGAGAGACTAATTTGTTTGGAAAAATATAAACTCGTACATAAGGGATTTCGCTTACTCAAGAAAACTTTAAAATAAAAATGGTTAATGATGGTGATTTTTTTCAAAAGCCACTGAATTAAGTTGCGATAAGAATTTGTAAAACCAACAAATTTCGTTCATAAACTTTTTTCAAAAATTGCAAAATTTTCCAAAATCTAAAGAAAACTATTTAACCCTTGTCCTGTGTTAATGGGACTAAATTGCCCAAACGGGTTTCATTGCTAATTTTTTTTTTTGAAGAAATATTTATTGGATTTTTTTTAAATTTTAGTACAATTATTATTTTAACAAATAATATTTACAGAATATTTGAAAAAAAAAACGGCATTGGCGCAATATAACACCAATTTCGCACTGAAATTAAAGACAATTTTTTAAATTTTATTTATTTTTGAAAGCAAATCGACGACTAGAGATTAAAATTTTTAGCTGATTTTTAAACAAAAAAAAAAAAAAATTTAAATTTACCTTAAAACAAACAGTCAGAAATTTAGTATAAAACTGTATTAAAAAAAAAAATTTTTTATATAATTTCCAGGTTTCATCATGTGCAACATTTTCTCCCACACTTTCTCACATTCATTATTTAGTCATTAAAATTCAATAGTTCGTGTTTAATTTCAAAGTGTGCTTCGCTATTAATGGAAAAGAAAAAAACGTGCAAGATTTTAACCCTTATTAGCTGTGTAACGTGTGACCGTTTGTCATAATCCTGTCACATAACAGGCTGACTTAAATTACAGCCTTCTGCTTCGTTTTTCCTTGTTATTTACTGCAAATCCATAAAAATCAACTTAATCTGATGTAATGTGATGCCAAAACTTAACAAGTTGAGATAAGCCAAACGAAAGTCAGTCGCTGAACAACAAGAAAATATTTGATAAAGTTTTTACTTAAGATAAAAATCTCAATGCTTGTGTACACACATACATACATATATCCTTCCTGTTTCTTTTGATATGGTTGTTTTACAATGAGTTGCGTGCTGTCATTTTGACAGTTGCCAAAGACTGATAAGTCAATGAGGCTTTTTAGACGATTGTAAGACAAAAGGCAACCTTTTATTTACACACACTTTTGAGAGAGAAGGGAAAATATTGAAAAGTAAAATGTTAAAAGAGATCTTCTTTTAAACCTTGAAAGGGGATGCAAAAGTTGTTACCGTTTGATTATGGTTTAAAGATATTGGCTGTGTGCATTCATTATTGTTTTGATATGTATTTTTTTTTCAATTATTGTTAAGCATTCTAACGCAACAATTGTACGTACGTATTTTTTTTTCAAAATTGATTGGCATCGGAAATTGAAGTAGTTTTTATTAAATTCTATTCAGAATTTTTTTTTTTCCACATTCACTTCCTTTTCCAGTTTTATGTGAGAATAATCTAAAACAAAGCTTTTCCCTTGTCCGCCTGCTACACAAATTTCGTCAAAAAGATTTTCCAAGCACGTTATTGGGTTTGGAAAACAAGAAAAAAAGAAAACAAACAAATAACAAAAAAAAAGAGCCAACAATTTCATTTTGTTATTAGAACATCTCTTATTGTTTTATTTTTGGCCATGATGGCCTGCCACGAATCTTTTAACACACAATTTAATCAAAAGCTCAATATTTGAAATATTGAACGATGATTGAAATGTGCCAGCAATTGTGTTTTTGGGTTTGCATGTTTCTTATCATTGATTAGATAAAACATCAGACGCAATTGATTAGTGATTGACAATTCGTCTGTCATATGCGGTAAATTAAAAATTTTTTTAAATGTCATTTCATTATGGGGATATTTTTTTGCTTTCTTCATAATATTTTTGTTAAGAACAATGTTTTTTTTTAGAGAATAAATTCTTTTAATACAAAAAAAAAGTCTTTAATAAAGAAATTTCATACATTTTTTAGGATGAACATTTGGGGTATAAGGCCTACTAACGCCATGCATTGTACCAGAACTAGTAAGGAAGGGACAGGGTGGAGAGGTTAGATAATGAAAATGTACACAACTCTGCTATAGAGCGGTTTTTTAATTTTTAGGGCAGTGTTGCACCGTTTCTGGTGTTAATTAGACGCATTAAATTTCTTAAAATATGAGAGCAGTCTATTTTATTATTTGTTATTCTTTGCCGATGATTCTGTTAACCGACGAAAAAAGGGCACTGCTGTACACATTAGCCCGGAATTAGCTATCGGAATAGTTTTAAAGTGACAATGTTACATTAAGAAATGAATGTTGTTGAGGACTTGATCTGACCACGGATCGAACCCAGAACCAACACAGCCCTCAAGGACAAAGACAAAGTTCTATTAGGAAAAGGGTTTTTAATAAAACAAAAATTTCTATACGAAAAATTTTTTTGGCAACGACACTTTTTCAATAAAAAAAAAATATCTTTAATTAACGACAGTTTTTCTGTAAGAAAAATGTCCTTTCACAAAGAGAAATTTTTCCATTAAACAATATCCTTAAAAAACAAATTTTTTCTGTAAAAAAAAAAATAAGAAAATTGATAAGAAAATTGTCTATAATAAAGATCATCTGTATGTCGTTAAGAAATATGGTATTTAATCAAAGAAATTTGGTATTAATAAGACAAGTTTTGTTTAAGACAAAGACAAGTTTTCCATAAAAAAAGCCTTTAATATAGACAATGTTTCTGTAAGAACCATGTGGATATTTCTCGATATAAAAACTGAAATTAACACAATTTCTCTGTAAGAAAAATTTTGTGTAAATATACACACTGCGTGGCCGAACTTGGCCTGGCGCACTACCGTGCGCCTAGATTCCTTTTACAAAGACAATTTTTCCATAACAAAAATATCTTTTATAAAGACAGTTTTTAAAATTTTTCAAAGCCGCTACACCTCTCATCAGCGTTCGTTTGTCCAGTTTTACAATTTATGTAAAGTCGATACTAATTGGGAAAGAATATCAACTATTTAACCAAGTTTTCAATAGAAATAGAATACGAGAATTATTATAATTCCTTTTTATTAAATTGTTACACGTTGAAACAATTTTTGGTTACTACGAAATTCCCAATATCTGATTGCGCACTACTAATATTCTACAAACACTCACAGTCCGTTGAAATCGGTATACTGATACGTTCTGCTAGTCTGATTGTATAGGGTTTTTTATAGAGTGACACAAGTTTAAAATATAATAAAACAAGGAAATATATTTTTAATATCAATGAAACGGGCTTTATTGGAAAGAAAATTTTATGAAATTAATGTTTGAAGATGATTTCTGACATGTGGCCGCCACGGCTGGCGCATAGAAGGCGCAATCTGGAACACCAATTTTCAACAACTTTTCGCAGCATTTGTGGCCGTATTTCGCCGATGTTGATTTCCAGCTGTTCAATTGTTTGTGGCTTATCGACGTAGACAAGTGATTTAACATAACCCCAAAGAAATTAATATAATGGAGTTAAATCACACGATCTTGGTGGCCAACTAATTGGGCCATTATGTGAAATTATTTTTTCATCAAAAGTTTCTTTAGGTAAATCAATTGACGCGTTTGCTGCTCGATGAGTTTGACGAATAGAACAATTATTTTGATTAATTTGCACTCGTTGCTCTGGTTTAAGTCGATTCATAATGAAATATTAAAGCAAACTTAACAAAAAGCAATTATCAGCCGTTAAATGGGTGCTCAAATAAAGCAGTGATGCCAACTCAAAGTTGTGACACTCTACAAAACTACACCCTATAGTTCAATGATGAGTTTAACGAATAGAACAATTATTTTGATTAAAAATTTTAATAATTTGCACTCGTTGCTGTGGTTTAAGTCGATTCATATTGAAATTTCAAAGCAAACTAAACAAAAATCACCTATCAGCTGTTAAATGGGTGCTCAAATGAAGCGTTAATGCCAATTCAAAGTAGTGACACTCTATAAAAAACACCCTTTATATTCTAATGTTTTTCAAAATAAAATCTCTTGGTAATTTGTATTATTATTAATTCAATAAAAACCTGAACTTATGCCTAATATTTATAATTTCTTATTTCTACAGAAACATTTTTCTCTTAAAAAATGTCTTAAATAAAGACAATTTTTCCATAAAGAAATAAGTCCTTTTATGAAGAAAATTTGTAATTAGAAAAATATCCTTAATAGACATAACTTTTCGATAAAAATATTGTTGTTATTATAATCGTAGTTTTTCAACCATAAACATGACTAAAAACGAAAATTTTTTTAAGAAAAATCGATAAGAAACATCTCTTAAATAAAAATCAAGATTTCTATTAAAAAAAAAAATTCTTTAATAAATACTCTTCCCCCCTTCTTCACATTTTATTTGATTAAATACACAATAAAGAAAACGAAATGAAAAAAAAAAATCTTGTAACAAAAATAATTTTAGTCATATCAATAAAAGAACTAGAGTAGTAGATTCTTTTATTTTTTTTTTTCTTCTTCAATTTAAATGTCCTCTGCCGTTGTGTCAAGTCAACAACATCATGTATTTATTGAATATGCAAAATGTTGTTTTGCTCATAATCTGAAAATATTGTATAATAAATAATATTACAACAAAAGGATATTTACAGATTTTCTAGAAGTATAAAAATATAAATACATATGTACATATTTGTATATACAATATTTTAAATATGTATGTACATTTCGTAAAATATTTATTGAAATTACCCTTATAGCCCAAACAAAATTTGAATATATTTTTATACAGAAAATAAGGATGAACAATGAAAAAAAAGGGTGTCAATTGGTTGTAATATTTTCGTTTTTTTTTCTATTCTTTCTTTAACTCCTGCTCGTGTGCATTTGCAACTCAAGTCAATGGCATCAATGTCAAGTCAACATGTTACAAGTAGAAAAATGAAGAGAGAGAAAAAAGAAATATGAAAAAATCGGTTCATGCCAGATGAAACAACTGCAAAAGCAACCCAATTTCTTTTTTTTTTAGTTTTCTTTATTTTGCTTGTATTTATATATGTATATGACAGTGTAAATTATGAAATTTTCTTTGATAACAGGGTGACGAAAATGTGTTTAGGTCTAAATGCCAAAAATGTGTGTCAATAAAAATATGAATATAAATTATATTAAATTGTATTTGATTTATAATCAAATTATGAATCGCAATACAAAGGACATAAAAAAAGGTTTAGGCAATTTATTCCCTATACATACATACTTATCTTTTTTGTGGAAGAAATAATTTCTCTTGCAAATACAAACATACAGCCAGATTCCATTGAAATTTTGTTGAAAAAAAAAATTTCATAAAAATAAAGTAGCAACTTTATTTCTAGTAAAGTAAAATTTAATCAAGGACTATAACATGACTAGACCATTTAACTAAGCTTAAAGCAAAATAATCTTAAGCTGTTTACTCGCCTTAAATGAAGGAAATTCTAATTATTAGTGAACAAAAGAAAACTTAGTCCTGAAGAAGAAGTGAATGCTCGTTCTAAAAAGAAAATTAAAGGACGTTTAGAAAATAATTTAAAAGAATCGGTTAATCTGCCATTTTAAATTCCCCGGCGATTTTTTGATTAATCAACAATTCATTGATTTATAATTTTAACTTTACGAGTTTTCCGTAGGTACACTCTTATTGCTCCTTGCAAATTTCCAGCACAATAATTAAAGTTTTGACATGTTATTTAGCAACAATAACATTAAAACTGAGTTTTAAATTTGAAATATATTTTGCCCAAAATACAACCCTTTTATTTTTATCCCTGGTCTTATTACGCTCTTACTTTAAGTCGTATTTCATTTGGGACATTATTTATTTGTTATGTTTTTTTTTTTTTAATACCAGTTGATTAAACATTTTGTCATACAGCTTTTGGGTTGACATTTATTATGTTGTTGTGTTAAATATAACAATAGGAAAACCAAAATACAAATACAATCATCACGAAATAACAAGCTCACATACGAGTCAAGCAAAAAAAAAAAAAAAATTTAAATGACTTTTGTAATTAAACATTAAGGATATTCATATTAGCACACAACTTAGTGACATAATGACTTAATTGTTATTAAAAAAAGTGTCTTATTTGATAGTAATTACAATATTTAATAAATTAAAATTTTATTTAAATTTTCATACCTCTAAAAAATATATTAAAAAAAAAGGATATTCCTCAATCTTCTACAGCGAAAGGATTAGCGTAATTATTTTTCGTTTATTAGTACAATACCCCATTCTGCGTGTTGTAACATTTAAAAAACAATTGATTTTTAATGAAAATAACGCTGAAAAATTATTTTTGATACCATCCTAATATATTTCTTAGCTTTTACGATTCATACGCACATATTTATTATTTTATAAGTATGTATTGTGCTTAGAATGCGTTACTTTTTTTTCGTTTTACTATGCATTTGTGTTCTTAGTTAATAGTAAAACCCACCAAATAGAAAAACCCTTGAAGGCTTTCCGTTTTTGTATCCTTTTTTTGAAAGTCTTCTTCTCGTTTGGGCTGGGTATGAGTCTGCTGTATTTATTTATTTATTTGTTTTTTTAATGGTGTGTGTTTCTTTCCTTAAATAACCCTTATAAAAATAATTGTAGTTAAAATTTGCATTGTGCCAAGAACAAAAAAAAAAACCAAATGAATAGAAATTTTGTATATTTTATAAAATTGAAAAATAACAAATGAAACAAATGTTGAAAATATAACAGACACACTCATCATCAAAACATACAAATAACAGCAATAAATCAGACTCGGCTTGAATTTAATGAGAAATTTTGTTAATGATTGCTGTTTAAAATTTTTGGGGGAGTTTATTTTGACGATTTTTTTGCGTCCTTTTTTTTTGTAAATCCAACTTAAACTAATTTAAATTGTAAACTATTAATTAAAATGGGCTGAGGACAAAGTGTTTGGCATACAAAGGACATGTGCTCAGTTAGTTTTGGGAATGGCATTGAGAGATTTAAATGACCGGTAAGGTTTTCTTTGGTGATATGAGTTACTTGCAGTGCACTGGAAATGAGCAGATTCGACTGAAGGACACCGTAATGAAAAAAAAATCTGTTTCCTTTTCATCTTTTTGTATTAAAAATTTAAATTTAATTGTTCTTCTTAGATTTATTTTCCATTGTCGTTATGAAATTTTCACCATTTTTCCTCATCGTCTAGTCTGCATAAACCAGCTGGTTCGAAAGACCATAAACAAAAACAAACTTAAAACATGTTCTTATGTTTTTTCTGCTTTTATTTGAATATTAGCAAAAATAAAAATAAATTTCTTTGCATTAGCATACGTTCGAATTTAAACAGGAAACATTTATCGGTTTGAAGGACCATGCATGCCTCGGAAACTTCTACTGAAACTTAAAGAGACCATTCGTTCGACGGCTGGAGAGACTTTTAATAATAATGGAATCGGTGTATGAGTAAAAAGCGCTAACGAATTTTTGTAGCAATTAGAATCTAAAAATGAAAATAATTTTCTGTACTGCTATGAGCACCTTACAAACGGTGCGAAGGACCAGCCACAAAAATTTAAAAAATTTTTAATATTCTTAAGTGCAGAGATATAAAGATTCTATAAAGATCGAACTCTTTTTCTGTGCCGCTGTAAGACTTATCCGTAATCGTTTAAACCCAAATAGGTAACTTATAGCTGGTTGGAAGGACCACAATTTTCAAACAAATTTTTTTTGTTTTTGTTGAACTTCCAAAACTAATTTCACTATGTGTCGCATAGTTTTAAGGCCCGTGCAAAGTTACTCTGACTAATGACACCACCCCTGTAATTGGTGTTTATTTGTAACTTCTTAAATTTATTCTTTTTAATATTTAGATAAATTTACTTAAAATCTAGTCATGAAAACTTGCACATTTAAACACAGCCAAGTAATTATGGTTTTAGATGCACGTTTCTCCCATTGAAATCAAACAAATAAAAAGTAAGTTTAAAATATTTTCTTTAGATATTTTTTTTTTTTTTTGCCGGGGAGGGGGTTGGGCCTCTACTGCCTTCAAAGAACCAGCATTCAACTCAAAGAAAAAACTCTAGAAAACAAACTCACGCCCTTTACATTTAAATTAAAATAAAAATCAAGAAAAATTCAATTCAAGAGTTCTGTCTATTATTTGTACGTTAAAATGCTTCCTTTATTTTGCCGTATATTTTTTAAAGAAAACTTTTGCATGCTCTTATTTGGGCGAAAAAAAGAAAACAAGTAAATATTATTTATTTTATTCTTTTCTTGTAAAGCCTTCGGGATACAGAAATTTAAAAAAAATCACGTGCTTATCTACTCAAACCCACACAATTAACGCCCATTTTGACAGTAATTTCAGTGCTCTAAGAAAACGTTATTAGAGAAAAATAAATTTATTTATAACATTTTTACATTTCAATTGCCAGGCAAACGAGCAGAATAAAACCAAACTCCCCCATTCCTTTAAACCTGAATTTCCTCTACAGCAGCATTATTAGACCATTCCTCCACCATTTTCACAAACGTAAAGAACTAGAAAAGAAATGAACTGAACTGAACTGAAAATCACCCCCTTTATAGGCAAAAAAAAAAATCCAAAATAATTCAAATTTGCAATGATACAAGAAAATAACAAAATCGAATTTCTATTTCAACTTTCAGAAAAAAAAAGAAGTAGAAGCAAAAAAAAAAATAGAAGTATGTGAGTAACACAGCCGAACAAATTTTAATTGCTGCCAAAGTCATTTCGAATTTTATTTCATTTTCTAACACAAACTTGCTCGGCTAAATGTATTGATAAGAGAGTCACGTTCAATGAATTGTTAACTTGAAGAAAAGAACGGAAAAAAAATCACAGTTCGAAACTTTGGCGGCTGACTGCTGCAAATTTGATAATACACAAGTTGTTATAATGATGCCGCTTCTCCCAAACTTCACTCCTACTCCTACACCAACTCGTAAATAAATGAATGTATCTATTGCTTTAAGCAAAAACAATCTTATTTTGTGTCTTTATTATCAATGACAGCGTAACAATGATATCAAGAATTGTATTTTACAAAGACCATTTACGTTTTTATGACAATAATAAAATTCCGTAATTTTTCATTTTTATTCACTGCCTTTCCTCCTCCAGTAGCGCCTTAAACAATTGCAATTCAATGATTGTAAGTTAATGATACTCAAAACTCTTTGTTACATTTGCTTAAAGAGTTTTAAATTGTAAACAAATCATAAAAAGGATAAAATATGTAACAGAAATAAACAAAACAAACGAAATATAAAAGTAATTAGCTGGCAAAGAAATTTGATAAGGAAAATTAAACACTTTGTTTTCATGACTTCATAAACAACTCTACGAAAGAAATATTTAATAGGTAAAGACATAAGTTATACTGGCAGTAGTAGAGTTAAATCTGTATAATTTTTCTGAAGAAAATGCTGAAGGAAAAATCTATTTGAAGTATTAAAAAATTTTAAATGGAACTTGAAAAAAATAATCTTAGGATCTTGGAACTCACACCGAAATAAGAATTGGAAAAAAAAAACACGAAAAGAAAAATGAATTGTTAAAAGGATGCGTCTTAATGTCAATTAATATTATAACAAAATTCTTTTGAATCCTGCAATTATTTTAGATGCTCGCCGTATATCCTTTTTTATTACTTTTCAAAAATTCTTTGAATTTTTAAAGAAAATTTTTGTAGCACAACATATTAGAGTAATTTAACTTAAGAGAAGGCTAAATGTCAGTTTTAAATACCGGAAAAATTTTCTAAACGCAAAATTTTCTAAAAGCTGGACTAATACATCACGAAGAGAAAAATGAATTGTTAAAAGGATGCACTATAATGTTAGTTGTTAAGATAACAAAATTCTTTAAAATCCTGCAATTATTTTAGATGCACGCCCCATATCCTTTTTTATTACTTTTTCAAAACTCCTTCAGTCTTTCAAGAAAATTTTTGCAACACAACATATTAGAGAAATTTACCTTAAGAGAAGGCTAAATGTCTTTTTTAAATACCGGAAACATTTTATAAACGCAAAATTTTCTAAAAAGCTGGACTAATACATCACGAAGAGATAAATGAATTGTTAAAAGGATGCACAATAACGTAAGTTATTAAGATAACAAAATTTTTTAAAATCCTGCAACTACTTAAGATGCTCGCCCTATATACTTATATACTACTTTTTCAAAATTCCTTCAGTCTTTCAAGAAAAAACCAAATTTCATTTTCAAAAGGCTGAACTAATACATTTTGCACAAATTACATCATTTCTATAAAAAATTAATTATTAGAAAATTAGAATGAGAAAATACTTACAAGCAATGCAATCAAGAACTTTAAAGTTAGTAAGCAAAATATTCCAAAAAGAAAAAATAATAAAACAAATTTGACAGCTTAAAAAAAACTTCTTTGATATTTTCTACTTTGCTCTACAATAAACTAAACGAGAAATAACAGGAACAGATTTATTCTTTCTTTTCTTAAGACAATAGTTTTTATTAGATGAATGAAAAGTTTTAAAATACTGCTGTCATAAAGCTTAACAAATTTCTTATGATTCCATGTAGTCAAGCTAAATAAATCGCTATAATGCTTACAAATGCTTTCAAATTGGACGCTGTTATACTGAATGTGATCAACGATTAAATACTTGCACTAGACATTCGTTTTTTTTTTTTTTTTTTTGTAATTTAAACTAAGAAATGTAGTATGATTTTTAAGATAAGTAACAGCAAATAAAATACTGAAAACAAAACGAATTCAAAAACAATTGTAAAAATCAAAAAACAAACACTTGCAAAAATCCTAGTTACTAAGCAAAAACTCTGAAACTATGAATATAAATGTGTAAAGGAGTTATTAGTACCTCTATTAAATTTCACTTCTATTACATTACACTCCTGACTAGTTCTTCATATATCCTTTTTTTTTTTAATTTAGGTAAAATATTTATTTTGATATTTAATTTCTTTCTCATTCTTTTTATGTTAAAATTTACATATTTTTTATGTGTTAGCGACTACACGTATTGACTAGGATTCTTTTCCTTGATTTAAATAAAATGTCCTTGAAATTTTAAATATACACGTAGGCGTACATAATTTATGTCAGTGACGAATATCATTGCATTTAAAATCGTATTTTAGAATATTCCCATATATCCTTTCTTTGGCAATGCAGATGAGATGTAAATTGAAATCTTTTTTTTTTTTTTGCTTCAATATTTATGTTACTAAAATTTAACCAAAATTTTATACAATTCAATGTTTTTAATGTAAACTATTCCAATTTTGCAAGTCCAATAATTATTTATATATATTGGAGGAAGTTGTATTTCCATTTGCTTTCTATCAAAAAAATTAATTTTCAAGATATTTACACAAAAATCCTCAAAATTGTAAATAAATTATAGTATATAAATGCTATTTAGATTAACACTTTACGAGTTTAAATAATAGATTAATTCAAAATGAATATTTAATTTTAATCATATCAATATCAATTTGTTTTAGCACCTAATTAACATTTTAATTGTTCTTGTTTTCGGTTTTGGCATTTGAGTTGTTTTTTTATGATCACATACAACAATATTTAATATTATTAAACGCCTTTGGCATTAGTTACAATTATGTATATTTATCGGGATTTTCAGTGGCTGTGCTAATGTATATTTATCTTGACTATTAAACAAATCAATATTATTTATATTGAATTTTATATACATACTATGTGCATTTACAAAATACTAAAATGTATGTACATATGTACCTGTGTATTATTTATTTGCGAAAGATGATAAAAACTCATTAAATTTAATGATATTAAAGCATAAAAATATATATAAAATGTATTTAGTACGAGGACGTTTAATGTTTATCATCAGCAAAATTATAAAATTTTATTACAATTCATGTGCAAAATAAACCAGCAAATGTTTTCAGCAACAGATTTTGTATTTGTCAAATTATGTTGAGTTGAAAAATTATAAGCTGATATAAGAACAATTTTTTATTTGAGCAAAGGATATATTAATCTTATGTATGATTTTCAATATTGTTATATACATATATTTTTTTTTAGCTTAATATAACAGTAATTCTGGGTATAAAAAAAAATTTTTTTTTTTACTTGCAAAAAAAGGATATATGGTGAGAAGCTAAACTTGTATGGCAATGGAAATAATATATTATCCACATACTAACAAGGCTATTACTAGTCCTTTTATGAAAATTTTAGGCCAATATGTCTCATTTTGAAGATTTAAGAAAGGTCAAACCAAAAGTAATTCTTTAAAGTTTCTCACCTACACCGAAAATATTTCCTTAAAAATTTAAGCCGTGGATCTAAATAAACGTGCATAGATTTTCGAAGGGTATTGTTGGCTACAACAGGCAAAGCGTTGACTGCAATTATTATATTATTAATTTCTATTTTATCTCCCTGGTTGCACCCCTTCCGCCCATATTTAAGTTGGATTACAAAATTTATGGTAGAATAGTTTCTTTAAAATGCTTTAAAGTTTTCAGAGTTTTATGTGTATACTAAAATATATCTATACAGAGTTTATGTAGAATGTGCCACGCCCACTATTATATATATAATCAATTATAGCTAATTTATTTTTGTAACAAAAACCCAACCACCAATATAAAAATATTCTTGCTATTGTTGTTATTATTATAAAGAATATAAAAATATTTCTTTGTACACCAGTGACCACGCCCACTTAAAAAATTCAACATATTGTTGATCCGGTTTAATACGTAACTCATTGAAAAGACATTTAAAGACATTTGAAAGAGCTTTTAAAAACTATAAATAATTTTTAGTTGACATAGTAATCGCCACGCCCCCTTTTTGAGTGTCACATGTACATATTTGGCCAAAATGCTGATATTAACAATAAATTTACTTATTGATAAGTTAAAACCTGAGTAACTTTATTGCTTATGATGTTAAGAAAATACTCTGCAGGAGAAGTGCCACTTTAGTTGATGAGATCAAATCAGTTTTATGCCCTAAAACCGACATATGTCATTTGTATATTGTATGTCTGGAAAAATTTGGGTGTATGCCCAATTGTTGAAATAAAATATTAATAAATATTAATATTAAAAGGATATATGGCGAACTTCTTAAGCTTTGGTCTGAGCTTCATTAATTTTTTTGTATGCATTCTTATCAGTATAACGCGTCCTTTGCACGAGTTTCCCCAACATAAACTTTTAAATTGTCGGTAATTTTTTACAAAAAAAAAAATAATAATCAGAATTTTTTTTATATTTTTTTTATTTTTACTTCTTCCTTACTTTTTTAATGTGCTCTTAAAAATTTTACTGGTTAACTTGGAATTGTACGCGTTATAAATTTTAATATGACATATCAATTTAGTAAATAAACCATTTAAAAGAAAACTGTGCTAACTCTTATTATAAAATTTTTTGAGTTATTAACAAAAAGTTTACATGTTCTATCAAACATGTATTTGCAGAAAACCCTGTGGCCAAAGTTTCTAAAAAGAGACTTTAAAAATATGTATTACTCTTGATTTATGTGGTTTAGCTTACAATTAAGTGTAACACATTTATTTGCATATTTTTTCAGTTTAATTTTAATAAATAATGTTACATTATTTATGTAGATTATGGTAATTGTTATAAACCGATTTCTGGCAGGGTTGATACGAGCACCTACTTATGTATGCATTTATGTGCATTTACAACTCAAATAAAACTATTTTTATTTAATATAAATTGTTTTTATTATTGAAGGATTTAATGGTGTAAATTAAAAGATATGACTTGTTTAAAAATAACTTTAGATAATTAAGTAGAAAAGGTAGTAAAAAACAATATATATGAAAAATAAATTTAAACAAGGATTTATTGAATTTCTTTTATTTAAATGACTTTAAAAGGCACTGCGAAATAATCATTGTTTTTCTTCCAAACATTGGTAGATTTTATAGACCTCAAGGATCTTTACGGAAACACCTATTATGAATAACACAATTAACTATATTAAAGTGATTTATTTCAAAAATTAACTTTTTAAAATATGATGCTTTCCCTAAAAGCAGTCTTTGCAAAACTTCCTGATGTTTTCAAAAGCGATTCGAAAGACTAACCCACCTCCTTTGCTTTGCCCTTAAGAATTTAATTTAAAATTCATACAAGCTGTTGCCAATTGTAAGCATCTTTTTATGTTTACTGTCAAAATTAATGGCAACCAAAAATTATTTTTAACTCTACACAAGCACATACAAATCCACCCTTAAAGGGCAGTTGTTGTAATTTCAACATAAATTGCGTATTTTATGGAACTAAATAAATAATTGAAAATAAAAAACGCAATTTATGGCAAACTTTTGACTCAACAAACATTTTTTTTTTGTTAATTGAAGCAATTTTCTATTAATGAATTTTATATGAGAGAGCGCATCGCAAAAAAAAACTGGTAGATATTTTTTAAGCAGGCCATAATTAAACAAACACATAAAATAGTGCAAGGATTGCCAGACTGGATTTACTATTAGCCTTGCTATTGTGTGGAAATGTTCACATTATATTTTTATAATAATATTTTTATTTCTTTAACCAGCATTGAAATTTTATTAAAAAGAATCAATTTTAGTGAAACTTTCAGCAGCATCTGAAATAAATAATCTTTGATAAGTTTTAATAAAAGCTTATTATCTGTACATACACACGCAAGAAAACTTATAATTAATTTTAAAAATAGGGTAACGTTCAATACATGGTTTATGTTACAAGCAATAATCGATTGGTTAAACCTTTTCCAATGGTAATTGCTCAAAACTCACTATCTATACAAAAACACAAAAATTGTAATAAAATTTAAAAAAGGGTAACGTTCAATACATGGTTTAGGTTACAAGCAACAATCGGTTTACGTAATATGTACACAGCCCCTTAGGAAATGTTCTTGAAGTTTTGCATACTTAGATAGAGTAACGTTCAATACAAAAGAGTGCACTTTACAATACAATGATATCTGATATGTTAAGAAAAAATTGTCAATATTAAAAATATTTATAAAATTTTTATTAAAGTTATTTCTGATAGTCTCTGAAGTTAATGATGAGAAATTTTTTTTATATGTTTAAGGCTCCTGGCATTTTTATATGCCTGCATTACGTTGGTGTTAATGTCAACTCATCAGTTGATTTTAAAATGTTTACAATGGCATATATAGAAAATCAAAGAAACTGCAACAAATAAAAATTTTCAAAATATGTATAAATATTTATGCCAATAATCATTTTGCAAGCTTAAAAATAGTAACGTTCAATACACAAAAATGGAGTTTAGGCAAAAATTATGCAAATTTTCATTAGTATCTATTATTCTGCAATGCATTTGTTATGTGTAGTATCAAAAGCAAATGATTAAGAGTGACTTGGGAATACCCGAGTAGATCTTTGATCCTTAATTAGACTAAACTTAAAAAATGCCAAGACATGTTGATAACTAAAATCGAACTAGATTTACACAAAAATTTTTATGATCTAAACTTAATTTTATACTCCATTACGTACGACTGAAATTATTATTAGAAAAGTTAATTAATTAGTTAATTTTACGTAATTTTCCAACGCGAACAGAGTCAAGATGCTAAATAAAATATGTATAATGAAAACTCCCCAAGGTATGCTTTAAAATTTAGTCATAAATATTGCAGCGCTTAAAATATCGTATTGTTACATTTTCTGTATTTTAGCCTGCTAGCGCGTCACTTAACGCATTGCAAATATTTTGAAACAAAATCAGTTTTAACTAAAAAGCATTCATTTAGATGTGGTGGCATCTCTTTAGATAACTTGATTAGAAAAAAGGATAGTTAAGAAGAATGCAAAAAAAAAGTTGAGTGTAATTTTCTAAACATAATCACACACACGTACAATGTGCATGTGACAAACGCACGTTCAAGTTGGATTAGTGTCATTGTGAAAGACATCACTCGTTAGACGTATTTAATGTGCGTATTGCGTATAAAAACATGTGTGTAAGTATTGCTAAAAAAAATTAAATTAATTTGCAAACAAAAGGACTAGATTTTAGTCAAGAAAAGAAATGTCGTATACGACATCAAGCATAACACTAATAATAACAAGTTTGTGCAAAATATAGCGATATTTTTCTTTCATTTCACATAAACTTTTGGTTGATGATACTCAGATCGATCTTAAGTCTAGAATACAAGAATGTTTAGTATATTCGTAGTCAATAGAACACTGAAAATTTCATTTGGTCTTAATCGATCTGATAACCAATCAAATGATGATGGATGAAAGAAAATAATTCCAAAACTTACCTTGTCATCATTTAGGGAACTGCTAATCGTTCAATGTACATTGTGATATTTGAATCGCGATCCATTTTAAAATATAGATCGCATGTGCGCTAATGCAAATTGTTTAATATTTATAGCGATAAAATTTACATTAGTTTTGAGCAAAGCTGGCCCTATTCAAAAACAATAAAAGAATGTCGCGTGAGAACCAGACAATTCACCACATATACGCGATCTAGATCGTGAATCATAAAATATAATGCTATTCTGCGATATGGATCGCGATACATTGACGATACTACATGCTACACCATCTCGCGCTTACTATTTATTGAACGTGTAGCACTACCCTTAAGGGCCTTCATCAAATGTTTTAAATAAGCGCCATCACCACCTCCTGAATTTCTACGGAAATGGAGCTCAAAGCTTGATCCTCTAAAATGAGAAGTTTTTTTTATTAATATGTTTAGATGAGTGGATGTTTGGTCCAATATATGTAATGCGAAAACCGCTGAATGTATTTCAATGAAATTTGATAGGCGGATAGCATGTGACCCACGTGAATATATCAGGTACTTTTTAAAAAATTAATAGTTTTGGTACTCTTTATTTTTTTTACTAATATTTTATAATTCTTTTTTTAATAAATTAACATACTTTCTGGGTAGATTTTACTAAAAAAAAAATAAAACAAACTGGCACTTTTGGCACTTTTTTAGAATAAAGTACTTTTGGTTCTTTTTCTCTTCCAAAATTCATTTAAGGGATTTGAATTAAATTTGCTAGACGGATAGCATATGACCCAGTATAAATTCTAGGGTACTTTTAAATAGGGCAAAAATAAGGAGCAAATCAGTATTCTTGGTACTTTTTGTTTTTGTACTAGCATTTTATAATTTTTTTTTTTTTTATAAATACATATACTTCTGGATGGTTCTTTTTGTGCTTTTTTACTCATGGCACTTTTATTTTAATTTTGGTGCTTTTTTACTTATGGTACTTTATGGCTAGAGAAATAGTCCTAATGGAGTTAGAGGAAATTTGATAAGCTGATGCATGCTAAGCATGTGACCCAGATTAAAATTTGGAGTATGTTTTAATGGGTAAAAAAGGGACAAATAGGTAGTTTTGGTACTTATATTTTTAAACTAAGTTTTAATATTTTTTTTAATTAACATACTCTCTTAGAAAAATTTGGTACGTTTGGTACCAAATGGTACTTTGGTACTTTTTTTGAGTTTGTGGTTTTGGTACTTTGTATCTTGAAATATTCTCTTTACGGATTTTTATGAAATTTGGATTACGGATAGCAAGCATGTGACTCACATTAAGATATCTGGTACGTTTTAACGGCTGAAAAAGGACAAATAGGTAGTTTTTTTTTTTGTCATTCTTGTGTTAATTTTTTAAATATTTTTTTTTAATTAAATTAAAAAAATTTGGTACGTTTGGTGCTATTTTATTTATGGTACTTTTTGCAAGTTTAAACTTTTGGTACTTGTTCTTTTAAGAATTCTCTTAAGGGGCTATGCACATATTACGTAACGCTGTTTTCAGAGATTTTATACCCCCCCTTCCGTAGCGCTTTTTAATAATTTTGCAGAGCAAAATTTCCAATCCGTAACAAATATTTAACAACCCCCACCCCCTGGAACTTTACGTAATATGTGCACAGCCCCTAATGGATTTTTATGAAATTTGGAAGACGGATAATATGTAACTCACATTAAAATATCTCGTACATTTTAAAGGGTAAAAAAGGAACAAATAGGTAGTTTTGGTACTTATTAATTTTGTATTAAATTTTTATAATTTTTTTGTTTTGAAATTAAAATACTTTCTGAGAAATATTTGGTACGTTTGGTTGTCTTTTAGTTATGGTACTTTTGATGAGTTTGTACTTTTGGTTCTTTTTCTCTTGAGAAATTCTCTTATTGGATTTTCAAGAAATTTTGTAAACGGATAACACGTGACCCAGGTTAAAATAAAAGTTACTTTTTAAAGACTACAAACGGGGAAAAAAAATGTAATTTTGGTACTTTTTGGTTTTTTACAAATTTTTTTACATTAACATGCAGCATAACTTCTAGGGGATAAAATAATGAAATGCTGGTACTTTTGGACCTTTGATTCCTTTGATTATTTTGTACCTTAACATACAGTCTACTTTGGTTCTTCATGCACTTTTGTTATTTCTTTGTGCCTTCAAATGAAGTCAAGGGAAAAAGCTAGTTGTCACACTTAATTTTTCTTTGAACGCATGAGTGTTAGTAAAAATGTATTATTTCGATTTAAGTTCAATATTTGAATAAAACAATCAAACAAACTGTTAAATTCCTTGATCAGAAATGTATTTTCATGAATACGAAAATTATTATTAATAAACTGATTGTCATCATTTTCTTAACTCAAAAACTTAAAAAGCAATCTTTAACTAATTTAGAGCGTAGGAACTAAACTATTTAAATTAATTCAAAATAAATTCCAAATTACACTGTACAACACAAGAAAAATAACTTAGTTCTAATGACTAGTTTTTGGAAAAACAATTTTTTTTTGGTCCTTATCATAAAAGAACTCTGCTTAGTCTGATTAAAATGATTTGGTTGCAGAAAAAGCAACAAATTAATTGCTAGCCTGATTTTGTTCCTTTAATATTTATCTTAAAATTTACCAAAGAGATTACATTTACTTTATTATTACACAAGAAAATACAAAGTTAAAGTTTCAAACTTAAGTTCTCTAGTCAGCTTTGTAATACAATATGTCAACATACTCATGCAACAAGGAGCACATTAAGTTTTCTAGGTAAACAAAATATCTTCAAGGTAAATTTCCAACTCATGAAGGTCAACATTATCAACATGTCATTGCGAAGAAGTGTAAACAGAAGAAAACTTGCAAGAGAACAAAAAAAAAACCGAACAACAAACTTTTAATACACACACATATACACAAACATAAGACATTTGTGATCTGCTTACAAAATGTAACATATCTTTGTGTACCTTTGAAAATGTATTTTTGTTGTTTGCCAGGACTTTATGTTAAAACTTCAAGAAGATGACCAAAAATAAAAATAACCAAATCTCTTTTGTAAGTATGTGTATGAGTGTGTGTGTGTGTTTGCAAGTAATTTCAGTAATAGCAGGGTAGCTACGTTGATTTGGTTGTATAAAATGATAATGTTTAAGTTTTACAACTTAAGTCGTCAAAGTTAAACACACTCTGGGGAAATTACAGACTCGTATTATTAAAGAGCCAAATACTAAAAAGGAAATATTTTACTGTAGATATTCGTCAAATGATGAGACTCTTATAAATATAAACAAAATCGAGACGTTCAAACAGTTGTGCTGGTAAAATCATGTATAAAAACAAACAAAAAATTTAACAAATATCTTCAAGTAGATGAAGAAAGTAATGGCTAGAGATGACGACGACCTGGCCAGCATTTTGATGATGATGGTGTTTTTTTTTTTTTTTTTTTTGGTTGTAGTAAAGTGCATATTTTACTTGATATGGTCAAATGAAGATTTTTAAGGATTAATCCTTAACTGGTAAAGGGGGGTCAAAGTTATTTCAGAATGTTATAGGAAACATTTTGAACGGTTATGACTTTTTCAAAGGCATTAGACGAAAATGACTGAGGGTAGTGAGTGAAAGCTATGCGAATAATATTTTTGTTTAAAAATTATTCGAATAAAATTAATTTGAACACAAAAAAAAGCGAATAACAGATAAACAAATTAAATTTAGCAATAAAAAAGTTGTTCGAATGAAATTATTTTAAAAAAATCAATAAAAAGTTTTTAAACGTTAATACATATAATATTATTCGTATAAAATTATTCGAATAATATTTATTGGAAAAAGGATATTGAGGTATAATTACTTATTTAATTGATAAAATTAAAGTTAATTGAAAAACTACTACATCTATTAAAATATTTAAACTGAAATATTCGAATAACATATATTCGCATAAAATTATTCGAATAAAATTTGATCGAATAAAATGATTGGAATAAAATTTTGATCAAAAGTTAATCGGATAAATATATCAAAGTAAGAAAGTGTTGTTATTAAAATTCTAGCAAAATTATTGATATATGTATTATTAATCAAATAAATAATATTCGTTCGAGATAAACTCAAGTCGAATAAAACTGAAATAATAAATTTTATTTTTTTTATTGTTTTCAAAAATGTATCACATTAAAATTTTCAAACTAAATTAAAGTGCGGTTTCCACAACACAGACAAATGGTCTGAGTGTAAAATATGTAAACTAGGCTCTCAGGTATTTTAGAGATTTCCATACAAATTTTACACTTATACCAGTCGTCCGGCTGGTAGAAACATAACCTAAATCTAATAAATTTAACTCATATGCAATTGTATAAGTAAAAATTAATAAGACTTTTGGAATAGAAGTTATTCGCATTTGAATAAAATTATTCGAATATATATCAGGTTAGAATTTCAATAAAAAATTTTTGTACAAAATTATTCTACAAAAAATAAATAAATTTTTCGAAAAGGTTTATTCGAATAAAATTTATTCGGATAAAAAATATTCGATTAGTGTTAATTCTGTAAATATGATTTGTTTACATAATAATATTATTTGATAAAAAATGTATTTGACTAAAATTTATTATATTGAATTAAGCTTAATCGAATACAATTATTTTTATATATAAATTGTCGAATAATCGCATTTTAATAAAATTATTCGAATATATATAACGTTAGAATTTCAATAAAAAAATTTTGGACAAAATTATTCTACAGAAAATAAATTTATTTTTCGAAAAGGTTTATTCGAATAAAATTTATTCGGATAAAAAATATTCGATTAGTGTTAATTCTGTAAATATGATTTGTTTACATAATAATATTATTTGATAAAAAATGTATTTGACTAAAATTTATTATATTGAATTAAGATAAATCGAATAAAATTGTTTTTATATATAAATTGTCGAATAATCGCATTTTAATAAAATTATTCGAATATATATAACGTTAGAATTTCAATAAAAAAATTTTGCCAAAATTATTCTACAGAAAATAAATTTATTTTTCGAAAAGGTTTATTCGAATAAAATTTATTCGGATAAAAAATATTCGATTAGTGTTAATTCTGTAAATATGATTTGTTTACATAATAATATTATTTGATAAAAAATGTATTTGACTAAAATTTATTATATTGAATTAAGCTTAATCGAACACAATTGTTTTTCGACAGTTTATGTCGAATAATCGCATTTTAATAATATTATTCGAATATGTAAAAAGTTTGAATTTCAATACAAAAATTTCGTAGAAAATTATTCTTTAAAAAATAAATGTATTTTTCGAAAAAGTTTATTCGAATAAATTTTATTCATACAAAAAACTATTCGATTAAAAAATTAGGGCTGATAAAATTACAAATTTGTTTTTATAAGGAATCTACTTATTCCATGCATTGTGCTATATAATATTAATTGAGTAAAACTTAGAATGTAATAAAAATTTAATCGATAACAATGTTATTCGAATAAATTTTATTTATATAAATATTTTTCAAATAAAGCCTAAAATTGGTAACCTCTAAAAACTGAATTAATATTATTCGTAATAATTTATGTTTGAACACTATTATTTGAATAAAATTATTCGAATATTGTTATTCAAAATTTGCCACATGAAGACTAAAAAATTATCTAAGTCTTTATTAAACGATTGCAATTATTCGAATAAAAATCATTTTACTTATATTAATCGAATTATTAATTTTCCAATGAGCAGTACAGGGTTAAGATTTAAATGTGTTTTAAGCAGTTTTGGGTTTTTTAACTGCAACTTCTACGTTTTTGTGTTCCTCTAACTAAAAGTTCATTGAAACACATTAGAAAACATGCTCTCAAGTAACGTTGGCACATTCACATTACAAAGTCTTGATGCAAAAGTCTTTAGTTGTTTTATTTTTCTTACTTAATTTGGACCATTTCTATACATTTACAATGCTTTAGGGTCAAATTAATGTTGATCTTTACTAGTTAATAGCGACATCAACAGAATACTCACAAGATTAAACGGCGAAAAGAAGTAAGTTTTATTAACACCCTCTACACTGTCTATGAAATGTGCTTGCATTAGTCCTGTTTTAACTCACCACTGGCCATTAGCATAAATATTTCCTGACATTATAAGTTGTTGTACAATGAGGGTAATAAAGGTGTTAATGTTATTTGTTTCATTGGCTGGCTGGCTGCCTGTCTGACTGGCCGACAGCATGACTTACTAACTGACTTTTTGCTTAAAGTGCTTGTCCGTATATAAAATGTGTGATAAAATTTTATGATAATTCATAAAATTTGTTCACGGTTTTTCTGTTAAACACTAGGTTACGGTTTAACTTTTATTACGAGTTTCTTAGTGTCCCTAAGATGTTTTAGGACTTTTAATTTGTATATTTTTTTTTTGTTTTCATAAAAATTTATATTAAATTTTTTGACATTAAAGTGTTCGATATACTGTACATCTTGAAGTAATGAATTACAAAAACAAACTGCGAGTCCTTGAAGGATTTTTCTCATGTTTTTTGGCTCTTTGACTGCTAATACATACGTAAATGTTTAATAATAATTTTCTACATGTAATTGTCATGTTTAAACATGTTTGTACTTTTTATAGTTCTCACAAACATGCCATGACAATGGCATTTCTCTGAGTGTACTTAGTTTTTTTTTTTTTTTTTTAATTTGGAAAGCTTTTAACTAGCTTCTTTTAAAGTTTCTGAAATTTTTACTTTTACTATTTCTAGTGTCAGATTCCCTCAATATCTATTAGAAATTACATCTTTTATATTTTAACATGGCAACTATGTTCCAACCAACCAACATTGTCGGCTGTTTTGAGGTTAAAATAATTTTAACATGCGTTTTACTTTGTGGAAAATTGCAATTGTTAGTTTAAAATCAGGTAGAGAAATTGTATTTTGTACCTGTCTTTTGCACATTGCATAGTATGTGAGCTTAAAATTATTGCCACCATTATCACATAAACTAAACATATAACATGGGGAAATACAGGGTATTCCAATATTCGGAAATTTCACAAAAAAAAAGTCGCTTGCCAGCGGATTTTGTCAAATGTCAATTGCACTAAAAATTCAAAACTTTAAAAGTTTTGCATAAACTATTTTAATGCGAAAGCTTGATGTTGAATTTTTTTTATGTAGAATACTTCTTTGGAGTCTTTGTCATCTTAGATTATTTTATTTTGTTATTAAACTTAAGCTTGCAAAAACCCAACAATATCCCTTGGAAATCCTGGAAATTTGTCCTTTCAATCGAAGTAATTTACTTTAAGCAAAAGCTCTTAACGTCTTAAACAGAATGAACACAAAATAAGATAATGTGAATTAATTCCAACCTACACGTCAAAACTTAACAACGCTTCTTTTTAAACACTTTTTATATGTAAGAAAAAAATTCAATAATTCGTTAAATGATTCTGTTTATTTTTATTTGCAAATTTTATTGCATCAAAAATATTTTTATATATTTTAAGCAGGACTCCAAAAGAGGAGGAGGAGAAGGTTATCCAATTTGATATTCTCTAACAGTCTTGCGACATTGTTTTCATGTCATATAACTATCTGTAAAGCTGCGCAAATAATTCAATTTCAAATATGAAAAATGTATAAAAAATTTTCAATTATTACACCAACAGAAAATTTAAAACTATTTTCAATTTTAATTAATTAAAAAATAATTTTTTGTATTATTAAAAAACTCAAAATTAGTTTTAGGTAATATAAAAGTTCTGTAGTAAGAAAAATGCATTCGTTACGGTTACACTTATTTTTGTCACATCCTTTTAAAATTTGCTCCCACCAAGACCTTTCATTTACATACTTTTATTTTAGTCCTTTATTATTACTGTTATTAATTTTGGGCTACCTGCTAGAGTAGACATGTATTTTCGAATGCATATTACAAGCATTTTATATGCTATGCGCTTGCATGTAATTTTGTAACAAACACATTTGTATAAATTATATTTACAACAGCTCGTTTATTTTCGAAGAAAAACAATGGCCTTATTTGCTTGTAACGTTGCTGTATTTGTACGTTTATTTTAATGCCCACACATTCTTTAGGCATGTAAAAGTTATATTTAAAACACTGAGAGAAGTTGAAATCAAGTTTAGCATAAACATGAAAGCAAAATAACACTGAATGAAAAGAATCATTCCGATTAAGATTAAATAATACTGGCAGAAAGCCCAACTTCAAGTACAAGCTCAGCGCAACTATGTAAAATGTAAAAATCCGATATAAATTATTTTTAGTTTAAGAAAAAAAAAAAAAAACATTAAAAGTTAGAAGTACCAAAAGTACCTACTTTTCTCCATTATAAAATAAAATATCTACTAGCCGTTTCTTATTTTACACCGCAAGAAGTCAACTTAAAAAATAATATAAAAGAAAAAAACACAAAAAGTACCATATGTCCCGTTTTTACCCGTTAAAAAAACTTTATACATTAATCTGCTATGCATCTATCAAATTTCATCAAAATTCATTAGGAGAATTTCTCCAGAGCAAAAAAAACAAAGTAAAAAAGCAGCAAAAAATAAAAAATGGATCATAAGTAAGAAAGTACCATAACTAAAAATGTACCAAACGTATCAGTTTTTTCTAATTTCAGCCTTCAGAAAGAATATTTATTAATAAAATATTAGTGAAAAAATAATTGGGGTATTCACACTGTAGTCAAAAGTCATATGTCATAAAATAATAGCACACCTAAATATGACAAGTGTGAACACCCCGTCATAAATAAGTGTGCTATGTCATAATTGTGCCAGCTGATAAACATTTAACAACACTCCATTTTTTGTCGGATTATTGCGCATACGTTTGCATTTTGACTTAAATATAAATGTTTTTTAATTGTTAATACAGAAAATAATAAATTTCCTGTAAATTTTCTAAAATGTCCATTATAAATTAAAATTTTAAATTTTTTTTTATCTATACGAATTTGTTGAAATAAACATGAGCTGAACTATTTTTTTGGACGGCGGCAAGTGGAAAAATGTTCACAAGCTGCCAGGCCAGACCAGTTACACAAACACATATTTTCGTTCAAGGCGAATTACATATAAAATGTATGCAGTGGCGAATTCAAGCGAATTTATTCATTACCTACACTGTCAAATTTGTTACATATTTTCCCGCGCCATTTGCTTCAAGAGGTGTTTAATGGAATAAAACTTTTATACTGACCATTTTGCAAAAAGCGTGTAATCTATTGGCAACACGAAAAATTTAATAAAATTACAATATTACTTACATACTACTTTTAGGTTATGTTCTTCGCGTATTTTTTAATATGGTGTACCATTATAAGTGTCCAATCTGTAGAGTAGTATGGGAAAATATAATCCACACAAAAACATAAATGTGAAAATAAGGCCAAGTTCGTATCTAAAAAGGTTCGGCCGTAAAATGTACTGAGATCACAATAAGGACCAAGTTCTTGATAGGTAAAATTCCATCTCATTTCTAGGCAACCTGTAAGCTTGGCAAAATTTTTTTGCCTTTATAATATGGGAAAGAATTCTTGGAAAAATTTTGCCAATCTTACAGGTTGCCTAGAAATGAGATGGAATTGTAACTTTTTGGATACGAACTTGGCCTTATTTTCACATTTATGTTTTTGTGTGGATCTCACTTCTTTTTTCTAAGTTGTTTTTATATATATATTTATATGTATTGCTTATCTGGGCCTACCTGTGTAGAAAATTTCAGCTTTCTAGCTATACTGGAAGTGCCCCATACAAAGAAGGGGAACCCTAGTCCCCCCCGGATGGAAAATGCCCCGTTTTCAGATTTTTCTGGTTATTTTCTCACCAAGACCTACCTGTGTACCGAGTTTCAGCTCTCTAGCTATACTGGAAGTGCCCAATAATGTTGATGAGTCAGTGAGTCAGTGAATATGTACTAAAATATGGACTTTACACACCTTAATATCTCGGGAAGCTTTTACGGTAGAACTTTCAAGTTTAACCTGTGAGGTCACCTTTGTGGGGAGACCTTATCTTTCAAGTTTCATTATATTATGATCAGGCGGAGCAAAATTATGAGGGGGGTAAAAACAGTTTCGTGTAAATATACACACTTTGTGGCCGAACTAGATAAAGAAAACAATCTTTCGAGAATATTGCATAATGTATGGGGTGCCTAATAGAGCAAATATATTTTAGTCGCTCCTAAAATTATGCAAACAATTATTAGTTTTCTTACTTTTCTTTTTTTTATAGAAACCGCAAGGCTAAAATCGCAAGGTTTAAATTTTAAGGATTTCATTTTCTGGAGACTATAAAAATGTTATTTTTTTTTTTTTTTTTTTTTTTTGCTTCTGCAATAAGCACGAACATATGTATATCTATGTATATTTTTCTCTCAGTGTTTTCAAGTTACATTACACACATATTAAAAATCTTCCACTTTTAACTTTTCTTTAAATAATGGTAACAGTATTTTTGTTTGTGTCTAGTTGATTGTAAACCATATACCAAATTATACACAGTCTCGCCCTCTCTCTTCTTCAAAGCACATTCCTAAGCCTCTGTTAAGGAGCAAATGTAAGCATTTATGTGCATTTGAATTCTATAGTGTGTGTGTGTGTACATGGGATTTTATTTGTCCAAGTGTCAAAGGGCATCATATGTTACGTATTCATTGAGATTGGAAGTACATGACACAAGATACTACAAATAAAATTTATTTGAACTTTTTATTGCAATTTCGTATACAAATTGGAGTTTTTTTTATTATTAAATTTGTAAGAATTTTGCACTAATATTAGTGTGTTATAAAAATAATTATTGTAAATTTGTTTGTTGACTCAAAACAACAAAAATTTTAATGTAATGTATAATCCAACGAGCCGAATATATGTATACGTTTAAAAAAATGATTTGAATAATTTTAATCGAAAAATAATGTACGAATAATTTTATTCGAAAAATTATTTTCGAATAATTTTATTCGAAAAATTATATTCGAATAATTTTATTCGAAAACATTTGTTTGATGTTTTCATAAATTTTAATTTTAAACATTTTTTTTTCAATAAAATTTTGCCAAATAATTTTATTCGAATAATTTCATTTGAACAATTATATTTGAAAACTTTTGTTTGATGTTTTATTTGAATAATATTATTTGCATGATTTCATTCCAAAAATAATCGCTCAATCAAATTTCACCAAATAATTTTATTCGAATAATTTCATTTTTTTTCGAAAAATTTTGTTTGATGTTTTATTCGAATAATATTATTTGCATAAACATTTTTGTTAGATCAAATTTTATTTAATAATTTGAATCGAAATCGTTTGTTTAATATATTTCTCAAATACTATTATTTTCATAAATAATTTGGTTCAACCAAATTTTACTGAATAAAATTATTCGAATAATTTTATTCAAACAAGTTTATTCGAAAAATTTTATTTGATTTGCTATTCGAATAATATTGTTTGCATAATGTTATTCAAAAAATGTCGCTCAATCAAATTTTACCGAATAATTTTATTCGAAAAATTTTAGTCGAATAATTTTATTCGAAAACTTTTGTTTAATGTTTTATTTGAACAGCATTATTTTCATAATCTTTTTGTTTATTTTAATCAAATTTTAACGAATTATTTTATTCGAATAATTTATATTTAAATTGTTGAATTAACATCCTGTTTCACAATGTCGACAAGTCGATGACGTTCTCTTATTTATATTGAAAACAAAAACAAAATATTTAATTTTATGTATTTTTTTAATATAAATAAGAGAACGACATCGACTTGTCGACATTGTGAAACAGGATGTTAATTCAACAATTTGAATATAGGGATTAGAAGAAGAAGGGATTAGGCTTCCGAGTAAGAGAAATAATTTAAAGCAGTCCATTCACTATACTTAAAACAATAAACAACAAATTGATAATAAGTTGTTTCATCTCATTTGAATCTTTAGGTTAAATTTGCTAAAGTTATATTCAAAAGTAATGCGAAATTTCAAGTCTGCCAAACAACAAAGGAAAAATTGGAACAAATTTAAAGTTCAACGTTCACAACAGAACAGAATGACGTTATTTTCGAATCTCGCCCCACAACCATTCGTTCATGTGTATCACTTTGTGTTAGGAGCCTCCTGTACTAAGTGATCCTTAGGCAGCCTCAGCTCATACAGATGAGGGTTGTATTTAAGTCAATGCGTAAATATCTGTGTGTGTGTGTGTGTGTTTGTTCATCAACTATTTACATAAAAATCAACAAAATAAATTAAAAAAAATAAATTTGTTTGATTGATGTTAATTGATTTTCAAAGTAACACAAAAGTTTATGCAGACAGCAAAAAAAAAAAAGGGCGAAAAAACGCACCGAATAACCAACAGTTAAAGTCCTGGGCAGAAACACACCAAACAATCATACAACTAAGTAAACAAAACCATAGAATGCAATTCATAGATGACAATGATGTTGTTCTTAATTGTTTTTTGTTGCTGTTATTGTCGTTGATTATTTCATGTATTCTATTACATACTTATTTACTCGTCCTGAAAATGCCAGACAGAGTTTTGCAATCTGTTTCTATATATATTTTTTTTTTTTTTTTGTATATGTTTTATTTTTGTATGTTTGTTTATATGGGTGACTTTATTTTGTATTTGTTTTCAGATTGACTACGCGTGTAGTTGCTTTTTATTTTGCCTTTTTGTAGTTTTTGTTGTTGTTGTTGTCAATTCAAGTGTTATTTGACATGAATTTAAACAATTACATCACGTTCTTTGCGTTAAGGACAAAATGTTTTAATTCCCTATTGCTGTGGTCTATCGAGTACAAGCAAAATTGAGATATCGATTTAAATTCCAGTTTATAAAGTAATCGTTGTTTGTAGTGTGTACGAGTGCAGCGAAGTGAAAATCCGAACGATAGAAGTGCATTTTATAATCGCGGTGTTTCCTTTAACAAAGTCAGAGTTTGGATAAGATGCATTGTGAGACAAAAGAAAATTTTAATTGAGAAGAGCTTTATTTTTTTGTAAAAAGTTTTAGTGAAAAAAATAACAGATCTACTTCAAAGGTGGTGTTGGCAAAAGCAACTGTGACTTAGGACCTGTTTTTAACTTCTGTTTAGGGCAGGTCATCAACTTGGGATGCTTGTAAACAAATATTTTCACACGGTGTTAATAGCACTGTGGGCTTATGCCTTAATGGAAGGTTCTCACAACAATCTGTTGCACTGTTTAAATGATCAAGGATGGCATAGCACTGGTCACTAAAAATTGATACAGTTCCCAGCTAATGTATATCAATCACAGCGTCCTCCTTCTATGTTTAGCAAAACACTCGACGAAGTAAAACAACCCGACATGTTTTACATACAACACCCCCTTCACTAAGAGAACATTCATTTGTAGTCGATATGCCACTGAATCGAGGTACACCGAACCGGTTGTATGTGAAATAAAATTCTCGCAGAGGTATTTGCAATTGCCTGGTAAAGTTCAAATCGAATGTCCACAAATACTAGTCCCTCCATACTTTTTTTCATAACCAATTCTGACGTAAATGGTTTCTTTCTCGACACCAAGTTTACTAGAGGGCTATTGAGCCAGTGTTCTAGGCATGATGTTATCAATTTTTCTGTATTTTTATAATTATCGAAGGACTCCGTAATTTATAGGCTGATGTTGAAAACATTTATTTGTAAAGGGTGTTTTTTATAGAGTGACACAAGTTTAAATCATAATAAAACAAGGAATTATATTTTTAATATCAATTAAACGAGCTTTATTGGAAAGAAAATTTTATGAAATTAATGTTTAAATTTGATTTCTGCCATGTGGCCGCCACGGCTGGCGCATAGAAGGCGCAATCTGGAACACCAATTTTCAACAACTTTTGGAAGCATTTGTGGCCGTATTTCGCCGATAACTCTTCGAATGTTGATTTCCAGTTGTTCCAATTGTTTATGGTTTATCGACGTAGACAAGTGACTTAACATAACCCGAAAGAAAATAACCCTAATGGAGGACGTATAGTAAGCCGGAAGAAGTGCACAAAGAGTTTGACGAATAAAACAATTCTTTTGATTAAAAATTTCAATAATTTGCACGCGGTGCTCTGGTGTAAGTCGATTCATAATGAAATTTCAAAGCAAACTAAACAAAAATCAACTATGAGCTGTTAAGCGGGTGCTCAAATAAAGCAGTGATGAAAACTCAAAGTTACGACACTCTATAAAAAAACACCCTTTATTTTAAAGTGTATCCTTGCTGTTTGGTTTCATGGAAATCCAAGCGGAAATCGGACACAAAAAGTTAGTGCCTGAAATATTATTTATTTATTTTTTCTTCGAAATTAAAATATAATGTTTTTTTTAGAAATACTTTAATTTCTTTAACAACCAAAACTATGTAGTTATTAATAAACTTCCTTTCAGTTGAAAAATATGTAGTTGTATAAAAGAGAGAGAAGTTTTTTCCAAATGTTGATGATGATCAAATAGTCCAATTTTCTGTATTAACAACATTTTATTACTATACTTTGCCAAATAATGATGTAAATAAGCAACACTGCTTACTTTGTAATCCATATTACCAGAAGATTTGCTCATTAGCAAAATTTTACTTTGCTGGGTTGTAGTACTATTTCCATGACCTGCCCAATCGATGCAATTGATGTTGTTAATTTCAATTGATACTTGTTACAGCACACATACACAAACACACATGCACACTCATTCTTTTACTCATCCGATAGCTTCACACAATCGGCTGTTGGCTGGCTGCTTGGAATGATTTGTTTCCTACAAAATTTACAACATTTTTAACTAGTTTGTCGCGTATTTACACAACACAAAAATTGCTCTGAATTTTACAACATCAAATGTGTTGATAATGAGTTTCGAGGTCCATTAAGGCAGATGAGGTTGTTATTTCCACTTAAATATTTTAGCGATTTTAGAAGTGCCTTCTTTTCGGTATTTCGTATTTATGGACCAGGGCAAGAAAAGGGAAAACAGTGTCAAATTTAAAACATTGTAAATATGTCTGTTTTACGAACAAAAACATAAAAAAAAGAACATGTTCATTTGAAGTGTATTTGCATTTAACGCTAAAATGCATTTTCAAGTGGCACAAAACATGACAGTTGCATTAATTTTCGTATCCACCAAAACATTTTTGTAGTTTTTTTTTTTTTTTTTTTGCAACAATTTATACAACACAACCGACTGGAATAAAAACAACTTTAAAAGGACACTGTGGCAAAATAATAATAATAATACAAAAAAAAATGAAAATGAAAAAATAAAGGATCAAACAATTTTTAAAACAACATGCAACATGCACTGCACACACATACAAATACACACACCTACTTGGCACAGAGTTTTAAATAAAGTCAGACAAAACGAGACCGAAGGACCATACAAACACATTGAAACCTTTAAGCTGGTAACATGTTCATGTCAACCGCGTTATTATTTGTGTAGCAAATTTCTCTATTTACTTTGTTTTATTGTTGTTCTTATTGTGTTAAATTTTGTGCAGAGTCATTTGAATGGGCGGACGTATGAGTATGAGTGCATTATGCAATCATTTTGTGACAATTGTGTGGTAGACATTGTGTCAATTGTTAACAATATATGTATGCATGTATGTGTTTTTTAGAAATTCTCATATTTATTTAAGCCATAAAATGTTTACAAAATTTTAAAACAAAAACCGGGCTAAAGAAACATACAGAGCTAGAAAAACGTGCCGGAAAACATTTGTATTAAAGTGTTTGAAAAAATTTATTTTGATTTTAAATTGTTCATATTAAATATTTATAAGAATTTAAGAAAAATGATACTAATAAAAAATTATGTTTCCAAAAAAAAAGAGAAGCATTTTCTGTTTTCACAGAATTTGCTGAAAACTTTAATGCGCTTAACTGTGTTGCTGTTTCCTATTATACTGCAGTCATTAAATAAATTTAATATTATTTCCTGTTATAGCTTTCTTTTGCTAATTTATCACTTTATAATCAAGTGATATTGTTAATGCAGTTAATTTTTTTTTCTTTAATTTATGTTTAACTTGTGAACTCATTATTATGCAGAAAAATATAATGAACACTCTTGCCACAAACAGTCTGGGCAAACACAGTGAAGCCAAAGTATTTGAATTTTAAATTAAAAACACAATTATTAGCGAAATACCTTTCAAACAGACAGTTTTCCCTTTCATTTCAACCACTGTAAAAATCAACCAACCCATTTTAAAAATTACTGCAGCATAAAAACGTCTTCTAGTTAATTTTCCTCCTTCTCCCCGCAAAAAATTTTACAACCGGAATATTGTTTTTCCCCTCTCTCTCTAGTTATTGCTCTTAATAAACAATTGATGCTAATAAAGATTTTTTTCCACTCTGCTCTCTTCTTGCATAAAATTATTTCAAAAGTGCTCCAGAAAGTATAAAAACCCAAACTCTTTAGTTGTTATAATTTTAATCAGCAGAGGGAGACACAGTCAAAGGATTAACATATATTTTATTTATTTGTTCTGAACAACAAAGACAGTAAACGAGTGAAAATTATCAGATTTACAATAAAAGTGTTTATGTATTTTTGAATAGATAAACATGGATAAGTTGCAGATATTTTCCAAGACATGGGATGTAAAACAAACAAAGTAACAATTTTAAATTTAGGATAAAAAAAATATTATAATGAATCAATAGTGGAAGAGTGGCTACTTTAAAAGTATTTCATGAATTCGAAAAGGACTACAAAAAAGTTTTAATATATTTATAACAAAAAAAGATACGAGAATTGGATCCACAGCCAGCAAACAACATAAAAACGGACAACGGCGAATGCCAAAAGACAACTTTTTTTAAGATGACTCCCAATATTTTTTTTAGCTCGCCACCACTCCAGAACTTAGGGCAAAGATATATGCAGAAGACTTAATTCTTTTACAACTCTGCTATTGGGCATTTTAATAATTTTTAGAGCATTGTAGCAGCTGCTCTGGTGCTAAATTCCTTAAACTGTATGACCAAGCATTTTTTTTAAATTATTTTACTTTGTCGACTGTTCAGATAACTAACGAAGGATATAGTTTCTACTGAGGAAAATGCCCTAACTATAGGGTGTTTTTTATAGAGTGACACAAGTTTAAATCATAACAACACCAGGAAATATATTTTTAATATCAATGAAACGGGTTTTATTGGAAAGAAAATTTTATAAAATTAATGTTTGAATATGATTTCTGCCATGTGGCCGCCACGGCTAGCGCGTAGAAGGCGCAATCTGGATCACTAATTTTCAACAACTTTTCGCAGCATTTTGCGACCGAATTTAGCCAATAACTCTTCGAATGCTGATTTCCAAGTGTTCACTTGTTTGTGGTTTATCGCCGTAGATAAGTGACTTAACATAACGCTAAAGAAAATAATGTAATGGTGATGTTCATCGAATTAGCCGCTCTGAGGGACAATTATGTACGCCATAAAATGGAAGAAGTGCACGATGAGTTTGACGAATAGAACCATTATTTTGATTAAAAATTTCAACAATTTGCACGCGTTGCTCTGGTGTAAGTCGTTTCACAATGAAATTTCAAAGCAAACTAAACAAAAAGCAACTTTCAGCTGTTAAATGGGTAGCCTAATAAAGCAGTGATGCCAACTCAAAGTTGTGAAACTCTATGAAAAACACCCATTATATATATCAAGCAACAGTCAAAAGAAAACTACTTTCAATTACCTTCAATTGCCATCATATAGCACACTTTCAAGTTGTCTATGCTTCCTTTTAATAAAAGCTATTTTTACATTTAAATGCAAATTTATTTAAGTGTCTGTTATGTTTTTGCTATTGTTAGTTTTGTTGTTTATTTCTTTTTTTTTTTTTTCTTGTGTTGCCATAACATGCATAGAATTTTTAATTATTTATATCTCTAAACAAATTGCAACATGTTTTTTGGTGCAACACATTCTCTTACTATTATCCGTAACCCTTAACAATATTGCAACAAAGAAAATCTTGTAAATGTTTGAAAATCTTTATGAAGGTTTTGTCTTTTTTTTTTTTGGTATTCTATAAAATAATGTCAATGGCTGTTGTGTAGTTTATATTTTACATATGTTGGAAAACTATGTATTAGTATTACATGACTTGCTTTGCTATAAACTGATTCCATTGTCCTTAAAGATGGTCTCATGTGTGTGTACGTAAGTGTGAATTAAATGTATAAAAAGATGAAAAAAGTAAGGCTGTTGTAGAATAGATTGTATTTGATTAAGGGATTGTTTGTTTTTTTTATTTTACAATGGTACAACCTGATGCCACGCCCTTTATAGATTTTTAAAAATATGACAATATTATTTAAAAACAAATTTTCAAAATAAATCAATCGATTATTTTTAAGAATATTAAATTTCTTGTAGGATTTTCTTTAACATTTTACCTTTAAAAAATACAACTAAATTGCTCTTCTTTTACTAAAGTGCCTGTGTAAATAAAAATATAAACACAGGAAAAAAGCATCAAAACCGCATTTCATTACGTTTTATATTAAAACCCAAAAATATTCTTAGTAGAGAAAGTCAACAAAATATTTGCAGACAAGTAAACATGGCAAGACAAATAAATGTTTCTAAAATCACGTAAACGAAGGCAGAAAATTTTCTTACATTTAAGATGTTTTATAACATTTTCTGAAAACAAATTAATCTTAATTTAAGAAACTCCAGAAGATACTCGATTATCTAGATTTTAAAGAATAATAATTTAAAAATTTTCTGATAGATTTATTTTTTTTTTATGGCATTTTACTAAAACCAAATTAACGTAAAAGGACGTTGTTTGTCGCCAGTAATATATGTTTAAAATATCAGACAATTTAATTGATTATTATAAGAGGCGGTCATATGTCCTTTTTTTGGGAAATTTCGAAAACAATTTAAAATGTTGCAATTATTTGTGATTTTGTATCGCAATCAGGTTTGAACAATATTTTTAAATAATTTAGCAATCGTTTTAAATAACGTATACAAGCGTCGCCTATTTTTATTGCTGTAGTAATTTAAAAAAAAAAAAAAAATTAAAAGAGAAGTCATATGTATCAATCGCTTTATGGGAGAGTTTCCTTCCAACTTTATATGCTTTAAAATACATGCAATTTTTATATTCAAATGATTCTACAAGCTTCGACAGTTAGAAAAAAAATAATTTTATGTATTGAACGTTACCCTGCCTTTGCGCATCATTTGTATTTTTGGCAATAATTTTAATGCTTTATGATTTTCAACTTTATATGCTTTAAAATACATGCTAGAACTTTTTTATTCAAATGATTCTACAAGTTTCGACATTTAAGAAATAATAAATTATTTTATGTATGGAACGTTACCCTGCTTTTGCTCATCATTTTAATTTTTGGCAATAATTTTAATACTTTATGGTTTTCAAATGTATTTACATTCAAATTACAATTACTTTGTAGTCAAGATTCAAATTTAAGTGATTTATGTCACATATTAAAAAAAAAGTAACGTTCAAGACACAAATTCCGAGCAAAATTAAATTTATTGAAAACTATTATCCTCTATTAATTTTCAAAATGGTTGAAATTAAAAGGTTATACTTTAAAAGTTAAAACACATTCAAGCGTTTTCAACTTGATAGGGGGGAAAGGATCGAGGGCTAGACTGCGACATCATTCATATTAATTATTTGAATCTTCAGGCTCTTCAATTCACATAATTCACTTTTACTATCTAATTGACATGAAAATTAATATATTGACAAAACAATTAAATCCAGCATGGCATGTATATCGTTGACATTTACCTTGGATAGACACCAATCTGCGCTTTTGTCGTTTCAATTCATGTTAAATGATAAATAACTTTATTGTAAAAATTATTTTCCGAAAATTTCTGAATACAAAAACTTCAATTTAAGCATTGATGTTTCATTTATATATAAACCTTAAAAACATATTGAAAATCGGCCGAGCCGACCATATGTCCTTTTTTTTTTGTACTGATTCTACTAAATTTATCCACTTAAATTTAAAATAAAAACGATCTCTTACAATTTTTAATAATTTTAATTTAATAAAATAAATATTTTAAGCTCAACTCTTTATTTAGTCTTTCTACTTACAACATATTTTCTATTCTCAGCATCTAGTTTTGAAAACCGTCCACTCATTTAATAATGTCTGCGGTATTTGACATATTTTATATATGAGTATAAGAATATGTCTACTATTTTATTTATTTAATCTTTTACAAGCAACATTTTCTTTTATATAAAACGTTTTATTGATAGTAATATTGTGTCCCTTAAGGCAAGAATAGAAGCAAAATAATATAGAAAATCTTTAAGTAAAAAAGAAAATACTTGTGTCATGGTTAACAACAATCGGTTTTGTGGTTTTTACAAAATGATAAATGAAAATTAATTGGAAAAAAGCATTTAGAAGCAGTTAAATAGTTCGCGAGCCAAATATTTTATTATTTTTTTTTTTTGGCAAATAGTAGAAGGAGTTGAAAAGTCGGGCGAATGACAGAGAGAAGTGCAAAAAAAAATTATAATTAAACCACAAATTGATGTAAAAGAAAAGTTTAGCATTAAAAGCCCCATCAAGTCAAATTTAATATCAATTAAAAATGTGGTTGAAACATTAAGAGTTTGGAAAAATTGCACAATATACCAAATACGGAATGACCGCAAAATAATTTAGTTATCACAGAAAGAGATAAAACCGACGTAGAACTAAAGCTGAACATCCGAATATATTTATTTTATTTTTTTTACGATTGTATCCAACACCCGAGACAATCGACCGTATTCTAGATGTAAATAAATTCTTTTAATGTTCATAGAGAAATTATCATAAAAAAAAATTTTTAAATACCAACAAGTGGGCATTTATCTGTGCGCACGGTAGTGCGCCAGGCCAAGTTCGGGCACACAGTGGGTATATTTACACGAAACCATTCTAGCTGTTTTTACCCCCCTCATAACTTTGCTCCCCCTGATCGTAATATAATGAAACTCCCCACAGAGGTGACCTCACAGGTTAAATTAGAAAGTTCTACCATAAAAGCTTCCCGAGATATTAAGGTGTGAAAAGTCCATATTTTAGTACATATTCACTGACTCACTGACTCATCAATATTATTGGGCACTTTCAGTAAAGCTAGAATAACCAGAAAAATCTGAAAACGGGCACTAGTGTGTTCGCTATTCGTCGAATTGTTAAAAATTTTGAAACTACATTTTCTTTACATATTCTTTTTTTTAATTAGGACCAGCACTCGGGGGATGACCCCTACGTATGCAGTGCACTGTGACGGAACTCAGGGAGAGGGATAGGGACGAGAAGAGAGATGTTGAAAATTTAGAAGACTTAACTCTTTCACAGCTCTGCTTTGCGCGTTATGTTAATTTGAGGTGTTGAGGCGCCTCCGGTGTTAAGCAGGCGCATTAACTTTGTTAAGCTGAATTAGCAGGCATTTTATTAATTGTTTTACTTTGCCAATGTTTCTGCTAACCGACGAAGGAGGACGATGTTGTGTACATTAGCTTGGAACAGCATCAATCTCTGTCGGAACAGTTTTTTAGTGACCATTGGGATGCCTTCATCACTTAAATAGTCCTACAATAATTAATACAATATCTCACTAATGTACATGAGAGAAATTAATGGTGTTGATTGACTTGCTCTGGCCAGGGGTTGAACCCAGGCCCCAAGTCATTGTTTGCTTAGTAGTCAACGCGCTAAACACTTCTGCCAACACCAACCTCAATGTTTAAGTGCCAATAAGACAAAGAACCAGTCGAAGTAATGAAAATATTACTGCCGTTCAGGCAAGTGTGGCTGAAGTTGCGGTCTTTGTCGATTCCAAGAATTGGTACTGTCTCAAACAATAACCTGGCGGATTTTGAGAAAGGACTTGGGTTTGCATCCGTATAAAATTGTTCTCACTCAAGAACTGAGGCCATTGGACCACCGTAAAAGTCGTGAATTTGCTGATTTTGCCTTGAAACAACTGGAAAAGTTTGGAGATTCGATTATTTCAAGAAATTGTGATATTGAATGGCGTCTAAGAAGTTGTGCTTGAACACCATTAGACTATTTCTTGTGGGGTTATTTGAAGTCATTGGTTTTTCGAAATTAACCAGACTCTCTTCAAGCTTAACAAGACAATACTGAACGGGCCATTCATGACATACGACTTGATTTAGTGGAAAAAGTGATCGAAAATTGGGTTCATCGAATTCGTTCCTGCAGAAGAAGTCGTGGAGGCCACTTGAAAGACGTTTCCTTTAAAACTTAATTGTATCGATTGTACTTCACATTAAATAAAAAAACTGTCGAATTTCCTTCATAATAAGTGTTTGTTTTTTTTTTAAAGAAATCTTATCACTTTTATTGGAAAACCTTATATATAATTTTTTTCTAGATTTTAATAATATTATAATTAAATTTGAAAATATTTTTTAATATTTTGAAGGAAATTTTTTTCTTTAATTTAGTACATCTCTTTTTTTTTTGGAGTGTAATTATCTTGCAATTGGTTCGGTACACAGTAAAATAGATTTTAATGAAGGCTGCAGTGAAGCTGTAGAGACCTTCGAAAACAAAATGCAGTTTTTCTGAATTTCATTCTTCAATTATCGATTAATATCAATATCCATTTAAAAGTTTAATATATTCGTATATTTAATATTTTAGTTACATACTTATCCTTTCGTCTTGTGTTATTTTTTTATGTTACACTAAATTCTGGAACCTAGAAAAATTTGAAAATAAATTTGTAATATTTTCTTTTCTGTTTGTCTAACGTTTCTATATTTTCCATGTATCCGAATGCTCTGATGCGTTACGTATGTGGTAGGAATTCAAAACCACACATCCATATGGATCTAATCACACACATGCAATAAATGCACTTTTACTTGAAGTCTTACTCTCAAACACACACACATAATAACACTTATGCCACTGCATTCTATATTTGTGTATCATCAAGCTAACGTTCAATTTATTTACAAAGTCTGTGTGTATATTCGACAACACTATTTATTTGAAAGAGATAAATGACAGGAGTTTGAGAGTTTGTTTACTTTCGCCCCTTTTGTACGAGTATTTGTTATATTTCACACACACACACACACACACACTCATGCACTCAGAGCCATCCATAGAAGCATACTTGTATGTTATTGTTTGTTGTCTATTGGATTTTGCTGCAATTGCAGTAGTTGTAATGCAGTGTCATGAATTTTCCAAATATATTATACGAGTATCGTTTTATGAGTATGTTTAGGTGTTTGCGTATACAATTTATATAAAATTTTTTTTTTCTAAAAACTTGTGGTAAATCCACTTAAGACATACAATGACAATTTGTTATTTTATGAGGTTAAAAAGAGCTTAATTGTGTTGATTATAGATTTGTGTGCAGTTGTAAACTTCTCGTTTCAATGAATATCTGGTCTGTTCGTTATTGTGTATTTAGGATTTTATTTGATTTTGGCAGAAATTGAAAATTTTGACATATTCATATATATGTATATGTGTAGTATGCGTGAATGTATGTGAAGATATACATGTACATAATGTGCTAGCATATTTATTTTAAAATAAAAGCCCTTTTTTGTTTTTGATTATGATGAACTTGAAAGAAAGTCAAGTTCTTCTAAACCACTTTGTAAAATTAGAGAAAATAAAATATCGCATTTGACCATTAACTGTTTAAAGAACTTTAAAGATTTTATAGTTCATAGCAGATAGTTTGTAATGGTACATATTTCTTAAGGATGTACTTTCATAAAGGTACTTTTTTGAATGTTTTTTGAATTAAGAAACTTATATTTTGTGAAGGTGGCTTCTTAATGGATAGTTTTTGAATGCACTTTTTTAAAAGGTGTTTTCTTTTTAACAGGTTTTAGTTTTTATAGGTAATATTTTTCAAATCTACAATTTTTAAAGGTACTATTAAAAGAGTTATTTTTTTTTAAATAATTTTCCAAATGATCCATTTTCAGATTAGGCAATTTATTTTTCGGGTAATTGTTTTTTAAAAGTGTGCTTTTTAAGAGAACTTTTTTAAAATATTATTTTTTTAAACAGCGTTAAAACACTGTTTTTAGTAGAAATTTTTTTTAAAGTGTACTTTTTCAGGCTAAGCAATTTTATGATAACTTTTTTTTTAATATCCTTTTGCTGCAGAGAATTATTTTAAAATGATCATTTTTAAAATGGAGTTTTTTTTAAGGCACTGTTTTTAATAGAAATTGTAAAAAAAATTAGCTGATCTAAAAAAATATTCACTTAAATGGTACTTTTCTTTAAAGTACGTTAACATTCATCAAATATTTGTCAAACAAAACGTAACCACTAGTTAGGATAGTATACCTTAGAGATACTGTATTTTGTAACTTGGCTATTTTTTATTACAAAATGAATTTAATTATTCTACATAAAAGTATTTTTATACAGTTTTTAAAAAATTCGAACAAATAATTAAAAAAATATTGGAGTTAAAGAAAATAAAATATTAGTTTTTATCTTGGTTACGTTTTTTTCAACAAATATTTGATTAATAATAAATAAGGCTTAAGAGATAATTTTTTTAGAAAACTACTATGGTAGAAATGTACCTTTTTAAAATATTTCTCGAAGGTGCTCTTTTAAAGGGTTATTTTATTTTAAAAGTTCTGGCTTGAAATAATTGTCTTAAAAAGGTATTATTTTTTAGCACGTTGAGTGCCATGTGCACCGCCGTCGGTGTACAATTCCTTTTTTATAGTGTTTATTTTAAGCTACTAATAGCAACGAAACTTTTACTAAAAGTTACTTTAATTAAAAAGTACTTTCCCTAAGATGTTCTTTCTTTTGTGGTACTTTTTTAATAGGTACTTTTTCTGCAGTTTGCTTTTTCTTCAACGTCACTTTTTTACGGTGATTTTTAATGTCCTTTTTTATAGATCCATTTTAAAAAGGAAATTTTTTTACTTGGCACATATTTTGTATAACGATACTTTTTGGCATTATTTTTTTATTAAACAAATTTTTTATATAATAAACATACCTAAACTTTTTTAAAACGTACTTTTTTTTGTACTTGTTTTTATATGATACTTTTTGTAACAGGTACTTTTTAAATGCTTTTTTTTAACAGCTACTTTTTTTAAAATATGATATTTTTAAAAAGTACTTTTTTAAAAGTACCTTTAACAAAAATATTTTTTTTAGAAATTATGTATTTTCAATTAAAAGAGAATTTCTTAATGGTACTTTTTTTTAAAGATGATTGCATTAAAAGATAATTTTTATAAGATAATTTTTTTAAATGTATTTTTTTTAACAGGTTCTATTTTTTAAAAGCTACTTTTTTAGAAGTACTTCTTTGAAAAGAGAATTGTTTAAAGGAACAGTTTAAAAAACCACTTATTTTAAAAGGCGATTTTAATGGTATTTTTTTTAACAGTACTTTTTGAAGTACAAATGTATCTTTTCATAAGCAAACATTTTTAAAACTCACTTCTTTTAAAAAATAATTTTTTAATGTTCCTGCTTAACATGGTACTTTTTAACATGGTACTATTTTTAAAAGGTATGTACTTTTTTATTTGGTACTTTTTTTAGACGGGCTTTTTTTGCAATGCACATTTTTAATAGATACTTTGTAGATAATTTGTGTATATTTTGTATGTACTTCTTTGACAGGCTTTTTTTAAAAGGCACTTTAGCCAAAAGCAATTTTTTTAAATATAGATTTTTAGTATGTCTGAATATCCTTTTTAGAAATTTGCTTTTTGAATAGCTGTTTATTTTTTAAAAGCGTACTCTTTTCAAAAACTCTATAAAGAAACCTTATAAAAAGTTTCGTTTTTAAAGTAGTACTTTATTTAAAAAATTATGTTTTAAAAGATATTTTTTCAAAGATAAATTTTTATCATAATACTTTTTGAAAACTTACTTTTATAGGAAACTATATGTAGAATAATTTTTTTTGTAAAATTTTATTAAGTAATCTATTAAAAATTTATTTAAAAAAATTTTTTAAAAATACATTTTTAAAGTGTTATATTTTTTATTGTATTTTTCCAAAATTTTTTTTAGTTAAATTAAAGAGAACTTTCTTTAAGACAATTTTTTTAAGCCATATTTCATAAAAAATTCTTTTCTCAAGTGCACTGAAAAAACAGTTTTACATAAATTTAACGAACTCCCCCGTTCCTTGAATTAAATTCTTTGAAATTCAATGTATTTTACGTTGTTTCAGTAAAATATTCCTTGAAATTATAAGTAAAATTTTATGTATTTATGAACTCAACGTTGAAACCCTTAATTGATTTTATTCATTGAATTAAACAATGAACTAGTTTTTCGATTTAACTTAAAATACGTTGAATTTAAGGAACTCGTTCATTTATTTGAACACAATGAACAAATACTTTGATTCAAAGAACCTGTTTCTTGATTTTAATTAATATACGTTGATTTTGTTGTATGAATACGTTGGATCAAAGAATAAATTCTTAAAAATCAACGTTAGTATGGTTTCTTAACTTTAACGAACTGGTACGTTGAATACAACAAGCCAATGATGGCCATACGTTTGATTCAAAGAACCTGTTCCTTTAGTGAAAAATAAGGAACAAATTCGTTTTTTCCTTAAATTTCATTGCTTTTTTGGTTGAGTGTGGTAACGTGGTTATTTCCAGTATTAAAAGTTGTTTTATTAATATTATTTATTTGATAAAGCACTTATTTATTTCTCCTTTTGAGAATAAAACTCTAGTTAAAGTTATAAAATTGCAACGAGCAATACAAATTATTTTTTTTTCTAAACAGCAAGTAATCGTTGCTTTATTATCATAAGTACAATTTGTAACTCTGTTGCGTTTAACTTTTGAAAATATATCTACAATAAAGTCTCAAGTGAGACAACACAACGGACTTATTTTCCACCACACTAAGGTAATTGATTTGTTAAGAGATCCTTTTCGCTCGAACATGTTGTGCTTATTTTTTACGGTTCGTGCTATAAGCAATTTTGTAATTTAAGTAAATTGTATTTATATCGCGTGTTAAATAAATTTGTCAACATCTTTTTTTTTTCTTTACTCTTTGCCAGCAGTGTTAGCCGGTAAAAGTTAGCTATTCCCTTTTTGTTGTTTCGAAACTTTGCACACATAATCGCGTGTTTTAACACTTTATTATATTTTTAAAAGTTATAATTTGATTTTTAAACCTTTTTGTAATAATTTTTTTTTTTTTTTTTTTTGGTAGCAGTTAAAGTTTTTCATAACGGAAATGAGTTTTAACTTGTTGTTTAACGCTATGAGGAGAGTACAAAGTATTTGTTTTTACTTCCTGACCATATGTTTAGTAAAAATTTTCATTCATCAAGGATTTTCTTAAGCTGAAAAAGGTACGAAAGTCTTTATTGTTTCGTTTTTTTTTTTTTTTTGTCATAAATGACGGATTTTGCTAAACAAAATTTTTGATTTTAGTTTAGTTTTTATAATTTAACAATTGTTACACTTATTTCCGGTTTCTTTAGTTTTCACGATTTCGTCCTTTTTGCTAAGCAAGTACTCGTATGTACATCTTACTACTCCTGCTTTTTAATAATAAAATAAACCTTCATATTCAATTAACGACAGAACAGTTTGCTGTTTTCCACTCATGAGGAAACTACATGGCAAAACTCACAAAAAAAAAACAAACAAAAAACATTTAAACGTCAGTGCAAAAAAGACTAAAGCGAAAATAAAAGAAACGCAATTTACGACAAAAAGTCGAAAAGCCATAAAACCATGAAATTGCTCACGAGCCACACACACCATTTTTTGTGTTTTATTTATATATACATATGTACATACATATGTACATATATAATAATGATTTTTTTTTCATTATAAACAACAACAAGAGTTGCAGAAAAGAAAAATGCTTTACAAACAGTTATAAAATTTATAAAAGTTATTTTGTTCCCTACCACATAAACGAACACAAAAAAGGCACAACATGTTCTTCAGACCACGACAGCGCCATCTGCACGTCTAGTTGTTGTCAGTCGTGCATTTAGTTGTTTTGGAAAATCAAGAACTGGTGGGAACAAATTTAAAATAACTGTGGGGGCCACAAACAGCAAATTAAATTTAATATTTATGTTTTCAAATCATAATTGATCTATTTGTGGCTGGATGTTTTACGCACAGCAGTATATTTCAAGATTATGATTGATTTCATAACATTTTTACATTATGCAACGTTGTTTCATGCAATATTAATTTTAAGTGAGAGTGTTGAAATAGAAATGCATACATTTTATATTTTTCCGCTGTCTTTCTTACGGAAGTAAATAAATAAATAAATAATGGAGTTGTATGCAACAAAGTTGCGTAGTGTAGATACTGTATCATATAATTTAAGAACTTATTTGATGTTTAAATTCTCATGACTATTGTTTATAATATTTATCTCAATTCGAAATAAAAAAATAATAAGGAGTTCAGTAGCACGTTTCTGTAACTCACATTTCTCACATTGAAAAAATGTGTCTCCTGATCTTTTCTAAGATGACTCACAGAATATGAGTAGGATTTTTATATGAGCCACCCTGCAAATTAATTTTTCTCACACATCCTGCAGTTCACAGAATAATAAAAATAAACTTTTCGATGCGGCGGGAAACTCTCACATCAGTTACAGAAACGGAGCACAGATTCCCAAAAAAGCCTCTAAATAAAACCTCCAAATAACAGAATTTGAAAATTAAGTCCCATAGTGAAGCTATTAGAGCCGCATAAAGACTTTTAATTTAGTTTTAGAATTTCAAGACGTCTTCCCTAATTATCCAAGAATAAATTCTTGTATATTTTTACAAGTACAGATATTGAAAATGTTTAAAGTCAGTGCTTAAAAAATTCTCACACATGTTCGAAGACGTATGAATGCACCTCATATTGATAGGCTTAACAAAGGCTGCGATAGATAGCCTTCCCTGAACTAACAGATTTCTTTTGAAGTGCATTGAAGTACGACTCCCTTTGCCTTAAGTTGCAAGTTAATGTTATCATAAGCATTCCCAAGCAGGGAAGGAATCGGTACTTACCAGTTATTGCTAACAAAAAAAATTTTTTTACAAAATTCGATAAAGAAAGAAAATTTCTTCAAAATATCCAATTAACCTTGATACATTCTAAGCCCAAAGATTGGTGCTTCCAATCGAAAGCTTTCCTTGATTTATTTTTTTTTAACTATTTTACATGAGAACACAGTAACAGACTGATTTGTTGACTGACTGACAGACAGACAGACAGACAGACAGCCACTTTTTGCCACTATAAAAAGGTCCTTTGTTGTTGTTTTATTTCTGCTACTCTGCTGCACATTTCCGCTTGAAATTTCTATTTTAACAAGCTGAATTCATAATAATAAAAACAAACAGTTCTAACAAAAAAGAGAACATCATAAACATATTGTTGTTTCATTGTATGTGTAAATTGCATTAAAGGATTCGTAAATTATTTTCATAAAAAGAAATAGCAACAACAAACTAAATACCAAATACTTAATACATTAAACAAGAAACAGGGTTTGCAAAGGAAAATGTAGCAAGGATAACTTAAAACGAAGTAAAAAGGAAGTAGAAAAACAAATTTATTGTTACTGAATTAAAGCAAAACTGATGTGGGAAGTGAACTTGAACTGCACATTGAAAAAGACGCTACTAGGTATCCACCATAAAAACAAAATTTTATTACTATTAAACTATGTAATATGTATCGTAGTATTCATAAAAAAATAAAAAAATTTTCAAATGTGTTTTAGTAAAAAATTTCAGTACAAATTTTTCTTAAAAAATAAATTTCGAAAACATTTACCACGTAATTCATAAGCGATTCATAAAGTTAAAATACACATTAAAACCTGTTTTCCCATACAAAATTCCTACATTTACGCCACAATAACTTTAATAATCGTTTATGAATTAGGGGGTTAAAGTTTTTATGGATTTTGGGTACTAACATTTTTTTATTCGAGCAAGTACACTAAAAAATTTATAAGAAAAATAAACAGATTCAATATTATTTATTGTGTTGTTTTTAAACTATTGTGCTTGTGCTTTAATAATTCTCATTTCGTACTTGGGTGTTTATGTATGTATAAGCAAATATATTGAAAAACGTTTCATGCCTATTGGTACGATCTAATGATTAGTAGGTATTTAGCAACAAATGAAATGTATAATAAAAAAAAAATAAAAAACAATTTAAATATCTTAGTCCCAAATACGCAGTCTTTAGTTAACTAATAACAATAGGTTAACCAAAGAATTTCCATAGAAATATCATTCGTTTAACTAAAATCAATAGTTAACTAAAGACTGAGAATTTGGACCTAACAGAGTCATAGAAAGCTGATAACAGAGATCTGTTAAAACTAATGGTTTTTGTCTAGGGTTTCAATTTCTACAATTTAACTTCACGCACATACTGAACAAGAATTGAATTAGATTTGAAACGGAAGCGAACTAGAACCGATTTAGAACCAAACTAGAACTTAACTAGTATTGAGCTAAATCTGTATTATAAATGAGATTGAGTTAAAGTAAAACTGAAGTAGAATTAAACTAGAATTTAGCTAGAACTTAGCTAGAGGTGAAACAGACTTGAGACAGAAATAAGCTAAAGTTGAACTTGATACAAACTAGAACTGAACAAACTCAAGGGTGGCGTAAGCTGAAGTAGTTAACGCATTGACTACTAAGTAAACTATGACTAAGGACCTGTGTTCGATCCCTGGTCAGGGTAGGTCATCCACACATAAATTTCCCTAATGCAAGTTAGTGTCCCCACCGAGGAGTACGTATTGTCATCTTTATAATATTCACAACTTGGTGCTGAACCTATTATGGAACGGGGTAATTGTCTTTCACAAATATCACCTTTGGCTAATTACCTATTGAACTTATATGATACTGCCCGATTTCTAAAAAAAAAGAAAGCAACGCATGTAAAAGGTTTTCCAATAGGGATGATATGATTTTGAAGTGACGTTTCGGCCATTTGTAATATGTCATGATCTGTCATTTGTTTTTCATTGTATTCAGTAGTGTTTACAATTTCATCATGGAAAGATATACGCAAGAACAACAAATTACAAATTATTCAGTTTTATTATCAAAATAATCCTTCTCCAATTGCAACTTTTCGTGCGCTTTTGCCATTTTATGGTCGTAATAATCGTCCAAGTGTGCGCGCTATTGGTCGAATTGTTGAAAATTTCGAGCCTACAGTTTCTTTACATTTTTTTTTTTTTTTTAATTAGGACCAGCACTCAGGGGATGACCCCTACGTATGCAGTGCACTGTGCCGGAACTCAGGGAGAGGGATAGGGTAGAGAAAATAGATGTTGAAATTTAGAAGACTTAACTCTTTCATATAATTTTTAAGGCAGTGTTGAGGCGCCTCCGGTGTTAAGCAGACGCATTAACTTTGTTAAGCTGTATTAGCAGGCATTTTATTAATTTTTTTACTTCGCCAATGTTTCTGCTAACCGACGAAGGAGGACGATGTTGTGTACATTAGCTTGGAACATCATCAATCGCTGTCGGAACAGTCTTTTAGTGACCAGTGCTATGCCTTTATCACTTAAATAGTCCGACAACAATTAATACAATGTCTCACTAATGTACATTACAGAAATAAATGATGTTGATTGACTTGCTCTGGCCAGGGATTGAACCCAGACCCTACGTCATTGTTTGCTTAGTAGTCAACGCGCTACCCATTTCTGCCAAATCCAACCTCAATGTTTAAGTGCCAATAAGACAAAGAACCACTCGAAGTAATGCAAATATTGCTGCCGTTCAGGCAAGTGTGGCTGAAGACCGCAATTTATCGATTCCAAGAATTTGTACTGTCTCAAACCACAACCTGGCGGATTTTGAGAAAGGACTTGGGTGTGCATTCGTATAAAATTGTTCTCACTCAAGAACTGCAGCCATTGGGCCACCGTAAACGTCGTGAATTCGCTGATTTTGCCTTGGAACAACTTGAAAACGATAACGATTTTTTTTAAGAAAATCATCTTCTCTGATGAGGCTCACTTTTATCTGAGTGGTGTGGTAAATAAACAAAACTGTCGAACTTCTTTCGAAATGAAGCTGGTAACACCGTTACTGACAACGGAGAGTGATATAGATCGATAATAACCAAGGTTTTATGTCCGAAGTTGGAAGAAGTTGATCTTGATAACATTTGGTTCCAACAAGACGGGCTACACAGCAAATGCAATAATTGAATTATTGCGAGAAAAGTTCGGAGATTCGATTCTTTGAAGAAATTGTGATATTGAATGGCCTCCAAGAAGTTGTGATTTAACACCATTAGACTATTTCTTGTGGGGTTATTTGAATTCATAGGTGTTTCGAAATAAACCAGACTCTCTTTCAGCTTTCCAAGTCAATATTGAACCTGCCATTCATGACATACGACTTGATTAAGTGAAAAAAGTGCTCGAAAATTGGGTTCATCGAATTCGTTCTTGCAGAAGAAGTCGTAGCGGCCATTTGAATGGCGTTATATTTAGAACTTAATTGTATCGATTGTACTTCACATTAAATAAAAAACTGTCGAATTTTCTCAACAAGAAGTGTGTGTTTTTTCAAAGAAATCATATCAATCTTATTGGTAAACCTTTTACATATACGGTTGATAAAGAAGGTAAGTCATCTATGTTAGTCCGCTAGAAGGGGAACAGCCCCTAAGGTCACCGAGTTCTCTTTCGAGGCTTGACCAATAATCTTACGATGATACTACTAGAGCCGGTAAGCCCCGCGGAGAGTGTCTCCCGGCGGTGGAGAGTGTTGTTCCTACATTGGACTTACGATGCGATGTGTCAATGCGAGATTCATATCATTCCTCTTGGGGATGGTTCTGCTATTGGCATACTCCTTCTCCTTGAGGATGGATTTGCTGGTTGTTATCGTACTACTCTCCTTTATGGTATGATTCCGTGACTGATTAATTGTGAGAACTACTTCGGGAGTACACGTGGTGGTGGCTGCGGTGGCTACCAAAAGCTGGGAGAGCTATTTGTTTACGGACTGATGTTCGACCAGTGCGATTGGCTGGATGGACTACGTTCTACCAATGTTAAGCCTCCATATGCTGTTGCGAACTAACGGAAAAACAGATTAGATAGATGGACCACTGAAGCAAGGCGTTTACGTATAATCATCCCCTGAGTGGCTGTCCTACCAAACAAAAAAAGAAATAAACTGCTACTGAGGTAGACTACACAAAAACTTAATTTTGTTGGTGATATAAGCAGAAAATAAATGGCTCCACATACAAATTAAAATAGTTAATGGGTTTACTTAATACCAGGTAACGCTGCAGCACTGTTTTAATATCAATAGAAAAGAATTTAAAAGACATTTCATTTCTTGTCCTTGGCTTTAATTAATTTCTAAAATATTTTTCTAGCCGTCTAGTTTACAAAGTTTCATTCTATTTTATTTCTTCTTTAGTATGAGCCGTTTATTTTGAAAGTGACATAATTCACTTTTTTTTATTGTAATTTTTTTACAAATGAAAAGATACCGTTCAATTGTATTTATTGTTGCCATTAACTCGATTTTCTTGAAAAAGTGACTTATGCCACTTTAAAAATAAACGGCTTATATATCTCCCATTATTTCAATTATATTTAAGTCTATATTTGTTTTTGTCTTTGTTGTAAATGTCTGCGTATTTGCTATAATAATTTATTTGAAGCTAAAGCAATTTTCATATGTCATGCATTAATCCAAATTAATTTCATGTAATTAAAATCACCTTGAAGCGAAACGACAGAAACTTTCATTTGCCACACATTCGAATGTATTTGTTGGCTAGTTAAATAATTCGCAGGATATCCAAATATATACACACACATATACACATTCATACATTAAACGCTATTTATTTGATTTAGCAAACTTTATCTCCGATAATTATTACCCCATTTATAATGAATGGCTTCTAAGGTGTAAGAAACATTTAAGGTTCAAAGAATATGCGCTTTATTTCACATTTAGGCTGTGAAATTAAGAGGGAGGCAATTGAATTATATTTGTGTTAAATATTCTATATTTTACGGAATTATTAAAGAAAACAAGTTAAATTAAGTGTTGAAACAACAAAAAAAAAATACATATATAAAATGTTAAGATATACATTTTTAGATAAATTGTTGATTAGAATTAGATTCGATTAAAATATGTTTAATTTAAAGAAAATTCTTAGATAATATAATCTTAATTATAAACCAAAAGAATAGAATACATAACAAATTGAACTAAAAATAACTTTTTTTTTTCTTTCCTTCTTTCAAGGTATTAAAGATCCAAATCTGGAAAGACACTCAAATAAAGGTAATTTCATCTTTATAAAATATTATTTTACGGAAGGATATTAATAGTCCTTTTTTAAAGAACAGAAAATAAAATCTCACAGGGCCAACTTAACACTGCTAAAATAATCGAAAGGATTTAAAAAAAAAAAATTAAGTTTTAATAAAACATTATAATGAAATTTAATATATGAAACTCGTACTCTTATTAAAAAGCCACTTAAACCACTTTCAGAACAGAGCACACTTACACACACGCGCACACACACACGCATACACATACTCCACTTTTATTTATACATATTAAAAAAAGGGATACAAACACTCACATAAAAAAGTCAAGTTCCTCATTTTTGATGTTGTGTTATTGTGGCAACAAGATTCTTAAACTGTGTGGATACAGCAAGAGCCCACATTAGGAAGGCAAAGAAAATTAAAAAAAAAAAACATACAAGCGATGTGTAAAATATTAAACAGAAAACTAGAAAATCAAATATAAGCCACGAAAGGATCAAAAATGATTACAAAAGTCTACACACATAAAATATTTTATATAAAATAAAGAATGTAGCAACACTTTAACATACACAACTGGGATCTTATTTAATAAATTGCACAGAGCTGGACAACATTTTATAGCTCCATTCGCTTATTAAGAAGAAAAAACATACTTAGCTGTGAAATGTTTTCAAACTTTTTCATTTGCTCACATTCTAAACGAACTTCTACCTATATAGGAAATTAGTTTTATAGAAAATTTCTTTTGAGTTGGCAGACTGCTGAATCTCATCTAGTGAAAAGTTGTTCAGAGACTTATTACAGTTTTCTGTAGAAAAGTTGTTGAGATACTTATTAAACTTTTCAAGAGAAAAGTTGTTCAGAGACTGAATCAACTTTCTATAGAAAATTTGTTCAAAAAATGATTGAATATTTCTGTAAAAAAGTTGTTTAAACACAAATTAAACTGTTCAAGAGAAAAATTGTTCAGAGACTGATTAAACTTTTGTTTATGGAAAGTTGTTCAGAGACTGATTCAACTTTTCTTAGAAAACTTGTTTAGAGACTGATTAAACTTTTTTATGGAAAAGTTGTTCACAGATTGATTCGAATTTTCTTAGAAAAGTTGTTCAGAGAGTGATTGAATATTTCTATAGAAAATTTGTTTAAACACAAATTAAACTTTTCAAGAGAAAAGTTGTTCGGAGAATTATTAAACTTTTTATGGAAAAATTGTTCAAAGACTGATTAAACTTTTTTTTATGGAAAGTTGTTCAGCGACTGATTCAACTTTTCTTAGAAAACTTGTTTAGAGACTGAATAAATTTTTTTATGGAAAAGTTGTTCAGAGATTGATTCAAATTTTCTTACAAAAGTTGTTCAAGGAGTGATTGAATATTTCTATAGAAAAGTTGCTTAAACACAAATTAAACTTGTCAAGAGAAAAGTTGTTCAGAGAATTATTAAACTTTTCTATAAAAATTTTGTTCAGAGACTGATTTAACTTTTCTATAGAAAAGTTGTTCAGAGCATGATTCAATATTTCTTTAGAAGATTTCTTTAGTGGCTAAATAGACTTTCCTGTAGAAAAGTTGTTCACAGATTTCTCAAAATTTTCTATAAAAGTTTGTTCAGCGTGTAATTAAACCATTTCAATAACAAACCGCTTTAACAATCGAATAAAAGAACAAACTTATCTATAGAAAACAATTTCATTTTCTAACCCTGGTGCTTCGGGTGGTCCTTGCAGCACACAAATATTTAAATTCCTAATTCATAAGACAACCAAATAACCATATAAAAACCAAATTAATCCGTAAACAAAATCAAATAAACGAACTATAAATTGTTTAAACTCTGTAGAATAATAAAGAAAAAAATCCTTCTTTGTATGGAGAAGAGTATAAAAATATATTACAAATTTATTTTTTTGAATAAAACCTCTTTTGGTTAAGACCATACCATACTAGTTATATGATATATTCAGCCTCTGTAAGTGTTCATAATTTTGGTTTTCAGTTTTTCTCATAAACACTTTTCTTTTAACTCTGTGAATATTTATTGAAGCATTTAAAATGCAATCAAGCTACAAAATTAATTAAATTTCATTTTCAACTGGTTTTTGTAAAAGGGAAAGAGAAAGGAGCAAGAAATAATAAACCAAAATGTGGGTGCGTAAGTAGATGTTACAAGGAAAAATTAAAGACTTCATGGTTACGCAAATTCAACCCTTTCTGTATGGAAGGAAGCTGGGGTTATGATGAGGTGCTAAAAGTAGTACAAAGAAAAGAAAAATTTAATTTTAAAATTTTCTATATTAAATTAATACGTGTAACGTGTAAAATTAAATAGTTACATTTTCGTTTAAATTGTTCAAGACTGTAAATGTAAGTAGAAGCGTGTGTTTGTTAATGAAATGTTAAACATTTAATAAACATCACAACGTTTAAAAGTCTTAATCCTTGTCTTTATTCCATTTTATAGCTTTAGCCGAATAACCTCATGACATGTTTTTTTTTTTTTTTGGGTGCCATAAAGTTACAAGGAAACTTGAAGTCTTGTAATGACTTGTTGTAATCTTTATAAATATTAAGTTCAGCCAGGTGATTGTTCTTGAAAGAACTCTGTTACCATAGTTCATAGTTCAGAGTCATTTAATGCAAGATCTTTTCTTTTTTAAGTTAAATTTTGAGAATAATAAAACTTTGAAAGCTTTATGCTTAAAGGGAAAACATAAGGAATATGAAAGAATATTAGAAGGACACTGTATTTTTGTGATGTATATTTTGTCATCTGTTTGGCTTCACTCATGAGCAAATTGTTCAAGTTTTGCGATTAAATATTGCCAATTTTTCAATTGATTGTAAAATTTCCAACATTTTTCACTGGGTTACTTCTTTTTATATATTTAAACACCTTGTTAAGGGATAAATTCCTCTTGTTCGGTTATACCAATTTTTGTGTAACCAAATAGCTGCTTAAGTAGAACAAAACAGTAACAACAAGTTTTATAACAACAACATATTCTACTTCTTTACTTTTATTTATTTTTTTTTTTCATTAGAGAGAGCATCAAGCACACGAAAATGTTTAAGAAAAAAAGAAAACAAAAACAATAAAAACAACAAAGAGTTTTTAAAAATGTCTTAAACTTGCAGCAGTTGATAGTCTCGTGTTTGTGAATCTTCTTGTTGTTTTCTTTTCTAACAATTTTTTATTTTTGTGTTTGTTTGTTTGTTTGTTTTATATTTCTATTTTTTTTACTCAAGTTGTTGTTGGGTAGTTAAAAGTATTAGTCTCTATTGGCAATGCAGCTTTTGGCTTTAGCTGTTCGCTGTTTATGTTTTTCATGGTACTTAAGTAAGATTTTAATTTACATTTAGAAGCTAAAATTAAAAATGGCAAAAAAACAAATAATTTCCAAAAATTTAATACAAAATAAAAAGTATGGAAAATTTTGAAAATGCTATTCCAACACTTTTATTTCACTTTCTTTAATTAAGACACAAATTTTATTGCCTGGTCGACGATATCGAAGAAGTTCTTTTTTGTTTTTGTTTTAAATGTAATTTTTCGATATCGGCGAACAGACAGTTAAGTTTGCTTAATATATTTTATTACCGAATTAATATGTCTGTTATATGTTGTAAAATAAATTTGAAAATTTTTAGAAAAAAAAAATATATATAAAAAACTTATTTTATATCGGCTAAAGTTCGAAATGTAATAATCAGAGAATGAAAAATTAAAATGCAAACTTATTCAAGCACCAATATTAGCTATTTATGATCATAGGGATGAGACGGAACTCCATTGTGACGCATGTTCATTAGGTTACGGAGCGATACTACTACAAAAGAAAAAAGATGGAATTTTTAATCCCGTATTTTATTTTTCAAAACGAGCCACCGATTGTGAATCAAAATAGCACAGCTTCGAGCTAGAGGCTCTGGCCATTGTTTACGCTCTTAAAAGATTTAGAATTTATTTGGAAGGCATTCGATTTAAAATTGTAACTGATTGTAACTCGTTGACGCTAACACTGAATAAGAGGGAAATTAACCCTAGAATTTCTAGGTGGGCTCTAGAGCTCCAAAATTATGATTATACCTTAGAACACAGAGCAGGGACGAGGATGCGACATGTGGATGCGCTCAGTAGACTTTCTACTATTTTGATTCTTGAAGAAAATACTTTTGAGCAAAATTGATCAATTTGTCAATACAGGGACACTGAGATAAATAAAATTCGTGATGAATTGGCGCACACCGAGAGTAAATGGTATGAGATCAGGAATGGGTTGGTTTATAGGAAGGTTGCCGGTAACCTATTATTTTATGTTCCGTCATCTATGGTATCTAACATACTTATTAAGTATCATGATGAAATGAGGCATATCGGGTGTGATAAGGTTATGGGTGCGGTGATGACCCTGTATTGGTTCCCGAGGATGAAAGAAAGGATTAAGGATCATATAGAGAATTGCTTAAAAATGTATTTTTTTTTCGGCGAAAGCAGGTAAGCACGAGGGATTAATGCATAGCATTCCGAAAGGTAATCGGCCATTTCAAATGGTCCATATAGATCATTTTGGACCAATTTCACTTCAGAAAAGCAAAAAAAAAAAGTATGTATTTCTTATGATTGATGCTTTTACGAAATTTGTTCAACAGGCACGGGGGAGGTAGTCAGGTGTATGGAACAGTATTTTATCTCTTACAGTTTGCCAAAGATCATAGTTGCTGATCGATGTAGCGCATTTACATCGGCAACTTTTAATGATTTTCTTAGTACTAATAATATACAGCATGTGAAGGTCGCGACGGGATCACCCCAGACAAATGGTCAGATAGAGCGGGTAAACCGGAGTTTAGGTCAAATGATAGCCAAGTTGACAGCCGCTGGTAAGGAATCAAGCTTAGATAAGGTGTTACCTGATATCAAATTCGCGATGAATAATATGAGGCATAAGAGTACGGGGACGACAGCTAGTGAGCTTTTATTTGGAATCCGGCAGAGGGGAATGGTTGTTGATTTCTTTAGAGAAAAATTAGAAGAAATTGGTAACAAAACTGGACGAGATTTGAAGCAAGCTAGGAGTGAGGCTGCGAAGAACATAGCTAAGAATCAGGAATACAACAAAAGATTAAAGGATCGGAATAGGATTCAGCATATTTAGAAGGTGGGAGATTATGTTGTGGTTAGGAACTACATAAGTACTTCAGGGGCCTGCAGGAAGATAGTACCAAAATTTAAGGGACCGTACAGAGTCACTAAGGTTTTGGGGAACGATAGATATGTGATCAGGGATGCAGAAGGATTTCAGTTGACACAGTTTGCTTAATTACCGAATTAGTTTGTAGGTTATTAGTTTTGAAATAAATTTGAAAATTTTTAGAAATAAATATATATAAAAAACTTATTTTATGTTGGCTAAAGTTCGAAGTGTAATAATCAGTGAAATATTAGAGACTTTGTTAATATATTTCAACCAAAAAAAAAAGGAATTTAATAGTAAGAAGTCTCGTATTCTATTTGCATTCGTAATGTGTATAAATTGGATATGTTTGTCAATCACGTTCAACACACGCAGAGAAAAGATATGATTGCAAAATGTTCATGTCAACTAACACCCAATTTACATGATGACTTTTGCGACGTCGCGTTTTCGACGTCTCTTTTTGCTTGTTGGTGAGCGGTGTAGGGAAGAAAGAGGGGTAAACAAAAAGTCTTGATTTGTGTTTTTCAAGACTTTTCTTCCATTTCTCTTTGTTACTTTTCATTATTTTTCTTACTTTTGTTATTTATCTTTGTTACTTACATTATTTCAAAACAAAAATGGAAAAAAAGGCATGAAACTAAAAGACATCGTCTGAACGCACAAAGATTTTGGTACCAACTTCAAAAGGGAATTCAGTAAAAACGACGTCGCAAAAGTCATCATGTGAATTGGGTGTAAGTTTATCTGCCACAACCAAATAATTATTCATTGAAGCAAATATGGTTGCATCAAACATTCTTCCATTATTAAAACATTTGATGCAACAATAAAATAATCATTCTGAGTTTTGTCCCATAAAATCTGAATGTATCAAAAAAAGTATTTTCGCTGCTACAAGAGTATCTTTTTGCAAATGAGAATTATAAAAATTTATTGTGACCATACATTGTTTATGTTCTGAAAAGAAACAAAATAGCTGTCAATCGTATGTAACTTCAGTCGTTCATAGAATTTAATAAGACGAGTAGATGTGAAGTGAAAAAAATTTATGTCAAAATTATAATTATATGATGAAGGTTATTTAATTTCACAACAAAATAAAAGTGCACCTGAAATCTTTAACATCAGTAGTTCAAGGTACATATGTATACAAGTGCATACTAATATTGGATTAAATATACGAATGTATGTTTCTTTGCAGCAAATAAATAAGTTAATTATTTTGAATTTTATTTAATTTAATTTGCCCAGTAAAGTTTATTCGATAAATATTTAATTTAATAAGTATTCCTGGGTGCATTTTTCTTTTATCTAAGCAAAATGCCACATTGTTTACATAGACCAGGAAAAAAAACATTTTCAGGGTTACTACAATGCGCACAAATTTCTCAGCGGCAAGAGAGAGATTTATGAAGAACATGTTATGTTCCTTAGATAACAAATGCAATATTTAGTAACTGCAATCATTAATCTGAACATGAAATGATAGTTTGCGATAATGATTCCATCAACCATGCTTTTTCTTTGCGTGCAGAGCTAACTAACAAGTAGTGAAATCATTTACACATGAATACTGAACAGGTTTAGTGGCTTCTTGTATCGAAAAAAACGTTTGTTCTATTCAGCCGTGTAGTTGAAAACTAAAGAGATGTTTAGATATTAAATTTTCCTTTGTTCCTTGAAATATGTTAAAAATGTCTATCTAATATCTCTCTGATTATTAAATGTAACAATTTTAGTCTGTATAAATATCAACAAATATTAATGCATAGTTAAAATTTTTATGAAAAATATCTTTAAATTTAAAAATTATTATTATTTTTTATTAGAAAGAAAAATCTAGAAGCTCGTAGTAATTGAAAAGACAAAGAAAAATTAGACTGCGCGGAGGGTTGAACTGACATCATGATGTTTCGAGACTAACCACAGTCTCATCATAAGACTTGTTTACCGCTTATGCCTCACCATCTGCAATCATACTAGTTAAAGAGCATTAACTGAATCTGCTGAGTTATATGTAAATTTGTACACTCCAGCTTTATCATTTTTAATGGGTTGGAACTTTACTATACTTTTGCAAAGTCTATTTTGTTCAAGTTGAGCTTTATTCTTGTGTTTCTCTTTTTATTCCTTGGTGGCAGCCTTCGGATACCAATACTCTAGGGTTTGTCGAATGTGCTATGTTATATATACAACTGTTTTATTTTATTGTATGTACAACACATTCTTAGCTACGTGCCTTTGGTTTTTACAATTAAGTTTTGAATTTTAATTCGAATCGCCTAATGCACTTTATCGCAAAATGGCTCACAAAAATGCTTTAATTATCTTTAATATTTTTAAATTGTTAAATTGTTTCTTGCAGTAAATCTTCTAGAACACATGAAAGTTTCACACATAATTTTCCAAATGATATCTACCTTTTTTTATATTTCTTTTTGGCAAGGTATTTTTGCCATTCTTTTATTTCTTTAGAAAAAAAAATAGTTCAATAAAATCTAAGTCAAACGAATGGTGTTATTGTCTTGCTAAAAATATTCTTAAAACTGCATGCATGAATGAGATCACATCTACTTGAGCAACATAAGGGAGTCTCCAAAACAGGGAAAAGAAAAAAAAAACACAAATGAGAAACTTAATAATTTCAAGTGGTAAACAGTTGCATCAACAACAAACTGCAACCAAAAACAAAAAAAAAATATTTTTTTTGTTGTTTGTTGAAAATCGAAAATAATTTTTCTTTAATGGTTTTTTTATTTCTTCTCTGCCATTTGCTTTTAGCTGATTTTTTTTTTTTTTTTTTTTTTTGTAAGAAAAGACAAGAAATAAATAGAAAAGAAATATTGAAGAAAAATTTTTTTTTCTTATGCAATTCTTAATATCAATTCTTTTCTATACAAATAACGAGTATTTGTTTAGTGAACTCATGGCCAAAAAGACTTAAAAATATTTTAATAAACTTAAGGCAGATAAGCAGATAGAACGAATTACATGGCAGCTACTTTAAAAGGGGAAGTTCTTTTTCAACAAAACATATAAGTAACTGTGAGAAGGTTATTGAAAACTGAGCCCTTTGGTGGAGCCAAATATTACAAGCAAATAAAAATTGATTGAAGTCCTTGCATATCCAAAACCTAAAAAGGAAGCAGAGCGCAACTACTTGTATGCAATCTGGAATGTCAGGGGAATGTTTTAACTCTTTAGCTATAAACTGACTAGTGACATAAGAAATCGTGGTGTTGGCTAAAATAAACTATGTGTTAGGAGCTGCGTTCGATCTCTGGTAAGGGCAAGTCATGAACATCATAACTTTCTCCATTAGTGTGGCGTTATATTAATTATTTTTGGACTGTTGAAGAGATGATGGCGCATAACACTGGTCACTTAAAACAATTCCCATAGCGATTGATATTGTTCCAAATTAATTGCCACCACAGCGCCCTTCATCGTCAGGTATCAGCACCAGAACCATCACTGAAGTAAAACAACAAATAAAACTGTGTGCTCATACACCTTAAGAAACTTAAAGCGTCTACTCAACAACAGAGGAGCTGCCGCTCTGCTCTAAAAATTATCAAAAACGCGCAATAAAGGAATTAAGCCTTCTACATTTTCAACATCGAGGCCGTGAGAGCTGGTCCTACAAAAACTAAAATCCTGATAAAATCTGGTACTGAAAAGTATTAATAAAATGAGAAGCATTGGAAGTTAAAATTTTAAAAAAAGGATCTCTTTAAAGGCGATAACAAAAAGGATATCTCCAGCAAAAGAATTTTACTGCTAAAACTTTATTTAACTTAAATTTTATACAATAAGTAGCATCTAATTAACCTACTGTAGGGTACATATCATTGACAATAACCAAACTTTAATAGTTTCTTATTGTCATTTCTTGTTTTTACCAAATAATAGAACGTAGGGAGTACATATTTTAAGCATGTTTTTCTACAAGGATAATAACAGAGATTTAGTTTGTTCTCATAAAATGTTTGTTTTCTTTTCTTTTTTTTTTTTTTTTGTTCTTGTTCTTACATATTTCGCCTTTCATTTTCAGCACACACACAGAGAGAGAGAGATAATGTTAAGCGCGATTTTTTTGCACTTGAGTGGCTGATTTTTATTAGTTGAAATTCTTTTGGTTGGTTTTTTTTTTTTTGCTGCTCTACCAACGAATTTTACTTTGTTAAAACATACGAAAATCCAAAAAAAAGTTTCGTATTTTTTCTACTTTCCTAACAATTTCATTTACTACAACTTTGTGTGAATCTCTAGCAATTGATGCTGATTCAGTTTATTGGTTTAGTTTGTATATTTTTCTTTGGAATTTCCCTTTTTTTTTGTGTTCTCCTTTTCAAATCTATCTATTGGCCTTTGTAGAGCAGTTTGTGGGTGTAATTTCAGCATGTTGTGTAAACAAAAGAATCTATTTCGTTTATTTTATGTTCCCAGCCGCAAAAATAGTTTTTTGCTAAACTTAAACTTCAGCCAAAAAAAAAAAAACAAACAAGAAAGTAGTGGAAAGGTAAAGTAAGATTTATAACTTTCTTTATAGTTATTGTGGTGGAAAGTATTATTTTTCTATTATGGAACATACGGCAACAATTTAAAGAAATTTTTTCCAAAGATTTCTTTCTGTTTGAATTTTTTGATACTTTTTTCTCTTTCTGATTGTTTGTTTTTTTTTTTTTTTTTTATTTTCTTATATTTTTCTTATATTTTTGATATCATTGAAAAGTTTTTATTTCTTTTTGATTTCGTCGTCGTCGTGTATGAGCCTTTTTTTCTAAAGAAATCGTAAAACTTTAATGAAATTGTCAATTTTTGTAATGGTCCGTCATTTTCAAAAGGAAATGATATGTAACGTTTTGCCTTGAACAATGTGTTTATTTGAAATTGAAATTGTGAAAAATTTTGGAAAGTTTTTCAAAGCTTTGAGTATGATAAAGTATAAATCTTTGTTGGCAGTTAATAAAAAGGAATTTTAAAAGTTTTGTAATAATACTTATAAGAAAGCAAGAAGATAATAAATGAGAAACTTATACAATTACTTAAATATTATTTCACTTAACTTTTAATTTATAAAAAAAAATACATTCATCAATTAACTTTAGTGTAGTCTGAGGCAGATTATGGAACTTCAAACTTTTACAATAATCCTGTTCATGAAGCATTTCGGATCGGAGTAAAGGTTGCCACAGAAAACTCGGATCCAATTTTTGGTTCTTTGGAGAGAAATTTATTATCACTTTTTGTAAAAAAACAAATAAAAAAATAAAATATTCAGTCATGTCACAGAAGTCAATTCCGATCGAAAGTGGTTTCAATGCTGAAAGTTGAGTATTTAGAAAACCAAGAAAAATATATTTATTTTATTTTAACGAGCCAACGATGAGGCGATGAACCCTACTTATGCAATGTATTGTGCCAGACCTTAAGGATGGGGTAGAGAATATTGGCTTAATTTTTTACAACTCTACTTTGCGCGTTTTTTAATTGTAATTTGTTGCAGGTTAATAGAAAAACAAAAGCTTAATGTGCAAGCTTCTATGGGTATAAACAACTTCTTCACTGTTAAATTGAAACATAAAATAATATGGAATCTGAAGACTGTAAATACTAATGGATCGTAATAAAGGGTGTTTCTTATAGAGGTATAGAACTTTGAAATGGAATAGAACAAAGATGATTTATTTTAAATTGACATGAAATTTACTTTATTCGAAAGATAATCTTCTGGCATAATAAAATTTAAATAAGAGTTCTCGCATATGATTGCCTCGGCTGGCTCGCACGTATTCTAATCTGGAGGACCAATTTTCGATGACTTTTTCCAACATTTGTGGCCGTATAGCGTTGATAACGCGCCCAATGTTTTCCTCCAAGTGTTCAATTGTTTCGGGATTATCGGTGTAGACTAGCGACTTCATATATCCCCACAAAAAATATTCTAGCGGCGTTAAATCGCACGATCTTGAAGGCAAATTCATTGGTCCGAAACGTGAAACTATGCGGCTACCAAACGATTCCTTTAATAAATCAATTGTGGCATGAGCAGTGTGACATGTTGCACCGTCTTCTTGAATCCACACCTTCTGCTGATAATTATTGTTCAATTGATGAACAAAAACGGCACAAATCATGGCTCTATAGCGGTCACCATTAACTGTAACGGTCTGACCAGCATCGTTTTTAAAGAAGTACGGACCAGTGATCACACCAAACAGTCAGTTTTTCTGGATTTAACAGTGTCTCAATATACACTTGAACATTATCATCAGCCCAAATATAGCAGTTTTATTTATTGACGTAACCATTCAAACAAAAGTCAGCTTAATCGTTAAACAAAATTTGCATATGAAAATCGAGATCAACGGCAGTAGGCCTATTTGCACAATTTCGAATCGTTGTTAAGGCCTCAGTCTATTCATGATTAAATGCCAAACCAAACTAAACTTGACAGCTGACAAAATTGCAGCCAGTTAAAAAAATGTTACCAACTTAAAGTTTTATACCTCTAAAAAACACCCTTCACAATTACGATTGACCGATTTAATATTCTTATGATTACGAATATAAGTAAGATTTATTTAAACTATCTGACTGTTTAATACTTCAATTAAATTTAATTCAAATAATTATTCAGAAAAGTACAGTATGTATGTAAAAGGTTTTCCAATAGGGATGATATGATTTTGATGTGACGTTTCGGCCATTTGTAGGAAACTTATGGTTTTTATTAGGTATTCTTATTGATTTTTTTCAAAAAGGTTTTCCTTATTAAAATAATAAGACTTCCTTCTTGAAAAAAATTCGTAGAGATATTTTATTAATTTTTTTCTATTTTATTAGGTTTTTATTAGGCACTGTTTTCTCTGTGTGATGTCATCAGAACTTCATGGTACGTCCGGAATGGTTATTTACAACATGAAGTTGTTTTATCTGGATGAGGGGTACTCAAAACATTTTTATAATTTTTACGTCTGTTGGGACTCGTACGAAGGAGCTTAGGTTTCGTACTCGTAAATAGGCACTCTTACCACCGGACTACTACACCTTGCTACATGTTAGCAGCCAGTTTAAGAAGATGATTTAGACATGATCATACCGGAACCTAATAAAATCTATAAGGAATACCTTTTTGAAAAAATCAATAAGATGGCCTAATGAAATCAATAAGAAATCCCTTTTTTATACAACTCATATGAAAACCTAATAGAATCAAAAAGTTTTTCTCTATGGATTGTTTTTTTTGGTGCACAAAAATGACGTAAATTGGGTAAAAAAAAATTGTGAATAACAAGTTTTCTTCTTGATTTTATGTATTTTCCTTATTGAAAAAATTAATAAGATTTACCACACAAAAATAATAAGGAATCTCTTCGGAAAAATCTTCTCTTCTTTCTACTGGGATACCCCTTAGCCTAAAAACGTTTCATAGAGAAAATCTTCTTGATTCTATTAGTCGGTTTTGGCTCTGTGTACTATGAGCAAAAAGTGCAAAATATTTGTAGAAATGCAAATGTCTTCTGGTACAGTTTTATTTTTCAAAGTAAAATGTAACGACATTTTTAGATTAAATTTCCATTTATTAACAATTAAATCTTTGTTTAGTTTTCTGTTTACTTTTCTCTGTATTTTTGTTAAACGAAATGGAAATTCTCAAACAAAAGCCATCACCCCATTAATTGTACAATGAAAATCTTTAGTAAACAACATTTTTCAAGTGACACAGTCTCAACTAAGTCAAAATGCTACTGAATTCATAGAACAACTGATATCAGAAGAAAGCAAAAAAAAAACCTAAACCGGTATAGATATTTATTTTTATATTCTTTTTATACATGAAGTATTAATTACATTCACAAATTGCATAAAACAAACCAAGCAGAAATTAAAAAACAAAAAATAGAAACGAGAAGCCGAAAGGTACGAGTAGTTTAAACTAGATTCCAATTACGGGTAGAACCACCCCTTTTTTTACACAACAAAACAATTTTTGTTTATTTATAAGCTTTGCACTCTGCACTTTTGTTTCCCCAAAAAAAAAAAACAATCTCTAAACGAGGACAATGGTGATAATAATATTTGAACCATCAAAAAACAGAATAATAAGATGGTGCAATGATAACTGGTAACCCAGTTAAGGGATGCGGCTGGTTTTTTTTAACAAGATCATGGGAAATATCAACAACTTAAGCAGGAAAAATATAAAATTAAAAGAAAAATAAACAAACAATTATAATGGTTTTTTAATAGAGTATGAGAAACAAGCAAAAGCAATAACAAAGCAAACTTAAATCAACTTTTGCTTAAACTCTTAAACCGTGTATCACAGATCTATGTATTCATCAAACAATAACCGTGCAGGCCATTACAGCCATGGTATTAAAATTTATTTGATTCTTTATTTACTTGCAACTCCTTTTTAAAACCAATGAAAAAAATCTGTAAAAAAAAATCTGTCAATAATAGTTCATCATTGTGAAATATAAAGCTAGTTTTATTTTTTTTTTCTTTTTCTTTGCTGCAAAAGGAAAGCCATAAAGCACACAAGTAGCCAAAAAATGTTGTTGGTAATACTTGAGTGAAGTAGAAAAATCCAAAATAAATTGCTTGCATATGGTCAGAATAGAAGAAAGAAAAATATATGAAATAAAACTTAGAGTAAAAAAAAACTAAGAATAGATTCACAAAAACAATAGACAATATAAGAAAAAAAAAAAAAGAAAACTCATCACTGATTCTTTGTAGTGTTAGTGGTTTTTGCTTATACACACACTTACATGTGCTCGTGGAAAGATAGTAGAAAACTCGGTACAAATTTTTACTAACACTTGACATACATAAATGCCTGGTCAATGTAATCCAAGGATTAATTAAAAATGATGACAGCTTTTGTTTGTTTGATTTTTGCAATTTTTTTTTTTTTTTTGCTCTTTGGTCCTTTCTAGGGATATTGATTTCGAATGGCAGAATTTCGTATTTTCATTTTGTGTTCGTGTGTATGTATTGTGAACAGAACCACAGAATATTTGATTTTAAATAAGCCGCAAAAATGAAATAAAAATTTATATAAAAAATTTTATTTCAACTTTCATTTACAAGTTCAAATATTTGGTATCTATTTTTAAGAGAAGAAAAAAATAAAAAGTTCGCACTCTGCAATGTTTGCCTCTGTTAAGCCGAACTAAAGTAAAACTTCATTATAATCTTAAGAAGACAAGAACAGCATAAAATCCATTTTCTGTATCAATTCATAAAGAACCCAGCGGCGAACTTTGCATACCACATCACATCTCTCCGATGAAGTATGTCACACTTTGTATTCAATCAATGAATTCTAGCTTACAATGTGTATGAAGTAGTGGGCAATGCGCTTTCTACTTTCCACCGAAGTAAGCGAGATTGTGTATAGAGTGTCTACTGCCTACTTACAAAGTATGTGAAACAGTAATGAGTTTTTATATATAGTGAATGAACACTTCACTATTGTGCTTACATTGTGTGCAAGTGGTAAGCGTTCACTTTAGGAATGCAGCAATGCATTCGAAAAAGTATACTAGGTTGTAATTGAGATGGTGTGCGTTACCGTCTTACACTTATGCATCACATCATTGCTTCTGTAATCGAAAAATTCGCCCCTGGGAATGTTGTCAACGAGAGAGAGGGAATGATAAAGACACAGTGAGTGCTGTACCAGAAGGTTCGAAGGATCATAAGTAAGATAAGTATTTCTTAATTAGACTTTTCTTCTTCGATACTGAATTGAAAGTAGATTTCTTAGATTATAATTAGCTACCAGTACCAGAAGATTTTGTAGCCTGATACAGTAAAATATGATTCGAAGGACCATAAACTAATTTAAATTCGTTAACTGAAAATGTCTCTATAACACAGAACAAAGGCATAGCTATTCAATAGTGATTTTGTCACAGTCGCCTCTAGGGTATTCATTTTAATCGTCCTTTCAATTAGTCGATTAGTCGATTAATCGATGTTGAAATTTTTCACTTACACCAACAATTAAATTAAAAAATTAAAATTAAATTTCGTTAGGTTTTACAATTTAAAATTTATTTAAATTTATAAGAAAATTTAGACAGCAATTCAGAGTTTTTAATTGCGTTATTTTAATTTTAAATGCTACACTAAAAAATCTGTATGTATGTATGTATATCTTCCCTACAACTTTTACTCTTAAATTATAAACGAAAATTGTTCCATTACATTAAAATAAATGTTGTTCTTCTGCAAATGTTTGTTTTGTTTGTTTGTTTTTTTTTTGTGCGTTAAGATGTTTTGAATAAATAAAAATTTAAATTTCTCTCAACACAAATATTGTGAAAATCATTTTTATTGTTCTTCAACAATCTCCCTGTAAAGGTAAGTGTGCCTTAACAAAGGACACAAGCAAATGTATGTTGCTGGCTGGGTGGCTGACAAGAGTGTTGATAGCTGATGTGCCAACACTGCTGCTGTAAGTGCTGCTTCTGCTGCTACTACTGCTGCTCCTGGCATTATATGGCAGTTTATTTAGTTATGACAATTGTTTCTTGACTTGAGCTGTTGCTGGTTATAAGGATTACCAACTTGATTTCTTTACTTCTTCACTTTGTGTTTTTCTTTTCACTTTAATTACAAAAAAAAAAAAAAAAACAAAAACAAAATAAAGGTAGAAGGAAAGATATGTATCCATGTATATAGACAATGGCCTCTGGGGACCACAGCTTGTTAGCAAGAATTTTATGATGTTCGTTGGAAAATTGTCCAATAAAAATGAAAATTACCAGCAACAAAAAAATGGACACTTAATTTTAAGGAATGAATACTGAATAAGTAAAAAAATCTTATTAAACACAATTGTTATTAATTTCGTCGTTTTTTTTTTTATTCGGTTTATTACAATTTTTGAGAAAAGGAATAAAGTAATTCGGGCAGCTATATTTTGTAGCAAATAAAATTTAAAAAGTTTCCTTTTTACAAAATTATGCAAAATAACTGTTATTTGCAAAATTGTTTATTTAAATTGTGATTTTAACAAAAAGGTTTTTTAACCTGATTGCAGCTGATTGGTTTTAAGTATTGAACGTTACCCTTCTGTTTATTTAGAGTTTTTCTTTAAAGTTGATAAATCTCTTATATATTTTTTATATGATATGATTAGAATTTCTCACTGTGTTACATCGTTTCCTAACGAATCACGTTTCAATGAATCAAAGTAACGTTAAATACATAAATTTTATATGTTTGATATTAAGAAATTTAAATATAGCAAACTTATTACCAGGGAAACCGATAGTATGCCATAAAAAATATGTTTTTTAGGCATTTAGTATGCAACAAAATTTTTAAAATATCTTTGCAAAATTACAAAAATGTATGCTCTTAAAAGAGACTTCCAATCTTTTCGTTTTTTGTCTTCATAATATTAATTTCTAACATCACGAAGTAGAATTTTGGCTCGCTACGAGGATGCAGTCTATGGGAGCCTATGCTGTCATCTAGCCAAATATGAAATATGGCACACCAAGATCGCACAAAGGACAATCGACTTAAGGTTTTTCTGAGTTTTTCCAAGAAATGAGAAAAATCTCATAAATATTTTTAATATTTGCAAAAATCGATGATGCTACCAAATATGTACCAGATATGTAAGAAATAAGCAAAATAATGCCTTAAGCAGTAAAATAGGCAAAACTAAAAAAAACTAGATCCCTAAAATGAATTTAACAATTTTAAATCTGCAAATAAATTTTAAATTAATCAAAGAACTGACTGAAATTTAAAATAGCCAAAGAATGGTTGGTTGGTTTACGTGGCAGCCTGCTCCGCGCAAGCTTTCAAGTGGAATCAATAAGATTCCGTTTTGAAAGACCACTGCACGCGTCAGTGTCAACCTGATCTAGGTCCGAATCCAGGCCTCAGATTCGGAGTAAGATACTAGCTCCATCCCGTCGAATTAAAGTATCTAATTAGGTCGCCTTGATACCTACGAGAGATCGTCTAATATGCTATTGCCCGAGAATTTGTGTCTTGAAAGGTGCAAGGCCGGGCATTCGCAAAGAAAGTGGAAGACTGTTTCCTCTTTGCTATGATCCCGGCAACTCCGCCAGAACGCATTGTAGGAAAGGCCTATCCTACTAGCGTGTCTCCCGATTACCCAGTGCCCCGACAATACTGCGACGAGTCTTGAGATGTCCCTGCGGTTTCTGTTAATTAGTTGTGTTGTGCGCTTATGGTTATAGCAAGGCCACATTTTCCTAGCCACCTTACACGTGCTCAATCTGCGCCACCTATCTTCAGCTTTCCGCCGGTAATAGTTGAGAATGAGATTTCTAATATTGCCAAACGGCATGGCTACCGATTCAGCAGTGAAGACGTCCATGGCAGATCCGGCCCTGGCCAGTTCATCCGCCTGTTCGTTGCTATGTGCAGGAACCCAGATGAGTGAGGGTAACGTCAGTCTGTCTGCCTAGTCTGGATAACGCGTCTTTGCTCTGGCTAACTAAAGTAGAGAATGTAGTGTAAGACCTTAGAGACAGAAAAAATTACTGATAATGAAACACATATTTTTATTTTTTTTTTTTAATGGATATTAAAGTTTGAAAAAAATTTCAAAATATGAGGGAAAAAATTAAAAATTTATTTTTCTACATATATGCCCCAAAGTCCGAAATATGCAAAAATATATGAATTAAAATATCAAAAAAATTAATTTAAAATTGTGGAAAAATTTCATTATTGTAATTCCAAAATCAGCAATAAAAAAAATTTTAAACTGCAAAAAATTACCGAAAAATTTCAAAATCTTTTGATTACAAAAATTAAAAAAAAATAAAATATATAAACGAAAACATGCAAAACACTAACAAATCGATCCTTAAAATTATATAACAAAATTTAAATTTTGTAAATTTTGTTTTTAAAAATATTTCAAAATTGTTTAAGCGAAAAGTCGATTTGTTCGGTTTCTTTTGCTAAAATATGCTGCAAAAGCAAATATATATGCAAAATTATGCTGCAAAGAGTTGAATATGCAAAAATTCATCGTACAGGAAAAAACATGCAATTGCCAATTTTCGTTTTCCCTGCTAATAACACAATTTTAAAGTATATAAAAAAGTATATATTTTAAATAATTTCTATCTCTTTATTTTACAAATATTTAAAACTCCTTAAAAAAATGTTTAGAGAAAAAATAAATTATCGTAAATCATAAATTATCAGTTTTTTGAGTGATTTCCATACAAAATTTCTACTCAAGTCATGTGTTTGTATTGTGGAAATTATTCGCCGGTCTTGTGAAAACAGCTCCTTAAAATACTGTTGCTGAAGCAAATGCGATACAAAACTATTGTAAAGTGTAGTGGAGTACAAAACTTAATACTCTTGTAAATGATCATCAGGCACAACATATCACACCAGAGCAGTGATTTGTAATCTGTGAAAAGAACCAATTTACATATGTGTTCAAAATAAAGCTTACCTTAGATAATAATTACATTAATAGCAGCCAGAACTTCATTTTAAATTCTTTCCTCTTCCTTTGGAACGGAATAAATTGTAGATTTGTAATAAATTGCAACGTTTTTCAGTTGCTTGCCAGCTTCTTCATTTTAACTCAATTTCTCACTAATAATTTTCGCAATTCATATAAACACTCATTTTCACTGTTTTTCACAAAGGCCACATTTTGTGCTTAATAGATCTGTGGCAAAAAGGAAAAAGTGCTTAAGCGGAGATAAGTTAATTTTGAGTTATAAACACCCTCGTATTCTCCATATTCAAAAGTATCTCTGGGCAATTTGGTATTTATATATAACGAAATTTAAAGAAGTTCTGCCACAATTACTTGGTGCATTGCTTTTTCTAACTAATTATTTGCTATGGAATAACGGCTTAATTTGCCTTTAACATATTAAATTTCAAATTGAGTACTTTGCTTATGATGCGCAGAATCATGTGTTAATATATCAGAAGAATCGAAAAACTACTGATCAACTTAAAGAACAATGGGAAAAATATTATGAAAACCCAATCAAACCATTAAAAGTGCTTTTTACAAAACTATAAAATACGACTTAAGCAGTTTTTCATTTTGTGCTTAATATGTATGTGTGTATGTATGCATGTATGTATGTATATGCCATCTTCATAAAATAATGGTATTTTTGTCGAAACATTATTAATTATGATCAAAATCCCTTTTCCGGAAAATAAACTCCCACTATTATTTTTTTTATTTTAAGAGACTTTTAAAATAACATTAACACAACCACTTATCTCTCTTTTAACATTTTGCGCTTTTCTACATAAATTTAACTGCACTGCAATTAAACTGACCCACTTAACATTTTAATAACGGAACAATTTCACTGCTTGCGAACACAACGAAGACTGCACTGTTAATTTCTCTGTTTGAGTATACGACGCATACTAATGTTCGTAGCCAACAACAGAGACTGCGCTGTCAGTTTCTTCTACAGAAGAATTTTTTTAACACATTTTTTACTGTGAAATCACATATTTTCTTCACAAATTTTTTTTTATATTATTAAAGAACAATTATTAAATTACATATTTTTATTAAAATTATTAAATTTTTAATACTTTTTACCACTTTTTTCTTATTTTACAACACATTTAGCTAAAGACAACCGCGCACTAGAAAGGTCTATAGAAACTGAAACGAAACGTATCAATGAAAGTGATGTGAAGGTGGAAATCAATTGAAATAAAAAGCTTTTTTTACAGTTACAAATATTAATACCATATGTATGTATATATGTATGTATGAGTTGGCCTTGAAACAGATAAAACAATTCTGCTTAGTAACCAACTGAAAAATAATGGTCAGGGGCAATAAAGTACATAGGTACATACGTACTTATATCAATAAATTATACATACTTACATACTATTTATGTACATACATATCCATATATATAAGAGTGAAACGGATATACATACATATGTATGATTATTTTGGCCGTTAGGTGCATAAAAATGCTTGTTGTCAACATCGTGTACGTGTGCTTGACATCAAGCATACCCAATATCTAAATTTTTTGTATTTTCATCAAGCGTCGTCGGTGGCACACATGCAAACAAATTTTTCACTAATACTGTAATCATGCTTAGCAAGCATTTTGATCGTGTCTGAGACGCTTAAGAAATAGGAGAAATGTTAACTTTTAATAATACAACATGATTAACAGCATGTTTGATTGAACATGTATGGATGTGTAGAGCATTTACAGATCCGTACATCAGGGATGGAAAATCAAATTAAGAAAAATTGTACTGTTTTTAGTAAGATTGTACCAATATATTTTATATATATATATTTTATATATATTATATTTTAATGCTTTTTATTAAAAATTATCTAAAAACTTTTCAGTTACTGACGAAAAAGAGTTTTTCAATACATTCTTTATTTGTAAAAAATTTTTCATAAACAAATCTTTATCTAAACCGAAGTTATAACCACTTACATGCTCTGGCCGTCCATTTAATGCTTACGTTTTCAAAACTTTAAAGACATTTTGCCACGTTTAAGTTTCTTTGAGGTATGGCTACGTTGCAATAAAGGACCGACATGTATGTATGTACATACATATGTTTTTGTGTAAAAATAAAGTCTCAACAATAAACATATGTATGTTGGTAAACTTAACAATTAATACACAAGATTTCCTGCATAAGGTAAATTGTTTTAAAACCATAAAAAAACGTTTTAATTAACATATTGATATATAAATCAAATTTTGATTCATTTTATTCGTATATTTAATAAAAAAAAAGAACACAAGAGCTCAAGTTGGATATTTACATGAAAAAGTGGAGAGCATATTTATTTAATATGTCTAGGAAACTTATTTCATATATGCGATTTTATATGAAAATATTTAAAATATATCAAAAAATACTTGGTAAATATGCAGATATACAAAATGCCCTTAAAATATGAAGTTAAAGTATAATTACAGAAAATATACATTTTGGGCTGTTAATTTAAAGTGCAGCTAAAGTTGATTGCTTGTAAGAGAATAATTCCAAAAATTTTTAGCATTTATCTTAAATGTGCACTCACGAGAAGTGCACTTAAAAAACGAATTTGTATGGGTTTTTAAGGAATATTGACCAATTTTATTAGTTTTGTGCAGTTTAGTCAGAAGTGCGCTTAAACAAAAGGCAGTTACGTTAAAACTACTGTAGAATAGCTTCAGCACTACTAGATGAAGAAGTTATGGACCCATTAGTTAATTTGCCAATCTGACACTACTGTAGCGAACTCAGTAATTGGTTTATTAATAGCCTCAATCACTCCTGGAGAAGTAGGAAGGATTGTAGTATCTCGCTGGCCATCACGCATAAACTTCAGTCGGAAAAATCTTATTTACAACTGGAATTAAATAGAAAGTTGTTGAGAGTCTTAATAGGAACGTTGAATGGCCAATTCTAGGTTAGATCAAGAAAATGGTACTCCCGATTTCTGTAGGCTTACAATTAATATTAAAGTTGAATTACAAAAGTTACGCAAAAGGACTATTAGTTATTGCAAACTGAATATAAAAGTAACATTTAGGATATAATACTTGCTAACAAATTCTTATTAGTTTATAGCAGCAGAGTTTATATGTCTTCAGAAAATCTTTTGTTTTGATTAGATTGGAGACAGTCGAAACAAACAGTCTGATCCTTTTGTTTTTTTTTTTTATATATTAGTACGAAAATATTATATTCAGATTTGCAAATGCACGTGAAATTAATTACAGTTGAACTTCTATAACTTGAACTTCTATAACTTGAAGTTTCCATAAATTGAAGCAAATCGCATGGCAAGAGCGGCACTATAAATGTGCAAAGTTTTGAAAACTTATTCCATAACTTGAAGTCTGCCTAAATTGAAGTTTCTTTTCTGGATAATGCTGATTAAAATTATGGTAGATCAACTGTATATTCCACTAGCAGTTCTTAAAATATCAAAAAACATATCAGCTTATTTACCTCATGAATCAGAATTCCTTAATATATGTACGTACATTTGTGCTATTTTATATCAAAAGGGAAATGTTTTTAATAGTGCTAAATTAGTCAGTCTCGTGTTATGATACGTTTGACTTTCAAATAGTGCTAAAAAAAGTACTAATGTACTCACCTTCTCATCCCTGGCGTACATGTTTATGAACCATTAGTTGCAACTTGCAACTTGCAAGGTGGTCAAGAGAAAATATACATATGTATTAATTTAACGAAATTTTAATACGAGTACCCTACAAAAAATGAGTGTACTCTATACATGCGTGTAAGGACTACTCCACAATGGAGTATGAGTACTCCAAATGTAGACAAAGTGTATGAAAAAAACATGGTCCAATTTACATTGCGATGTCCTAGGGCTGGACCACGTAACCCAAAAACTACTCCATGTTACTAATCCAAGGGGTACCCACAGGGGTTAGTTTCGAAACTACTCTATTTTGCTATTCCATGGAGTACCCACAGAGGAACTCCGGTAAAAATGTATACATACATATCTATGTACATATCTCTGTCACTAATATAATTTAATGATATTTTAAGTACATACAAATGTACATACAAATGTGTGAATAGAAGGGCTTTCTATTACATTATATAAAAATACAAAATAAAATTCAGAAATTGAAAAAACACGAGCTAACTTGTGTTTCTTTAAGCTTCCATGAATTTGTTTTAATTTTAACAGGCAGCTCCCACAGTTTCAATTTAACTCCAAACATTTTTAGTGTTGCCAAATGGCATTTAACTACTCGTATAAATGTGTGTACAAATGAAATGGTCCACGGCTGCATTACATAGGAGTAGTCCAAAAACTACTCCTTTTATCTAAAATGGACCATGTACTCCAATAATTTTTGTAGGGTATTTACTTGTACCGAAGTAGAATTATGTAGTTTGCATATGTATGGGTAATATATTTTTATTTTCGTTTTATATGTTGTTCACTGCGATAATAATGGCTTGTTGCTAAGGTGTTGAGATTTGTCTTTTTTTCTTTCCTTCTTGTAAATTACACCGTGCAACAAAAAAAAAAAATATTGACGGGTAGCATATATGTTTTAAAAGTCAAAGTTAATGGTCTTAATTTTAGGAAAAGTTTAAGTGCATAACACTCTTTTGAATATGTATTTCAAGGAGATCATGCTATAATTCTTCTATAGAGTACATAAGTGTAAAATAGTACATTTATTGTAGGTATATTTTTGGTTTCAAATGTGTTTAAACACTTTAAACCATTTTTAATTGCACAAAATAGGGCGTTTAAGCTACAATTACAGACAACATATATTTTATTGATACTCTCCCCGCAAACTCACATATTTTTTATATTTATCGTAGTAGTTCTGCCACGTTGTTAGTGTTTCAACTAGCCAAAATAGTAAAATGTTATTTTAGCTAAACCAGCATTTTAAACTTCACTGATTTATCAGTCATTATCTGGCGTCAGATGATTTTCATATTGCAAATACGAATTATCATAAATGATTATCTTGATATATTAAAAACTGGAGATGTTAGTGTTACGTTCTTATTTAAAATTGGCGCCAACGACACCAGACCTTTCAACTTAACACAAAACTTTAGTTATTATGCTTTCCGCAAATTCTTTTTCTCCGTCCTTTGATTGACACTTGAGCATGTATCAATAACACAAAACCAATTAGTTACAAAATATTGGCATACATTAAAGGACATACAATATAAAAATGATTATTTGATTAACCTAAATATCTCATTATAAGAATCATTAATCATAAACAGATCTGTTCATATACATATAAAAAATTGAGATACAAACCATTTGTTCATATATTTTAAATCATATCATGCGAATTTCATACGTTAAGGACATTTCACTTCTCTATTCTCTTTTCAAAGAAATGATGCCTGGCAGTTGTCACTGTAACAATAACAAAAAAAAAAAAAAAAAAAAACTGCTGACAGACAAGAAAATTTTGAATTTGGGTTTCTTTTAAATAACCCCCAGAGTTTCTAATTCTTAAAAAAAAAATGACATTTGACATATTCTGCTCATTAAAGAAATAGGAAGTAAAACCGAATCACATCCTACTGTGCATGCAGAAGCTCCTTTTTTCCTTTCCTTTTTTTTTTCTTTTTTGTTGTCAACAACCCGGCTAATCAAGAAATTGAGAAAAATACTTAATTTGTATGACATTCCCTCAATTGCAAATGTACAATTAAATGTGAGAACATAAAAACTTTAATGTGTACAAAACCATAAATGTAACAGGATCTTTTATAACAACTATTTACTTCCTTCGATAAAAGGCAGGGATTAAATAGAGCACACAATAGTTAAAATGTCGAAAAAATTACTATAATAAAACATGAAATTATAGAGTAAAAAACAACTCGTGCAACAAACGTTTTTTTTTTTTTTTTTTTTTTTTTCTTTTAACGAGGTGCAATTTTATTACAATAACACAGGGTTCATTAAAACTAAACCATTTGTAGCGTGTGCAACATCCCCTGAGATTTTAAAGAAAGAAATATTCTGATTACACATACACGCATGCCTGCTGCTACTCACCCCATTTTGGTAGAAACTTAACAAGAAGGAAACAACATTATTGTAAAAATAAAAAAAAAAACAGCTTTTGATTTTTTTATTTTAACCTTGTGCCACAATTGCGTTGCAGATATCAAAAGACATGAAGAAACATTGAATGTTTTTTTTTTTTATTATTTTGCACATCTATTGAAAACATAAATCAAAGGCCTGGAACTTGTGTGAAGGAAAATACTGGCATATGAACTAAGTACTTGCTCGAATTTGGTTCAAGGTGATCCTGGGTAGATGGCATTAAAATACTACAAGGGATTATTAATGCTCGACCTGTACCAAGACTGGCCCGGTATTGAACCCAACCGAGTATCATCCCAGCAAAAACTACTGCTTCGGCCGAAGCAGGTTTGTAAGGGAGAGATGCTTGTTTTTGTTGTGCCTCCTGCTGCGAAAAGCGCTTCGAACATGAATGATTTTTGTTCGCGATATCCCACTTTGGAGCTCTTGTTTGTTACATAAAGGAGCGCTTTTTTCACATCATCCAAAATGCGGTAAAATCATGTTTGAATTATCTGAATTATGCCTTCGTTTCGCAGCGTCATCTACTAAAATACATAATTCATCTGTAGGCAAATACACAATTATTAATAAATAAGAGACGGAGAGAGGGGCAGAGAGCATATAAATGAAATTTTATATTCCATTCGTTGTTTAGTCTATTATTCGTGTCAATTAAATGTAAATAGCCGACCATCTTCAACGTGCTTAAAAGTAAGTTGAGCGATCTCTCTGTCTTCCTTTTGTGCAGCCTCGGAAGCGCTTCAAAACTGCGCATCTCGAAAGCATGAAATTTTGTTACTGCTTCCAGAAACATAATAATTTTATGCTGGGATATATAAATTAATTTAATAATGGCATAAATAATTTTTATAAAACTCTATAAAAGGAAGTGTTGATTTTTATTGGCAAGTGTTTGTAACCTTATGATCAGAGAGAATTAGAGACTGTTAATATTTCAAGCAACAAAGGGACATTTTTATTATCCAAAATCATTTTAGATTTGGGAAATTTTACAGAAATTCTGTAAAATGTTCTTTGTTGCATATTTTGTCTTTTAAATGAATTTAGTAAAAATGGGAACAATATATTGACATAATTATATATAGTGGTTCAGTTCCCTGCTATGTGGCTATTGATCTTACTAAGCACTCCTCTTTACGTTGTTTTCTCTTCTTCTGAACCGACCATGTCATCAGAGCACTGAAACCCCCGAGTATGTTTTTTTACATCTAGGATGTATTGCATAAATGGAGAGTTTGAAAACCTTTTAATAATCCTTAAAGATTATTGTACATGTCTTTTTTTTTTTGGTGTAATTAATTTGGAAACTTATCTTAGCATTCTTGGACATTCTCTGAGCTTTCTTAAGCAACCACCTCTAAGTTAAAAAATATACGAAAATCTTTATATATATGTACATATTTTTATTCGCATTTCATTTCTCTATGTGGTACTCTAACTTAATCCTACGTTTGCTGGTTTTGTGTGTGTGTGTGTGCGAAAACGTGTGTCACACGTTGACTGATGTGTCATAATTATTGCGTTTGAATTGCTATAATTTTTGTCAACACCCCATTGGCAAAAATGTATTCCACTTCCACTTCCCTTATACTTATGTACGTAACAATGTTGCCTTTTGTATCAAAGTCGCTGCTGACTAAACTGTTGGTTGTCAAATATTTCGCATTTAATCATTTCATGTATTAAAACGTGTGCGCATTATCCTCTGTCATGTTTGACCATCATCAGCAGCAGTATCTCATAACACTCTAGTTTTTACTGTTTGCAAAAGCCAACATAAAAAAAAAAAACTCTCACAGCAGGCAATTGGATCTACACTTTTTCTTGTTGGTTGTTTCATCGCCAGTCAAACCAAAACGTTCGTTCGCCTGAACTGTTTAGCTAATACCATGTTGACAGTTGTTGCCTTAAGGGTAATTTTTTTTTTTTGTGATTTACCATATTTCACAGAAATAATAAACAACAACAAAAATAATTATTCCAGTAACTGTGATTTTTTTATGTTTCACCAAAAATGTCAGTCCTCAAAATATAATAATGAAAGCATGCAGAAATAAAGCAAAAATAGGACACTGTTACTGTTGCGGCTGCTGTTGCTGGTGCTTATCACTGCCCACAGGATTTTATGTCGTTGCCGTCCTTTTTTACATTTTAATGATTTTGTATTTAAGGAAGTGTATCATTATATTTATTAGCATTTTTTATGATGTGGTTTTTAGCACCTCCTTGCTTTTGTTCTACTTTCAATTTAGAAAGTTTAACAAATGATTTATGAACGTGGCGTAGTGTAGGACAACAGGGTGTGGGGGGGGATAAAGAATGTAAAATAACAACAACAAAAAGAAGGCCATTATTTATTTGTGTTTAGTGAAATGATTTCTTTTAATGACAATTTTTGGTAATTAGTACTTTAACAATATTTTTTGAAAAAGTCAAGGGGACACATCGTTAAAACCTTTAAATATATTTAAGAGAGGATCCTTTTTTATACATTTAACATGCCGACCATCAATAGCAGGTTCGCTTATTATAGAGTAGTAAATGTCTCAAATGTTTCTGATTTACAATAATTAAAAATTTTGTAACTTGGCTGTCACTGTATTGAGTGTTACCTGTTATGATGATGTACTTGATGATTATTTTTACATATTTTAAAAGATTTATTTATACATTATAATTGTTAGAATTACATTTTTTCGTTTTTAGTTAAAAAACTTATAAATTTACACCCGCTAATGTATTGAACGTTACTTAAGGAAAATCCTTATACGTATATGATTTAAATTTCAGTAAAGTTTTGTTATAGAAAATGCAAAACGAGTTGAATATCTAAGTTAAGTCCTTAAATCTTTATCAACAATTTCTTTTGCAAAATTTAAACAAGTATTTTCACAGCTTAAATTACAAAAAATTAACAGAATATTAAAAAGAGTACTGTTTGAAAATCCACAACGAAGACAATAAAAGTTAATTTGAATATTTTAACAATTCTAATTATATTTGCCAACAGCAAGCAATATTTCAATGAATATATGTAACTTGAAGAAACAGAAGCAAAAAAAAAAAAAAATTTTTTTGATCTAAAACCAACCAAAGCGAATGTCAGCCAAAATAAGAAAATGTAAAATTTGCTTCGAAAAAAAAAAAATATTACTGAATGAACAGAAGCCAACAAATGTTCTGAAGGAACGTTAAGAAACTCAATAAATTAAAAAAAAAAAAAAAAATTATATAATGTAACACAGACATACCAATACTTTTCTGTTTTTAAAATTTGAAAAATGAAAATTTTATTCACAAAACAAAAAAAAAAAAAGTCAAGGAAAAAAGGAATACATTCACACCTTGAAACACCTTTGGCAAATTTCCTCTCCTACTGCCATTTATAACTTTACGTTCGCGAGATTAGCTGAATATTTTAAGAGAAGCTAAAAGACAAACAACCAACAAAAGGTATTAAAGCATGTTTTTGAAAATCATTGTACCTAAAACCCCAAATATCCTGCAACTACCACCATATTATCCTTTTAGCTTTTCTAGGAGATGATGGCGAGTGTTCGTTGGCATACGTAATGATATTCAAATTTAAATAATTTGAATTTGTTAGTTTATTCTTTATTTTCCTCATGGCTCATCTCTGTCATTCAGCTAAAGACGAAGTTGAAAAATGTATGAAATATTTAAAGGCTCCCTCCCTACTAATGCCAAATTTATTAGGATGTCTTCAAAGTACATTTATTTGTTCTTTGTTCTAAGGCTCCTCTTTGTGGTCACTGTATTTGCTGTCATCTTCCTAATGTCGTTGGCTTTTCCATGAAAAACGGAAAAATTACCACTGAAACTGCTAGAAAACTTTTCGATATTCAAATTAAAGTTTTGTATTCTTATTCTCCTATCTGGTCGGGATTTGAATAAATAATTTTAAAAATGGCTACGTCAAATTACGTTTGTCGCTGAGTATCAAGAATAATCTTGAGGGCAAGAAATAAATCGCCGTAAAAAATGCGTAAGTAAAAGTTGGCAATAATATTTTTTAATATTTTAGAATATTATTTTTGTCGCCTTGAATTTGTGTATGATAAATTTTATTCAAGATAAGTTTTTTTCCGCAGAGCAGATTAAGATGGGCAAAAGCTACGGCCCAATTATGAATAACTATTCCAGTGACGGTTTTTTAATTTTTTCATTCCTCCTACTACGGTAACGGCTCCTAAGTTCGGCAAGCACCAATAGTCGGTTTTTTTTTTTTTTTATTAAAATTTAAATAAATTAGAATAACAACAATTTTATGTTTAATTAGGATTCAGTTTTAATTAAAAATATACTCCATTCTCTTCGTGAAGTTTTTGATTTGGCTGAGATGACTATTTGAGATCATCTATTTGGATCGTCATTCTGTGGCAAGCTTTCACGCTAGTGTCGTTTCTTTTTTTTTTTTTTTTTTTTGGTAATTGTTTAGTGCCAGTTAGGACAGTTAATTGAGGAATCATATTTATTAATTTTTGTATTATTTTTTCCAAAACGGATTTAGATAATAAAAATATCTTTAAATATTGTCTCTAATGAGAATTTTTTTACAAAAACATTATGTTTACTTATTTTAAAGCCCGCCGACGACATTTAGGAAGAAAATTTTAAATGAATTTCTATAGTCGACATGGTTGGTGGTGCCGACTTCTAGATAATTGGTATTTCTTCTAATTTAGTTAAAATTCTAAAAACTTGGCTATTATTAACCTCTCTTGACAATAGTTGTGAAGCAAATTAGTTCAAATGTAATTTACCCAATAGTCGGCCTACTTTTTATTGACTGTTTCTTATGCTGCCGAGTATAGAAGATTATGTATTCTAAAGTCGGCAGCAGCTTTTAAATACTTTCCGAATTTATGGAAGCATGTATCGAATATTGGCGCAAATGCTGTATTTTAGAAAAAAACATAAATTACTCTAATTTTATAACAGAACTTTTAAAAAATATTAATTGTATCGAAAACTAAACTAATTTTCCAACAGTAATAACAATTTGATAATCCTATATTATAATCACACAGTTGACAATAACTGTTCAGAAAAGGAAAACTTTCGACTACTGCTGCATTTACCGTATTGAGTGGCGAGGGAGTTAAAAATATTTATTTTCCAGTCATATTAAAAGTATTTGATTTTTTCCAATATAAATCGCATTTAAAATTAGTAGGAATGGAAAAAGAAAAAAACAAGGCTGATATCCAGGCCAAGTTCGGCCACACAGTGTGTGTATTTACACGAAACCATTCGAGCTGTTTTTACCCCCTCATAACTTTGCTCCTCTTGATCATAATATAATGAAACTTGAAACATAAGGTCTCCCCACAGACGTGACCTCACAGGTTATATTTGAAAGTTTTACCGTAAAAGCTTTCCGAGATATTTTATGGTGTGAAAAGAACATATTTTAGTACATATTCACTCACTTACTGACTCACTGACTGACTCATCAATATTATTGGGCACTTCGAGTAAAGCTAGAGAGCTGAAACTTGGTACAGAGGTAGGTCCCGATGAGAAATTAATGAAAATGATTTTTTAAGGGGCACTAAAACAGGTAGAGCCCAGTTATATTTGTATAAAAACATGTATTCAAAGTCCGTCTAAATAATGCGAAAATATATAATTTTCTACAATTTTAAAATGAGCTGAATTAAAATCGAAATTTATTTAAAATATTCTCTTATTTCAAAATACTTTTATCGTATTCCTTGCATTTTGAATTGTTTGTTTTCTTTGCTGGTTTTTCTAGGTTTTCGGGGGGAGGGGGTATCATAATCTCTTTATGATAATCAAAAATTTTTAGGCTTGATATCAGCGCCGAACTCCTGCCTCAAACCATTATGAATTATATAAAGTTTTTGTAATAATTCTTATGATAAATAAAATTTAATCGTAAACCATAATATAATTCTCCTCTGCTCTCCTCCCACTTCCCCCCAATTTAAATAAATAAGTATTTTTTTTTTGTGGGTTATATTTTTATCATTTACCTTTATTTACTTTTAGTGTTTTCCAAAATCATTCTTGTATATTTGTTGTTGTTTTTTTTAAAGATATTGTAAGCTTGTAATAGCAGGTGTGTGCGTGCGTTAGAGAGAATATTTTTTCTATTTGTTTTTGGCAAACAAATGATAAGCAGCATTACATTTGATATTCATTATTTGATAATGCCATAAGTTATGCATTGAAGAAAGAAAGAAAGGCAGCACAAAAAAAAAAACTTTATTAAACGGAAACGGAAATGAAAATGTTAAAACGTTTTGTGCTAATATTATTTTTTGCTATTAACTTTACAAATACACACACACACACACACACACACACACACGCACACCTAGAAGTTAACATTCTTCTTATTATCATTCTTCTTGTTATTATTCTTGTATGCTACTCTGGCTTTAATATTGAACGTAGAGGCCAGGTGAAAAATAATGGTAACAAGACAATTTTTGTGCTGAATGTTTGTGGTTATTTAATATTGTAATTTTTATTTTATTTTTTTGTTATTAGCATTTGTATATTTATTTCTATCGTGTGTCTACAAGTTGCTGGATTAAATGTTTACTTACGCAAAATATGTTTATTGTTGGAATATGATAATGCGGCTACGTGCTACAGCTGCTGGTTTTTTGTGAAGATATACACATACATACAAATACATATATGTATATGTATATTATATATAAGTATGTTTATATATAATGATTTATGTTCCTTAAGACTCAAGGTTATCACTTTAGACTATTTTGTGTGTACCTAAAAGTATGCAATAAATTATACCTTTTTTGGCAGTAAATACGAACAGAGTATAAATATTTCCAAGTTATGTAGAGGGCTTTAAGGATTTTCTAGTAAAATTCCTTAATTACAGATTTTAATATTCACCGAAAACTCCAACCAAAAAAAAAAAAAAAAAAAAGAAAAAAACAATCTTTCATAATATCTTAACATTTCCATTTGATAACAGAAAAATCAAGTACTTTTACACTCAATAGTTATACCCAGCATTTCTGTGACAATCAAACATAACTTTTAAACAATTAATACCCAAAAATCTTTCGAATAACAACCACAGAATCTACAAGAACCCTTTACACAGCTAAACTCAACTATTCCACAACTTATTTACATGTGTTTTCACTGGGTTTATTTTAAAATATAATATTTTTTTCTCTCTCTCTCTCTCTAAATCGCATTAGCATGATACTTGAACAGATGTTGGTAGTGATTTGATATTCACAAAACTAAAAGCATTTGCGAAAATCTAAATAAGTAAAAATATACACACAGACATTTATTCCACTAACAAGGACAACAGCGAACGATAACAAAAGCAACCAACAAATACAAATAAAAGAAAAACTATATAGTCTTGTCACATGAAACAAAATCATGATTGAGAGTTAGAAGATGATAATAAAATAAACTCTTACCACTAGTCAACAAAATTGGCAAGAAAAAAAAAATGTCTAAAAGCATAGTGAATCCTGTATATAGAAGTCGTATTAAATCAAAAGAAAATCATGATATTTTACCAACACTTTAATGCAAAGTTACAAGCATGCAACAACCCATACCTAAGCCAGCAACAAAACACACACAGAGAGGGGGTTATAACACCAATAAAGCTTTAACATAGTGGCAATGACAGTTGTGTCACCCTTGAAATTTGTTGAAGATCAGCCAGCGGTATTAATGAAAAAGATTTTATTTTCCTTTGGCTGGCTTTTTTGTATTCATTTGAATTAATTTCTAAAACAACACAAAACTGAAAGCGAATATAGAATTTCAATAGAATTCTATTGAGATTGGCAGTAGGAGGAGAGGTAAAGAAACAGTGGGATTTATGTCTAATCGGGGGGAAAATATTAAAACAAAATAAATATTTTTTTCTTTCAATTGTGAAATTTAACAAAATATCTTTTATTGGCACAAAATTATAAATGTTTAATTTATTGAAAAACTGCAACATATTTTCCCTGTAATATTTTTCCCGTATTATAATTGAAATGTTGAAAATATTGGCCAATTAGCAACTTGGTCCTAATGTTGATCTCAGTTAACTTTTAACGATCGATATTTTATTATTAGAAACTAATTTGGATGGTAAAAACACCATGAATTGTTTCT